>OZ012738.1:680532571-681199238 GCA_963859935.3 Lathyrus sativus | reverse complement strand
AGTAAAAAAGAAAGGATAAATGATGAGAAAAATTTTGAGATATGACAATGATATATGCAAATAAGAAGGAAACATTAGGAAATACCAAGAGGAGGAAGAATGAAGTAAGCAATCCTAAACTAGCATACAAAATATCGTATTCCTCTCTTCTTTATATTTCGCATCTACGACCTAGCGAGTTTGAATGCATATATTTAACCGGATCTTTAAGGCAAGGTCAGAGGGAACCACTTCACCTACATATCCAAGCTCCCAACAAAAAGACACTAACTAAATTTTTAGGTATCACTTTTACTCCAAAAAAATCTTCTTTCTTATAACGACACATCCCAGCTCCTATAAGGAAATAACTTTGAGTCAAGTATTTTTGGAAAATATTCGTGCAAGAAGAAGGAGCGTCAGAATTCAAGTAACATGTTCTTGAATGAGCTTCCTGGTTAAGAGGGGCCACTAAGAAAAAGTGATCCTTGAAGTTCTTCATGCTATTAGAATAAAGTCTGAAGTATTTGACACTCTGTCGCATAGAAATTATGCCATAACCATTTGAAGATTTATAACCATTTTGCACTTGAAGAGGTGAAAGAACAATGTCATCATCAATTTGCTTCCCTTGTGTTCACACTAGTGTTGAAAGACCTTGAAAAACGCCTACTCATGTGATCGAATTGTGAAAGGGAAATAAGCAAATTATTCAAGACATTGATCTCAAACTCGTTAAAGAGAGGGCGGTAACCAATTAAAGAGAATATACATTCATGAAATGGGATAGCACGCCCACCATATTGGCCACATACCATTTGATCCTCATTCGGAGGAAGGACACCTCAGTCCAAGCAAGCCTACATCAATCATAGCTTAGGTAAAAGCATTACTACGTGAAAAGAAGAAGATGGCACCTGATATGTCTGAACTTACCCAAACTCACAAAATACCTTTACTAGCTCTTTTGGTTAACATATAAGAAACAAACGATAATGAAGGAATTGACAAGCAGACCAAACAAACTTGAGATTTTAGAGAACCCTAAAAGGACGAAGAAGAAGGAATAGAAAGACTCATATGCCAAGGATCAAAAGTATGAGTGAGAAATTGAACATGCAAAGAACTGAATCAGCAAGTGGAATTTCCCAAATATTTGATCAAATTACACATCTAGAGAATACCTAAGGCTCGGAAGAGAAAGAGAGAAGAGTTTCTCAAGAAAGTCAGTAGACAAGTCAACAAGAAGAATGAAGTCCCTGCAAAGACCCAATAAACTTCCTCAAGTGGCTTGGAGTCACGCGATCATTCTCCACTATCAATAGTTGAGATTTCTTTATGATCGTTGAGTTGGCACTCTAACACCCCAGAGTAATCATGTTGACGACCAACAAGGGTGAAGAACATGTGTCTATCGTTGTACCTCTCTTCGAGTGCCACGCATGAGTGATTCCTCAAATTTCCTCTTTTTCGAAGTCCCGTTAAACCTCTTCTTTAATGATCTCCATAGATATATAAGATGGTTATTACAAAGCTCTTACCTTTCATGACAAAAGACAAGAGCTTAGGGCAACTGTTATGGATCGATCGTCAAGACCCAACAGAACGTGACGCTAATACTAACAGAACACAGAGCATGAAAAAGATACAAGAGATAAATCCAAAGTCATTTTGCATGACTACATTCGTGAATCCATTAAACACCATAAGATGTATCATCGGGCCACCCGCATTCCACACTCTCCTTTTGCATTTCAATTACTAAAAATTTCTCTTATAAAAACAGAGTTAACACGCAATTTTCAAATACATTTTCATTTGAGATTTCACTGTTTATTTCTTGCGCTAACTTGAACATTAGAATAATAATTGTTTATGCAGCAATCAATTCAACAATATCCAAACATAATCTCGCAGCTATCAGTTTAACAATATCTAATCATCTCAGTTCTCATGGAGAACAAATTACATAATATATACTTCCGAGATATCAATTTTGTTAGCATAAATTACTTAAGGGGATAACATCTGCTTTTATATATTAAAAAACTAATTTATTACATTAAAAAACTTAAGAAACTAACCTGTTAAAAAAGTTTTATTAAAAGATTAAAATTTTATTGAGCCGGCAAAATAATATCAGAATAATTTAAGCTATTTCAATCAGAGAAATAAAAAATACTATCAGAAAAAATGCATTATTAGAGAAATAAAAAATACTATCAGAAAAAATGTATTATCAATTTAATTAAACTAATTTACAAAGTTAAAAAGAAATCATAATCATGCCATCTCCACGAGTTGGCATGAGCTTTTACATTAATTAAGTAGTAGATCATGCTTTTCCAAGTTTCTCAGTGCCATTTGGGAATTGCTATTTGCAAACATTTAACACCTATAAATCACCATATACCACGATTCTAATCATTTAAAGCTTTAAAATTTATATTCACTTAACTATTCAAAATTGAAAAACGAACCACTTTCTAAATTATAAAGTACTAGGTACACCAAAATATCAACTTCCAATTTTTCTGTTTAGCTTAATATTTTTGCTATCAAATACGTATGAATATTTCTATTATCTCATGGCATGAGACACTATTGTTGATAACTAAAACCAACACATCATCATACACTAATTCTAGTTTTATGTATATACAAGTTCAGCACATTTGAAATTGCGATAAAATTATGTCACATGTGGTTCAAGAATTCCAGGTCAAGTTTATGCACTAATGATAAAACCAGGTGTCTAAGAGCCCGTTTGCTCGTGAATTTGTTTGCCGCAAGCATAGTCAGAGGCGGCACCAGCAGAGGTCAAATATTTTCTTCGGTCAAACACTTGTTTAAAGCTTCCAAAATATGAAAACTAAGCTCCCTCTTGCAATTTTGCATGCTGAAGTGACCATCATCATGCCTTTGATTCCACTAAGTCGCCTCTCTCTCTCTTGTCAGACTTAATCCTTTCAGCCACTCTGCCTACTGACTGGATACTCTTGCTAGTTCCACTGCCATCTTTCTTAGCGATAGCACGTTGCATGATACGTATAGGAATTCCACCCAAATCGAAGTCATCTTTCAAGGACTTCGTTAAGAACCTGATGTCTGTATCAGAAAGTCGGGCCTTCCCACGCACAAACGCAACAAATGTAGGTGGTCGAGCCTTAACCTGAGTGAAATACTTTATCTTAGGCTGTGCTGCCTGGTCTCTCCAAGAATGCCTGCTCATAACCTGGTCCAAAACAACCAGGAGAAAAAATATTTACTACTGATTGCAAGATTCACTCTTCACACAAAGTAGTAATGGAAGTAGTTAATACCTTTTGCAACCAACGGTTAAGACGAGCTGTAGATAATCTTGTACACCATTTTTCATATGTATCAATGACTTGATGCAAGACGGTTGTCCGGCCCCTTCCCTCTAATGCTGAAATGAATAATACTGGGATTCCAGTAACCTGTTGAAAATTGCATGCAAAATCCACAATTCACTATAGAAACAATGGGTAGAGTTTGTTATTCATTCACTTAAAGCAAAGAAACAAGACATTGAGGATTGTATGATAAATCGATAACCTCATAAGATTTTCTTTGTTCTTTTTTTCAATTTGAAATATATCTATTTTAAATATCATGTCCAAATACATAATTTTGGCATCTATTTTGAAAAAGGTAACAGTTTAAACATCATGTATAGTAAATAGTCCAATTTATTGAACTTCTAGACAATGTTAAGCTCATAACTACATAGCAAACCTGAGGTATAACTGTCTGAATTTCTTTTTGAACAACCTCCATAATCTGCTCATAGGATGA
Organism: Lathyrus sativus; assembly: GCA_963859935.3. NCBI lineage: Eukaryota > Viridiplantae > Streptophyta > Magnoliopsida > Fabales > Fabaceae > Lathyrus > Lathyrus sativus. Next base: position 681,195,440 of record OZ012738.1, on the reverse strand, counting down.
TGATTTGTCTTTGCCCCTTAGAAGGTCCATCTTGTTCACAATCACAACCAGACCACGTCCCTCTTCCACGGCTCGTCTGGCTATAACTACTTCAGCATGTTTCATACTTCGTTTAGCATTTACTATCTGGTCAGCATAGATTTTCCAATAAAAATCTCATAAGAGAAGATTAAATATCTAGTTGACACCATGAAGTTAGGGAGGAAAGACCTTTCTGATAGATAAGTGTTTTTAAAAGAGGGTGTCACAAACACAAATACATACTTCACATTCATATAATGGACAAGATAACTTCATTTAAGGGGTAAACCAAAAATTATGGGACTAAAGCAAGACGTATGTTTCTATCAGCAAGAGAGAACAAACCACCCTAGAAATGTTGAAAAAGTATTTGGGAAAACAATCAGCAAAATCCAAAATTCTTAGTATCAAATTCAAAATTTCCACCAGATAAATGAATTACTAGAACAATAATACTATTACATTTTGATTGGCCCACACTTGTGTTTAATTATTAGAAACGTGTGAGCTAAATTAGAACAATAAACACCATGACATATAAATTTAGCATGCTAAAACAAAGGTTGATAATATCACATGTTAGCACTATAGTCTGAACATGCAATATATGCAGCATACCTCGTCTGCATCTAGTACCAAAGCAATTATATGAGCCCGGAGTAGACTCTTTCTTGATTGCATAATGCTCAAGGATGATGCTCCTTTCTCCAGTTTTGTCCTTTGTAACCAGCCGGCAGTATCAACCTGAATGACAGTAAAACATGATAAAAATTTAAGAATGTAACCGAAGTTTCAACATTAAATGTTCAGTTTTAGCTTATAATAGGTACTGAAATTTTTAAGGAAAAACTCACTACAGTTATAATGAACTTCAGGCCTGTACGAAGGTGAAATCAGGTCCTGGGTTTTTGAAAATTAAAAGATGAATGCAGAAGAAAGAAGAAACAAAAAAGCCTAGGCATAGGCAATCAGAGATATCAAGTCCTCCTGCCAACATATATTTTCCAAAAGTGTCCCGCCTAATTTCAAAATATCTTTCCCATTTCACATATCCTATACCCTTAATCCACTATCTGCCTTACTGACAGCTCACCGGTTACTAGTGGAGACCTTTTCACATTCTCTAACTTGGTCATGATTCCCCACATTCTCTCAATTTGAGATTGATGGCATGACTCTGCTCTCTCCTTAGAGGAAACCCGTTGGGTTTCTAAGAAATGCAGTAAATTCTTTCAAATCAACATCAATTTCCTTAAATATAAGTTGTTAATCTTTTCTCCTTTCGTAGCCGTTGTCACTATATATAATATCCCTCTACTTCATCTTACAAGGCACTGATCATAGTTCTCTAAGAGAATTGCATTTAGCAAAGGGAAGGATCTCTCCTTAAAATCAACTTACTCCCCCTTCTCCTATTCCATAGCTAAATTTATAAACTAGCCACAATATCAACTAAATGGTTAACCAATCCATCCCTAAGATTACATTTGCACCCCTCAAATCAAATATGAATAGATTATGCTTAATTTCAATCTTAAGAACTCCCATAATCTTCACCTGTGTCCTCCTCGGCCATAAGATTCAACACCTCGATTAATTTTCAGGAAATGATGTTGTTGATTACCCAACAAGCTACCAATCTACAAACATAACATTTGTCTTTGTTTGACTCTACCTAAGTTTTAAAAGATTGATTGGAAGTCAATCCTTCTTTGCGTTATCGGTTGTGGATGGCGGGCCATAGCATATGCCAAAATTTGTATTTTATGACTTTATTTCTATCATAAAACATCATGGCCACGTTTGATAACACTGATCCCTCTTTATTCTATATGGACAACCGGAGTGCCTTGTCTTCTAATTCCTTATCTTCTTCATCCATGTCCTCCATCATAAGCAGTTGGTAGTGCTTAAACTTGATTGTACACAAAAGAACTCCGCTACATTTTGTTGGTAAGGGTGTTTCAAATGATCAACTTGCGTCATTGTTTAGAACAACCTTCAGTGTACTCTCCGCTCTACCCCATCAAGAACCACTGGACCAGTTCAACGGGGATTGGCTATCATTGCTCCATTACAATGGGCATCTATCCAAAATATATTTGAGACTCCATCGCGGCTAGTGTAATAACCATCCATATTCCATGAGCTAAGAGCTTTGACACTAACTGATTGACACCAAATAATAAATGGGAACAAGGAAAGATTCAGAGTACTTAAGCTTAATACAAGCATGTATGTGGGTGATATTGAGTATTGGGTTCTAGTCTTCTAGATATGAAATGATTAATATAGAAGAGAATAGTAAACAAAATAGCCAAGGATATTAGAGAGTACACAGTCTTTCTTAAAGATAATGAACCTTGTTCAATATGATAATTAAAGTAACTTCAATCAAAATACTAATTTCGATGCTTAAAAATACAACCATGAAGCAGCATGGTCAACAACTAAATATGCACATCAAGAATAGAGATTCAAAACTAAGGAAAATCAGAGCTATAGCAAGTTGATTATAAGCTTATCACGCTTACAATTACAAGACCAAATTTGTAGTACTTCCCCTGATGATGTATATAAAAAGCATTATAAACTTTAAAAACAAGACTTGCATATTGTTGAGGGGCTACATTAGTGTTATCAAATATCGACCATAATCGGGCGATATTGCGGGTTTTTCTACCATAATCTGCTTTCTCAACCATGGATCTCCGTCTGCCATCGACAACACTGGTCAACATGCAGCAAATAAACGGCGGCACTTGAAGGAACATACCAATTGGAAACAAAAATGTGTGGCAATAATATCTAATTTGAAGGTCAGAGAAACAAGTAACTACTATGTTTTCCTCCTACAAGATACATTCTTTTAGATATGTCAGTTTCTAGCTCTATCAATACTACCAGAAGTCCAAAACCAAAACGTACCAGATAAATTGTTCTTCCTTGAAATTCAAACTGAGTTCTGATTGCATCTCTAGTCAAACCAGCTTCAGGACCCACAAGAACACGGTCTTCTTGCAACAAAGTATTCAGTAAGGTTGATTTACCAACATTGGGGCGTCCTACAATTGCTAACTGCAACGGAAGTTTGCTTTCGTCAGCCTCAGGGGAACTAGTATCATCACCGCAGCTATTCTCCCTAGCACTTTCATCTATGATGAGTAATCAATTGAAAGCAGAATAAAAAGAAAATATTAAACAGCAACACAAAAGTGAACTCAATGTTGATAATTGCAAATTCTTACAACCCTTTGTCTCTAGGTATGATCACAAACAAACTATCAACAAATAATTGTATTACCCAAACCCCTCTTCCATGGCCCAAAAAGACAGAATTTTCATGAATCATACACTAAGTTAGCATAAAATAACATTGCAGTTACTGTTTTATCATCTTCCACGAAAAAAGTAATATAAACTGTGGCTTACTTACCATTCAAGAGACTAAGCATGTAATCCTCCAAGACAGGCTTAAGAGACAAAAACAAGTCATGCATACCCAAACCAGTCTCAGCAGATATAGCAATAGGATCCCCAAACCCTAACCGAGACATTTCATTAGCAGCAGACGCAAGAGAGTCATCAGCATCAAAAAGTGACTCAGATTTATTCATAACAAGAATAGGTTTAATTTGAGGTGCATTTCTGCGCAACCATTTTCCAACTTCCTGATCAAGAGGATGAAGTCCAGCTCTTGCATCAGTGAGGAAGAGTAAAGAGTGAGAATTTGCCAACACATTAGCAGTAAATGAAGCAGTTCTGTGAAGAATGGAACCAGAAGTGGCTTCAGCTTCTAAACCAGCAGAGTCCAAAACTCTGAAACGCAGGTGACCTAACTTTGCAACACCTTCGCGAATGTCGCGGGTGACATGATCGTCGGGTGTGTTGTAAACAAGAGCTTCTCTTCGGCGAATGAGGCGGTTGAAGAGTGCGGATTTTCCGACGTTAGGTCGGCCAAGAATGATGACGGTGGGGAGACGGGAGATTGGAGTTTTGGTGAAATCGAAGGGTGGTGGAGGCTTGTTGGTGATGTTGGTGCAGAAAGTCCTGCGGGTGCGTGTCCAGCAGAAGAGGAATAGATTAGAATTAGACATAGGTTGGTGTGAGAGTTAAGATGTGTGGCTCTCACTTTGAAGCATTTTATCAAACAAGTGGCGTGCAACGGTGATGTGTTGGTTTCAATGGAAACTCGTTCGGTTTCACGTTCAGAATATGGTTCGCCTGAGAAAAGTAGTACAAGAGAGTGAGAGAAGAGAGACCAAAATGTAGAACCTTTTTGCAATTTCTCCTCTAGTGTTAAGAACGTCTTCAAATAGAACTTATTTTTCTGGTGTTCCCAGAATATCTGTCTCTAACACCCTAGCTATTGTAAAAATAGTTTAGTCTTAGTTATTTGTAAACTTTTAATTCTCTTTTAAAAAACTAGTAACAACCTTGTATATGTTTTTGGACGCGGTTTTTTTTTCATTGTACTACATACAATATATTGAAATAAAGATAAAAACTTATTAATAATAATAGGAACAGAATTAAAAAGTAATTTATTACTACACTGAAACTTATTATAAGATTCTAGTATTGTAAGTTAATTTATTTGATAAGATGAAATTCAAACAAAGATTAAAATCTAATATTGTCTTAAGTTCAATAATAACATAATTATGACAATCAGGAATTTTAAACAATGAAAGTTATTAATTTTGAGATTGCAATCTTTCTTATACGCTTAAGTAAGGGTCGCTTAGTAGTTTAATAGAGGGGAGGGGAGGGGAGAGAAAATATTTTAATTAAACATATATTTGATTTATAAGAGGAGGGGGAGAAGTTTTATTCAAATATATATTTGGTTTAAAGAGAGAAGGGAGGGGTTTTAAAAATATGTTAAATAATTTTTTTAAAATTGTTAATTCATAAAAAACATAGATAATTAAACACAAAATATTTAACATTTAAAATACTCTAAAATATCTTTAAATGAAAATAAAATATTGATAACTTCATAAAATCAAATTATATGATTAATGACCATATGAATCATTTTCTCATCTTGATGATCCATTTAATCCTATAAGGCTATAACATATTTATAAAATTAAATTCTACATAATATATAATTCATACTACAATTATATATTGATATGTAATATAATACAACAAATTATAAAATGATTAAGTTATTACAAGCAAAATATTAAATAAAAATGAATAGAATAAAACACATGAAAAAAAGTTGAATCATAATAATAAAAATAATAGATTTGTCATTAAACAATGGATGAATTATAATAAGGTGACAAAAATTAAGGTATAGTATTAATAAATACAATTAAAAAATTTATTAAACAAAAGTGAGGATAATATTTTGACATTGTTTATAAATATATTTGGATCAATAGTCAAATCTTTCTCGTTGATACAGAAAAACACACTTTATAAAAATATTTAGATCAAAAGTCTATTTTTTTTATTTATATAAAAATTATTATTTTTAGCACATTTGGATAAATAGTAAACTTCTCCGGTTTACAAAAATACTGTTTGTTTATGAAAATATTTGGATCAACAATATATTTTTTATTTATATAAAATTTATATTTGTTTTGATTTCGTACGTGCATTAAAAATTATTTATATTTGTTCACATTAAAAAATATTTGATAAATTTAGTTCTATAGTTTCATTTATCTGGTTTCATACATTTTTCTGTTACATATAATAGTTGATTGTTATTATTTAATTAATGCAATATTAAAAAAAAAAAATTCTATTTCTCACTATTTAATATCAATGATTATCTGCCAATTTTTTTTTTTAATTCTATAATTAGTGTCATAAATGTTGAATTGTAATTTCTTGTGTCGAAGCAGATTGCTCGACAAGGATAAGGAAGTTGTCGAAGTGTTGAGGAGTTAGCCTCGACATGGATTTTGTCTTTAACCTAATTGTGTAGTGTTAGTATAATTAGGTATTTTGGACTTTTTGTTTTTGGATTTTGCTTAGGGAACAAGCAAGCTAAATCTATAAATAGAGAGTAACCATATTTTGTAAACAATTTGAATACTTGCAGTTACAAAGGAATAAAATCATAGTTTGTGAGTAGAGAGTTTCTTTGTAGAAATTCTTCTTTCTTCCCCGATTCAATTTTCTTTCTAGTTTTCATCACCATTGTGCAGTAATATAATGTTGCAACCAAGGTTGGTTGATTCACTCGAGTGAAGAGTGAAGAGTAAGAGGGAATTTGGTCGGTGAGATTGAATCTTGTTCAACAATATTGATTCGGAATTACTCAAGATCTTGGGTTTTATTTCAACATCTAGTATCTAGAGCACTGCTTGGGCGATTCGTGGGAAGCAAAACATAATGGCAATGACGATGAATCATCTGAATGGATATTTTCCTGCAAGTCTCCCAATTCTGAAGGGTCAGAATTATGAGAATTGGTATAAACAAATGAAGGTTGTTTTCTGTTGTCAAGATCTTTAGGATCTTGTGAATGAAGGAGTAACACCACTTGTAAAAAATGCGTCAGATCAAGAGAAAGTTGCATACAAAGAATTGAAGAAGAAATATTATAAAGCTCTCTTTATAATTCATCAATGTGTTAATTCAGACAATTTCAAAAAGGTCAGTGATGTAGAATCAGCGAAGAAGTATGAGAAATCTTGGAGGAATCATTTGGAGGCGCAGAGAAGGTGAAATAGGTGAGGTTACAAACTCACAAAAGGACGTATGAATTGCTTCAGATGGACGAAAGTGAAAGCATAACTGATTTTTTCACTAGGGTTACAAAACTGGTGAATCAAATCAAAGTATGTAGAAAAGTGTTGACATCACAATCAGTTGTTGGAAAGATCTTAAGGTCATTGGCTCCAAAATTCGACCATGTAGTAGTAGCCATAAAAGAGTCGAAAGATTTGTCAACATTGAAAAAGGAAAAGCTTCAAGGAACGCTTGAATCTCATGAACAAAGAATGGCTAAAAGAGCTACAAGCAAGTCGAAGAGTGATGTGGCTTTGCAGGCACAATCAGTAAGAGAAAAGAAAGGCAGCAGGAAGTGGTTCAACAATAAAGGTAGATGAGTTTATGATAATTCGACTGGTCGAAATCAACAAGAAAGAGGTTGATCAAATCAGAGAGAGTCCTCATACCAAAGCAACCAAAGAGGTGGTGCAACAGGTAGAGGAAGAGGTGATGGTCGAAAACCTGACAAAAGTCACATTCGGTGATTTGATTATCAGAAGTATGGTCACTACTCTAGTGATTGTCCTGAAAAATAAAAGAATCAAGAAAATGATGCAAAGTTTGCAAAGCATGAAGAATAAAAGATGTTGTTGATGGTCACAACAAGAGATGAAGAAAGATTCCAGGACCAATTGTACTTGGACTCAGGATGCTCATCACACATGACTAGTAGGAAATATTAGTTTTTCAATATAAAACTCTCATTGAAGAACATGTTAAAATTTTCAAATGATAATATTCTAGCAGCTGAAGGTATTGGTGATGTTCTGATTATGAGTAAAGATGGCAAGAGGTTAGTAATGTATTATACATACCAAGAATGAAAAGTAATTTTCTCAGCATAGGGCAGTTGGTCGAAAAGAACTACAAAGTTTCATTGAAAACAAGATGATGAGAGTTCTCAAATCAGGAGGAAGGTTAATCTTGAAGGCACCTATGTCTCATAATAGAACCTTCAAGATTGAACTTGATGTGATTGAGTATAAGTGTCTTGCAACTGCAGCTAGCAGGGATGAATGGACGTGGCACTATAGACTTGGTCATCTCAACTTCAAAGACATCAGAGATATGAAGAGAAGAAATATGGTTTCAGGATTACCAGAAATCAATATTCCAAATGAAGTGTGTGAAGGATGTGTGCAGGCAAAGCAACACGAGAACAACTTCAGCAAGGATGCACGAAGCACTAAGTCATATATTTTAATGTGTGTAGACCTATCTAGGTGGATTCGATTGGAGGTAACAAATACTTTGTCACTTTCATAGATGATTTCAGTCAAGAACTATGGACTTACTTGATCAAGAAGAAAAGTGAAGTGATCGAGGTATTCGCCAGGTTTAAATTTATGGTTGAAAGACAAAATGGTCGAAAGCTCAAGATTTTGAGGACTGATGGTGGTGGAGAATATGTGTCAAAATACTTCGATACATTATGTGAGAAAGAATGGATTGTGCATGAGGTGGTGCCACCCTACACTCCACAGCAGAATGGAACTGCAGAAAGGAATAGCAGAACCATCATGGATATGGTGAGAAGTATGTTGAAAAGCAAGCATATACCTAAGAAATTATGGCGAGAAGCTGTGTCGAATGCAACATATATTTTGAACAGATGTCCGATGAAAAATCTAGAAGGAATCATGTTAGAAGAATGTTGGTCTGGTATCAAGTGTAGCTTGAGTCATTTGAAGGTATTTTGATCAATAGCACATAGACATGTGACAGATCAACTAAGAAGAAAGATTGATGATAGATCGAGTTAGATGATCCTGATAGGATATCATTCGACTGAAGGTTATAAGTTGTTTAACCCAGTGAACAAGCAAGTAGTGATCAGTGGAGACTTGATCATAGATGAGCTTAAGGAATGGGATTGGACTGAAAATGTCAAGAAAGATTCAGTGAGAATCTTATGTGAAGAACTAGTAAGTGAAGTTGAAAGATAAGTTCCATAGGCAGAAGTCAGAGGTCAAGAAAGCACAAGTAGACCTTAAAGAACGAGACGCGTGGCTGCAAGATTGCAAGAATGTGTTATTACATCAGTTGATGTGGTCGATGATGAAGGTGAGCTACTACACTATGCTTTCTATACAGATGTCAAACTAGTAAATGCAGTTGAGTCATTGAAGTATTTGAAGTGGAAAAAATCAATGGATGAGGAACTGAGTTATTGAAGTCCATCAAAGTGGAAGAAGGCAATCAATGTGGAATGGGTATACAAGGTGAATGTTAATTCTAAAGGAGAAGTAACTCGACATAAGGCGAGACTTGTGGTGAAAGGATTTCTTCATAAAGATGGAATCGACTTCGACAAAGTTTTTGCATATGTTGCTAGAATCGAAATAATTAGGTTGTTGTTGGTCTAGCAAACATGAAAAACTAATAGATGTGTCAGATGGATGTGAAATATGAATTTATGAATGGCCCCTTAGATGAATAAGTTTATGTTGCACAATCAGCTGGGTTTATGAACAATACAAAGAAAGCAAGGTATACAGGCTGCATAAAGCCCTATATGGACTTAAACCAGCTCCAAGAGCTTAGAATAAGAACATAGATAGCTTTCTAAGGGAGAAGGAATTTGTAAATTGCACAACAGACATGGATTATATGTAAAAAGAAACAATAGTGAAATGCTTATAATATGTCTTTATATCGATGACCTGTTGATAGTAGGAAGTTACTAGAAGGAGATCGAAGATTTCAAACATGACCTAAGCGAGGAGTTTGAAATGTAAGACTTGGGAAATCTTTCATATTTCCTTATAATTGAGTTGTACAAGAGTGGTAGAGGTTCGATGATGCATCAAAGAAGATATGCAAGCGAAATACTCGAGAGATTTAAGATGTAAGATTGTAACCCAACTTCGACTCCTGTTGAGCCCATAATGCAACTGTCAAAAGACACAAATGAAGATGATGTTGATCCAACGCAGTACATAAGACTCATTAGATCACTTCGATACTTTTGTCACACAAGGCCTGATCTAGCATACAATGTAGGTATGGTAAGTAGATTCATGCAAAAGCCAAATGTACCACACCTAGCAGCGACGAAGAGGATACTAAGGCATCTGAAAGGAACTCTCGATTATGGAATTTTGTTTCCTACAACTGATGAAGGAAAAGAGTGGAAGTTAGTGGGATACACAAACTCAATTTTGTGTATTGATGTTGAGGATAGAAAATCCATAGTTGGCTATGTGTTTATGTTAGAAGGTGCACCAGTTGCTTGGACTTCAAGAAAATAATCAGTCGTAGCACTATCATTATGTCAAGTAGAGTACATAAATGCTTCTTTCTATACATGTCAAATAACGTGGATGGTGAATTTGGTCGAAGAGATTACAAGGAATAATCATGGAGCAATTACCATGAAGATCGACAGCATGTCTGTTATCATTCTGGCGAAGAATGCAATAGCATATGGACGAAGCAAGCACGTGGAAATAAGGTTCCATTATCTTCGAGAGTAGGGAGCAGATGGGAAGATCAACTTGGAACAATACAGAACTGAGAACCAGATTGCAAATATCATGACGAAGGGAGTGCATGTCGAAGTGTTCAAGAAGTTTAGGTCTATGATGAATATAGATAGTTTAGACACGGTAAATTAGGTGGTGTGTTGAATTGTAATTCCTTGTGTCGAAGCAAGTTGCTCGACATGGACAAATAAGTTATTGAAGTGTTGAAAAGTTAGCCTCGACATGGATTTTGTCTTTAACCTAATTTTGTAATGTTAGCTTAATTAGGTATTTTAGGGTTTTTTTTTTTGCTTTGCTTAGGGAGAAAGCAAGTTAAAGCTACAAATAAGGAGTAAACCTATTTTGTAAACAATTTGAATACTTGTAGTTGCAAAGGAATAAAATTATAGTTTGTGAGCAGAGAGTTTCTCTGCAGAAATTCTTCTTTCTTTCCCAATTCAATTTTCTTTCTTGTTTTAATCACTATTGTGCAACAATATCATTACCAAGGTTGGTTGATTCACTTGAGAAAAATCGATCTGTAAGATTAAATCTTGTTCATCAATATTAATTTGGGATTACTCAAAATTTTGGGTTTAATTCCAACAACAAAAAAGTTCAAACATCTTTTCTTTAACTGCTGGTTAAAAGTGATTATCTACCCATTTAAATTTTAACTTTGCAGTTAGTGTCATATTAAAAAAATTGAAACTCAATTTCTCATTGTTTTTGTTAATGGTTATCCACTCATTTAAATTTTTGATCTATCATCAGTACCATATTAAAAGGTTTTAAAGTTTAGTTTTTCACTATTAATTTATATGATTGTATAAAAATATGATATCTTGCTATACAATTAAGACATAATTACTCATTATTTACTATCAATAGTTATCTATAATTCAATTTCTAATTTTGTCAAAAAAAAATTATGGTTAGTGCATATTAAAAATGTTGCAACATTAAGTTTTTTCAATTTAATATAAATATTTATCTTGCAATTAAAATTATAAGTCCATCATTTGTAACATTTAAAAAACTTATAACTTTATTTTTTATTATTTATTATCAAGGATATATTATCATCATTGTAAATTGTAACTCAATCAAAATATGTCAAATACTGTATATTGAGTTATTTTTTTTTATTTAATCTACAAATATAAAAATATTTTATATTGTCAACAAATTATTCTTTTAAATGAAAATGATTTAAACATTAATTGTAGATCTATTTCTTAAATCTTACTTATTCATTAAAATTTTAATGTATAAATCAATTTTATAAAATTTAGGCTTAATACCCTTTTTGGTCCCCTACCTATGTCTTGGGGTCCATTTTGGTCCTCTTTCTTTTAAAAGTTTCAAGTTGGTCTCTTACATTATCAAACAGAATCAAAGTGGCCCTTTCTATCAAAAACTGGCTAACGACGTTAATTTAGATGACGTGGAAGCTGAGGTGGATTGGTGGAATGTCTATTCATCACCTTCTTCTTCCTTGTTGCTGAAACACTTTTCTATTTCCCCCAAATTCAACCCTAACGTAAAATGCTTCCCAAAAACCCTGAATTGAAACCTAAATTATCATCTAATCATGAGTTCTATACGTGATTCGTCATCATCATATAGAAACTGAAGTGGTTAGCAGGTCTTTAGCAGCTTTAATCTTCCATAGAAGTCTTTATATCATTGTGGAGACAATGTTATACTTCGTAAGGCAAGAACTGTCAATAATTATGGAAAACTTTTATGGGGTTGTCAATATTTTAAGGTAAGGTTTAGTATGAATAAGATAAGTTGAATGTTGTTGAAATGTCTATGTAATTCATTGCAATATGTGTTCTCAATCTCTACAGGGATATAGCAATGATGGTTGTGGATTTTTTTAATGGTTCTATGAAGAAGATAAAGGTGAAAAGGAGCAAACCCTAATGAAGAATCAATGGAAGATAGATGTGATTAGTCAAGAGATGGAAGAATCCAAAAAAGAGGTTGAAGTTTTAAGGCTCAATAATATGGAATTACAGGATGCTTTGAAGAACACCATCAAGTGGAAGAAGATCTGGAAGTTTATGTTCTATGTTGTTTTATTTGTTTTAGTAATCAAATTGTTGTAAAAGAATTCAATTTGTTGTGAGAGGTTAAAGTATTTTGTTCTTTATTTTAGTGTTTAAGCTGTAGTAAAACTTGCATTATTCAAAGTTTTCAAGTTAGTTGTGTTCTTTTGTTATATGATTTAGTTGGACAAGTCAAAATTGCATTGTAGTAAAATTTGTGTTCTGTTGTTATATGATTTAGTTAGACAAGTTAAATAACAGAAATTTGGTATAATAGAAATTTGATCAACATAAACCTTGTTCAAATTTGAGAAACATAAACCTACTTCAAATGGAACATAACATAAATCTTGTTCAAAATACCATAACATAATTTGTTACAGACACTTGATATCAACATAAGTTGTCACAGACACTTCAAAACAACATAACATAAACATTTCAAAACAACATAACATCAACCATGTTCTTAAAACAGAAACCACATAAATCTAAATGGGTTTCTTTGTGTTGTTTCTGTTGGTTGAAGTGGTCCTCCTAGTTATAGGTCTCACTGAATTTTGTGATGCACTTAGTCTGGTGGTTAGTCCCTTTGAAACACAAGCCATTGTAACAAATGTTTGTCTTGATTTTCTAAAAGGCAACTTGGTTGAGTTCCTTGAGTTGGTGTTGCCCTTGTATGAGTTCTTTTGAGTTGGTTCTGGTGTTGCCCTTGGTTGAGTTCCTTGATTTATGGTTGATGTAGCCCTTGTCAATTGCAGACAGAGCATGAACACAAGGGAGACTTGTCAATTGCCATTTTCTGCATGAACAATCATGTTCCTTTAAGTTGACAGCAAAAATATCACCTTGATTCTCAATGTGTCTTACTTCAAATATAAACTCAGATGACGTCCTACAAAATAGTATAAAAAGTCACATAAAGTATAAAAACTAAAGAAATTAGAAATTGTATTAAAGCAGTTTTTGTACCTTACTATCCAGTAATTTGCGTAACTGCTTGTTTTTTCCACTTTCTTCCTAATGTTTGGCAAAACATCCCCATCATTTAATTGTGAGAATTTCACCCTATTTGTTGCCCACTTTTCCATGATGTAGCCCCTTATTTCTTTTAGCATGGTCACCAATGGCTTTGCTTTTGACTCTACAATCACATTATCCTCAACACTTTCTTGGATTGGTGTGACATTTAACTTGACAGTTGAACCAGGATTTGTCCTTAGAATTTCATGACAGTAATTATATATCCTTGTGCAATCCCCTAAAAATGAGCCATCAACCATATCCCTAGCTGCAAATTTCACCCTAATTGCCTTTGACTTATTAACCCCCACATTCCATTTCTTTTGAGCCTTTTCCTTTATATCATTTAGCTTCAGCTTAGGACTATTTTTCAGTGAATTTTGTAACCTCTTGCTAAGCCATACTATTCATCCCAAAAGTGGGGTCATTGTAATATATAGTGTCTACCTCAGTGTAACTTAGATATTTCAGAACACCAACCAATTCAAAGTATGACCACCTATCCACATCTATCTCTAAATCATTACATTTACCCCCCCCCCCCCCCCACATAATTGGTTTTTTCAGAGTCCATAAACTCACCACTATGATGAATTTTCAAACACAAAATTTCTTCCATTTCTACCTAAGACAAGAAAACGCAATATTACATACAAGAAAACGCAACATTACATACAAGAAAACGTAACATAATATCAGATTTTAAAAGGGGCAAAAAAACCCTAGATACCTAATCAAATTAAGAAAGCATAACATTTACACACATTCATAGTAGACAAGGACATGTAAACTAACCGTCGTCTATGTTGCGTCTTCGTCTTCCTCAATGCATCCTCCGTTCTCTCTTCGTGTTATTCGTTGTTCTCACTTCTTTGTCTGCTAGGGCTTGCTATTTCAACATATGTATTAATCAATCAATTAAAATGCTAATATTACGCTGCTTCAGATGACTCCTCAGCAAAACCAATACTCATCATGCCACATAATCAAACCATTCATTACACCTCACTAATAACTTAACACGTCAACCAGGTTTTTGATAATAATCTAACGTTTCTAACAGACAGGACTAACGTGGTGCCATTTTAATAACGTAAGGGACCAACTTGGAACTTTTAAAAGGAAGAGGACCAAAATGGACCCCGAGGCATAGGTAGGGGACCAAAAAAGGTATTAAGCCAAAAATTTAATATAATTCATATATTAGTTACAATTATTTTGATTCTTCTTATTACTTCTAAGCATTCAACATATACTCAAATATGTGTTGATAAGCTCATATATAATATTTTTTCAAATGAAATACATTAAAAAAAATCATACAAATAAAACAAATCATTCTTCTCTATTGTTACTTCTAAAATTTTATATCATTGGCAAATATTTATTCAATCATTATTTCAATAAATAGCATATATTTTCTCGTATTTGGATCAATAATATTTTTCTATAATTATCCTAATAAGACAAAAAAAAATCAATTATTATATTGGTGGCATAAATATCAATAAATGATATATGTTTTTCTCGATTTTGAATCATAAAACTAATATTTACAATGTTTGCACATATTTATTCAATCATTATTAACTTTAAACAGTTAATGCTGATTTAGAAAAATGGTAGAGGCATATGAGTTGGACACAAAAAATTTCAAAATGTGTAATACCCTAATTTTTATCCCTAAGATCTCACATATCATTTTTACATCTCATTCCACAAACAAGACCGCAAGCTTTAGTTCTCTTGCCTTCCTCTGCAGGTTTGTTCTTGAGAGATCACCGGACACCCTTGTTTTCTTATTTGTTTGATATTTATTTGTGTTTATGTTTACTAACCATTAATTAAAATCCAAAAAAATGTTTGTTTTTTTCCTTTACTAACTTTTTTAGGAAGAGGCCGGAATCAAGAACATCAATCAATAGTCCCTCAGCTTGAATAAAATTCAACAGAAAAAAAGTCAAAGTTGATCTGCAAACAGTTCAAAATCATTTGATCAAGAGTTTCCCAATATTTGATTGATTTTTATTCAAGAAACTCCGAGTTTCATATTTTTATTTCCATGCCTTCTCTGACAAGTCATAAAAATCGAGCGAGAACCAAGACATCACATCAAAAAGGAAAATTTTCACAATTTTCACTATGTTAATCAATTAACACATTTGCACATGCAAATGGTTAATCGATTAACCAGTGCGTTTTGTGAAAATACAGTAAATTCAAATTCTGCAGCATTTTTAGCATCAAATTCAAATGTCTCATTATGAGAATATTCTAGATCACTTCATTTTTATTCCTCTACCTCGTCATAATCAATTCCCACCATACACCTTCACTAATCACCACTTGATCTTGATTTTGCCTCCAAATTCAAATTCCAAGGCTAATTTTGGTTCCAAACCACACTCCAATCCACCAAAATTTCCAAGCATAAATCCTATAAATAGAGGTCTCATTTCATTCACCTTATCAAAATTACCAAGGCTAATTTTGATAGCCAAATTCACCTTGTCAAATTTCTTCTTGACTCTATTTTTTTTCTCCAACTACCAAATTCACCAAAGCTTTTTCTTCCTTTGAAAGTTAGTAAGATCATCATTAGAACTTACTAATCTTTGAGCTAAACTTTCATCCGTTCACTTTTTCATCATCAATTTCTGTAGATCAAGGCTTTTGAGTGTGGATTTTGGAGTTGATTTGAAGAATTTTCAGATTTGAAGTGGTAAACCCTCATTCCACCATTTTTGCTCTTGATCCATCTTCCACAATGTAATCTATTGTTGATTCTTGTTGTTTGATCTTTGGATCTTACAAGTTGTGTTTTATTGGCGATATTTGTTGTTGTTTCACTTGAATTTTCGTGCTAATTCTCATTCATGATCATGAGGTGTTTGAAGAAATGGTTGGATCATGGATGCTGAATTTTTTTCAAAAAAATTGTTGTCTTAGCAGTGTTTATCGATTAACACATTTACACTGGCAAATGGTTAATCGATTAACCAGTAACATATTTGTGTTCTTTGTTTGTTTTTGAGACTGTTTTGGTTCTTTCTTCTTCTTCTTCTTCTTCTTCTTCTTCTTATTCTACTTCAATTTCCCTTTGGTTTTTGCCATGGAATACACTTCTAAAGGTCTTTTTCCTCTTTAAATTTATTGGACTTAGGGTATAGATGAAGTTGGATAAACATTCACTAATTCAAATCCATCTTTAAAGTGAATTGTTCAATTCATTTTAGGTGTTTTGAGTTAATGATATGTTTAGTGCTTTAATCCACCAAGATCAGTGGATGAAATTAAAGATGGAATGATCTTGAAATTGTAATTCAATTTGGCTTTCCCTTTCCCCTTCTCCTTTTTTCTGTTGATCGATGAAAATCCTCAATATAATTGGAACTTATTTCAAGTTCTTGATGAAAATGAGATTATTACCTATTTTCTTTTCGTGCGGTATTGCTTTCGAGGAGTGATCTACAAATTACTTCTCTAGCATGCATTATCACTAACATTTGTATTGACTGGCCTCAGATAGTCATGGTTTCTACATAAACCCGATTACGATTGCTTAACATAGCGCTAAATTGTCCCGTAATTGGAAAATGATATTTCCTGGCTATGTTTGAAAGTCCAAGTATGGTTGATTATTTGTCTTAGGTCTATTACCTATGAAACTTGTTGTTAGGAGGCTTTGATTTTATCAATCCTCTAATGAGTCTTCATTAACTTTGGCCTAAGTGCTTGAGTTATCCATCATTAATCATTTGTTCTAACAACTAATTACTAACTCACTAACAATATCATTGTGCTAATTTTGTTTATGTTTCCTTCTTGCTCTTTGTCTCTCTTTTATTTTTATACTCCATTTTTATCATCTCATTTCATATTATTGTTTATAATTCCGCTCTCTTTTTCTTTTTTCTACTTGGACCATATCTTGTTCAAAACACTAATAAAGGATTAAACCTCTAAAAAAACTTGGTGCTCTTAATTTTGTGGTTATGCTCATGGATGAACTTAGACCTTGGACCTCTTGGACTATTCTTGGACCCCTGGATTTAGAATTATGACTATTTTCCTATGCTTGAAGTATTATGGATCTTTGCCTTTATTTGGCTTGCTTATTTGATTATAATTCAAGATGGGTGAAATTCTTATTTGGCTTGCTACAGAGCGTTCTGCAATTTTGGTTAGATCCTTCTTATCCCTAGCTTTTATTTGCTTTCTAGGATAGTCACTTCATATTCTCCCCTTCTTAAATTTTTAAAAATCTTCTCCCTTTTTTAAAAACCTTCTTGTTTTCAAACTTCAAACCGCTTTCATAAAAAACCTAGACTTTTGTCAAGTGATTTTCAAACTTTGTTTTCTTTAATAAATGTAAATCAATGTTAATCATACTTTGACCAATTTCAAAAAGATATAAAAAAACACTTCACCTCATTCACTATTTTTTTTGCCTTTGTGCACTTTTTCTTTTAAAACGTTTTCATAAGTTTAGACATGAGTCATTTTCATAGTTGAGATATAATTCTCCTATTTCTCATAGTATTTAAGATATTGACATTTTCCACTTAGATGTTGAGTGATAGATTTATTGATTTTAATCCAAGGAAAATCGTCCATCTTTAGGTGATACAAATATTGTCTTATACTTGTGGGACTAGTCGTAGTTTTGTCCTTAAAATGATGACTTGTCTTTATATTTAAAAGTCAATCAAAACAAACCATTTTTGTTATTTATACCACGAAATACAGGGTTTTGATCCTATATTGCACTTTGTGGGTATGTAGGCATGGGGCGATAAGTCTCTCCAAACACAAAAACCTTAAAAAATATTTCTCTTCTCATCTCCTCAATCTCTTTTCAAACAAACCTTTTCAAACCAAAAAGCGTAGATTTTTCAAAGGGCTCATATAGAGTACTATAGACGTTTTGGGTGCTAACACCTTCCCATTGCGTAACAAACCCCCTTACCCATTATCTATTTGTTCTTGTTTAGAACCTCTTCAGGTTCTGTTCGCTCTTTTCCCTTTCCTTTTGGATAAAATAAAAGTGCGGTGACGACTCTTGCATTTTTTAGTTAAGTTAATCAATAACTTACACTCACAAATTTCCCTGTTACAAAAGGTTGTCACACCTTTAATTCATAATGAGGGACACTTAAAATTAGATTAGTATTGCAAACATAATTCAACAGTATAAGTTTTATCATCAATTATAATCAAATAATCATTGTTGTAACAATTTAAAAATAAAACTTCAAGTATGGAACCTCTTTCATGTAAATAGTATATTTAAGTTACAATAACAAAAGGTGGGTTCATAGTCATTCATGGTTTCTTGCATTTGTATTGTTTATAACTTAAGTTACAAAAGCAAAAGTCATGTAAATGTTTGGGTAGAAATTGTTTCACCTATGGTTGTGACCATTACTTTATACAAAGATGATAAAGGAGAAGATGCACTTCATAACAGGTAGCTTAGGGATACTCCAATGTATTGGAATAACATGTCTACGCATAGCCGGATAGGGAAACTAATAAAGTAAAATATGGAGAAATTTCTTGAGAAAATATTGCATTGACAATGTAGTCACCTTGTATTGGTCACGTAGGGTCCCAACTTTGTGTTTCAAGTTTGTATTTCGGTTACAAATGTTTGTCTCGATAATGTAGTCACCTCCTTCATTTTAAATCATCACACAACTGTTGAATTGTAATTCCTTATGTCGAAGCAGGTTGCTCGACAGGGAGTTACAATAGTGAATTCCTTGTGTTGAAGCTTGGAATAAGAAGATGGATAGATTTCTAAGGGAGAAGGAATTTGTAAATTGCACAACTGACATGGAGTATATGTAAGAAGAAGCAATAATAAATTGCTTATACCATGTCTCTATATCGATGACTGTTGATAACAGGAAATTGCAAGAAGGAGATTGAATATTTCAAACATGACCTATGTGAGGAGTTTGAAATGTCAGACTTGGGAAATTTATCATATTTCCTTGGCATAAAATTCTACAAGACTGGTAGAGGTTTGATGATGCATCAAAGAAGATATGCAAGCGAAACACTCAAGAGATTTGAGATTCAAGATTGCAACCCAACTTCGACTCCAGTAGAGCCTAGAATGCAACTGTCGAAAGACACAAATGAAGATGATGTCGATCTAACGCAATACATAAGACTCATTGGATCACTTCGGTACCTTTGTCACACAATGTCTGATCTAGTATACAGTGTAGGTATGGTAAGTAGATTCATGATAAGCCAAAGGTATCACACCTAGCAGTGACGAAGAGGATACTAAGGTATCACACCTAGCAGTGACAAAGAGATATCAGAATGGCAAAATTTCCATGAAATCGATTCAGCAGGCTATGTATTTACATGTTAATGAAAGCCAAAGTAAAAGTCAAATAAGACTTTGAACACCACTAAGCATATTAGGCAAAATAATAGAACCTCGCAAAAATTCTTGCATATTATCATTTGATCTCGTTCGAGTATTTCAAATACGCACATTACCAAGTTGAAGCAAAAATCAATATAACGTATGCACATCGAGATACACGTTTAGGAACAACAAACATCCAACCATTTTCAGCGCACATGTCATATATACAGGTTCAATCCAATTCGAACATACGCCAATATTTGCAACAAAACTCGAAAGCAAACTCGTAACAACCAACATAAATCTAAACGCAAATGGCTTAGCTCAAACTAAATCTCGCAATCAAAACACTATTATAATCGAGAACACAACATGTTGATGCTGCAGACAATATTTGATTTCAAACACAACAGCCTGGACACATAGCAACTGCAACCATTATTTCTAGATTCATCACACAATTTCACCAAGTTGCAACTATCATAATCGAAACAATAGATCGGACCGGCGAAGCGAATTCAAACCGAATGGTTACCAAAACGAACAATAATTGTCAAGAATTGATCTCAGCAGCAGTCATCAGTTTCCTAAAAACATAAATGCAATAGGAACCACTACCCTAAAACAAACAAAACAAAATCTTAAACTTCACCACCATGCTGCCTAAATCCAAACAAAACACAAACGACATGATAACTATACTAAAATCGGTTCAATAGCACATGAACAAAATATGAAAAGTCAAGATTCTTGAAAAACTAATTGGAATGAAACGTTATCGGCAGCAACATTAGATTTAAGACATAAAAACCATAATTGAATAATAGAAAACAACACTAACAATCAGTAATGACAACAATCAAACCGAGGCATAATTCGAAGAAAAAACGAACGAAACACCAATCGAGAATGAGAGACTGCCGAGTTGTTCTTTTGACGTCATTACCACGAGGCTTAATGTTGCTTTGTTGTCTAGTTTGTTGCGAGGTCGCTGCGAGGTTGTCGAGTCGTGTTGTTGTTTGAAGGAAAACAGTTATGGCAACATTCTTGATTCTCGCTTCAAGTGGTTGTTGATGTTCGTGGCGTGAGCTGATGTGCGTAAGGTGTCAATAGCATTTTGAAGGGGTTGTTTATAGAAACCGTTATGGTGGTACGACGACGAAATTTGAAGATGAAGGTGAAACGGAGGTAGAGGTTGGAGACGGTGGTGAGAGGGTTTTCCGGTGGAGAGACGGAGGCGGCGAAAAATGGGGAGGATTACGTTAAACGCGACACTAGAAAAATGAAGGAGAAGAAACTTGCAGCGGAGAAGGTTGGTAAAGAAGGTGAGTGAAGTTGGTCGATGGGGAAGAGAGCGGAATGAGAAAGTAGGTAAAAAACACTAGCGTCGGCAAGCTTAAATTTGAGACTTTTCAATCGTTAGTTTTTTTCATATATTTGAGACATAAATCAACCAGTCCATCCATATACCCAAGATATTTGTTCTGGTTAATCATTTTGTGAATTATTTATGATAAAATGCACACTATAGTGTACAAGCGATGCAAAGTGAAAATAAAGTGAGTGAAAATTTGAAATAGGTAGGACAAATTTGGGGTATGACACGGACGTGAGGGGTGCTAATATCTTCCCCTTGCATAATCGACTCCCAAACCTAGAATTTGGTTGCGATAACCATGCTCTTTCCTTAAAGGTTTTATCAATATTTTTCTATTCCTTCAATAGAATGAATAAAGTTTGGTGGTGAATCTGTTCAAACTATTTGCTGCGACCATTTGCGAAGGATCGTATTTTTAGAGGTACGACAGCTGCAATTTGAATTTTTCATTTCACTTATGTTTTTTGCTTTAACTACAACAACTCATTATGAAACCAAAAATTTGACAAAAACATGCACTACATTAGTTAGACTGTATGAAAAAATATCACATGAAATTTGAATTGTATCTTACAGTAATTCAAAATTAGTGTCATACCCCAAAATTTACTCTTAGATTCTTTGATCTTTTGTATATAATTCTAGGTCAGTTATCTTGCATAATACCCAATTTATCAGCTGAAATAAACTTGTTGGATTTAAAGTCGAATCGGTCAAACCAAAAGTTAATTGTGCGTAAAATCAGTGGACTGGAAAATTTAAAATCGGGCCTACAAATATCAGTAATATTAATCTATGTTTTTGGTAGTTTAACCTAGCGTGCTCATTTTAATTTTTTGATTACTTTTCGGTCGCATTTTTGGATAATTTAAGTCATTTAACCAGGTAAAACTTATTTCGAAATTTGACCAAACGCTGTATTTTTCTGAGTCGTTTACTTTTTGTTGATCATTTTTGTGTATTCGTTTTATTTTTCTGAGCACTTCGATACCAATCCAATTTTTCGTTTTAAACCGATTTTGTTCTTTTTTTTAATTGGTAATACCTTTTTTTTATTCAGATTCTTATTACTATTTATTTTTTTTATTCCTTTTTGTTTTATCATATTTTATTATTTTATTTTATTTTTTTATTTTATTTACTTATGGTAAAACTTAATATGTAAGTTTTAAAGGACATTTTGTCCTATTGCTATTTTTGTGTGTAACTAGCTGGCATAATACACTACACCACCCCACGCGGACCATCCTCATGTGCGGGCCACCCTCATTTTGTTCATCACCATTCTTCAACAAATATTTGAAATTTCCTCTCAATCTCTATACAACATCATCCATTGTTTATCATGTAACATCACCACATTTCTATCCATCTCATTACAAGACTACTCCATACATAACCAAGCTACCACCTTCAAAACAACACAACATTTTCCATCAACTCTGTTTCGGTTTTTCCGTCGAAGACCATTTCACAACCACAACTATCCTTTTGAATACCATATCACTCGCCCCCTTTCATAATGACATCAACTGTTAATCTGCCAACAACGACATTGCGAAAAAAAGCGGGACGCGAATAGAAGTGAAAAGAGATGAAACAAAGTATTGTGAACAAGGAGAAGGAAGGAGTTGAACTTTTCCAAGTTCTCTTTTTGGTAACATATGTGTTGTTGTTTGAATATTGTTTCTACTTTTTCCAATTTATTCAATATTTCTATTATATTCCTTTTATATGTACTATTATTTTATTATACCAGTTAGGAATTTCCTTTTACTATTGTTAGCCCCATTTGCCGCCACTTGATTTTGCCTCACGATGTTAAAGATGGTTTAACAGTATATGAATCTGCTGCTTAATATTCTAAAACATGCATGCTTTTAGTTAGTTTTATTAATTTATTTATTTATAGTTTTATTTTTCTTTCATTATAAATTTTTATTTGGTTTGATTACGCTTTCTGTTTTTCTAGCTATGAATTGATTGGATTTTTCTTGCTGTTAATGGAAGCCACTTTTGTCCTTTTTTAATGTGAAAATCAATCACTACAATTAGGCTTAAAAAAATATAAATAATAATATTGTGGTAAAGAGATCTATATGTAGTTATTTATTTGAATCTTTTCACTCTATTTTATTATTTGTTTTATTTGTTTGAATTTTTATTAAATGTGTATATCTAATTTAATTAATTAATTTAGTTTGTAGTTAATTTCTCTTTTAATTAATTTTATAAAATATGATAAAAAACACAAAAATATTTAATTATTTATTTTAAACATTTTCATTTCATATTAGTTATTTATTTTTCTTTTTATTAAATGTTTGTATTTAATTTAGTTAGTTAAGTTCGCATATTAATTCTAAAAATCCAAAAAATGTGTGTTTAATTGTTAATCTTTTTTACTTATTCTTTTTTATTTTATTTTATTCAATTTGGTTAATGACTTTTCTCTTTGGTTTGTGTATGATATTAATCTTCTTGGTTCATATTTAGCCTTTGTTTTCCTATACTCGTAGATATCATGACATTTTTGTCTTGTGAGTTCCTATTTGATGATTGCTCTATACCTACTCATAAATCTAATTCTTATATTGAAGTTCTGCTTTGTCTTATCTTGGTGTTGTTTTCATGGTGCTTAATTTGTATGAAAGCCCCATTTTAATCATTCCAAAGGAAAAGATCCCCCTGTTGATTGCCATGTCATACTTAACCTAACCTTATGTCCTCACCCTTTATCCTAGCCATAGGACTTGGAGTCGTCGTGCTCAATTTAGTCGTCCCGCCGTGGACATTTCCCTTGTTTACCTTTACCATAGGACTTGGAGTCGTCGTGCTCTATTTAGTCGTCCCGCCATGGATATTCCCTTCCTTGCTAACTTAACCTTAGTTTAGAGTCGTCGCACTCTATGTAAATGTCTTACCGCAGACATTTACTTTCCCTTTGGAACCTTGACCATAGTCAAGAGTTCCTCGCCTTTTTGAGAGAAACTACGGTTGCTCTGATTTCATTCCCGTCAGGATACATAGGCACGAGATGCGATATCTTGGCGATCATACTTTGTACATACTTTATATATACTTTAGGTCTCTACCTTAACACAGTCCCTTTAGCAAGCACATTTTAGCATAACACAAATACTAACAAGAAGTTCCTGTAGAGTACTACAAATACTTAGGATGCTAACACCTTCCCTAGGTATAACCAACCTCCAAACCTTAGATCTCTTAGTTGTGTTGTTACATAGCATACTTAAGGTTTTCTTCGATCTTTACCCTTTCTTTTGGATAAATCAAAGCTCGATGGTGAACTTCATGATTTGTGATTTAAGTTAATTCAATAGATTGATATCTGATTCCCACCGCAATAATTAGTATCAATATTTCTTTATGTTCCATAATATATTTACTTATTTAGTTAGATTATGTTAGTTTACATGAATAAAGCTCTATTAATTAGAAGTAACAAATAACAACTCAAAGCATAATCACATATATATGAACAATTGTACAATATTTAGTTAGATATTTAATGAGACAAGACAACTAAAATCTTCAGCATGAAAATATATAAACGTTAAATGTTGAAACTATATGGAACAAGAACTTATTGGGTTTGTACCCATCACTTTCATCCTATGATGATACAATTGTTTAAGTTTGCATTCACTTTCCAATGCCATTAGAAACAGTCCTGGACGTTCATAGTCAAAATTTTTACTACCATTGCTGCTATTGTTTTGGTTGTTGCTTACAAGTGTTGGTTCCATTAAAGTATGTTTAAACAAGTTTAGGTAGAGAAGAAGTTAAATGGATTTCTTCCTTTGGTGTTGTTCTCCACGGTGTTACAAGAGTTGTCAAAATATTGTTGATCTTTACTTTAATCTTGTAGTTGGTGAAAGTGTGTTTCTTTACTTCAATTAGGGGTGAAAATAGGTCAGACCAACTAACAGTGGTCTACATTCTAGCCTACACAGGCTCAAGTTAGGTCAGACTTTTGTATTAAATAGAAAAGGTCAAGACTTTTTATAAGTTTATTTAGTTAAAAAGACTAGTCCCCATGCAATAAAAAAAGTTTCTTAAGCCTATTAGACTGATCTATTTAAACAAATATGAATTTTTTTTTTTATTATCATTATATTATTTTTGTACTTTGAATTAAAATACATAAATAAAATCTGGTTATCTTGGAGAATTTATGAAAATAGGATGAAACACTATGAACAATGTCATAAGTTATTTTCATAAGTTCTCTTAAACAAATTGTTTCACAAAACTTATGCTAATAGGTAAGTTAAAATAAATCAATGCAAACAAATTTTTATTCTCATTGGTCTTTTTGTTTGTTAGTCTATTTAAATATTATTTGAATTGCTTATTTACATATGTCTAAAATTAATAGGCATTTATGTAGCCTAACAGGCTAACCAGACCTTCGAAAAAACTAGACTCATGCCTAAAAATAAGTGACAGGCTATAGGTAAGACTTAGACTTAAGTTGTTATTGGCAAGCCAAACTTAGACTTGACAAAGCCTAACTCGGTCTAGCCTATTTCCACCTCTAACTTCAATATTGTTGATCTTTGTATGATAAACATTTCTCACGAAACTTGCTAGAAGACATGAAGTAACAATGAGAAATGTCAACCTGAAAATCATAAACATCACACATTAAGTATGAGAGAGACAAGACAAACAATCCATTAAAGTCTGACATCGTTTTATTCAAAAAAACATTTTATTGTTTATAAAGGTTATTCATGCATAGGATTTTGAATTGAAAGAATACCATATGCATATAGGCCAAAAAGGTTGGGTCATTATGTTTCATTAAAAACTTTTAATTAATTAATTTTAAAATAAAAACATATTAAAAATATTATTAATTGATTAATTAATTAATTAAAAGATAATTAATAAATAAATTATCTTTACCAATATTGTCAAGTCATTAATAATAATTTTTTTGTACTAATCATCTTTGTCTCCAAAATTGCAGGAGACCAACAAAATTCCAAGTGACTTAAAATTGAAGGATAAAAAAAGATGGTTTTTAAAATGGAGAGACTACAAGTTAAAAACCATCAAATTATAGAGACCAAAAGTCTATTTAACTTTTTTTATAGATTTTTTAGTCCCTCTTCATTATTGTGTACGTGGCATCTCAAAATACTGACGTGGCCCTGAGTATGTGGTGCCGCGTCATTAAATGTGCTTACATGGAATTATACAACTTAAAAACAAATTAGGCTAAACTACAGTTTTAGTTTTCGATTTTATGCGATTCACGAAATTAGTCCTCATATTTTAAATTCAAATAGTTTTAGTTCCCTTCTCACATTTTTCATAGAAAATCGATGAATTTTTCATTTTTTAACTTATAATTTTATCTACAAAGTTTAATAATATGTTTATATACGATAACTTGTCATTTAAAAAATTAAAACATCGTTAATTTTAAGTGCAAAAGTATGAGAGGGAGATCAACATTGTTTAAATTTAAATTAAGGGGATCAAAACTGTTTAAATTTAAAATAGATGGACCAATTTCTTGGTGACTTCATGGTCTCCTTGGATGACTCTAACCTGCCCGTTAGAGAACATATATTTCATGCACATATATATGATACATATGGCGGTGTCTAACTAGTTGAAAGCTAGTCGCCCTATGATCATATTATAGAAAGATGTGACGTTTATAACCAGATACATGTCTTTGATCTGCTTGACTTGTTCCCCCACTTCGATAATGGTCTTTAGTGTAATGTAACATTTTACTTGTACTTGCTCTCTAAAAAATTCAACCAGTGACCTTTTGAAAGTTTTTAGATCGTCTGGTTGAGGTGAAGCCTTTCAAATGCATCCCAGTAGAGGATATTTGCGAGGCTTCCTTATTATATTAAGCCTTTTTTGAATTTCCAAACATCACATCTCATGGTGGTGACCATGGGGTCGTCATTATGGGGATGACGACATGCTGCATCCTTTTTTAAAAAGTGATCTCGACCTTGGTACCTTGGTCTCTCCTACCTTCAGATTTGTGGGCAAGTCCTTTATAGTTAATATCTGGTGAACATATCTTCATTGGGTAAAACTGATCTCTCCGTCCTACAAATCATCATGCAACAATATTGAGTGTGTGGTGTACAACCCTGTCACATTCTTCCTTGGATAACACCTTTCCCTTTCTAGGTCTAGGGTTCTTAGTATCATCATACTTGTAGGAGTCGACCTCGTCTAACTCTTGGGAGAAGTCACCTTTGACGTATTTCTTGATGTGATCCTCTTAGATTATACACTTTATCTCCTTTTTAAATTTGTGACAATCTTATGTGTGATGTCCTCTAACCTCGTGGAACTTGCACCATTTGCCAGACTCAGGTTCAATTACCTATATTTTTAGAGTTGAAGGCATATACATCTCATTTAAGTGAAGTACCTTCTACCATATATTATTATTTTTTATAATATTGATTACTAAAAAATAAATTTATAAAGTACAATTTCTATTTTAAATTTACTCACTTTATAAGTTAATTTATAATAAAAAATTATTACAAATTATAACACATTTTATACTGTTAATGAAATATTAATTTTTTTCATATAATATATGTTACTATATATTATGATTCTATATTCTTTTTAATATTAAATTCTTTATATCAATAAAATAATTTTATAATAAATTATACTTTATCTCTATCATATAAAGTCAACTACATTTAAAATGATAAGTTAAAATCATTTAAATTTGAAGATGGGACGTTGTTCTTAATTTATTTTTATAATTAATAAAGTTAAATAATTAGTATTATTTTTCATAATTAATTTTTTGAATTAAAATTTAATGATTGATATTCATTTTTAACTACCAACAAATGAGTGAGAAGTTGCGAATTCAATCACACCTCTCTTGCACTATCACCTTAGCTGAGTTAACATAACAGTTTTTTCCTAATTAATTAGTAAGATGGAGAGTGTTTTTTTAGGAAGGGGAAGAAATATTGGGTTTACATGGTCAACCCTTTTGAATTGAATTGAATGTAATGTTTTATTATCATATTGAATTGAATTGAATGTAATGTTTTATTATTCAATTTAATTTAATAAAAAAATGATAGCACGATGAGTTAGTTTCCCTTACATTGCGTGCGTCGCCTTATTATTCAGCATTCGGATAAACACACAAAAGAAACACCGTTTTCATTTAGAATAGAAAAAAGACAAAAAGAAATACTAATAATAAAACCCTAGGTACGAAAAATAAACGAAAATATAGGTACCATAGTAGACGAAAAGTAGAGTATATAATTGTAATTGAAAATTGAAATTGAAATTGTTGAATCAACGAGAGAAAATGGAAGGAATACCTCACCCAGTACCTCGAACTGTCGAAGAAGTTTTCAGCGATTATAAGGGAAGACGCGCTGGTTTGATCAAAGCCCTAACTACTGGTTCGTCACTCTCTCTCTCTCTCTACCTACCTACTACTCATTCTTCTTTTTTACTCGATCAATCCTTCTTGTTCTTGTTCTTGCAGACGTTGAAAAGTTTTACCAGCTCTGCGATCCCGGTTTGTTACTTTCACTCTCGCTCTATGCTTTTAATACTTGTAGATTTTATTCATTTAACACCTTCATTTTTGTGCATTTTTTTATCTTATTCATGCACGCCGACTGTTCGACTTTACTTCACTCTCTGTAATTGCAAATATTTTATGTCATTGACGGAATTGGGGATTCCAACTTTCGGTTTCAAAATTTTGTCAAATTGTAGCTATGGCAGATTGTAATGCTAGGGTTTTTGTTAAACGCTACGGCCAATTTGTGATGGATGGCGGCGCTGTGGTGTTTTTCAATTTGTGATGGATGGCGGCGCTGTGGTGTTTTTCAATTTGTGATGGATGGCGGCGCTGTGGTTTTTTTCTGAGCTTGAAATGGTAGAATTTTGGCCTTAGGCCATCAGTAACACTGGGACAGTTAGGATTCATAAATGCTGGTAGTAGAATGTGTGAACTTCGGTTGATGATGAACTAAACGTCATTTGTTCTCTTCTTATTTGCAATTCAGCAGTATATTTTTGGCTGATTAATGTGGTTTTAGTTATCACCACTACATCTGTCACTTCTACTAGTTTTATTGGCTTTCATTGTATCCAAATAAACTTAACGGCCTGTTGTTTTTCTCTTTGGCTTCGTTATGTTTGGAAGTTGATACAAGAGTGATTATTGGTTCGAAAGGAAGAGGATAAGGTTAAATCGTTGGTTGTATTGCATGCTTGCAGATATATTTTTCGTTAGTAAACTAACCATGTCTCTGAAATTTTTGCTTAATCGTTTAATTTAGAAAGTTTTGAATGGTTATATTTTATAGAAGTAGGTTACATAATTTGCCTCTGTAATCTCTCTCAAATAGGAACAACCCCAGAAAAGTGATTATTTAAAGTGCTGTTATTTGGTAACATTATACTCTTCTCATTGACAATTGCAGACAAAGAGAATTTGTGCTTATACGGATATCCAAGTGAAACATGGGAAGTGAATTTGCCTGTTGAAGAAGTGCCTCCCGAACTTCCCGAGCCAGCGTTAGGTATAAACTTTGCTAGGGATGGCATGCAAGAGAAGGACTGGTTATCACTGGTTGCAGTTCACAGTGACTCATGGCTGCTTGCTGTTGCTTTCTATTTTGGTGCTCGCTTTGGATTCGGTAAGAATGAAAGGTAAGAATTTCTGTTCTCTATTATACTCATGTGAAAATTGTCAAGTCTATAAACATTAAAAATTTCTTTGTTATTCTTATAGAACTCAATTTCTTTCTTCAACTTATTTCCGTCCTTGATTTTTATTTTTCCTTCAAGTGTTTGACTTTGCATACACCTGCTAGTTTTGAACTTCTTTGATACATATAGGCGGGTTAGAATCATTCATTTCAAGCAGTGTACAATATTTGCATTAAGTTTTGTCAGTTTAATCTATTTGAAATTTGCAATGCAATTTCTGTTTGTGCCAGATTGCTAATTTTATATTTGTTTTTTATTTTGCGTCTCATTAATTTATTAAATCTGTAAACAAGCATGAAACATTGGATGTTATACGTTTTTGTTGCTTAGTAGTATACTTATGATCGAGCAGTAATCTCCCCACTCCTCTGTTGAGATTATGGATTATGTTTTGCTTATAACACAAAAGTTAACATGGGACGTGCCTATGTGATGTACATTCTTTCCCATGTCTTAAGGTTTATGCTTTGTGTAAATTACATGCTCTTTAATGTTTTGTTCTCACACTGCTAGAGGTTTAAAAATATAATGATCCTCAATTAGTCCATTCAATGCAAAGACTATGCATGACTTATATTTATCACTGTCCAATTAACTTTTCTCCTAATAATGCTACAATAGATGAGTGGTTCTATAAGATTATGAAAGATGGTATAGTCTTGCCTTAAGTTGTTTTGAGTGTAGAATAGTTGGTAGATTCTTGCCTTAAATGTTTTGGGGATGTGTGAAGAAGACCCAAGGAATCACCAATTACAAGGGCAGACCAATTGGAGGATTGTCTCATTCTGATGCTTAGAGGTAGAGGGATATAAGAAAAACTTTTGGTCAAATCGTCTAGAGAAATTTAGAGTTACATAGTCTATCATTGGACTTAATTCATGAAAAGATATTATGGTGTTATTTGATTCGTGTAAGTGACCCGCCTAGTGGAAAAAGGCTTTGTTGTTTGATTTATAAAATTTGTAATGCTCGTCTAAAATCTGTAATTTTTTTCTACTTTCAGTTTTTATCTTTCACCTGCTATCATATTTTGCTTTGGAGTCCTGGACCTTGGAATTTTATGAGATTTAAACTTGTTTATCAAAGTATTATAACTTTGGAGTTTAGTAATATGCAGCTGATTAATGTCTTTTAACATTATTTTTCACTTTTCTTGGATGCGGCTGTTATAATTATTAATTCCTAAATCTCCATTCAGGATCTTTTAGTTTGTATGTGGTAACTGGTGATGTAGGTTTGAAGTATGGATGTAATTCCTCGATTCAATTTAACGAATATAATATAGCTTTATTCTAATATTGTCTCTTGAATGAAATAACTCAATCATTTTTTATTGTGTGATATTGTATATTTTCTTAATGATCTTCTGTGAAAAAAATATTTAGGATGGTTCAAAGGGTGAAGTTTTACTGTTTTTTACATTCACCTAATCAATGGGAATAACACTAAGTTTTACTGTTGAATCTTAAGATCTTAGAACAGGGAATGGGCATCTTCATCACTACAAGTAACATAGTTTATTAATGCTTGAAAGTTAGACGACAAAGGAAAATTTTGAGAGTTCACATTGAGATATAACATAGCCTAATGCCATGATGGCGCCCTGAAATAATGCATTATTTAGTGGTATATCAGTTTTTAGATGTCTAATTCGTGGTATAGCTGATACATATCTAGTATGGGTATGTGATATTTTGAATGTTATAATTGCATTTCATTAGATTGTGTAACTTCATTGGGAGTCTTGAAAGTGCTTAAAAGTATTCCATCGGCAGTTGAAGGAGGGCAACCTTGTGCTACAAAGCTCTTATCTTGGCAGGGTCCAGGAAAGGGTTGGACCCATTATAGTCTATTGTTGGCAGCCTTATCTTGTATTTGCACGTAACATATTCGCCAACTTTAACCCATAATTTTTTATATATATACTTGAGTCTCCCATTGGATCCCTTTTCCGCCATACAGTTGACATTTGATCCCTTTTCCCTATACAGTTGGCACAGGCTCTGTTGAATATCTAAAATGGTAGTGCATTCAGATACTATAAACTAAAGGATTGGGGGATATATATGACACGTCTTCTGCTAGATAATTGGGATAGGGCAGGTCAAGGAAACAAAAATGAAAAAGCAATATTCCTATATATTGCAAGAAATCTGATGAATGTTATTGAGCTCAAAGTTTTGTACGAGATATTATATTTACGAGCTTCTTCTAATTTTGGCTCAAATGGATATTTATAGGAAAAGGCTTTTTCAGATGATAAATGAGCTGCCAACTATCTTTGAGCTTGCAACTGGAACTGCTAAGCAATCAAAGGACCAACCGCCTGCTCATAACAATGGTAGCAATAGCAAATTCAAATCAAGTGGAAAGGTATGCAGTTTTCCATTTCATATTCTTATTTTCTGTTTCTATCACCGCCATGCATGGAAATTCACTTGTGTTTTTTCTGTTTGGATGCATCCTTTTTAACAGTCCCGCCAGTCGGAGTCTCAGACCAAGGGTGTGAAGATGTCTGCACCGCCCAAAGAAGAGGATGACAGTGGAGAAGAAGATGATGATGATGAAGAAGATGATGAACAAGGTGCAACCTGTGGTGCTTGTGGTGATAATTATGGCACTGATGAATTCTGGATCTGTTGTGATATGTGCGAGAAATGGTTCCATGGTAAATGTGTTAAAATTACTCCCGCCAAGGCTGAACACATCAAGCAATACAAGTGTCCCGGCTGCAGTACCAAGAAGCCAAGAATTGCATAGCTCTGAAGCTTTGGACCAATGACAAGATTTAGAATGTTTGATAGCATTTTTATAAGTGAAAGTGAAACCATTGTTGCCTGTTCTAGTCAATGCACTTTAGTGACTACGCAGATGTAATTTCAAGTTTTGTGATCGTTCATTCCTGCTGTCTGCTCTTATTGGAAATTTGCATCTTTAAGTAGTCACTGGCAACAAAAATATTATATAAATATATTATGCAGATTCTGGTTTTGATTTTAATGAATATTTTGTTTATGCATTTTATAAATAGCAGCTTCATTTGGACAAACAAAAAACAGGATATTGATTATTCAAACATTTATTGAGGAGGCTGTTGAGGAAATTTTTAGGGGACTGAAGCATGACACTTTCAATTGTTGGAATGCTCAGACTCCATCAGACTCCAATTTCCCGGTGACAATTTCAGGATTCAAATTCTTTAACCTTCAATGGATTTTTGGGAGTAAAATATTAAAGAAATTAGGGTGCAGTCAAATAATTTAGGTCTGTAATAAGGGTGTACTAATACATGATCTCAATTCACGTGGTATACAGTCTTCATAATCATGCCATTTTGAATGTCCTTAGCATTTTGAGAAAAAATGAAAATCTGAACCTAAAAATAAAACTTTGAGCTCATTTATTGCGGATGAATCAAACTTTGTATTTAATGGGTGAAGATAAAATTTGGAGGAGAGAAAAATGTCACATTGGATGATAAAAAAACCCATAGTAATAGTAATCATGCAGGGGACTAAAAAAGTGTGAGTAAAATAAATTGAAAACAGACAATGGTCTTAATGGATTTGTGGTGTCTCCATCTTTTTCTTTTAGAGTTTGGAGGGAAGGAGAAGAGAGAGTTTCAAAAAATAATTTTTTTAAGAGATATAGAAATTTTTTTAAGATTTAAAAAAAAAAGATTCAATTTAAAATAATAAAATAATATTTATTAATTAATATATTTTTTATTTTTGAAATACTATAAAAAATTATTTTTAACATATATATGACGTATCTTATGAGAATGTCATTTTTACATAAGAATATGAGAATGAATTTGAATCATTAGATTTTAAAATAAATTGTGGTTTTTTTTTTCTCTTCTCCATTATTAAAATAAATGATAGAGGAAGAAAAAAAATGACATATAATCTCTACCATTTATTTTAAAATCTAATGGTTCAGATTCATTCTTATGTTCTCACATAAAAATGACATTCTCATATGATACGTTATATATATATATATATTGAGTTTCTGTCTTTAAAACTTTTGATACCTAAGAACACAAACAACAACGAAGAGATAAAGAAAAAATAAGACAAGTATTTTTATCCTGGTTCGCAGTTAATGAAACTACGTCTAATCCATCTGCTTGAGTGATTTCTCCTTCTCAATAAGGATTTAAAACACTCAAACACAAACAACTTGAGACTTCTTGAGAAATTCTGACTATACCCTAGTCTTTCAAGAAAAATACAACTCAAAGACTAATTGCCAATGACTTTTTGAGAAATTTAACTAAACTTGGTCTCTCAAGAAAATTAACCAAAGATTAAGATAAACAAGGTAGTGTTTACAATATGTTTCAAAAAGCATACACACAAGATTAAAACAAATTTAAGAAATGGTTCAAGAAAGTGTTCTAACATTTTTGAACATAATAGTTTTCTTATATTGAAAACACTTTCATTTTTCTTTTACATAAGAGCCTTTGAAATCTAATGCAATTTTGTGTTGTATGCTCTCTTTCTTATATATGTGTATCTTTCAAGCTTCCACGATCTCTTTATACAGGGAGAAATAGATTCGTTGGAGAGTGAAGTTGGAATATCCTCAATATAACAATTGTATGAAAGTCACTTTATTTTACAACATTTGAGTGACGCTTGCAGTAGATAGTTGGTGAGGATGATATGACGTGATGGATTTCGTAGGTACATAGTACAATACTTTACATAGAAAGTAGATTTTACTTTTGTACTTCTGTCTTTACTTTTGAATATAAATTTCTAGTCAAAGGCTTCAAATATAAGTTGATGAAATTTGAGTAGAGTTTAGGATTTATCTTCAGAACTTGGAGAGAATAAGACTTTTGAGTTTATGTAGTTTAAAGTTCTGAGATATTATATGCTTGTAGTTATATTATTTATCGAGGTCTTTCTGGATAGTTTCTTTGCAGAAACACTGACTTGATAACTCAGATTTTTTTGACTTTCTTGTAAATACACTTTTAATTAATCCTTTAGTTCAGAGTCTAGACGTCTTCAGAGTCACAATCCATTTTCTATTATTTGTACACTTAGCAAAATAGTTAGAGTTCAAAATTATTCTCTACACTTTGTTATCATAAAACTTAAGGATAGTTGTAAAATCAAACTTGTTCCAACAATTTCTCCCTTTTTTGATGACAAATTCATGTATTTTGATGAATAATTTTTACTAGATAATCATATCTATAAAACATCAAAGATATTTTAGGAAGCTCCCCCCCTGAGTTTTATACTTATCAAATTTCAAAGTGAGGTTTATAAGCTTCTCCTGAGATGAGACTAGAAAAAGTTTTGAAGTTTAGAAAATAATCAACAGGTTTTCAACATTGTTTTGGATTTATTAAGGTTACAAGATATATCAAATCATATTCATTTCCTCCCTCTTTGACATCAATAAAAAAGATTAAGTTAAACAATAACATAAAATGAAGTAAATGCAATCAGAATATGAGAGAACCAATATAAAATAAAAAAACAACTTTCATTAATAATACAAAAAACAAAAAAGGAAAGGAGAATATAGAGGATAGAGAGTCTAACATCAAAGGTGCCTTTAGCTACTTCGAGCTTTAGACTCTATTGAGTCTCCATAGCTTCAGTTAACCCAGATTCCTGTGCACCAAATAATTATTATCACCATAGATAATGCTTCACCAGCCGCCATTTGGAACTGGCTACTCGCTCCCAATCCCCACCATAGGACCATAGCACATTAAAGTTTTTTACCTTCACCATAGATAACATTTCACTAGTCATTCATGAGAACTAGCTATCGGCTCTCGATCTATACCGCCCGACCAAAGCACACAAAAACTGGACTGAAGTTCGTACACCATGACGCATGACTCTCAACAACATGCATTATCACCAAAATATTCACCAAAAGAATCACCATGAATATCTTATCATTTATGCATAACATCATTCATAATACACAACAATCACTCAATGTTGCGACATCAATATATTACTTAACCAAAACAACAACACATCATTATATAAACCTAACGATTCGCTAACTGATCATACAAGTCATCACAAGCATTGCCATAATAGACACATTATTATAATTCAAACAATTCACAAAAGCACTACCATGAGGTAGCTATGCGTGTTAACTTTCCAATTAGGGGTGCCAAAATGGGGTGGGTCCGTCGGGTTGTCCCGTTTGACCCGTCTTTTTTGGCTCGGTACTTTAAGTTGGCCCGTCTCGCCTAACCCGTTTGAAAAAGCGGGCCGAGACGAGTTTTGCCCACAGTTTTTTTGTTAAAACTTTTTATTTTTTACTTAGAATTAAAGCAACTTTAACTATAAAAACAACACTCTTCTCTTAGATTTATGTTGATTAAATTGTATTACAAATTATTATACAAAAAAAATGAATTATAATTATAACGTTCTTTCTATAACTTTCTAATACATGTGTTGATTAGAAAAACTTAAAATAAAAAAACAATTGTATGTCATGCTGAATTATTAAGTTGTCAAACATTAGCTCACATGTTTTCTTTAGAAATAGATGTTGATTTTAAGAAAAGAAAGGATTTGATTTGTGTATACGTGTGACAAATTTGTGATTTAACTATTAAGAAATCAGTCAATATAAAAGTCTATATGATGTAAACAGTAAAAAAGTAAGGTGTTGATATTTTATGCACTATGATGTTTTATGCAATGTAATTGTTATTATTGTTTGTCTTTTGTAAATTCTTAATTGGATTCTTTTAGTAATTAGTTTTTAAATAGGATTAAGATGATATGTATTGTTTATTTATTTATTTTGATATGTTTTTTATTGTGTTTGAGTTTATTTCGTTATTTTTTATATTGTAATTGGTCTTTATTTATTTTATTTTTTGAACTGTTTGAACTTAAGACATGTTGAAGTTCTTTTATGCGTTCTTAAAAAAAATTGTCAACCTCTTTGGTAACAATTTTTTGTTGTTGTAAATTATGTAGCAAATCAAATTGTAAAATAAAAAATTAGCGGGCCGACCCGCTAACTCGTTAGTAAACGGGGCGGGCTTTACTTTGGAGCTCAAACGCCTAAGTTTGTAATTTTAGAGTATGCCTAAGAGGGGGGGGGGGGGGGGTGAATTAGGCTTTAGAAACTTTTTCCGGTTTTTCGATATTCTTGAATTTTTCTTGGTTATGATCTTGATGATGAAAGCAGTAAAGACATAATGAAAAATGGAAACAGAGATTTATAGTGGTTCCCTTCACAATCCGAAGGTACTTCACTCCCCTTTCCACATGAAAGAGAGTTTTCACTATAGTTTTAGAATGTACAACCTATCACACCATCAACCGGTGAGGCCTACTATCTAACAACTATTTCAACAACTTAGTGAGTAAGAGCAATCCTCTTGCAAACACTAATCCATGTGTTCAACAATCCTGAATCACAAGTCACACAGAAATAATTCTTGTAATTTTGTAATTTGAGAGTGATGCAATAATAATATCAATACAAAGATTGATCTTCTCCTTTTGATCAAAATTCACCTTTCAATATCAATACAAGTGTTCAACAATTCTGGATATGAAATGGTATGAACAATATGAACACTTTTTGAAAATATTTGAAAATATTTGAAAAGTAGTGAATTTGATTTAATGAATATTTTGAAAATTATTGGAGGTGTTTTTCAATTTGAAATTTTCAGAATTTATATAAGTCAAAACACCATTTCAAAAAGGTATAATTGAGTATGAATCAAATAATGAAAAGGTATAACATTCAAACAAAATTTGAATTTAAAAAGAAACAATTTTTCAAAATTCGTTCAGTGTTAATTAGTTAACCATATAGGTTAATCGGTTAACACTTGAACGTTGGCCCAGAGAATTCAAAATTTGAGGCCGTTAACCGATTAACCCATATGGTTAATCGGTTAACACTGTTAAAACTCAGAAAAATACTTGAGTTAAAAAGTGTTATACCAATCCAAAAGATTTTAAAAACATAAAAATGCAAAATATTGATATGTTAAATTATTTGAACACTTGTATATCAATTAAAGGAGTGAATATTGATATACCGAATCTTGAGTCCAAATCTTGACAGTTGAATGATCATTTGCACATGATGCTTGATTTTCTTGACAACATTCCATAGCCTTGATATTGATCAGTCTTGAAAGCTTTGACTTTTTGCAATCATGGAATGAGCTTAGGTCTTTGTTGACATCATCAAAACCTTGAGATTGAAGCATGACTCTACAAAGTTGACCCGCCCTGCCACGCTTTTGGACGAGTCTAAACGAGGCGGGATGCCCGCTTTGCCACCCATATTTCCAACGCTTTGAATGGCATTTTATTTGGACTTACAGAACAAAAGTTACGATCAAGTTATCCTTTCAAATCAAGCTAAAGACATTTGTGTTAAATTAAACACAATGATGGAAACTAACTTGGAAATATCTCAAGCCTCATCAAGAATACTTAAGACTCTTGTATGATAAAGTCAAAGATAATGCCAATACTTGAACCATCAAAGTGTGAAAGTTTGCTTGATCGTGTCCGTCTAAGTGAAGAGTGTATTGTAATACGCAAAGGAGTTTCTGTAAGTATTATGGGTATATCACACACACTTAAAACATTGAGAAGCTTCTCACCTTTTAATTAAAACAACTAAATTTTTTTTTTTGGGAGTCAGACCAGTTGATTAGGGGACTGTCTACTTAATTAAGAATTTTTTTCGAAGCTATATAATCGATTAGATTTATAGCCTAATTGACGATCATGTCGTCCATGTAGACCTCGAGCATGTCGCCAATCTCTCATCGGAAGACTTTGTTCATCATCCGTTGGTAGGTGGCGCAGATGTTTTTCAGACCGAAGGGCATTACGTAGTAGTAGTAATTACTCGACTCGGTCATGAAAGTCGTGCTCTATTTGTCGGCCTCAGCCATGGGTATCTGGCTGTACCCCGAGTGTGCATCCATGAAAGACAATAGTTTGAAGACCGAGTTGTCGACGAGCTTGTTGATGTTAGGGATGGGGTATGCGTCCTTAGGACATGCCCGGTTGAGATCTGTGTAGTCAACGCACATCCTCAATTTTCCATTATTTTTCTTAACTAGTACAACGTTGGACAACCAGGTTGAATACCGGGCTTCCGAAATAAAATTCGCCTCTAGGAGGTCTTTTAAAGCTTTTTTAGCCGCCGCAGACTTTTCGGGGGACTGCATACACCTACGTTGTACTACGACCCTAGCGCTGGGTTGATGGAGAGCTGGTGGCAGGCGACCTCGGGGTCGAGTCCGGGCATCTCTGCGGCGCTCCAAGCGAAGAGATTGGCATTCTCACGGAGGCATGCCTTCAGTTGCTTCTTCGCCAGGTCGGGCAGCCCCGCCTCAATCTTCACGGTCTTCGTTGCGTCTGCTCCGAGAGTCATGATCTCGAAGTCCCCATCTGGAATGGGGCATGTTGGATGGAAAGGCTGCCCGTTGGTGGTGGGAGGTGCGTCACTGGCTTCGTCCTCGTGGTTGGGCTCTTCGGTAAAACGATAGTCGAGGTCCACGGTGTCGACATGATCCTTCGGTTTGACCTCCCGAACGGGGTGTGGCTTAGTTGTTTTGGTCGTGGGACCGATTGTACTAAGGCCTTTCATTGCTGCGTCGAAGCATCGACGAGCAGCTTCGGTATCCCCATTGAGGGTGACGATGACTCCCAGCCTGGTGTAGTACTTCATCTTTAGGTGGACGGTCATTGACACCGCGATAAGTTCGGCCATCGTTGTCCTGCCCAGGATGCAGTTGTATAGAGACGAGCATTCGACGACCAGAAAACAAACGTTGATTTCCCTGGCCGTTTCCTTTTCCCCGAATGTGACCTTGAGCTCCACGTACCCCCACGGTCTCGTCGTCGTCCCGTTGAAGCCTTGTAAATCGGAGCCTAGGTAGGGGGACAAGTTGGATTCGTCGAGCTGAAGCGTCGCGAAGATATGGGTGTACATAATGTCCACCGAGCTCCCCCCGTCGACCAGGATGCGTCGGAAGTTGAAGTTGGTCATTTGTGCCCGGATCAAAAGGGGAATGTTTGAGTTGGGGGATCCCCCGAGGAGCTCCTCGAGGTAAAAGGTGATCAGGTTGGATCGACCTTGGAACTTGTCAAGCGTGCTCATCTTGCCGGAGTTGTTGCTTATAAGTTCGTCAAACCTCCGCTTAACTGATCCCACCGAGAGTTTGCTCGGGGTCCCTCTGGAAATGACCATTGCCCTCAGGAAGTATTCCCACCGGCTGGTGGGGCGTACCGGCTCCTCGGGTAACTGAAGTTCGACGGGGAGGTTGAACTCTCTTAGGGCGAACCAGTCCTCTGGTCGGCCAATGGAGAGGGCTACCTGTAGGCCTGAGTCGTCGTGGGGAGGAGGGAGGTCCTCGACTTTTTTAGCCTCGGGGGCCTCATGTCGAGGCGGGTCTCCTCCCTGGGTGTATCTCTTCAGATGCCCATCTTTGATCAGAGTTTCGATTGCATCCTTCAGGTGGATGCAGTCCTCTGTCATATGACCGTGGCTTCGGTGGAAGCGACAATACTTAGATTTGTCCATGTTGGCTTTGGTGGGTGCCGGTTTCGGAAAACGGATGCCTCCTGGGACAAATTCGGAATTGGCGCACTCAGCCAGTATCTGCTCGCGTGAAGCAACTAGTGTCGTGTATTCGGTGAAACGGCCGACGGGGCCCCATTGCTCGAGGGGTTCTCGGGGCGGTCCTCCCGTCGTTGCCCCCCCTCCCCCGCGACATTGGCCTGAGGTCCGTTCCCATCGGGATCCTCTGGGGGCTTCTTTATGTCCGCGTGTCGCGGGCGTTGTTGGTGGCTTGTGTTTCCTCGAACCGGATATAGTGGCGAGCCCTGTCGAGGAAGTCTTGGAGGGAGTCTGGTCGGTGGATAGCCACGACCTCGTAGAATTTGGAGTCCCGGCGTAAGCCCTGCTCCATCAGGTAACGTTTCATCTCGTCCGAAGTTGTTACCTGAACCGCCTCCCTCGTAAACCTCATGATGTAGTTCCTGAGGGATCATCGAGGGCTTGGATGATCGCGCCCAGCGTGGCCTCTGTCTTCGGATGGCGTCTGGACGCCGTGAAGTGTCACGAAAACAGGTCCTTCAGGACCCTCCACGACGTGACGGACTCCGGTTCCTGGCTCACGTACCACGTCATAGCGCCTTTCCTCAGGGTCGTCGGAAAAAGCCTGCGCTTGATGGCTCCTCGAACGTTCTGGTAGTCTAGCATAGCCTCGATGTCCTCCAGATGATCGTCTGAGTCCGAGGTGCCGTCGTACGTTGAGAGCACGGGCGATTTCTCCATCCCGTGGGGAATGGGAGCCGCCATGATCTCTCGGGACAACGGGGTCCGGTAGTCGTCCTCGTCGCTGAGGATCGGAGATTGAGGGGGTGAGGGCCCATTGCGAGAAGGAGGTTAGTTCTGTACTCTTGGTTGCCTGACCGGTGCCTCGGGTCTCCCCGTCCTCAGGTCCTGAGAGCGTCTATCCTTCCGGGTCGGCGACCTGGCTCGCTTCTTGAAGACCACGGATTGAGGCCTCTCCAGCTGTGGTCGGCACCCTCGTGGTTGAGGAGAGGGGCTCCGAGAGCTCCCGCGCTGATCTTCCCGCGGAGGGGAGCGGGATGAGGTGTCGTGTTCCATTGTGCCAATGCGTTTGTTCTGCTGGAACATCATCTCGTTCGTCTGGTTGATGGCCGCGAAAAGGGCGACCATCGTCGGGTCCGCGCGTGACCGGAGTGAGGATGGGCTGGAATACTATCGGGCTCCTTGCCAAGAGATAACATGGTGCGGTGCGTCCTTGGAGGATGGGGAGGCAGTCTGGCCGTCCCTGACGTCGGTCTCGCGGAGTTGAGATTCCCCCACCTGACCGTTGTCGTTGGTGACGGGGACGGGGGCGGAGTTGTGAACAACGTCGTCATGGCGCGGGCTAGTCATGATCCTGAAGTTTTGAGAGATGAAGCTTTGGTTCTCTGCTCGGAGGAACGGGGAAGCTTAGATTCCCCATACTCGACGCCACTGATCTGACCTGATCAGAAGGAAGTCAGTGACCTGCCACGCGCCGTTGATCAGCCACCTGTTCACCGGAGGTATGGAAGAGAAGGGGGTGTACCTACAAGATACTCCGATGCCAAAGTGAGAGAATGGACCAGAGTGAGAGAAAATACAAAAAGAAGGTTTAGAATAGAATACCTGACCCTCTAGTGAAAGAGGGTATTTATAGAGAGACCCCAGCGCAGGGCCAACGGTCAGTTGTGTTGGGCTGGATGGCCAGGCCCAACCTAAGTGACTGCTAGGGCTTACGTGGCGTAGTGAAGACCAAGACGTGGTCTTCGCCCTAGATCAACTGTCCCATGATCTCCGGAAGGTGGGTTGACCGCCTCTTTCGGAGGTGGGTAGTTGGTTGTTGACGTGCCCCCATGGAGAGGGCACGTGAAGAACGTGTGGATGGCATGTTGTTCTGCCCGACGGGGAGGAGGCTCCTGCCCGACGGTTGAGGTGCTCTGCTTTGCGAAGGCAGTGTCTGGTCGACAGAGGTCCTGTGCTCGACATCGCCCTGTTGGGATGGTTTAGGACCTTCCCCATACACAATTGGGCTGGGCCTGTCTGGACAAACCTGGGCCTAGTCCAAAACAGATACATTTATGAAACTAACAATAGAGGACACAAAATGATACGAGTATTTAAAGTTAAAATCTAAGTTTTATTGTAAGAATGATTGCAAATGCTAAATGATATCTTGATAGAGGCTGTTCAAAGCATATGACCGGTGATAAAACCTGGAATCCCACTTACACTTAGGGAGTAGTAATCCCAACAGTCGAACTGGTCGAGGTGCCTGGAGCATAAAGTCCCCTAGTATAGGGAGTGTTTAAAATACCTCCTAGAAGAGAGGCAACTTGGAGGTCCATTTTCTTCAATCGCATTGCTTCCTTGCTCTTTATTGCATATGCATATCCAATAAGGGAAACATCAAGGAAATGATTATTCAAGCAAGCATTTGAGAGAGGCAAGATTTCTATGTTACATACTAAAGATAGTCTTTCTCTCATCCTTATTTCCAACATCCACCAGGCAATATGTTTTGATGGACCTTTTCGACCATTTCCTTGACACTACGCCAAGAGGGACAACACTGTCGACATAATCAAGTTCTTTGTAAAAATACACTAGTATACTATTCAAGTATATTTATTTGGACATGTCATCCTCATTGTAAACATAAGATCCATCCCACGTGAAAAATGTCCATGGCTCAAGAATTTGCGAAATAAATTCGAACACACAATCAGAGGTAACAAAAAAGAAGTGATCCTTGAAATGCTTCAAGCTCTCATAATAGGTCCCAAAGAATTTGGAGTTTGGCCTCAAAGAAACTAGACCTAAATCGCATACTCGATTAGTTGTACTGTTTTGAGTCTTGAAGAGATGGAAGAACAATGTCACAGTCGACTTGCCACCCTTATATTTACACCAATGTTGGAAAACCTTGACAAACTCCCAACTAGCTGGATGTAATTGCTAATGGATGATCATCAAGTGTATCATAACATTGATTTCGAAGTCATTAAATGGAAGACAACAACCTATAAAGGAGAATAAGCATTCGTGGAAAGGGACGACACACTTGTCATATTCGCTGCATATCCTCTTATCTACTTCTGATGGAAACACTCCCCCAATCATACGATGACCCACATCAGTCAAAACACAGTTTAAGAAGCCCCCGCGGGCAAAAGCAGAGATAATTTCTAATGTTTCCTAGTCCACCCAGTCGACCGAGATATCTTTCTTCACCTTCCTAGTCATACTTGGTACATCTCCACGATAAGAAGCCCTATAAATAAGAACCTGATGCAGACAAGATAATATAGATAAACAAGTTCAAATGCAGACACTCCTACCAGAAAGCGTTGACGACAAGAAAAATCTATCGAAAAAGCGAAACACAAGTGTCAAAAGCTCATTACCCAGAAACCCTATAAAAAAGGCAAAAGCAAGAAGATTATATTGGCTTTATTTTAAAGAAAAATGGATCTATCAGCTAGGCATGCCAAATGGCAACGAGCAAACATCTCGTACAAAACTTAACCAAAGTTGGAATGGAAAACTTGCAAGAAAATATGACATGAAGAAGTAGAAAAAGTTCTTTTGCAGCTCGCTAATGGCAAAAATGACGCTTCTGGAGCCCTTTATATGCGCCTCATCCATTAACGATCATAAGATCCATCGCGCACCACTAACAATTGGAATTTCATTAAAAGTTGTTCAAAGTACCCACACACTCTAGAGATGAGGAAACATCATCACAAGTTAACGTAGGGACATGTGTCACTCTTTCGTAGCAAAACATTGCATATTACAAGGTAAATATTAAAAGTGTCTATTCTCCATGACATTGATGTCCCAGATTTACACGTCCCCAGGTCCAATAGTCATGTAGGAATACATATTGCAAGCCATCATCTTGGGGGGAAATTGTTTTGGTTGTCTATAAGGCTCAAAAACAAAAGGCCTATGAATAAAGCGAAAGTGATAAAGCGTGTAGAATATGTAAACTTTCTCTTCCCTAAAAGCATACGATTCCACCGACTGGAACTTTGTTAGCAGCTAGATTAATTTGACCGTGATCCACGTCTCACTCCACACTTTCTATTGTAAACCGCTTCTTCTATTTAAGAGGAAAGACACATTATTTCCAAATTATTCAAATTCATTCTCATTCTCATATCAATTTTCACTTTTTACTTACTTATATTAGAATATTAACCTTAAAGATTATTAGAAT
Organism: Lathyrus sativus; assembly: GCA_963859935.3. Lineage (NCBI taxonomy): Eukaryota > Viridiplantae > Streptophyta > Magnoliopsida > Fabales > Fabaceae > Lathyrus > Lathyrus sativus. The sequence goes on along the minus strand of OZ012738.1, from coordinate 681,150,760 downwards.
CTCATGTCATCACAATAAACTCTACTCCTATTTCTCATTCCACCACCAAATAAATTCATATAATTTTCTCATTATAATAATTAATTTTGACAAATAGATATGCGTTAATAAGAAAAAATGGATAATAATTAGTGGACCATAACAACATTGCCTATTTGTTTACATGACCGTGAAGGAAATAGAATTATGATTTGAAGCTAAATATTGAGTATGATTGATAGAGATAAGACAGGGTAATGAATCCGTTATTAGTAATCATTAATTACAATAATTGTAATTAACTCTTTTAACAAAATCAAAACATGAATAAAAGGAAAACGAACGCAAAACACACCTATATCTTTCCTTCATTATTTTATATTTTTTGTCATAAAAGCATTGTTATACATATTTAATTATGATCCTATATTAGTTAAATGCTTATGATAATCGAGAGCGTAAAAGAAGAGAAAGAATCAAAACAATGAATAAATAAAAACAATTTCGAAATATAAAAAAATTCCAACAGCAAGAAATGTGAGTGTCTTCTTCTTCCTCTTCTTCTTTCTCCGTTGTGTGTAGTTCAGATCTGCTACAGCCGTTTGTAGGTGAACTCGTCCATGTTATCGTGAATGTAGCAGAGAGAGAGAAAAAGATGAATGATCCAAGTAATCTTCATTTGAAGAAGGAGCTTACTCAAATTCGAAAAGCTGCTCGTGTTTTGAGGGATCCAGGTACTACTTCTTCATGGAAATCTACCTCGAGATCTGTTCCTGCTGCTTCTGCTTCTGCTGCGACTCCATTGAAGACCAATCTCAATTCTTCTCATGCTTCTGCTAATGCTAACCATCACAAAGACAAGAGTGTTTTCTTGTATAACTGGAATAACTCTAAATCCATCAAAGACGAAGAACAACGCGTTACAGAAGAAGAAGAAGATGAAGATGGTTCTTCATCGCTACTTGGAAGTTTGGAGGGATGTTTGAGCGATGCGCGCTACGGTTGTGATTCCAAGAGTGACGGTGGGACCAGACGAAATCCGAATTCGAGAAGAACGGTTCCTATTCACGTTAGTAAGAAGAAAAAGAGTAAGAAAAATCGTTATTCTTTGTCGCCATTGGTTAATAATGATGATTCTGATGATTATTGTAACTCGCTTTCTGGGGCTTCTTCGCTTCTTCTTAAGCTTAAGAGTAAGAATAAGAATAAGAACTTGTCTAAGTTTGTTAGAAGGACTAGTTTGAAAGAGGATTCTTCTTATTCCTATAGTACCCCTGCATTGTCAACTAGCTCTTTCAATAGGTATCTTCGTCGTTATCCTAGTACTGTTGGGTCGTATACTACTTCTATGAATGATGGGGATGATGAAATTGATGAGCGTTTGGATCTGCCGGGGAGTCGCGGGTGTGGGATTCCGTGTTATTGGTCGAAGAGGACGCCGAAACGGGGATGTGGGAGTTGTTGTTCTCCTTCGTTTTCGGATACTTTGAGGAGAAAGGGTAGTAGTATGTTGTGTGGAAGTCAGTCTATGTATTCGAGACACCGGAGATCGTCTTCTTCAACTTCGCAGCCGCAGAAGCGGAGAATGTATTTGAGGAATGGTCGTGGAGGAGGAGGAGGTGTTATGCCTTTGCTTAATAGCACTAGCAGTGGTGATGTGAGACAATGTTCGTCGTCTATTGGTATTGGTAGGAGTAGGACGGATGATGAACTTTCTAGTAACTTTGGGGAGCTTGATCTTGAGGGATTGAGCAGACTTGATGGAAGAAGGTGGTCATCAAGTTGTAGGAGTCAAGAGGGTCTGGAGATTGTTCCTATCAATGGAGGTGATGAAGAAGGCTCCTCCGAAAACGGTAGAAGTTTCAGCCACAAGTATAAGCCTTTGTTCTTTGGTGAACTCATTGGGCAGAATATTGTGGTTCACTCTCTCATCAATGCTGTTTCCAGAGGCAGAATTGCTCCTGTCTATCTTTTTCAGGGTCCTCGTGGGACTGGCAAAACTTCTACTGCTAGGATATTTGCCACTGCCTTGAATTGTGCGGCTTCTGATGAAGGTAAGCCTTGTGGTTACTGCAGGGAATGTGCTGATTTCATTTCTGGTAAGAGCAGTGATCTGGTGGAGGTTGATGGGTCTAATAAGAAAGGAATTGATAGAGTTAGATATCTGCTGAAAAGATTGTTGGTTGGGTCTTCTTCGGCGGCCTCCTCGCGATATACGGTTTTTGTTATTGATGAATGTCACTTGTTAACCTCCAAGGCATGGCTTGGATTTCTCAAGTTTCTCGAAGAACCGCCTCAGCATGTTGTGTTCATATTTATAACATCAGATATTGACAATGTGCCAAGAACAATTCAGTCTCGATGTCAGAAGTACCTTTTCAATAAAATTAAAGATGGGGATATTACGACAAGGTTAAAGAAACTATCTACTCAGGAGAACCTCGACGTCGACACAGATGCCCTGGACCTTATTGCCATGAATGCAGACGGTTCACTTCGAGATGCAGAGACAATGTTAGAACAGCTTAGCTTGCTGGGAAAAAGAATCACCACTTCTCTTGTCAACGAACTTGTGAGTTTGCTGTGGCTATTTTTCTTTGAAATGTAACAGTTCTGACAATACTTTTTGTCTTCAATATAAGTTTTTCTTTTGGTTGTATGAATCTATCTTTAACAAATAATGCTCTTTTGTATCACCTGCAACAGGTTGGAGTTGTTTCGGATGAAAAACTATTGGAACTTTTGGAATTAGCAATGTCAGCAGACACTGCAGAGACGGTGAAAAGATCCAGAGAATTGATGGACTCCGGAGTTGATCCAATGGTTTTGATGTCTCAACTAGCTGGCCTTATTATGGACATCATTGCTGGATCATATGCGGTCGTTGACACCAAACCCGATGGTTCATTCTTTGGTGGCCGGAGTTGTGAGTGCAATCTCTGTTTCCATTTCATAAGATCTTTATTTTTGTTCATCACATTTTTGCATTGATATGGTGGTTAATCTTTAAAACCTAGAGAATAATCTGGCGTGTTATTTAGTTCAATGTCATTTCTCATTCTAAAGTTTAGAGTGACTGAAAGAGAAAAGTCCTCCAGTATAATGAATTTCGACAATGTCAATTGAGAATGAATGCTCTTTGATCTTTTTTGTTGACCTTAGTCTTTTTTGGCACATATTATCAATACACTACATGTTTAGAGAATATTATATCTGCGTTGGTCATTTTCTCCTATATGTTTTGGGTGCTTTTATCCCTTTGGATTGTCATATAATGAAAATCATACAATCGGATGATTATTGAAATATGCAATTGGATTTCATGCTCAGTGAATGAAGCGGAGTTGGAGAGATTAAAGAATGCTTTGAAGCTTCTCTCAGAGGCTGAGAAACAGCTAAGGACTTCCAGTGAACGCTCAACATGGTTTACAGCAACTCTTTTACAACTTGGTTCCGTACCTTCTTCGGATATTACTCAGTCAAGCAGCAGCAGGAGGCAGAGCTACAAGACAACAGAAGATGAACCATCAAGTGCTTCAAGAGAAGTTACTTCTTTCAAGCACAAGTCAGGCCTCCAATATTTGTCTCAAAAATCAACACCCACTGCTTCCCACCAAAAAGCAGTAAATGGCAATTCCGGCCTTCAAATTGATGGTTTCAGCTTGAAATCAAAGCCGTCAAATAGCCCAGTTATAAATGATGGCTCCACAGTGGTCTCGTCTGATGATCTTATAGTTGGGAATACAATGTTTAGATGCATAGAATCTGAGAAGTTATGCGACATATGGGCATGTTGTATTGAGAGGTGCCACTCTAAGACATTAAGACAGCTGCTACAAGATTACGGAAAGCTTGTGTCCATATCTGAAGTTCAAGGTAAGCTGATAGTATGCTCAGAACTGATGTTCTTGCTTTGTACTACTACTAAGCTCTTTACATTTAACAAACCTGATACAAGATGCTTTTTATCGCTATGATTTTCAAATTCTGAAGCTGTCAATGATTCACTTATGCTTCGTTTTTATTGATGATAACTATCCGTTGATTGCTTGCTTTTCGTAAATGTTTTTGCTTACGTCTCTTTTTCAGTTCAGTTATGTCTAGTTCTATCATTAAAACAAGCTAGTGATGCTTTACTGGTTACTAGATATTTTGTGAAATATTATATACCTAAGAATAATGTTAAGTTCCTAGCAGTTTAAGATTACTAAAAACTAAGATAACACAATTATCCCTAAAATAGCATATTTCATCTTGGACTTATTGTTTATGCAGCGTTATTCCCTCTAATATAATTTATACATATTCTAACAGTTCTTTCTCGTTCCTTCGCTTCGCTGTATAACATCTCTCCCTGTTCTTTCCTCTAATCTTTTACACCTTATTACTAAAAGCCAGCTTTTGTTGTCATGTATTGTTCCCTCCTCCTAATGTGTAGTTCTTCTAGCAGGTGTTCTTGTAGCATATGTTGCATTTGGGGATGAAGATATTAAACTCAGGGTTGAAAGGTTTTTAAGCAGCATTACAAACTCCTTGGAGATTGTTCTTAGACGCATTGTGGAGGTTAGAATTATCCTCTTGCCAGATGGTGAAGGTGAAAATCAGGTTAATTTGCCGGGCCTAAAGCAAGCTGTGTCACCACTGGCAAGTGAGAACGAACAAAGGCGAGGAGGCCATATGAATGGAAACATGCCATATTCGAGTTTGCATCAATCTGCCATAGGTTCATCAGATATTCTGACCGAAGGAAATGGCGTGAAGGAAAGAAGACGAGATAATCCAGTGCAGAGAATTGAATCCATCATTCGTGAGCAGAGGTTGGAAACTGCCTGGTTGCAGGCTGTAGAAAAAGGTTCCCCTGGATCATTGAGTCGGTTGAGACCTGAGAAGAATCAAGTCCTGCCTCAGGATGGTGCTTATTGTGTAAGCTCAATGGAGTCCATGGATTCATTAAGATTTTCCTCTCAACAGCATAGAGAAGATGGCGCAAATAGTGATCTTAAAATTTTGGGCCTTAAAAATGGAAGGGTCCTACCGAAGGATCAGATTGGTAAAAGGGCCGACAGTCGTCCAATGTCCCCAAGTATATTGCATGACAGCAGTTTAGCAACTATTTCTGGAAAAGATAACCAGTAAGTCTCCCATCAATTGTGCAATCTATTTCTCTTGTACATTATTATTAAAACTATATTGTATTGCTTGGTGAAGTCATTGCATGATTGGTGGCCAAAGTAGCTGTCATGTTTAGAATGTGTTTCTTGGATGCAGAAACTAATAATTTCTTGTAGGATAGTGGAATAATTGTCTTTGAAAAGTTAAAAAAACGTTTCCAATGCTTTAACTAATCATATGGAAATAACTATAAAATGTAGAATTTAAATGGGAAATATTGGGGAAAAAAATACTAATTTGTCTAAAGAGTGAGACATGTTTTGGATTTTTTGGTTATTTTAGTCAAAATTCAGGTTATATTTGTTGCTAATTGTTTTTTCTGCAGGGGTTATGAATCGGGGTCTGGAGGTAGAGGTTGTGGATTTTTATGTTGGAATAGAAAGTCCAACAATAAAAGGACAGGGAAGGTAACTACAATCTGAGCTTATATTTTCTGAAAATTCATCTACTTGTCTAAATAACCAACAATAACAAATCTACTTGTTTAATTCTGTTGGAAGCAGATAAAAGGCACTCCAGTTGGAGGATCGCGTAAAGCCGGGCGTTCTTCCGTGCTTGGCGAGTTTGGTAAGCGGAAGAAAAAGGAGCGGAATAGATAAGGGGTCATCATATATTCTTTTTCCTTAGAAATTTTCCCTACTTTTTCTTTCTTTATTCGACGGATGTGAGTGTAAAATGCGAAAGGTTCTGTTGTTCAGCAGCTTCTATTTATGTTCTCCTTTTGCTCCATCCTTTGTTTATGAAATGAATAAAGAGAAACAGTGCAACTTTTTTTTATACTTTCTTCATGATCATAATTGCTTTAATACTTTTTATCCTTCTTAAGAGAAGTATCATTTACTTTTTCCAAATATAAACGGTTAGAAACTTATAAAGTTGTTGAAATATAATTGGCATTGTTTCAACTAAGCATAGTAATAGTAATAAAAGAAAACGAAGATGGGAATGGTAAAAAGTGATTATAGTTGAGTTTCAGGAAAAGCTGGTTTGGTACTTGATAGTAGTGAGTGTGAACGAGCGTGCATATAAAGGTACTTTGACTGTAAGTAGGTAAAGCTTATATCTTTAATACTAAATTGAAATCAGCAATGGAAGGTTTGAAATGTGACAAGTGTCTATCAATGTAGTTTTTTCAATCATCTCATAACTTTTGTGCTTTACAGCTAACAGTATAATTGAAATTGATTCATGATAATCTAGCTAGGTAGTTCATAGAAGAATGCAGTGCACCTATATAATAATAATATTATGATTCATACAAAAACATCCCGCCAAAATATACCATCCAATCAATTTCTCTTGAAATTGTCATTGTCGATGCGACCACCATTTCACTTCTTGTCTTTTTAACCTATTTTCCCTCTTAAAATAAACCCCACTCTTCCATTTACAATTTTTAATTATTTAGTAAGTTGTACTTGTATCAATTTAGTAAACTAAATTACTTTAATAATTTGATTAGAAAATAAAAGTATAATAAATAATAAATATTACAAAGAAATTAAAATTCTTAATTACAAAAATAGGAAAAAAAAAATTAAAATTGCATTTGTCAGAGTCTCTGTAAATGAACCTTAATTCGACATCGATGAGATACTCTTTGTTGTTAGATATCTCTTGGTTTGTCGTTGACCTCTACGAGGTATCCTTTGGTGGTTGAGGATTTGCTTTTAAAATCTAATTGATGTTTGACGTGAATTGGTATTGCGATTGTATTGTTTGTGGGTTTGATGTTTTAATGGATGGATAGTAGAAGTTTGTTTGTTGGGGGTGGATTTGTGTTATTGTTTGATAGTTGAAGTTAGGTGATGGAGTTGGGATTGAATGATTGAGTTGGAAAAATAGAATTTGTTGGGGGAGTGTTTGGGAATTGTAGTTGAGTTGATGTGGTGGTTGCATGTATGAGCATGAATTAGAGGGTTTGATTTTGGTGTTTGTTGAGGAAATTGAGGGTTAAAATTTTGTTATTGGTGGATAGCTTGCATGTATTGGAATTAGTTGCTAAAAAGTTGGTGATGTATGTTGGTGTAAGTAAGTAGTGTTATGATTTGGGTGTACATGTGTATAAGTTGAGTGTTACTCTCTCTTTTTTTAAATTATAAGTTATTTTTAAAAAAAATTCTCAAACTATAAGTCAAAATTAATGATATTTTTCTAATATATTATATATCATTTATTATCATTTCTTCTTTTAATTCTTTAACTTTCTCTTTTATAGGTAATAAATGAAAGACACAATTGTAAAATCATACATAATTTCTCTTCTCTATATAACATTAATTACGTTTTTTAATTTGTGTAAAATATCCAAAACTTCTTATAATTTGAGACGGAAGTAATAGTTGCATATTGTCTTGAAAAAGATTGTTGTTCACGTGACTTAACTAATAGTTTATTCGTAGAGATAATATTTTGCAATAGTTTATACCAAGCCTTATATTCTTGATTGTGTTTAGCTTAAAATATGGTCAAGTTGAGATTGTGTCAATTCTTCCATTATTTATTTCTTTCTTATTAACTTCCTTTCGTATTGGCTTTCCAAGCACCAACTATAGTCATTCATGTGACATCCTATTCGAGGGCATCGATTTGAAACCCTTTTTTCCACATATTTGATATAATTTTAGAACTAAATGTGAATTTGTGATTTTACCATAAAGGATATCTTGGTTGATTCTCAATAACATTACATAGTGTCATAAGTCAAATGAAGTACATTTAACTCTAAAGAAATAATTAAGTTGATAATCTAAGGGTCGAAGAAAAAGAACAAGGTGAAAAAATACCCAAGATAAAGTGGAATGACATATTTGAGATTTTCTCATTAATGAGGGGGCAAAATTGTAAGTTGGCAAGAATTTATTTATAGAGATAGCTAAGGTAAAAACTTAGATTTTCCATTCCTCTTTGTATGTGCGTGCGTGCGTGCGTGTGTGTGTGAGAGAGAGAAAGAATAAGGAGAAGAAGAGGAGGAACACCTCTTCGTGGATGAAGATCAAGGAATTTCTCAAAGATCATACTTTATCTTCCTTTTCTCTATGATAACCTTTGGAAAACGTCAATATAGTTTAGTCGCTATTTAAAAGAATTTGACAAGTTTTTTAACTCATCTTCATCCTCTCTAGCTCAATTATCTTTCTTTAACCACCCTTAAATACTCAATCACATGATCGAGCTTCAAATGAGAGATTTAACATAGGATACACAATGAGCATGGAAAAAAAGATGAAACTTTGGGCTTGCATGTAAGGATAACGAGGAAGGATCACCATTATCTCAAAGTTTTACTAAAAGATAGTGGTAATTGACTATTTGCATATAAACTTAGTTTTTAGGTTATTCGGGAGATGGTAATCAATTACCACATGTTGGTAATCGATTACAGGACTTAAAAATTGTGGTTTTGAGAGGAAGAATCGAATGGTAATTGATTACACCCAGTAGGTAATAGATTGCCCAACTTAAAATCATCATAACTTGAGTTTAGAAACTCCAATTTTGGTGAGACCAATTGTGTTAAAAAACTAATGCAAATAGGTATAACGTAGCAAAACTTTCATAACCTTATTGTAATTCCTACAATTTTTTGAGTGTAGAAAATAGGTCTTGATTAAGAAACTAAAAGCCTCTAGGAAGCTGATGTCAAGGCATTATTTGTAATGCCTATGTTTATATATGATAACAAAAGAATATATAGAAAACCTATGAAGAATCATAGGGTTACTCATGGAATGAGATACTTAGGTAATGGAAAAGATGATCTCTACCGATTGTTATCAGATGTATTATGGGCAGTATCAAGACATAATATCATGAAAGTTACGTGGTACTTCAAGATTTTCGTAGGACAATAAGTAACCGAGATACCCGTAGAGGATGATACGACTTCCTGCGTCCGATAAGTGCATGAAAATGTAAGTAGAGTGGTTAACATGATCAAGGTGGTAGGTGTCGCACCTCGAAAAATCACGGAGATATTTCGGAGAATACGACCTTCGCGCGAAAGGCGCGGAAATTGCGGTTCGACAGAGTCGCCACCGAACTTTATTTTTCCCGAATAAACGGGAGAGGAAAATATCGAGAAAACCTCTTGAAACGAAAGGATAGGAACAGGGCTGTCGCAACCAAGTTCCGGGTTCGGGAGTCGGTTACGTGAGGGGAAGGTATTAGCACCCCTCACGTCCGTCGTACTCGACGGGAACCTCTTAAGGTAAATGTGGGGAGTGTTGTTTAGGTTTACTTGTTTGCTTCTCGTTGTTAAAGGTAGAATTGGTAGGTTGAAAAGGTTAACGACGCTAAGGAGAGATGGGTGGTTAGAAGATAGGATGCTCGCCAAGGATTGGGGCCCTTGTGCCTACGTATGCTCATTCGGACGAGAATGAGAAATCAGAGCGTCGTAGTTCGACTACGAGAAAGGATTGGGGAAAACGGAAGATGGATAGAAGTGTGCTCGCCAAGATCATCGCAATCTTGTGCCTACGTATCTTATATTCAAGAATGAATAAAGAATCAGAGCGTCCGTAGTTCGTGGTAACGACCACGAAAATATGAGGTTTAAAATGGGTTGAAGTTGAGTTGGGAGACGAAAGAGTGACTGACAAACAACCTAAGGGCGTGCCTCAAGAGCTTGTCATTCAAGAATTCAAGGAATGCGAGATCCCAAGAACTCAGTTCTTTCGGAAATTGAGTTGAGCAAGTTGAAGATAAGAATTGGATGTTTTGAAATCGAAAGAATGAACTAATAACAACTCGGGGGCGTGCCCAAGAGTTACTCATTCGAATATTCAAAGAATGCTAGATTCTAAGAACATCCCTCTTTCGCAAGTTTAAAGAATGTGTGTGAAAAGACTGAATCAGAAAAATGGCATGCGAGGCCAAAGGAAGTTGTTTTGAAGTGGTTCGACGACGTGTCGAGGATTTGATTGAAGATGGAACCGGCTTGACGACGTGTCAAGGGTTAAGGTTGTGAGAAACGATATTAGTCCCTGAGGGTGCTCCTAATATCGAGACCACGAGGAATTGTGAAAGAAATGGGTTGGTTTGCGAATGCCTACGAGCATTCGACTCAGGAGAATATTGAGAATGATTGAGTTTGAAAAACAAGTCGAAAGGTTGAGTGAATAACAACCCAAAGGGCGTGCTTCGAGAGCTATTCACTCGAAAATTCAAGGAATGCTAGACTCCAAGAACCTCCTTCTTTCGAAGTGTGAATCGAAAAAAGATATTTAAAAAGGTCGAAAGATTGAATGAATAATAATTCAAAGGGCGTGCCTCGAGAATTATTCACTCGAAAATTCAAGGAATGCTAGACTCCAAGAACCTCCTTCTTTCGAAGTTTGATCGAGAAAACGTTTGAAAAAGATTTGAAGTGAAATGAGGTATGAAAATAATTTGAGGTACGAGATGTGAGGACGTGAGATTGGATTTGAAAATGAGAGAAATGACAATTACTTGATAAATGAGACGTAGGCCTCACAACCAATTAATTGGGGTATTATCGAAATGCTAGATCTCGACGACACCTTTTTCATTTGGAGAATGTTTGAATGAACGATAGAAATATCACACAGAATGCTTGATTCCTATAATACTTCTTTGTCCAAGATAAAAACATATTTTAAAACAAAAGGTCGAATGCCACTACCCAAGGTGTACACCTTAATAGTGATCATTCAAAAACTTAAGAGGTGCTAGACCTCAAGAGTTCAATTTTCGAGATTTGAATTAAGAGTTTTGAAAAAACTTAATAGAGTTTTAAAAGTGTATTTTGAAATGACTATAGATCTTTGTTTGAAAAATTTTAAAAATATCAAAATAAACCCATTAATAATACTGAATAAAAGGTGATTTTTGGTTTAGAAAATAATTTGAATGAAGATTAGGAAAATTATTAATTTTGAGGATGGTTTTGATTTAATTTAAGAAATAATGTTTGAATAATCAAAGAAAATATCACAAAGAGCGCTAGACTCCTCTGATATATTTTTGTTCAAATAATTAAGAGCGTAACGAAAAACGAACAATATTACCCAAGGCGTGCGCCCCAATAATAATTATTCAAAAACTCAAGAGGTGCTAGACCTTAAGAGTTTAATTTTCGTTATGGATTAAGAGAAAGATTTTAATGTTAAAAACAAAGTTGAAATAGGATTAAGAAACAAAATCATATTTTGAAAGTGATTGCCTATGTTAAGATAAATTAATTTATGGTTAGACAATTTAATCATATTGAGAATATATCTCTAAAATAATATGAGAATTTATTTGGAAAATAAAAAGAAAATATATATATCAAAACGTTTGAATATGTAAAAAACAAATTTAAAAAGAGCTACTGAAAATATTTGAGATAACATCCCTAAAATAATTTTAAGCACTAGATATAAGAAACCAATTAAAAATCTAAACCAATTTGAACCAAACAAAAGAAGATGCCGTGATTTCCGTCCGTAAAGCAATACGAAAGCCAGCAGGGTCCTCGACTTCAAACTTGTGGTAGCAATAATTCGGCACATAAAGTTTATCCAAGTAGTATAATAATCTTCAAGCCACCCATCCTGAAAGCTATTAAAACGTACCCTTCTCATAATCAAACCACACAAGCCATCAGTGACTTATAGTAACCAATATATAAAATTTGAACACATTTGCAGTTCCGCACACAATATTAATTTGATCAAACTGATAACAAACAGCCATGAAATCTTATACCGTAATTGACATCGAAACAAGAAAACTTAATTTATGTCCAATCCTCAAATGGTAGCAGTAGCAGGATATATACAAAATTTTGAAATAAAAAAAAACTGCATCAGATCTCAGTCAAATACTAATAACAAAACAATCTTGAACAAATAATAGCATCTGTGACAATTTTCCAAACACCAATCACTAAACCAACACACACTAACCATATGAAACCAACTGTCTTACCATAAGACCTCGTCTTTAAAATAGAAACACACCTTTAATCCTCTACCAACAACACAATACAGAGTTATCATATACTAAAACCGAAAATAAACCAACGCAACATGCCCGTAAAGTTACCGATATGCTGAAATTTTCATTACTGCTTGGAAGTGTTGCTTTGAAACCGCAACGTATCTGATGTGTGACAGTTGCGTACCACTTACCACTGAAGCTTCGCGCGTGGCTGGAGATGATACTAGTCGGAACACAAGAAAACATCACCAAAATGCGTCACGGTGAACCAACTGCTATGAGGCCGGGTCGGACTTGAAACTGAATATATTGGATTCAAATTGATGGCGCACGTTTGAAGAGCGATGCCGAAGGCTCGTTTGCATTGAACGCACTGGTTCCAAACTTTGAACTTAAACATTCGAAGCCTGCACATAACAACAGACAACCACATAATTTTATGAAAACCGAATAAAGTCGCGAGCTCGGATAGCTCTAAATGTTGTCGCCACTGCTACTTGCTCATCCTTTTCACATGGTCCTGCAGAAACAAACATTTTGAGTATCCAGATTTGTTTATCGCATCGTTTCCAAAGTCAGAGTTACCGCAACGCCAGCCTTAGCCTACAAATTAACCATGAGTGTTGTACTGGTACAACCTGCTGCAAAATAGTCCTTACAAATTTCTTCACGCGTGAACAAAACGTTAGTAAAATCGTTTGCTTACCTTGATACAAGACACACCTTGCAACTTCAACACTCAGAAAAAAAAAAGAACAGCAAACATACAACAATATTTAGAATGCAACTTACACATTTTGAGTGAAAGCCCACCAAACCACAACATATACATATCCAAGCAGTGGAAATACAATCGTATCCATAGAGACATCAGAACAAACTGCACCAGTATTATCGGGATCTTGTAAACTAAAACCTAAAAAACAAACTACTGACAGCACACTCATCGGCAAACAATGTAGTTAAAACGAGCATGACAGCAATGTATTAGCAGGTAACAATGACAGACATTAATTATGTGAAATGCTCATCTGAATTTTACATACGAACATCATTAAGGAACGAAACAGAATTTCAAAAGGACCCAAAACAATCTCAGCAAAACAAAATCAATCTCAAGGGATTCATAACATGAGATACAAGAGCAAATAACTACACATATTGCGGGTTAAATCAGAAATAGTAGTTACCGCAAAAATCGATGTCAGCAATGAACGAAGACCTCCCTTGATATCACCATCAGTGTCGCACCGACGAACTCCTCGTTGAGATATCGCTGGGCTGTTAAGTCGAGTTGTTGTCGCTGTTAACGTTGCCGTTTCGCTTTTACTTTACATCTTAGTAGCGGCGATGAGGGATTTGAAAGCAAAACCTCGTCCCTATTGTCGTTGTGATAATGATTTGGGGCATGAATTGGCTACAGGTCTTGTAGCCGCGAAGAGGGGCTCGAAGGGTGATGAGGAGATGACGATAACGGGGAAAAGAGGGTTTCGAGCGGTGGTTTTTGGAGGAAGAAAAATATTCACGGTGGGAGGAACGAAGGATTTGAGGGTTTGATAATGATTTGAGGAAAGGGGCGGTGGATTGGGAAGAAGGTTTTTAGGGTTTGGGGTTTTCGGCGCCTCTAGGGTTCTGAGAGGGGAGATGAACAGTATCCCCTCCTTCACTCTAAACTCCACCCTTTAAACATATCAGTATCAACCCTAATGGGCCTCCCAGCAAACGGCCCAATCTGATTCTCCTCTTCTTCTCTTTTCATTAAATTTGTTAATATTAATAATAATTAAAAACTAACATAACTCTAATAAATAAATAAATAAATAAAATGTCAAATAGATAAATATTAACAATAAACATTAAATAAAAACTAAAAGAAATATATATATATATATATATATATATATATATATATATATATATATATATATATATATATATATATATATATATATATATATATATATATATATATATATATATATAAAAGAATTAAAAAAAATAATTACTAAAGACATTAGTAATATTTTAAAAAAAACTTAAGAAGATAATATTTACAAAGAAAAGTTGTTAGGCCACGTGTCATGCCTTAATTGGTCGGAAAGAGATTTTTTTGAAAAACGCCCAATTTCGGGTGTACACGTGTCTAAATGGCATGAAACGATAAATGCGAAAATATCTACAAAAGGGTAGGACAAATTTAGGGTATGACAGTAGGTAATTCCATAAAACAAACTTGGTAGGGGTATTAGCAGGATGTCATAGATTCTATTAAAATAGGCTTGATATGATAAGCGCTAGTAGACAACTGACAAAACCGTAATACTAGCCGTGCTCTGGGGTATACACGGACGTAAGGGATAACATATTATCGTCTATATAGTGTATCAGATAAGTATACGACTTACTGCATCCGATAACTACATGGAAATGTAAGGATAACAGTTAACCTGATCAAAGTGGTAAAGTAATTTCGTAAAACCAGACTTGGTAGTGGTCCAAGTAAGATGTCACAAATTTCGTAAAACTAGGCTTGATATGAGAAGTGCTAGTAGATAGTTAATGAACCCGTAAAACTAGTCACGTTATTCCTAGACGTGGTGTGCATGAGTGTAAGGGATATCATATATGTACCCCTATAATGCATGGGATTAATTATGTCCTATAGACGTGAATCCTAATAGATGGGTACTAACAGGAAAGATCTGAATGTTCTAATTTTTTTAAGGCAAATCCTGTGTACCGAGTCTATGATATGGTTCCTAAATGATATATGTGTGTACTATGTGAATGGCCACATAGTCATTTATGTACATTGGCAGATGCCAGGATAAATTATTATACCTTGTTATTTATTCTAGCCTGCCTATGTCTCAAAACTACATTTGACGAAAGTTGAGGTGAATTAAATATGAGAAAAATAGTAAATCTTATATTGGACTAGTTGTGGTTTATCTAACCCTGTGTAAGACCGTAGAATTACGTTAGACATCGAGTGATTAGATAAATAACGGCTAGTGGTTATATTATAGTATTAGAGGAATTTTACTTTCTGGATTTTTGTACGACAGGCTAAATAGCTCTGATACGCTTAAGACTTCTTATTGATATGAGAATACTCCAAAGGTTAGTGAGATATTTCGAGATGGTTGGTCGGTGCTTGTTCTTGTGGGATGGATGTGAGATATCCTAATGGACATTTCAAATATTCCTTAACTAGGAAGAAGTGTAGTGATTATTCATTTTGTTTATTTTGTTTTGGCCATCAGATTAATTTGATGGTTCATTTTGTTTATTTTTCAAATTCCACTTTACTTGCTTGCATATGATTGCCTAATTTGAAAAAGAGGTCTTGTACAGGATCCTCATGCATGACCATGTTGTGCGCTCTAATCATGCCCTTTTGTTTAATTGACTGGTCAATGTGACATAATCTAAAGCCTCTGCACGCCTGACTAGAGAGTGCAATCTAAGCCCTCTGATCTTGATCAAATGGATGCACTTAGATTAATAATCAGAAGACCTTTGTTTTGTTTGTTTTTTGTTTGTTTGTTTGCCAAAGTAGGCCCTAAGATTCGGGCTTGGAGCATTTTGTTGCACCTTACCCCTTGGTTTGCTATCTACACCCCTTTATTCTTTTATTTTATTTTATGTGTTTCTTTAGGTCTAACCCATTTTATTTGCTTATCTTTTACTATCACTCCACCATGTAATTATACCTCATTCCCTTTATTACGTTTGTTTTCTTTTTTGTTTTATTAATAATTAATTAAATAAATTATAAATAAAATCAAATTAAACTTGATCAACATCAAGTAGTTTTCAAAATCTCACCACTTCTCATCGTCAAATCAAAACCTAATTGAATTGATTCCAAACCAACGCAAATCAAATACTTGATCAACATCAAATATCCTTTTCAAATCAAATCAAAGTCACCTAACTTAATCATTTCAAACATTTTTCATAATTTGGATGAAAAATGACTAGTTTGGTGTCATTTCTCCTTGCCGAATGTTTGGATATAAGCCATATAACTTAACCATTCAAATATTCATCATCTATTTAAAACTTAATAACTCGATCCAATTCAAGTGCTCTTCATCTTGGAGGACTCTTGACCTGATTCGTACAAAATCCATTTTTTTACAATCAAAATCTTGAAACAATCTCATTTTCATAACAATCGGATGAAAAAAGACTAGTTTTACGTATGCTTCTCTTTTTCCCGAGTATTTGAATACAAGTTGTATTGCTTGACCATTCAAGTATTCGTCTTCTATTCAAAATACAATAACTAACCAGATTTAGTTGACTCTTTGATGGATAAAAAATGACTAATTGGATGTATGTTTTTTTCTTCTCCAAGTATTCGTATACGAGCCGTATAGCTCGACCATTCAGATGCTTGTCTTTCGTTGAGGGATCATGATTTAATTCGTCTCAAAATTTTATAATAAATTGGATAAAAATGATTAATTGGGTGTATGTCTCTTTTCTCCCCGAGTACTTGGATACGACCCGTATAGCTCGACCATCCGAGCACTCGTCATCCACCTAAAAATAATCCAACTAATCAAACCATCTTTTTATTGCCCCCGCAGGATTGAAAATCTTTTCACAAGCAAACAATATTTTATCCATTTTACTGCAATTCAAACAAACCCTTAAGCCTCCCACACACGAGCATACAAGCAACATTTAACCGCTAGAATACAACCTACACATTCGTTCACTAAAATCAACCAACAAATATGTGATTTCCTACCAAGAACTACGTAGCTTTGAGTTCTCAATCGCACCTAGGGATATGTAGGAGTGAGATTTAACATCTCGTCAAGCACTATAACAAAAAAATTCAAAAGCATCCTTTGTTTTTTCCAGAACTACGTAGCGTTGAATTTCCCATTGCACCTGAAGATACGAAGGAGCAAAACGTACAATCTTGTCGAGCACCGTTATAAATTTTTTTTAGCCATTCTCTTTTAATAACATGAGCTAACATTTTTATTCGCAAAACTAACTAAAAGAATTTCATTGAGTACAATGAATATGAGAGGTGCTAATATTTTTCCCTTGTATAAACGACTCCCGAATCCGAATTTTATTGCGATGACCATTTTCTTTTTCTGTAAGAGTTTTATCGATATTTTCTCCTTCCTTTGAAATAAATAAACTTTGGTGACGACTCTGTTATTATTTCGAGTATGCGGACGCCCGTGGTATCTTTTGCAATGCGACACTTCTAAAGTGGCTATTTTTCTAGCAGGTTGCACAAGATATATTCTCTTATAGAGAGAACCTGTTTAAAATGAGGGTGATTACTGATTCCAGTGAGATCTCTTGTTGAGTTTATATTCTATTTCTTTATCACATGCGAGATTAATCTGTCTGTGTGGTATAAGTCCTCCAATGGTTGGATTAACATGTGGCTCTTCCTAATAATCATATGTTTCTTTTTTAGTCTTTCTTTTCTTTAGTTGATAGAGCCAAGCCTCGACCATTTGAAAAATTCGTCATGATGTCATTTTTAATGATGTTTTAAAATTTGCAAAAGATATAAAAGTGAAAAGTTATTTTTTGACCTGAAAATAATTTCTAAGTAAATCAGAGAGCGGACTCATGCATTTACTCTGATTACCTCAAGAAACCTATCTTCTATCCCAAAAAAATTTTTGATTTATTTTTGGAGAGTCTAATTTGTTGATGGTGGTTCAGATGAGACGACTTGAACTCTATCATAAATCGTAAGAGTTAGATACTTTTACATATCTTCAAATTTTAGTTTGTTGTTTCGGTTGGTTATTGTTGGAACAGTGGTAAAGTGTCGGGTTTTTGTTATCGTCTCCACAGGAAATCTGAGATATTGCCGCCGTTCGACAGTTGTCAAGTTCTTAACTTTATAGTAACAAAAGAGGGTTTGTTTTTAGTCACGGTAGCTTGCATAAAAGTAAGATAAAGCGGTAAAAGATTTGTTTTACGATTAAAGAAAGATTGTCAAAGTTAGAGTTCGACGATCACTTTGCATGTATATGTTCAATCAACAAAACTAGTAAACTCCGTTAGATGATAAACAATTTCACAATATCCTCTCAATATGTTTATTTCTAACACACATTGTGATTTTTCCCATTTTGATCCATTGTTGATTTCTCACACAATCTATCAAAATGACAACTTTTAGAGTTTGATATTTTAGTGAACAACCACATTCAAGACTATCTCTAGCTTAAGAAGATAGATGGATGAAAACCTAGGTCAAGAGTTGGAAAATATCTTTCAATCATAAACCAACACAAAAAGTTAACAATAAAACAAAGTTTTCACCAAATATTCATCATCAAAGAGTTTACAAATGAAGATCATCCCATTTACATATAAAGCTTATGATCATCTACATCTAACCTTGACAAAAGAAAAGATTTAGCCACTTATTTTCATGGTAGCTTGCACAAGAAGTTTCGGAAGAAGATTGATGAACATTCTAGTTGAAGAATCCAACTTGGATGAGAATCCACCTTCTTTTTGTAGAATAATGTTAAGAGATGAAGAAATGACAGATATTTTGTTTCTAGGGCACAAAAATCCGCTTTAGAACAGAACTAGTAAAAAAAAATGATATGTTCTCAAAAAGTACACATTGCTACTTATAGACAAAGTTGTTGTGCTGTCACGCTCGCGACCTTGCTCGCCTAGCGAACATGCTAGCGAGGAATGAGGATTTGATTCTGGAATGTTTCACTACTTGCTCGTTAGGTGCTCGCCTAGCGAGTCCTTCGCCACCTTCCTCGCTGCCAGCGAATGATGCCAATTTGATTCTGCCCAAGTCTGGGAGTGTTCGCTACCAGCTCGCTATGAGCTCACCTAACGAACAGCTCGCTACCTCACTCACCAGGTGCTCGCCTAGCGAACATGCTTTTGCTCTTCTTCTTGCTTGATTCCTTTGCCTTCTTTCTTGTGTCTTACTTCTATTCTTTCATGCTTAAATACTGCACAATAACACACAAATTAAAAGGACCAAGAGCATTTCACATAATATTGCATATCAACAAAAGCAAGGCGGTTTTGAACACAAACTAGACAAAAAGGAGCGAAAAATGCCCATTTTTGATAGCTCAAATAAGCACAATTGGGCATCTAACAGTTATGATATTTCTTTTCTGTTGGAGTTTGATTTTGTTTATGTTTCTTTTTCTTCTTTATAATCCTCTTAACACTTCTTGTACCTTGAGATTATTAGAATTTTTGGAGATTTTCACGTTTCTTACTAATACACTAATTTGCCATTTAAAAAAATGAAGATACATGACTAATAAATATATCAAGTTCACATTACAGTTTCTTTTAAACATTTGAATCGAGACCTTTATTACGTTTGTCAAACATGACTTACAATAAATTTAGGAATATGATCCCATTGCATGGGGCTCTGGGGTGTGTGGTAATGAAAGTAGGTTTCTCCTACCATGCGGAAACATTTCCCTTGTTTTAAGCAAAAGGGCCATATGTTATTACACAAATCTCAATAAATAACTCAGAAACTTGTCTCTATTGAAGAAAAATGTTTTAACAATGAGTTCTCTTCAATGGTGAAATTGGCAAAACTTCATTAAGAACTTTCCCCAGAATTTATATTCAATATTCTCTCTGCCAGTAATAAATCATCAGGCGTAGTCACCTGCAAAACATTGCAGAGTTATTGATTAACATATGTAATCAGTGCCAGTGTTCTAAAAAACAACTAACCGGCATCTCAAAATCACGGTGAAAAGCGTACGTGCTGCACCCAAGCAAAGGCTACAAAGCTTTGTATAGTTATAAGAATAAATGGCTAGCCATCAAATATCCAAGAGAGAATAAAGTTGAATACCTTGATGTTGGTGTACGATCCTTCAGTGATATAAACAGGCTGTTTAAGGTGCTCCACAATGGACACATCATCAGTAACTTCAAGACCTTCTCTGCAAAGAAGGAATGTTGTACAAAAAATACCAGTTAGTTACTGAAAGGCAAGATATCTTCTCAACATTGTTGCGAATAATGAAACCAAATTGTCTAAACTTGTTACCACATAGGATACTATCACAATTAAATTAACAGAAGAATAGAATACTTCACAATGAAATTAAGCATACGAATAAGAAGCTACCTATTTACAAGCTCAAAGCCTTTTCTCAGCAACTCTGGTTTGATAACCTGCAAAAGATGATAAGCATTATAAGCAGTTGACTAGGTTTCCGAAAATAATTGATATACATTGTCATCTTTTGCAATTAGACCTGTGGGGTCTGCATTTCCCATAGTGTTTTTCTGTCCAGTGTTCTAACCACAAATGAATCACTGTTTGCCTGCAGAAAGATAAGTTTAAAAACATCATTTTCAAGTCTACCAAGGGAATGCAACGAAATTACATGCATGTATAAGCCCAAGCTCAAAATGATAATTTCATTCTTGATTAGAAGACATTCTTGCATGCACAACTATGTTCATAGTTATTGATACTTCATCAGGTATGAATAAACAAAGATTAAAAACATGCCCTCAGTTGTAAAGCTAACTGAATTGAACAACCTTAAACAACTTTTGAACTTAAAAAAGCATCAAAATAGTTTTAGAAAAATGACAAATGTCATTCAGTGTTATAAATATCACTTTTCTGCATTTTTTAGAGGGGAAGTGCACATCATACTCAAGGGCAAGGAGACAGAGATTTTAGGATTATAAAAGGAAATTTTTGAAAGACTTTATTTTCACTTGATTCATCACCTATTTCTTGAAGATGGCTAAAGTAATTTTCACCTCTTTTGTTTGTCAATTGTCTTTATAATTAATAGATAAATAAAATTCATCAGCCACTTACAATAATTGTAAGAATAGCACATGCAAACAACTAGTGAATACCTCTTTGATTGTGGCCTTCGAAGGAACACCGAGAACAGCAGCTCCATTCAACAGTCCATCTTTAAGGACCTTAAAAAAATAATAGAGACAAGTAATATAAGTAGGCAGGTTAACTGAATATATGTTTGGAATCATTTTTTATAACAAAATGACTCTGACCAAAACAAGTCAAAAGTGCATTTGAGTCTATTATAATTGTACAGACACAAAACATGTCATCATGTCAATTTAAACAACACGGGCCCTTATATAAAGACTCAGCCGTTGGCAATGGTCGTCGGTTAATTCCAGAGATAAAGAGAGACTCAGCATGATTTGTAAACATATGAGTGATTAAGGTGCAAATACTAAAGCACATAGTTTTCTTTAGCTCTTGTTTCATATAAACCATTGACAATAACATTAACATAAATGTTAAGTTGGTATTTCCCTAAAACATCGCTGCTTGTAGGTGGGCATTAACATTCTCACTATGCTAATGCAATAGGGTTGATTTTCTTGATGTATGCTCACATTCAGAAAAATTAAGCGGTGAACTTAGAAACGTATACGAGAGAAACTTATTAAACCCTAACCTTTTTCACATCTCCTTGTAGCACTAAAGGTCTTGCAGAATCATGGACGCAAACAAGCTCAGAGTTAGAATCAATAACCTGTAAAGAAAGGTAACTATGAATATATAAGGAGAGTGTAAAAGGGATAAGCAAGTGAAACTAACATGAACTAAAGAAACTTCCCAGCTTTAATTTATTCAGACTCAATCAAATAAGCAAACCAGATGTTGTCGCACCAACAACAGTTAATAACAATCTTACAAGGATTTCAAGATTTTGAACATTGTTTCTATGATTTCCATGAGTGTGTAAAAATTTGGTTTCTTATTCGAAATGTGGTGACCAGAATGCCAACTTATTAACTATGTTTTCTTATAAACATTATCTTTGATTTTCCCGCATCCTGATAATGTTTCAAGGCAGACTCACTGAAGCTCAAATCATAGAGTTAGCAGACTGCGCGGAGGTACACTGCTCCTAAATTTTCCACACTAATATTATTTTGATATCTGAATTGATTAGGATTTTAGTTACATCACATCAGTGATTGATTCAGCGCTTCTGATAGTCTGACCTAAGTATATCTATATTTACTTTTGAGTTATCCAAAGTTTCTGAGAAAATAGTTTGGCAAGGTTCAGGTTTGTCACACACAGCTAATCATCATGGTTTGGGAAGGAAGAGGTAAGAAAAGAAATACTGGCCTCAACTAATATAAAATTGAGCTAAAGAAAATACATGAAATGATTTCTTAATCACAAAGTTAAATAAAAATAAACAGCACATTACTTGAAAGCCATTGTAAACAGAATCCTGTCTTTCTTTTCCCGGCAGTGCAAATTTGAGTTCTGCTTGGCAATTTCCCTTCACATCTGATGGAGATAAAAAAGAATGTTAATAGCCAAGAGAGAAAGACATAGTTTATCGAAGAAAGAAAATGTGAAGAAAGAAGAAACCTTCAAAAATGTCCCTGTAGGAAGGATCACAAACGACAACGATTTCTTTGACTTCAGGCATGCGAGAAAACGTCAAGAAACTGCATAGGATTGACAGATTCTCTAATTAAATTATATTGAAAAGAAATGAAACACATTGCAAAGCACATAAAGTGAGTGAAGATATGAGCCAAATAAAACGAGTACAGGATACTACATTATATTATATCACTCAGAACCGTGTTCTTTCTTTTGCTATTAAAGTCAATGATGGCCTTGTTCCGCATAAAAAGACAGTAGATTATGTACATTGAAAAATCAACATGGTCCTAGTTATTAATATCACGATTTCATTATGCAAGAAGCATATAAACATAGCTGTTATAATGAAAATGAGATGAAATCATGATTATTACCTATAGAGTGCAATGGGTTGACCCAACAGAGGAAGATACTGCTTAGGCATGGTAGCCTATAATTATACAAACATTTATAAACACGTAAGAAACTGATTCATGTAATAGATTTTGAAGAAAAACCAAAATACTAATAACAAAAGATAGAGATCATACTCCCATCCTCTTGCCCTTCCCTCCGGCAAGCAAAACAACGGAAACGCTTCTGTCTTTGACAACAACATCAGAATCAGCCTCTTTCTCCTTCTCCTAAGAAAACAAAACACCTCAACCTCTCAATAATTGGAAGCTGTGAATTTCGGATACCAGACCGACACTAACAATATCAAAACGAATCAAATCAAAATCAACTGGAATGAAAGAAGGACTTACTTGGGAGGGAAGTGCAGAGCATAGAATTAGCCTTGAGTTTAATTTTGCAACAGATAATCGATTTTTATTTAAGCTGAATTTACAAGCTGAATACAAAGAGCAACAGTGAGCTACTAAGTAAAAAGTTATATTGAAAGAGAATTGAGAAAGAATCAGTTACCTGTAGCAGTAGCTATAGTTGCAGTAAATGGTTTGTTGATTGTTACTGGGAACGCAAACCTCGAAAGAGAAGAACAATAGTCAAACGCAATCACTTCCATCTCAAAAAAAATAAAAATAAAAATTTGGATGCTAATTACACCCTGTATTTTCGCATATTCCGGAATATTTGAAGTTTTTATTTCGTCGCTACGGACAGAGTACCTAAAATGGAGTGGGTTAATGTTGGGCCTGGGCGAATGTTATGGGCCTGGGTGGGCCCATTAAGTTGAGTTTAGAAAAGAAATGAATGAGGAAGAGAGAGAAGGAAGGAAGTATTGATCGATCTGGGAGAAGAATGGGAGCAGGAAAGAATACGGCAGAGTTCTTCAGGAGGAGAGACGAATGGAGGAAGCATCCGATGCTTGGCAATCAATTTCGCCACGCTACTCCTGGCCTCGGCATCGCTCTCGTTGCGTTTGGTGTTTACCTCGTCGCTGAGCAAGTTTACAACAAGGCCAATTCTTCTTCCTCTTCTCACCATGTACCGTACTCTCCTTCCATTTTCAATTAGGGTTTTTTTAGATTTCATCCTATTCACTTTTTATTGCATCAATTGACGATTTTATTTTCTTCCTTCACAAATCGGATATTAATTGTACAAATTGCTGATTGAATTTCATATGAATACATTTCGTGTTCATTTCGGGCGACTCGTTAAGTTGAAAGTGGTTCAGTATTACTAATTGATTATGGCTGTTGCAGGTGAAGGCTGGGGAGCACTGAGGAAAATCATCTATTCATCATTTTCCTATGTTTTGTTTGTTTAAATTGCTGTTAAATAAGCTTACTTTGCAGGGATTTCCCTTTAATGTAATTTGCTTAGGAGAAATTTTAGACTCTCTATAATGAATGAATGAATGTGTATGCTCACTGATTTCATTGAGTGAGTGACTGAGTATTTACTCTTCTCCATTCTACTGCTGTTTGTTTTTGTTTAATGCTATACATACATTCCAATTCAGGCTCTGCTTGTATGAATCACTTGTGTTTGATTGGATTTTAGAAAGTTAAACAAATGGAATTACAGTATATTTGGATGATCTCATATCTATGACAAAACTAACAACAATGAATCAGCCCATTTATCATAGGGGAATGAAATTTCCTGGTTTGAGGATAATAGGGCAGTCAATTTATTTGTTTAACTGGTGCTTTAGTTGTTGTGTTACTTCTCTATGATTATGACATTTAGACATTATTTATTGTTTAAGCAACTGGTGAGTTTTGATATCATAACACACATGATGGCAATTGGTTCATGGAAATGTTATCATTCATTCCATAAGCAAACACAGTGTAAGATTTATGATATTCATGTATATTGACTGAAAAGTATGCATCATGCTCAAGATGGGTAGTTTAACAGTTTGTAGAAGCTAGAGGTCTGGTTTTTGTTTATTTGTGTGGTTATCTCAATGTAAGAGAAATAATTGCTTCATTTCAATGACCAAATGCTTGGGAGAATAAGAAAAGCCAGATCTCCTAACAACACTTTACTTTGTCCAATTGTTTTTCGCTCCAACTTGTTCTAATGTTTAATAACCACCTTCCCATTCAGCAGCATAATTCATAGTAATTCATCATAATATTTCTGGTGGGCATCTTGCTGTGCTACAAAAGCATTCTTGCCATGTATATTGTACAATATTAGATATCAAAATAATTGGCTGTTCTGAGTTGCTGAACAATCATTATATGATGACCTATGACAAAACTTACAAGAATGACATGGGAAACGAATTCTCCTTGATTTAAAATAAGGGAGACAATTTATTTGGTTTTGCTGGTGCCTTAGAGCAGCATATTTGGGAGGTTTTAACTGTATTTTTATGGTTTCCAAACACAGTTTGTTAGGGTTCTTTATATGTAATGTAATGATTTTCCAAAAGTTTCTGCTAGGATTTTTTATGAGGGGTATGGATATTTAAAAATGTAAACGAGTTGATTAAATTATTTGAAAATGTAAAATAATATAATATAGTTGAGCCTATTTAAATAACCCAATTTTTTTGAATAGAGGTCATAAAGTAATGTACTTGTGGTGAGATTCTTGTATTGTTGTGGTGAGATGCTTGTATTTTTACTCATATTCCTTGCATTCTAAATGTTGCAAAGAACGTAAATTCCTGCAACTCTCAAAACCAGGGAGCACTGAGGTGATTTGCCATGACTACAGTAGTGGATAAGATCTTCTTCCAAATTGCCAGGTCTAATGTTGAGGTGGATGGAATTGTAGAACCAAGTCCACGGACTGTTTGCAAACTTGCAAGAGAAAAACAGATGGGAGCTGGTCTGACAATGACTTCTACACAAGTAGCAGATTGAGGCCATAGGCACGCCCTTACCCATTAACTTCTCAACAGTAGGGACTTTTTGTAGGAGGAGTTTTCCGTCAAACAGAGATTTAGAGGGAGGAATTTCTCTGCACCACAAGTCTTTTGTCCAATTCAAGATCATAGGAGAGGTTTTGAGATTGTAGGCATCTTTCAAGGAAAGCAAACCAGAGGATGATGAAGGTCACACCAAAAGGTCCTTGTCATGACTGCTGGAAAGAATGTTTGGAGGCAGTCTTGTAGTAATGTTGATGACATTGGTATGAAGGAAATTGTTGGAAGTCTCTAAAATCAAAGGTGGACCACACCAGGAATCTGTCCAAAATCTAATGAGGGTGCCCTGTCCAGGGAGCCAGCAGGCATTGTTGTAAAGAATGTTGAGTTAACCTTTGATTCCTTGCCACACAGAAGACTAGATAAGATGTTTTATGGTGCCATAATGCCCCAAGGTTCTCGCTTTGAGGATGGTAGCCTAGGATTCATCAGATGTGAGCATGTCCCAGTTCAACTTGAGATATGTGGCTTCATTTAAGGAGGTAAGGGACCTTAATCCAAGCCCTCCATTGGAGATTGGGGTGCACAGCCTCTTCCAAGCAACCATGACATTTTCTTTCTTGAAATATCTCCACTCCAAATGAAATTGCTAGCTGCTCTTTCAACAGATTTCAGGAGAGATACAGGCCATGAATAAATGGTAATTGAATTATTGATTTAACCAACATGGTTCTTCCTGCCATTGACAGAAGATAACCTTTCTAACTTGACATTTTAGCAATAACTCTGTCAGCCAAAGGTTTAAGAGTAGCAGCTTTGACTCTACTTTTGAAAATTGACACTCCTAGGTAGCTAAAAGGGAATGTTCCTCTAGTGAAACTTATCATTCTAGAAATCCTGGCAACTATCTGCTGTGCAACCTGAGTAAATGGACTTTGTTATGCTAACAACCTGACCAGAAGTAGAGGAATATCTAGCAAAAAGTTTACTCAAGGCCTAGATATTAGAATACTTCCACGTAGGGGTGGGCAGGATTTAAGTAAACCGTTTTTATCCGTCCGATCCAGAGTAACCGCTTGCATGCGGTCGGGTCAGAAACGGATGTCGGGTAAATAAGGTAGAATTACCCAGTTTCTATTGGCTTGTAGCGGTTATGTTCGGTTGGACAAATGCAACCCAAATGAAACTGAATTCGACCGCATAATTTGCGAGACGTTCTTACTCCACCCATTGGGGTTCTTACGCACCACGTGCGTTTATAAAAATATCTCTATGCTTTCGGAGATGTATCTTCGGATGCAACTTTTTTTTACTCAACGTTGGTTTTTTCCGGAGTTACATCTACGGAGAATTTCTATTTATATAGCTCCGTAACAAATTAGATACATGCACACCAGAGTCTCTTCTCTTATTCTTCATTTTTCATCTTCTCATTCTCAAACTCTCCAAACTCTCTCAAGTAAAAAAATCATTTTCCACCAAACTTCATTATTTTCAATCAAGTTCGACAAGAAGCGTTCATTTCAATGATCAAGAAACACCAACACGGTCAAAGCTCGATATAATCGGTATGTTTTCGAATTTCCGAGGTGTTTTCGAGTATTTCCCTTAAACGAGTTACAATATAGTTTTAGGGGTAGAAATCCTTAGATAGTTTTAGAAACATAGTTTAGAGACAATGTAGGTATTGTTTGTTGGCTGAAACGGACGATCAGGGCTTCAAAAATCACATTTGCATGGATAGAGGACGCCATTGTCATAACCTTTGAGTTGCAGGTTGTTCCGGATCTACATCTACAGAATAATTAAATGTTAGGGCACTTCCGTAGATGCAGCTTCGGAACAACCCAAACGTTGTAAATTCTGGGTTCTTCCGTAGATACATCTACGGAACTTGTTCCGTGTGTGTATTTTCGAAAGTATAAAATGTTAATTTTTTTTCCTTTTTATTTTATTTACTTGTATCTAATTGTGTTTTCTTTGTTATTCCGTTGCAGACATTATGGCAGATAGAGACGGTAGATTGCGACTTGGACGGGTTTTGCAGCATGCATCTGTGAGACACGATCGGAGTCAGGCCACTGTTACCGAGGCCGATATAGCTGAGGCACAATCTACTGGACATCCTTCTTCATCACATGTCTAAGACACTCCCTCGACCTCGTATCCCACCCCCATCATCGAATTATTTATCCCGAAGGCATCAGGATTCGACTGAGGGTTCATTACAAGCTCCGTCATCCCGCAGGCCTCGTCAGGATACTCCTGTTCCACATCCTGTCGATGATGTTGCTCTGGTGCCACCTCCAGAAGTTGATGACCCACCAGCGGAGGATGCTGGTCACAAAGACGATGATGAGCCTGAGGGTTTTCCAAGGGGTCCCTTAGATATGTCTCTGCTAACATGGTATGCTGACCATACTTCCAGAAATGTCTGAGATGGATAGGTAACATTACTCAGATTGTTTCTTTTTTTACATTGAAAATTTATAATTTGTACCATTGTTGATTACTAACATTGTTTCTTATTTATGGAAAATTTTCAGACTTGTGAGCCGTAGAAGTTCTGCAACCATGGGCAAAAGATATTATCTTTGGAGAAGGCACATGAGGCTTAGTTCCAGGATGTCCTTGCCACCTCTGGTTTGAAGTGAAGGTGAGAAAATACTTAGAAGGGGGGGTTGAATAAGTATGACAAATAATCAAAGATTCAAACACAGTTATTTTTATCCTGGTTCGTTGAACTCAACTACTCCAGTCCACCCTCTCAAGAGTGATTTGCCTTTCTCAGTCAAGGACTTAATCCACTATTTAATCAAACAGATTACAATAGTAACACCTAAGAACAACCGTTCTTAGTCTTCTCGAGAGCTACTGATCCCAACTGGATCCTCTTAAGGAAACCTTTTACAATCAATGTAAAACTATTACAAGAGTAAGAATGCTTCTAAGAAGCTATTATCACAACTGTGATATTTCTCTTAAGTTTAAGAACAATGTTACAGCAAAATAGAATATAAGAGCTTTGAGAGATTTTCTTTCATCAGTGATTTTTCAAGGGATTCGTCTGTTGAAGAAGATGAAGTAGACTTCTTTATATAGGCACTTAGATCCATGAAGTCTTCTCAACGTTGGAGACTGTGCTGAAAAAGCCTGGTGCCTTTTGTCTTCACGTTGCAGAATCTTTCCTTAGAATGGAATGCACAGATAAAACCTTTTTGTCTGTGTTCCTGTGTCTATCATAAAAGAGGAAAGAGCTGTTGAGATATGCCAGCAGACATATTCAAATCTTCTTCACTAAGTAAGTTCAGCTATCAACATCAGAGTCTGGATCTTCAGAATCTCCAGAGTAGAGATCTTCTGGATCTTCAGAGTCTTGGGATGTTCTTCAGATTATGCTGAATCAGAGTATATGCAGCTTGTGTGCTTGAGCGTGTAGTTCTGTCAGAGCAGAGTCTTCTATATCAGATTCTCAATATTATGCAGCGCAGTATCTTCAGAGTCTTCTGATGACTAAGCTTATGAACTCTCAGAGTCTTCTATTCTTTAGAGGCTTCTGCTTCAGAATCTTTAGTAGACATTACTCAGATTCTTCTGGAGGCAGCATTCAGATCTTCCGATGCTCTTGAACCTTTGAATCCTTTCATAATATCATTGTTCAGATCCAAATTTTCTCTTTTAAGAATATTCTTTTTAGTACCTGTGGCAAACAGTCTAGAACAAATTTAGAGTATATAATTCTTGAATACAAAATTCATAAGTGTTATCATCAAAACATAGAGATATTACTGAAGAAACAATCTGTGTTCTTACAATCTCCCCCTTTTTGATGATGACAAAACATGAGAAATTTTGTTCAATAAAAAGTATGAATTATAACTCCCCCTGAGATTAACAATCTCCCCCTGAAATAAATACTCTAATAGAAGAAAACACTTCCCTTTTTGATTGAGTATATTTCAGATTCAGAGCCTGATGCAAAAGGTTTGACTTTCAGAATCAAATCTTGATGCCAGATAATTATGACATTCTTCAGTCAGAGCGCCTGGTTATCATCTTGCTTGAATTATTTTTCAGAGTAAAGGTATCAGAGTAAGATATCAGAGTTGATTAAATACTCAGATTTGCTTTGAAGATCAGGTTCTGGTTGGAAAAGTCTCAGGGTAACTTCAATGAATTATGTCAGATATATCAATGTAATCTGAAAGACTTAAACTCAAAGTAAGTTAATAAAATGTCTGAATTACAGTTTTAGTAATTGCTTATATGTTGAACAATCAGATTCTCTTTTTCTCCCCCTTTTTGTCATAATCAAAAAGATTTTTAAAGACATAAAGATACAGAAGAAATAAAAACATATAGAAGCAAAAAACATTAACTTTCATTTAATCAGATTAGAGTTCACAATCAAACAGATAGATGCCAAAAAACATAACAAAGCAATAAGAAAACATCAGAAGCAATAACATGTGCAAAAAAAAAATAACAAATAAAAACTAAGTCTGGCGTGAGGCAATAAGGGTCAGAAGCTCTGTCATTTTGGCAGTTGACTCTTCTTGCTTAGACATCCAGATCTTGATCTCATCAGTTGTCTTCTCTTGCTTTACCATCCAATCTTTTATTTCCTTAACATCATTCACAAGCTCTGTGACCACAGATGAAGAAGAAGCAGATGCAGTAGCAGCAGTGTTCTTATCAGACTGGTTCTCTTCAGAAGCTTGTTCAACCACTTCAGATGCAGGAGCCTCTAGAGGAGCAGCTTCTAGAAGCAACACAGGAGGAAGAGGAGGAATGTTCATCAGAGTTATCTTGATCAACTCTGCAAACTGAGTCTTTGCAAGCTTAGAACATTTAGCTCTAACTTTTAAAGCAGCCTTGTTGAACATCCAGATGAAACGTTTCCAAGCAGCATTTGAAACAGCTGGATCCAAACTTGACATGCACACGTCCTTAACACGAGCATATTCAGAATCTATCTCCTTTTTGAATATTTCAAACATAGCATTAACACATGATCCTAGATCTGACTGTTCAGAGGGGTTAGGATTAGGAGTGTTAACAGGGGTAGGTTCAGATGGTGAAGGTTCAGATGGTTGTGGTTGAGGTGGTGTTTGTTGAGATGTTTGGGTGTCAGACTGAGGGAGTTCAGTAGGTTGAGGAATGGTTTGGGTTTCATATTGATGTGTTTCAGATGGTTGAGGGATGGTTTGGGTTTCACATGGATGGGTTTCAGATGGTTGAGGGATGGTTTGGGTTTCAGATGATGAAGTTTGAAACATAGAAATGTGAACATGTTCCTTCATATCAATGTCAGAACGAGGTTGTTTTAGAGATTCTGGTTCAAAATCAGATGATTCACAACCAGAAGAGTCTTCTGAGTGAACAGATGTTAAAGAAATGTTAATTGATTGATTCAGGGGTTGGATATCCAGAATATCTTCAGAAAGATTTGGATCTTCTGGTAGATCTGGTTGTGCAGAGTGTTCAGATTGAACAGTCTCTGGTTGGTTTGGTTCTGAGATGATTACATCTGGTTGGGAAATTTCTGGTTGTGGAATATTTTGTGAAGTAGGTTGAGGTGGTTCAGATGTAGTATGAGGTTGGGGGATAGAGGGTGTTGGTACAGAAGATGGTTGTGAATGTACTGGTTCAGATGAAGGTGGTTCAGATGAAAGGTTTGCAGATGGTTTGGGTTTAGAAGTTCTATGTCTAAGGTTTGGAGAGAGTTGAGGTGATGAAAGGGGTGAATGAACAGCAGGTGTAGGATCAGATGTTAATACCTGATGAATAGTGTCTCTTATTTCTTCCAGAGTAGCATCTCTAGAATTGATTCTGACTTTCTTCACTCCTTTCTTCTTCTTCCTTGGAACTTCAGATTTCTTCCTTTTCTTCTGAACAGATCCTTCTTCAGCTTTTCTCTTACTACGCCTTTCCTTCATCTGATTAGGCAATTCTTCTCCTTGTTTCTGAACAAGGTTAGCAGGTAGAGGAATTCCATTCTTCAGACAGTCTGCAATGTAAGCCCAGACAATACCTTTTGGTTCATCTGCGCTGAACATTGGAAAATCTTCTACTAGTATCCTTCTGCCATTGACCTCCTCAGAGTTTATCTTCCTGAGTTTACCATTCAGCTCTGAAATGATCCTCATTCTTTTCAGAGTAAGTCCGTTTATCTCATATCCAATGATGTAAGACAGATCCTCTGTCACTTTTGCATCTGACAGATGCTTCACCAATTGATTCTCTATGAGGATGTCTGAAATAAGTCTTCCCAAAGGTATCCAAGTTCTAACTTTCCCAGCTTTAGCTCTGACCTCTTCTCTAGTCTCTTTGACATGAGTCAGAAGATGACTGAAAATCAGATAGGGCAGATCCACCTTAACATTCTTGCTGATGCAGTACATGAAGTACAGATGCTCTGAACTCACATAGTCTGGTGAGTTGGATGACTTTCTGTGAAAGATTGTACTCATAAATATTCTTGCTTGTTGATGTTCCAGATACAGTAACCTCTTCATACACTTTAGCCATATCAATACGTGCAGAAGCTAGGTTTGTAACACCATCAGATCCTTTGTAACTGAACAGTTGCCTGATTAGTTTCTCAGTGATCACTATCTCCTTCCCAAGGACAGATGAGTGAATGAACTTTGGACCAGCACTAGCGTGAATCCAGAATTCCTTCACAAGAGTTGGGTACACAGGACCCATCAGTCTTTCAAAATACTTCTCCCAGCCTTGAGCTTTAATGGCAGTTGTTAGGTCAAACCCATTTTCTTCTATTGATTCAAGATCAATGAAGCTTTCACACAGAACTTCAAGATCCACAACTGGAGTAAATAGAGCGCGTTCTGGTTTCTTGTACATTATATTGTTGTTGGAGATTTCAGTAGCTTTTGATGAAGAAGCCATTGATGAAGATGAAGATCTTGATTTGGGTTTAGGGTTTTGGTAGAGGTTGAAGAGAGAGCAAAAACGCATATGTGTAGTGAGTGTGAAAAGTGTAAAAATGGTGTGATAGGTGGTATTTATAGAAAACCAAAAATTCAAACATTGGGTATATCAACAGACACATACGCACGTTTACACAACATTTAATGAAAATAATCATTTCAATTTAAAGATATGACAAATGGGGGGGAATCCAAGAAAAATGAGATTTTCAAAGCAATACCTCAAACGTCAATTCAGTAGAGCACTCCATCTTTTCAGATTCTGAGTGACACGTGTTTGCTTTTATGTGCATCTGATGTCTCTCAAGAAATGAAACGTTTCCAACGTTCAGATCTTCTGAGTTTGTTAGTTTAGAGTTTCACGCAAATAAATCAATCAAAGATAAATGAACAAATAATCAGATGAAATACTTCAGATCTTTAAACATTTTACATCTGATAAGTTGCTTCTGATAAATATTACTCTGGACAAAAATCCATACAAATATTTTTCAGAATGAACTTAAACCTATCTTCAGCAAGGGGTTTTGTGAAAATATCAGCCCATTGATGATCTGTATCAACAAAAGCTAGATTTATTACACCCTTCTGAACATAGTCTCTGATGAAGTGATGTTTAATTTCTATATGTTTAGCCTTAGAGTGTAAGATTGGATTTTTTGACAAACATATAGCAGAAGTATTATCACAGAAGATAGAAATATTACTCTCATAGATCTGATAATCTTCTAGATGACTCTTCATCCAGAGCATCTGCGTACAACATCCAGCAGCAGCAATGTATTCTGCCTCTGTAGTTGATAGTGCAATAGTGGGTTGCTTCTTGATGTACCATGAGATCAGATGACTTCCAAGAAACTGACAGCTTCCAGAAGTGCTTTTACGTTCAACTCTGTCTCCAGCATTATCAGCATCACAGAATCCAACTAATGAAAATTCATCAGATCTTCTGTAACACAAACCCATGTTAGTAGTACCTTTCAGATACCTTAGAATCCTCTTAACAACTGTTAAGTGTGATTCTCTAGGATCTGATTGGAATCTTGCACATAAGCAGACACTAAACAGAATATCTGGTCTAGAAGCAGTCAAGTATAGAAGAGATCCTATCATACCTTTGTAGAGTTTCTGATCTACCTTCTTACTTACCTATTTCTTACCAAGAGTGCTTGTAGGGTGCATTGGAGTCTTTGCCATCTTACTATCAACCATGTTGAACTTCTTCAGAAGCTCTTTAACATATTTGGTCTGATG
The DNA here is from genome assembly GCA_963859935.3 of Lathyrus sativus. Taxonomy (NCBI): domain Eukaryota; kingdom Viridiplantae; phylum Streptophyta; class Magnoliopsida; order Fabales; family Fabaceae; genus Lathyrus; species Lathyrus sativus. The sequence continues at coordinate 681,116,754 of OZ012738.1, read as the reverse complement.
TATGTAGGTGCACTCTGGAGTCTGGTTGACTTGGATTCCCAAAAAGAATCTCAATTCTCCCATAATGCTCATCTCAAACTCTGCCTGCATACATTTAGCAAACTCCTTTCCAAGCATAATATTTGTTGATCCAAAAATAATATCATCTACATATATTTGACAAATCAACAGATCTTTCTTAAGAGTTTTACAGAATAAAGTTGTATTCACTTTTCCTCTGATAAAATTTTTCTCCATAAGGAAATTGCTCAACCTCTCATACCAAGCTCTGGGAGCTTGTTTTAAACCATAGAGAGATTTCTTTAGTTTAAAAACATGATCTGGAAAGTTTTCACTTTCAAAACCAGGAGGTTGGTGGACATATACTTCCTTTTCTATAATACCAATAAGAAATGCACTTTTAACATCCATCTGATATAGAGTGATGTTATTCTGTGCAGCAAAAGAAATGAGTAAACGTATAGACTCTAACCTGGCAACAGGAGCATAAGTCTCTGTATAGTCAATTCCTTCTTGATGACTGTAACCTTGAGCAACCAGCCTTGCCTTATTCCTTTCAACTTCTCCCTTTTCATTCAACTTATTCCTGAAGACCCATTTTGTTCCAATAATATTGAATCCTTTAGGTCTAGGAACCAGATCCCAAATTTCATTTCTGGTGAATTGATTTAGCTCTTCTTGCATGGCAATAATCCATTCATTATCTTTCAGAGCCTCATCCACAAATGTTGGTTCAATTATTGACACTAAGCCAAACAATGAAGATTCAGATGTTCTGAGATAGGATCTTGTCCTGATTGGATCATCTTTCTTTCCAATAATCACATCTTCTGGGTGAGATGCCTTGATTCTGGAAGAAGATCCTCTGACATTTGATCTTTCAGAAATGTGTAAGTTGTCCAATTGAGAAGATAAGGGAATAGCATCTGGAGATGCTTCAGATTCCTTCTCTTTAGCCTTTTCTGCCTCTGAGCCTTCAGAGTCTGTGAGAATCACTTCTCTATCTGCAGAATTTTCAAACTGCTTTGGCTTTTCAAAGCCAAGCTTATCATCAAATCTTACATGAATAGATTCTTCCACAATCTGTGTTTCAGTATTGAATACTCTGTAGCCTTTAGAGCGTTCAGAATAACCAAGCATGAAACACTTCTGTGCTTTGGAATCAAACTTGTTAAGATTCTCTTTAGTGTTAAGCATATAACAAGTACATCCAAAAGGATGAAAATAAGCAATGTTGGGCTTTCTGTTCCTCCACAATTCATAGGGAGTCTTTTTCAAAAGAGGTCTTACAGACACTCTGTTCTGAATGTAACAAGCTGTGTTAATTGCTTCTGCCCAAAAGTGTTTTGCCAGATTTGTCTCATTGATCATGGTTATGGCCATTTCTTGCAAAGTTCTGTTTTTTCTCTCTACAACTCCATTTTGTTGTGGAGTTCTAGGACAGGAGAAATCATGAGCAATGCCATTTTCAGAAAAATATTTTTCAAAATGTTTATTTTCAAATTCGCCACCATGATCACTTCTGACTTTAATAATTTTAAGATCTTTCTCATTCTGGACTTGTTTGCAGAAGTCAAAGAACACAGAGTGTGACTCATCCTTGTGTTTTAAGAACTTTACCCATGTTCATCTGCTATAGTCATCAACAATGACTAATCCATACTTCTTGCCTCTGATGGATGCAGTTTTGACTGGTCCAAACAGATCAATATGAAGTAGTTCTAATGGCTTGGAGGTAGAAACAACATTCTTTGGTTTAAAAGATGATTTTGAAAACTTCCCTTTTTGGCATGCTTCACAAAGAGCATCTGAGGTGAACTTCAGATTAGGAAGTCCTCTGACAAGATTAAGTTTATTAATCTGAGATATACGTCTCATATTAATATGCCCCAATCTTCTGTGCCAGACCCATTGCTCTTCATTAACAGACAAGAGGCATTTAACATTCTGAACCTTAAGTTTTGAAAGATTTATTTTATAGATGTTGTTTTTCCTCTTACCACTAAATAGGATAGAGCCATCCTTTTGACTAATAGCTTTACAACATTTTTGATTAAAGGTAATATCATAACCATTGTCACTTAATTGACTTATGGACAATAAGTTATGTTTTAAACCTTCAACAAGTAAAACATTAGTAATAGAGGGAAGTTTACCATTTCCAATGGTGCCAGATCCAATGATCTTGCCTTTCTGGTTCCCTCCAAACTTCACGTCACCTCCAGATCTAAGTTCCAGGCTTTGGAACATAGACCTTTCTCCTGTCATGTGTCGTGAGCATCCAGAGTCCAGGTACCATGACTGGCGTCCTGACCTTGCTGCTAAGAACATCTGCAACAGGGATTATTTTGCTCTTAGGTACCCAGATCTTCTTGGGTCCTTTAGGGTTAGTTGGTTTGTAGGTTTGTCTAAACTTTTGTTTTTCAACATAATGTTTATTCTGACTTGCCTTGGGTTTAAACACATAAGTATTCTTCTCAGAGCTTGTGTGTTTAATGTCATTTAAGTGACCAAACTTAAATTGAGAGTACAGAGGTGTCTTCTTGATGAAGAGTTTGTCAACAGATTTTGGATTACTTCCAGAGGAAGATTCATATCCAATATCTCTTCTATTGTTCCCACTAACACCATAGATCATAGAAGCCATATTGCTTCTGTCTATGCTCTTAGTAAGGAATCTCTGAAAGCTAGAGTCATATTTTTCTAAAATGTTTTCACATGACTTAGTCTCAGATTCAGATTCTTGTTGAGCTATTTCAAAGTCATTTTTGATTTTCAGATTAATTTCTTTTTGCTCAACAAGTTCTGTCTTCAGAAGATCAATCTCAGATTCAAGACTGCTTTTCAGCTTCTTGTATTTGAGTTTGATCTTGCTGTAGCTTTCTAACATTTCAGACAAACTCTCAACAAGTTCAGCTCTGGATAGTTCAGAAAATACCTCTTCAGAGTCAGAGTCTGATTCATCTTCAGATCCTGATGTTTCCTCTTCCTGATCATCTGTGCTGGCCATCAGTGCAACATTAGCACATTCTTCTTCTGATTCAGAAGATGATTCAGATTCATCTGAGTCATCCCATGTTGCCATCAGAACCTTCTTCTTTTTGTCAAACTTCTTCTTGGGTTTTTCTCTTTGAAGTTTGGGGCAATCATTCTTGTAATGCCCAGGTTCTTTGCACTCATAGCATACAACTTCTTTCTTGCCAGATCTTCTGTGCCCAGAAGATTCCTTTCTATGATCAGATTTTCTGAAGTTGTTGAACTTCTTTCCCTTGTGCTTCCAGAGTTTGTTGATCCTTCTGGACAACATGGATAATTCATCTTCTTCTTCAGAAGAAGATCCTTCAGAGCTTTCTTCAATAACCTGCAAAGCTTTAGCAGATTTATTAGATTTTAAAGCAATAGATTTACCTTTCTCTTTCTTTTGAGGTTCATCTTCCTCAAGCTCAATTTCATGGCTCCTCAGTGAGCTGATGAGTTCTTCTAAAGAGATCTTGTTCAGATCTTTAGCCATCTTCAAGGCAGTCACCATTGGTCTCCATCTGGTAGGTAGACTTCTGATGATTTTCTTTACATGATCTGATGTGGAGTATCCTTTGTCCAGAACTTTTAGACCAGCTGTGAGGATCTGAAATCTGGAAAACATAGTTTCTATATTTTCAGATTCTTCCATTTTGAACGCTTCATACTTCTGTATAAGCGCCAGAGCCTTGGTCTCCTTCACTTGAGAATTTCCCTCATGAGTCATTTTAAGTGACTCAAACATTCCATGAGCTGTTTCTCTGTTTGTAATCTTTTCATACTCAGTATGAGAGATTGCATTAAGCAATATTGTCCTAGCCTTATGGTGATTTTTGAAATCCTTCTTCTGGGCTTCTGTCATTGATTTTCTATCAATTTTCTTGCCATCCTCATTTGTAGGATGTTCATAGCCATCAATGACCAAGTCCCATAAATCAACATCATAACCCAGGAAGAAACTTTCTATCTTGTCCTTCCAGTAATCAAATTTCTCTCCATCAAACATAGGAGGCTCTGTGCTGATTCTATCCCCTTCATATTTGTTACAATTGGTTGTATTGGATGTAGAAACATCACCCATAATGACAAACAAATATATATCAAAGTAACTTTTCTCCCTGGATCTTTACTGACACGGTTAAGTGGTAGCACACGCAGAAGCGAAGCTCTGATGCCAACTGAAGGTGAGAAAATACTTAGAAGGGGGGGTTGAATAAGTATGACAAATAATCAAAGATTCAAACACAGTTATTTTTATCCTGGTTCGTTGAACTCAACTACTCCAGTCCACCCTCTCAAGAGTGATTTGCCTTTCTCAGTCAAGGACTTAATCCACTATTTAATCAAACAAATTACAATAGTAACACCTAAGAACAACTATTCGTAGTCTTCTCAAGAGCTACTGATCCCAATTGGATCCTCTTAAGGAAACCTTTTACAATCAATGTAAAACTATTACAAGAGTAAGAATGCTTCTAAGAAGCTATTATCACAACTGTGATATTTCTCTTAAGTTTAAGAACAATGTTACAGCAAAATAGAATATAAGAGCTTTGAGAGATTTTCTTTTATCAGTGATTTTTCAAGGGATTTGTCTGTTGAAGAAGATGAAGTAGACTTCTTTATATAGGCACTTAGATCCATGAAGTCTTCTCAACGTTGGAGACTGTGCTGAAAAAGCCTGGTGCCTTTTGTCTTCACGTTGCAGAATCTTTCCTTAGAATGGAATGCACAGATAAAACCTTTTTGTCTGTGTTCCTGTGTTTATCATAAAAGAGGAAAGAGATGTTGAGATATGCCAACAGACATATTCAAATCTTCTTCACTAAGTAAGTTCAGCTATCAACATCAGAGTCTGGATCTTCAGAATCTCCAGAGTAGAGATCTTCTGGATCTTCAGAGTCTTGGGATGTTCTTCAGATTATGCTGAATCAGAGTATATGCAGCTTGTGTGCTTGAGCGTGTAGTTCTGTCAGAGCAGAGTCTTCTATATCAGATTCTCAATATTATGCAGCGCAGTATCTTCAGAGTCTTCTGATGACTAAGCTTCTGAACTCTCAGAGTCTTCTATTCTTTAGAGGCTTCTGCTTCAGAATCTTTAGTAGACATTACTCAGATTCTTCTGGAGGCAGCGTTCAGATCTTCCTTTAAGATGCTCTTGAACCTTTGAAGCCTTTCATAATATCATTGTTCAAATCCAAATTTGCTCTTTTAAGAATATTCTCTTTAGTACCTGTGGCAAACAGTCTAGAACAAATTTAGAGTATATAATTCTTGAATACAAAATTCATAAGTGTTATCATCAAAACATAGAGATATTACTGAAGAAACAATCTGTGTTCTTACATGAAGAACCTTTGTGACATCGATTACAGCTTGATCCACAACGGGATGCTGATGGGATTTGCGGAGAGATGGAACCCTGAGACGTCCTCGTTCCATCTACCGCACGACGAGATGACTATTACACTGGACGACATCTCATGTCTATTGCATATACCGATCAGGGGTATCCTCCTCCGTCACGGTAGGATGATGAAGGAGGAGGCGGAGAGAGATGTTGATCGAGGAGCTTGGGGTTGATCAACTGCATGCATTTGAGGAGGTGGATAAGACCAGGGGGCTCATGTGCGGTTCTCCTTTCTAATACGTAGATTTTGTGAGGCGCTCGCTGCTGCATGCCAGGAAGATGGTGATTCAGTTGAGGTTGAGATACACAGACAACGTATGTTGAGGTATTATTTTCTATTTTTAGTCGGCACACAACTGTTTGTGGACACTTCCTCCACATATACCGATGTCACTTATCTGAGGTAATTTTTGGATTCCACACGGATCCATGAGTACAACTGGGAGGTGGCTACCCTGACTTACACGTACTCGAGGATGGGAGAGGGATGCCTGTAGAAGACTAGGATTGTGGCAGGCAGCGTGTCACTACTTGTGGTAACAATCTTATATCCTAATGACTTTTTTTCATTTCTTTTCATTCTATATTCGTGATAATACTTGATCCTTATGTTTATTATTTTCATTCCAGGCTTGGATATTCAAGCACTTTCCCATGATCGCCGGGTAGGGGAGCGTGCCTTATTACGCAGAGCAGATGTCGCGTGCTCGTGCTTTTATCCCGCTTAGGGGAAAACCAAGCAGTCGACCCTTACAGAGTCTATCTCGATCGCCTGGTTGCTGAGGACATCTGCTACAATGTCTATGCTGATCACTGTGGGACGTGCCCGTTTGACGACATATCAGTATTCTCAGGATGGTTGGTATGCGGTTCGATCGTCATTATTCCATATTTTCCCGAGCGCGTCATGCGGTAGTTCGGGTACGCACAGACGATACCAAGACACCCAAGTGTCTCCGCTCCTCTCGGCTTGACCCGTAGGAAGATAGACGAGATCTTTGCTAACTACCAGACGCACATGGTACTGGACGAGGTTCGGGCGACCAGAGGACCGAGAGATTGGAGCTGCGTTGATGGCTACATCATATGGTTCTTCACCGTCTCACACCCATACATGGTGCCCACTGCAACAATTAATTTCCATTTGCGACCAATGAAACATGATTTTTTTTATAAATATTCTCATAAGATTTCAGAGATGCATCTACGAAACTTTTTCTGTATATGTGTCTCCGGAAACATTTAGCGTAAAGAAAAAAATGTTGCATTCTCGATGTGTATCTCTGAAAGTAGAGGACATAAAAGAAATTTTGCGAGGTGCCTAAGAGTATCAAGGGATGGATTAAGAAATTCTCTAATTTATATTATATTGGGTTGGACTGAAAATTTTTAAGGCACAATACACAGATACACATCATATTCCAACACCAATATATTAGTGAAAATCCTTAGCTATCAATATGTCTCTCTCCTCCTTTGTCTTGCTTTTTCTTCGTTTCTCTCTTGCTCTCTCATTATTTGCTTTCACACTCATATCTAAAGCTCATCAAAGATAAAACTATTTTAATTTTCATTTTAATTCATACTTTGTAATTTTTGCCTAACTTTTTCGCTTTTTTTTTCTTCACTTTCTCTTTTCATTTCTGTTAGATCTACATCTTTTAAATGTTATACTGAGATTATATTAATAATCTAACTTCCTCTTCTTATGCTTCAGATTCCTTCTCTTTAGCCTTTTCTGCCTCTGAGCCTTCAGAGTCTGTGAGAATCACTTCTCTATCTGCAGAATTTTCAAACTGCTTTGGCTTTTCAAAGCCAAGCTTATCATCAAATCTTACATGAATAGATTCTTCCACAATCTGTGTTTCAGTATTGAATACTCTGTAGCCTTTAGAGCGTTCAGAATAACCAAGCATGAAACACTTTTGTGCTTTGGAATCAAACTTATTAAGATTCTCTTTAGTGTTAAGCATATAACAAGTACATCCAAAAGGATGAAAATAAGCAATGTTGGGCTTTCTGTTCCTCCACAATTCATAGGGAGTCTTTTTCAAAAGAGGTCTTACAGAAACTCTGTTCTGAATGTAACAAGCTGTGTTAATTGCTTCTGCCCAAAAGTGTTTTGCCAGATTTGTCTCATTGATCATGGTTCTGGCCATTTCTTGCAAAGTTCTGTTTTTTCTCTCTACAACTCCATTTTTTTGTGGAGTTCTAGGACAGGAGAAATCATGAGCAATGCCATTTTCAGAAAAATATTTTTCAAAATGTTTATTTTCAAATTCGCCACCATGATCACTTCTGACTTTAATAATTTTAAGATCTTTCTCATTCTGGACTTGTTTGCAGAAGTCAAAGAACACAGAGTGTGACTCATCCTTGTGTTTTAAGAACTTTACCCATGTCCATCTGCTATAGTCATCAACAATGACTAATCCATACTTCTTGCCTCTGATGGATGCAGTTTTGACTGGTCCAAACAGATCAATATGAAGTAGTTCTAATGGCTTGGAGGTAGAAACAACATTCTTTGGTTTAAAAGATGATTTTGAAAACTTCCCTTTTTGGCATGCTTCACAAAGAGCATCTGAGGTGAACTTCAGATTAGGAAGTCCTCTGACAAGATTAAGTTTATTAATCTGAGATATACGTCTCATATTAATATGCCCCAATCTTCTGTGCCAGACCCATTGCTCTTCATTAACAGACAAGAGGCATTTAACATTCTGAACCTTAAGTTCGGAAAGATTTATTTTATAGATGTTGTTTTTCCTCTTACCACTAAATAGGATAGAGCCATCCTTTTGACTAATAGCTTTACAACATTTTTGATTAAAGGTAATATCATAACCATTGTCACTTAATTGACTTATGGACAATAAGTTATGTTTTAAACCTTCAACAAGTAAAACATTAGTAATAGAGGGAAGTTTACCATTTCCAATGGTGCCAGATCCAATGATCTTGCCTTTCTGGTTCCCTCCAAACTTCACGTCACCTCCAGATCTAAGTTCCAGGCTTTGGAACATAGACCTTTCTCCTGTCATGTGTCGTGAGCATCCAGAGTCCAGGTACCATGACTGGCGTCCTGACCTTGCTGCTAAGAACATCTGCAACAGGGATTATTTTGCTCTTAGGTACCCAGATCTTCTTGGGTCCTTTAGGGTTAGTTGGTTTGTAGGTTTGTCTAAACTTTTGTTTTTCAACATAATGTTTATTCTGACTTGCCTTGGGTTTAAACACATAAGTATTCTTCTCAGAGCTTGTGTGTTTAATGTCATTTAAGTGACCAAACTTAAATTGAGAGTACAGAGGTGTCTTCTTGATGAAGAGTTTGTCAACAGATTTTGGATTACTTCCAGAGGAAGATTCATATCCAATATCTCTTCTATTGTTCCCACTAACACCATAGATCATAGAAGCCATATTGCTTCTGTCTATGCTCTTAGTAAGGAATCTCTGAAAGCTAGAGTCATATTTTTCTAAAATGTTTTCACATGACTTAGTCTCAGATTCAGATTCTTGTTGAGCTATTTCAAAGTCATTTTTGATTTTCAGATTAATTTCTTTTTGCTCAACAAGTTCTGTCTTCAGAAGATCAATCTCAGATTCAAGACTGCTTTTCAGCTTCTTGTATTTGAGTTTGATCTTGCTGTAGCTTTCTAACATTTCAGACAAACTCTCAACAAGTTCAGCTCTGGATAGTTCAGAAAATACCTCTTCAGAGTCAGAGTCTGATTCATCTTCAGATCCTGATGTTTCCTCTTCCTGATCATCTGTGCTAGCCATCAGTGCAACATTAGCACATTCTTCTTCTGATTCAGAAGATGATTCAGATTCATCTGAGTCATCCCATGTTGCCATCAGAACCTTCTTCTTTTTGTCAAACTTCTTCTTGGGTTTTTCTCTTTGAAGTTTGGGGCAATCATTCTTGTAATGCCCAGGTTCTTTGCACTCATAGCATACAACTTCTTTCTTGCCAGATCTTCTGTGCCCAGAAGATTCCTTTCTATGATCAGATTTTCTGAAGTTGTTGAACTTCTTTCCCTTGTGCTTCCAGAGTTTGTTGATCCTTCTGGACAACATGGATAATTCATCTTCTTCTTCAGAAGAAGATCCTTCAGAGCTTTCTTCAATAACCTGCAAAGCTTTAGCAGATTTATTAGATTTTAAAGCAATAGATTTACCTTTCTCTTTCTTTTGAGGTTCATCTTCCTCAAGCTCAATTTCATGGCTCCTCAGTGAGCTGATGAGTTCTTCTAAAGAGATCTTGTTCAGATCTTTAGCCATCTTCAAGGCAGTCACCATTGGTCTCCATCTGGTAGGTAGACTTCTGATGATTTTCTTTACATGATCTGATGTGGAGTATCCTTTGTCCAGAACTTTTAGACCAGCTATGAGGATCTGAAATCTGGAAAACATAGTTTCTATATTTTCAGATTCTTCCATTTTGAACGCTTCATACTTCTGTATAAGCGCCAGAGCCTTGGTCTCCTTCACTTGAGAATTTCCCTCATGAGTCATTTTAAGTGACTCAAACATTCCATGAGCTGTTTCTCTGTTTGTAATCTTTTCATACTCAGTATGAGAGATTGCATTAAGCAATATTGTCCTAGCCTTATGGTGATTTTTGAAATCCTTCTTCTGGGCTTCTGTCATTGATTTTCTATCAATTTTCTTGCCATCCTCATTTGTAGGATGTTCATAGCCATCAATGACCAAGTCCCATAAATCAACATCATAACCCAGGAAGAAACTTTCTATCTTGTCCTTCCAGTAATCAAATTTCTCTCCATCAAACATAGGAGGCTCTGTGCTGATTCTATCCCCTTCATATTTGTTACAATTGGTTGTATTGGATGTAGAAACATCACCCATAATGACAAACAAATATATATCAAAATAACTTTTCTCACTGGATCTTTACTGACACGGTTAAGTGGTAGCACACGCAGAAGCGAAGCTCTGATGCCAACTGAAGGTGAGAAAATACTTAGAAGGGGGGGTTGAATAAGTATGACAAATAATCAAAGATTCAAACACAGTTATTTTTATCCTGGTTCGTTGAACTCAACTACTCCAGTCCACCCTCTCAAGAGTGATTTGCCTTTCTCAGTCAAGGACTTAATCCACTATTTAATCAAACAGATTACAATAGTAACACCTAAGAACAACTATTCGTAGTCTTCTCAAGAGCTACTGATCCCAATTGGATCCTCTTAAGGAAACCTTTTACAATCAATGTAAAACTATTACAAGAGTAAGAATGCTTCTAAGAAGCTATTATCACAACTGTGATATTTCTCTTAAGTTTAAGAACAATGTTACAGCAAAATAGAATATAAGAGCTTTGAGAGATTTTCTTTTATCAGTGATTTTTCAAGGGATTTGTCTGTTGAAGAAGATGAAGTAGACTTCTTTATATAGGCACTTAGATCCATGAAGTTTTCTCAACGTTGGAGACTGTGCTGAAAAAGCCTGGTGCCTTTTGTCTTCACGTTGCAGAATCTTTCCTTAGAATGGAATGCACAGATAAAACCTTTTTGTCTGTGTTCCTGTGTTTATCATAAAAGAGGAAAGAGATGTTGAGATATGCCAACAGACATATTCAAATCTTCTTCACTAAGTAAGTTCAGCTATCAACATCAGAGTCTGGATCTTCAGAATCTCCAGAGTAGAGATCTTCTGGATCTTCAGAGTCTTGGGATGTTCTTCAGATTATGCTGAATCAGAGTATATGCAGCTTGTGTGCTTGAGCGTGTAGTTCTGTCAGAGCAGAGTCTTCTATATCAGATTCTCAATATTATGCAGCGCAGTATCTTCAGAGTCTTCTGATGACTAAGCTTCTGAACTCTCAGAGTCTTCTATTCTTTAGAGGCTTCTGCTTCAGAATCTTTAGTAGACATTACTCAGATTCTTCTGGAGGCAGTGTTCAGATCTTCCTTTAAGATGCTCTTGAACCTTTGAAGCCTTTCATAATATCATTGTTCAGATCCAAATTTGCTCTTTTAAGAATATTCTCTTTAGTACCTGTGGCAAACAGTCTAGAACAAATTTAGAGTATATAATTCTTGAATACAAAATTCATAAGTGTTATCATCAAAACATAGAGATATTACTGAAGAAACAATCTGTGTTCTTACATGAAGAACCTTTGTGACATCGATTACAGCTTGATCCACAACGGGATGCTGATGGGATTTGCGGACAGATGGAACCCTGAGACGTCCACGTTCCATCTACCGCACGACGAGATGACTATTACACTGGACGACATCTCATGTCTATTGCATATACCGATCAGGGGTATCCTCCTCCGTCACGGTAGGATGATGAAGGAGGAGGCGGAGAGAGATGTTGATCGAGGAGCTTGGGGTTGATCAACTGCATGCATTTGAGGAGGTGGATAAGACCAGGGGGCTCATGTGCGGTTCTCCTTTCTAATACGTAGATTTTGTGAGGCGCTCGCTGCTGCATGCCAGGAAGATGGTGATTCAGTTGAGGTTGAGATACACAGACAACGTATGTTGAGGTATTATTTTCTATTTTTAGTCGGCACACAACTGTTTGTGGACACTTCCTCCACATATACCGATGTCACTTATCTGAGGTAATTTTTGGATTCCACACGGATCCATGAGTACAACTGGGAGGTGGCTACCCTGACTTACACGTACTCGAGGATGGGAGAGGGATGCCTGTAGAAGACTAGGATTGTGGCAGGCAGCGTGTCACTACTTGTGGTAACAATCTTATATCCTAATGACTTTTTTTCATTTCTTTTCATTCTATATTCGTGATAATACTTGATCCTTATGTTTATTATTTTCATTCCAGGCTTGGATATTCAAGCACTTTCCCATGATCGCCGGGTAGGGGAGCGTGCCTTATTACGCAGAGCAGATGTCGCGTGCTCGTGCTTTTATCCCGCTTAGGGGAAAACCAAGCGGTCGACCCTTACAGAGTCTATCTCGATCGCCTGGTTGCTGAGGACATATGCTACAATGTCTATGCTGATCACTGTGGGACGTGCCCGTTTGACGACATATCAGTATTCTCAGGATGGTTGGTATGCGGTTCGATCGTCATTATTCCATATTTTCCCGAGCGCGTCATGCGGTAGTTCGGGTACGCACAGACGATACCAAGACACCCAGGTGTCTCCGCTCCTCTCGGCTTGACCCGTAGGAAGATAGACGAGATCTTTGCTGACTACCAGACGCACATGGTACTGGACGAGGTTCGGGCGACCAGAGGATCGAGAGATTGGAGCTGCGTTGATGGCTACATCATATGGTTCTTCACCATCTCACACCCATACATGGTGCCCACTGCAACAATTAATTTCCATTTGCGACCAATGAAACATGATTTTTTTTATAAATATTCTCATAAGATTTCAGAGATGCATCTACGAAACTTTTTCTGTATATGTGTCTCCGGAAACATTTAGCGTAAAGAAAAAAATGTTGCATTCTCGATGTGTATCTCTGAAAGTAGAGGACATAAAAGAAATTTTGCGAGGTGCCTAAGAGTATCAAGGGATGAATTAAGAAATTCTCTAATTTATATTATATTGGGTTGGACTGAAAATTTTTAAGGCACAATACACAGATACACATCATATTCCAACACCAATATATTAGTGAAAATCCTTAGCTATCAATATGTCTCTCTCCTCCTTTGTCTTGCTTTTTCTTCGTTTCTCTCTTGCTCTCTCATTATTTGCTTTCACACTCATATCTAAAGCTCATCAAAGATAAAACTATTTTAATTTTCATTTTAATTCATACTTTTTCGCTTTTTTTTTCTTCACTTTCTCTTTTCATTTCTGCTAGATCTACATCTTTTAAATGTTATACTGAGATTATATTAATAATCTAACTTCCTCTTCTTTATATGTTATGTTTGAAGTTTGATGTTGTTGTTGGGAAGATGAATGATTGAAGAATGATCTAGAAAGAAACTTTGGAAAGATAGATGATTGATCATTGAAGAATGATCTGGGATGGGAAGAAACTAGAAATTTTATGTTGTTGTAGTTTTATGTTCTTATCATTTATTATCTTTTTTTATTATTTTCAGGTTAATTTATTAAATACAATTTATAAGGGTGTTTATGTTTGTATATAATTATTTACTATTGTTTGTTTTCTCAACTTTCTTTCTTATTTTAAATAATATTTTTAAGTTCATTTTGTTATTTTTTATTCATGGATCATGAAGAATATAACCTTAAATCTAATTTTTTACTTTAAAAATAGTAAATATAAAACAAAAAACACATAAATGGGTTATCAATTAAATCGAACTGTTAAACCGCTAAACTGTGAACCCGCAAATCATTAAATCGATCATTTAAATGGTTGAAATTGGATTTTTATTCTAGACCCGTGGTTTAGGCCGAATAGAACTTTTGGGGGCCGAATCCAATCCAATCTGACTGCTGTTCAACCTTACTTCCACGTGCATAAGATAAATATGTCATATGCATAAAGAACACGAGAAGGGATTAAACATGTCCAGTGGCATTGATTAGCTCTATTGAGAATCGGTTACAAATCAATTAGTATTGATTTGCATTCAATTAGTCATAAGTGTAAATTATGTTATTGCCTATTGTGTATATCTACTTTGTATATAAATATACAGTACGTGTGATCATATTCGAAACACAGAAATACAATCATAACATGGTATCAGAGCCTTGGTTGAAGATCTAGTGGGCCACCTGCTATCAGGTTTCTGTTATCGGACCACTCACCATTTATTTTCACGCTTCAGATGTTCAGTCATGGGTGTGAGGGAGTGTGTTAAGAGTCTCACATCGGACAATATATGGCTTGAACGTGTCCTTATATAAGTGGCGGCAATCCTCACCTTATCAACTGGTTTTGTAGGGTTGAGTTAGGTCCAACTACATTTTTTAACATGGTATCAGATCTGGTTGACCCACAATCTTCCAGAATATTTTTTTTGTTTCAGCAAAATAATCGGCCATTCGTGACACTTCACAAGCGCACAACCGTTCCCGGCAACTTTTTCGGCGAAGTAACCATATCGACGACATCGTCTCCTTCCGATCGTAACAGGTGTTATCTACAGAGTCTTCAGAAGTGATCTTTAGAGCCAAAGTCTTATCTCCAAATTTAGAATCCTCAAGCTTCTCTTCATTTGTTCTCATTTTTATAATCTTGCATACTTTAACAAGTGTTAGAATTTTCAATTATTCTTTAAATACTTTGTTATCATCAAAACCCAAAGGATATGGTATTAACCAATTTTGTTCCAACACTGAAATCTAAACATTTTATCACGTATGCAAAGATATTGTTCTAGAGTCTTTTAATGGGTGAAGAGTTAATATGCAATGTGTTAATCAAACATCAAATTAATAAATACTACTTCAAACGACTAGAAAAATATTTTCTACCTACCCAAGATTTTTTGTTGTGCCTACCCACTCTACAACAAAGGTGTACCTCGAAAAAAGGATCAATCCTATTCTCCAACGGATCTAATTCTTCCTATATAAAAAGGTCAAAGGATTTAAGTGAAATATAGATGATTATGGATGAAAAATAAAGAAAACAACTCATGAGCTGAAACTTCATAATGAAGAAGATCTTTTAAAGAAAATCATTATCAAGAAAGAAAGATTTAAGAAACACTTAGCCTTATTTTCAAATATTCTCAAGTGTATAAACTAAATGTGTATGTGTGTGTAAGTAAGTCTTTGGTTATGGTGAAGCTACAACACCATCATAACATCAAAGAGAGAAATACTTAGAGCTTTCATTGTATATCATTTTAAGTGTACTCATTTGATCTTCATTTTGTGTGTTATATGCTTATTTGAGAAGCAATCTTTGTGAACACAACACCATATTTTTAAATTGCATTAATTCCTTGAGTGACTAGTGTTAGTGTAAATACTCAAGATATCTTAGGCAGTTTGTCTTCGAGTTAATTTCCTTGAGAGACTAGGGTAAGTCATAATTTCTCAAGAGTACATTGACGGTTAGTCTTTGTGATTGTAATCAGGTTAATTATAAGATTAAGTCCCTTTTGAAGGAAAAATCACTCAGGTGGATAGACTGAAAGTAGTTTTGTTAATAGCGAACCAGGATAAAAAAAATACTTGTGTTCATATCTTTATCTTTATCGTTGTTGTTGATACATTGGGTGACAAAAAGTTTTAAATCCAGAAACCCAATTCAGACCCCCCCCCCCCCCCCCCCCCCATTTCTTGTGTTTCTTGCATCTTCAATTGGCATCATAGCCTTGGTTCTGGTATTGATTTGATGTGTCAAACACTCAACCGTGTTAAGAAAAGATCCATTGTCTTGAAACACAAATGGATCATACTTACAAAAATAATGATTATCATGTTTCATATCCTCCAAGGTTTGATGGAGAAAAATTTGATTACTGGCAAGACATGATATGAAGTTTCTTTCTTGGCCATGATGCAGATCTATGTGTTATGATTTCAAATAGCTATACACATCCTTGGATGCCAATAGTGTAAGGATTGAAAGAAATATGGTGAACAGATGGAAAAGAAAGGATCACATAAATCGTCATGGATCCAAAAATATTTTTCTTTTCGCTATCTCCTATTCAGAGTATGAAAAGATTTCAAATAGAGACTCTACAAAGTCTATATTTGATTCTTTTAGAATAAATATTGAAGATAATGAGAAAATTAATAATTAAAAGGTTTTGGATTTTAACTGAAATCTTATGAAGAAGTGTCTACTAAAGAAGATGAGATTTCTCTTCACTCCATAAGAGTAAAATCAATTCTAGAGAAAGAAACATAAGTTGTCTGGTACTGACAAAGACTTCATCTGTTTTTTTTTGTGGCACAAGTAGCAAGGCCACTTCAGAAATGAAGGTCCCAAGCTAAAGAAAGAAAAGCCTAAGACAAAGTTCTTCATTGATATGAAAAAGATTCTGATGGCTACATGGGATGACTCTGAGGCCCCTGAGGATGATTTTGAAGAAAATCAAGCTGATGTGGCACTGATGGCAAGCAGAAAAGTAGCTGTCTCTGAACCAGGATCAAAATCTCCATCAGAAACATTATTTATACAGTCCACCAACAACGACGTACAACATAA
This sequence comes from Lathyrus sativus, assembly GCA_963859935.3. Classification (NCBI taxonomy): domain Eukaryota; kingdom Viridiplantae; phylum Streptophyta; class Magnoliopsida; order Fabales; family Fabaceae; genus Lathyrus; species Lathyrus sativus. Next base: position 681,100,203 of record OZ012738.1, on the reverse strand, counting down.
AAAGCATCCATAAAGCATTTAGAATCATATCACACCACAACATAATAATAGTAATGTGTTATCTCCAGAGTCTTCAGAAGTAACCATATCATCGACATCATTTCCTTCCGATTGTAACAGGTGTTATCTCCAGAGTCTTCAGAAGTGATCTTCAGAGCCAGAGTCTTATCTCCAGATTTAGAATCCTCAAGCTTCTCTTAATTTGTTCTCATTTTTATAATCTTGCATACTTTAACAAGTGTTAGAATTTTCAATTATTCTTTAAATATTTTGTTATCATCAAAACCCAAGGGATATGGTATTAACCAATTTTGTTTCAACACTGAAATCTAAACAATTTATCACGTATGCCAAGATATTGTTCTAGAGTATTTTAATGGGTGAAGAGTTAATATGCATTGTGTTAATCAAACATCAAATTAATAAGTACTACTTCAAACGGCTAGAAAAATATTTTCTACCTACCCGAGATTTTTGGTTGTGCATACCTGCTCTACAGTAAAGGTGTACCTCGAAGATAGGACTAATCCTATCCTCCAACGGATCTAATTATTCCTATATAAAAAGGTCAAAGGGTTTAAGTGAAATATAAATAATTATAGATGAAAAATAAAGAAAACAACTTCTGAGCTGAAACTTCATAATGAAGAAGATCCTTTAAAGAAAACCATTATCAAGAAAGAAAGATTAAAGAAACACTTAGCCTTATTTTTGAATATTCTCAAGTGTACAAATTAAATGCGTCTGTGTGTGTAAGTAAGTCTTCGGTTATGGTGAAGCTACAACACCATCATAACATCAAAGAGAGAAATACTTAGAGCTTTCATTGTATATCATTTTAAGTGTATTCATTTGATCTTCATTTTGTGTGTTATTTGCTTATTTGAGAAGCAATCTTTGTGAACACAACACCATATTCTTAACTTGCGTTAATTCCTTGAGTGACTAGTGTTAGTATAAATACTCAAGAAGTCTTAGACAGTTTATCTTCGAGTTAATTTCCTTGAGAGACTAGGGTAGGTCAGAATTTATCAAGAGTACATTGACGGTTAGTCTTTGTGATTGTAATCAAGTTGATTATTATATTAAGTCTCTTTTGAAGGAAAAATCACTCAGGTGGATAGACTGAATGTAGTTTTGTTAATAGTGAACAAGGAGAAAAAAATACTTGTGTTCATATCTTTATCTTTATAGTTGTTGTTTGATACAGTGTGTGACAAAAAGTTTTAAATCCAGAAACCCAATTCAGACCCCTCATTTCTTGTGTTTCTTGCACCTTCAACTGGTATCATAGCCTTGGTTTTGGTATTGATTTGTTGTGTGAAACACTCAACCGTGTCAAAAAATATCCATTGCCTTGAAACACAAATGGATCATACTTACAACGGTAATGATTATCATGTTTCATATCCTCCAAGATTTGATGGAGAAAAATTTGATTACTGGCAAGATAGAATAGGAAGTTTCTTTCTTGGCCACAATGCAGATCTATGTGTTATGATTTCACATAGCTACACACATCCTTAGATGCTAATAGTGTAAGGATTGAAAGAAATCTGATGAATAGGTGGAAAAGAAAGGATCACATAAATCATCATGGATCCAGAAATACTTTTTTTTTCGCTATCTCCTATTTAGAGTATGAAAATATTCCAAATAGAGACTCTACAAAGTCTATATTTGATTCTTTTATAATAAATCTTGAAGGAAATGAGAAAATTAATAATTAAAAGGTTTTGGGTTTTAACTGAAATCTTATGAAGAAGTGTTTGCTGAAGAAGATGAGATTTCTCTTCACTCAAGAAGAGTAAAATCAATTCTAGAGAAAGAAACATAAGTTGTCTGGTACTGACAAAAACTTCATTTGTTTTTTGTGTGGCACAAGTAGCAAGGCCACTTCAGAAATGAAGGTCCCAAGCTAAAGAAAGAAAAGCCTAAGACAAAGTTCTTCATTGATATGAAAAAGGATCTGATGGCTACATCGGATGACTCTGAGGCCCCTGAGGATGACTTTGAAGAAAATCAAGTTGATGTGGCGCTAATGGCAAGCACAAAAGTAGTTGTCTCTGAACCAGGATCATAATCTCCATCAGAAACATTATCTAACTCAAACGAGATATCTGATAGACCTAAAATGTACTATATATTTGACTCAAATTGCACGTGTTCCTTAGGATTTTATTACTGTTTTCTTGTGTTATGCTTCTATTTTGTTTCATTTTCAGGATTTTATATTTCCAGAGCTCTTCGAGAAGAAATGAAGAAAAACGAGCAAAAAGACCAGCTTTTATGGGAATTGTACACATGGCATCCACCATGGCGGGCACCATAGGGTATGCCATAACTTGGATAAGAGACCAACTTCTGACAACTGCCACGTCTCCCACTTCTTTCTTCTCTAGTTCACATGGCGGGCGCCACCCTTGTAATTCGTTTTCCCTCTCAAAAGAAGTTGGGGGGCATTCTAGTCTTTTCTTGTACTTTCCTAGCACTATAAATAGAAGAGTTCTGCCTCATTTCTAAGCATCCAAGCTTAGTTACATAACTCAAGCCATAAATTTCCATATGTTGTAAAGTGATAAACTTCTCACATTGGGTAGTTATCACATTGTATAATCGAGTCTGTGATCGGGTTTGGAGCACTTTGGTAGAAGTTAATCCCGCCGCCATTTACTTTCTAGTCTTTTACTTCAAGTTGTACCAGATTTAAAACCTCCTGATTGGAGCAGGTTTCTATTTATTTTTCGCATTTATTTATAGCACTTTATTTACCGCACTTTATTTATCGCACTTTATTTATCGCACTTTATTTATCGCACTTTATTTACTCGCATTACTTACCATGTCTATTTACGTTTCCATGTCCGGCTAAATCTTAGAGGTTAGGATGTGAGGATCATAGTTAAAGTGGTATTCCATATAGCTGTGATAGAATCACTTAGGGGCTATTCTGCCTTTTAACACATATTTTCTGCACTTAAAATCTGTTGGGTAAGATCGAAAGTCGTCCAACCTTTAGTTAAACTTGGTTAGTCTTAACTGTTCAAAGGAAGCGAAAGCGCTTGGTCCAGTTAAGTAGGAATCTTTAATACTTTAGAAAAACAATTTTAAAAATATTTTCGGACGCGTTTATGGGTTTAAAGTCTGGTTCGCATGAACCTCTTTTGGTTAGGAATTCCAGGTCAAAATACTTTTCAACTAAGTCAAGAAACTATATTTCTTAAAAATAGGTTTATTACTTTAATGCAATGCGCGCCTTTTTATAAGTGACAATAAGAGGGATCGATTAGGGGATAAACTCAGTTCTGAATATGCGAACGCGACCGTTCTCGTTAAGTTAGTTCTTTTCATGAGTAGAAAACACTACCCTATAAGACGTTCTATTCATACGCACTTGGAATACTACCCAGCTATGTGGGTTACATCCAATTCTGTTATTTTAATATTAAATTTATTCTCGCACTTTACTTTTACTTTGAACAAATCAATTCCCAACTGATTTGCCTTAGATAAACACCATAACAATAGTAATCCATAGATTGACGTTTGGTCTCTGTGGGATCAATAATCTTTTGTATTACTCTGACGCTATTCGTATACTTGCGAAAATCCGGCATCAATATCCTGGGGAGCAAGGTTGAAACATCAATCCTAAAACCTGGTACATGAACGCTCTCAACATTCAAAGAGAAGAAGATATTTGCTCCAAGATCTGGAACTTAAGCCTCATGGCTCTGAAGGAGATTAAAGAATAAGATCATCAACATAGGAACTATCGGTAACTGTTCCTCTCCTTATACCTCTAATATATTTATCTTATGTTATACTAACATTGTTTGAACAAGTTTGATTCCAAAGCACAAACATGTATTGTGTTAGGATACTCTGAACGCTCAAAAGACTACAAAATATCTAACACTGAAACAAGTATTATAGAGAAATCAATTCATGTTAAGTTTGATGATAAGCTTGACTTTGACAAGTCAAAGCTAGTTGAAAATTTTGCATATTTGGAGGCTAATAATGTCAAACCCATATAAAACAAATATCAATCTACCATTATAAACTGTGTTATGCAAACGAATATCAATCTCCCGTTATAAACTATTGCGATGCAAATCTAGTGTTGCAAATATCCACCACCTCAATGTAACATAATGTTTGGGAGAACTAAGAAAGGCGAGATTTCAATTTTCAACAATCACAATTTACTTGTTCTAATGTATTTAAGGTATTTGCTTTGGATTAATTGCAGTTTCATGCATTTTAATTTTGACCGGTTTTTAAATATTTAAATCGTGAATTATTATTTTTTTATCAATATAAAATAATAAATTTGATATAACACATTACAAATTAATATTACAAAACCACAAACAAATGAAATGTTTAAAATAAATAAATAAAAAGTGTTAAAACAAATTAAATATATTATTGCAATGCATCACTTCTGTTATGTCCAGCTGAATCCGTACGAGGTGCTGAACAATCAGAACCAGAATTTTCATATGGGCGTGAGTGATGTTTCTTTAATTACTTGAAAGGGCTCGGTTCAACCAATAAAATTTGTTTCGACATAAATATTATATAGTTTCTCAATATGAGTACAAAAACTTTAAACACCCTCATTTATAAAACTGAGGCAGCACAGATTGTTCCATACGTTGTACTACTTATGTCAGAAGGATCCGTATATTGTGACTAAAAAAAATGATGAATTTCATATAGAGGTCTAAACACGACTAACAGAAGTAGGAAAAACAGAGAAAATTCCTATTTATTATTATAACAACACTAGAACAAATTTGTAAAAACAAAACCATAACCATAGTACTTGTGTCCCAGAGAGAATTCCTATTTATTATTATAACAACACTAACCATACTGTAATAAAATACATCTGTAACAAGTCTATCTAAAGTTTCCCATTAGAAACATATTGAATCCAAGAGGATGATGGTTTTTGCCTGGCTTCAATGACTGCAACTGGAGCTGTCTATGTCGAATATCCAACATTTGCTTGATCGAAACATAGCTCAATACCTGAGGAGTGGCTTGAACATTTGATGCAACGCCCCCAATATCAATGTGTCTGAACACACCAGTTTCAGGGCAAAAAGAGACCAGACATTGGGAATGTAAATGTGAATCAGAATCAGCTCTGAGCCACATATCTCCACAATTGTTGAATCCAATTGGTCTGTGCTTGTCCTGTGGACTCAATCCACAGTAAGACTTTATATCTATACTGAATGCCTTTCTCCATGACTCTTTCACGCCATAATTCTCCATCAACCATGTCTCAAATTTCGCACCCTCCATCACATAGCACAGACACAAACAACCTTTTAACACACCAACACTGATTCCTGAGATCTTACTCACATATTCCTCGTCCAAGTGAGACGGTGGTGGCACGGAACCGAATGTGTTGCTGTTGAGATCAAACAAACATATCAATTCAGAACTGGTACCCTCAGTGACCCAGTGAATGGCACCGTTGAATGAAGGATCAAAGGAACAATTTTTGGACCTAGGTTTTGCAGAGGGAGCGTTCGGAATCACAGTCCATGTGCTAACCCTTGAATCAGATTGGTACATTTCAGCCACCATTTGATCCGATTTCGAAACAAGCTGAATAATTTTGAAATTCTTCTTTTTGGGATCAAACCCGAAAGCGGAAAAACGGAGATTTTCATCTGCAGCACTTAGGGCAGGAGGAACAGGAAGAACCTCACCCAACAAAGGATTACATACATAATAAAGAGAGCGAGAGTGATAATTAGAAGCGCGTAAACACAAAAGCCCGTTGCTAGAATTGATCAAATTCATACGCCGATTGATATGAAACGTAACAAACCTGGTTCTTCTGTTAACCGATCGTTGTTGCGCGAGATGAATTGGGGTTCCGGTGGCGGTTGTGGTGTTTTTGCTGCGCTTTGAATCGGATGAATAAGACGGTTGCAATTGCATGGCCATACAAGACGATCCATGATAGGAATTGGGAACGGATTGAATTTGAGTATCAGATGAATCGATACAGGTGAGAGAATTGTGATCGGAGAGAACGACGAAGGAAATAGGGGCTTTAGAGAAATAGGATTGTTGAAAGGAAGTATCGGAAACGATGGATTTGAATCTGGAACAAACGGAAGAGCATCGAATTAGGGTTACAGCAGGTAGTTTGAGCATGATATCGAAGAGGATGTGATGTGGAATGTCGAGGATGTGAAACCCTAGGTCTGGTTCACTACCCCTTCTCACCATTTTCGTTTTCGGTTCCAATTACTATCAACACCCCCTTTTTGTTTCTCTCTCTAGTACAACTTTGGAGTAAGAGTTAACACGTTTTTATAAAATGTCTACTCTTTCTCACATTTCTTGTTATTGTTTGTTATTCTAAGCCTTCTCTAATCCAATTTATAGACCAGCTCAAGTTAACTTAAATGTTTAAATAATTAAATATTTTACTCATTATCAATATTCATAGAAATTACATGTATGATTTATCATGAATTTTATTTATTAAATATTTTTATACTAATAATCTATTAAAATAAGATTTAATAAAAAAATATTACTATATTGACTGTTTTTTGTATTTTATTATAAGTAGAAATATTTAATCTCAAAATATTAAGAAAATTCATTTAATAATTTTATTTTTATTTGGCTAAAATTTAAATTTATTTTGTAACTCATATATATATATATATATATATATATATATATATATATATATATATATATATATATATATATATATATATATATATATATATATATATATATATATATATATATATATATATATATATATATATATATATATATATCAAAAATATTATTTATAATGAATTTTCTATATATAACTATGGTAGTGAATTGTTTCATGGTCAAAATGTTAGAAATATTTAATATCAAAATGCTAAGAAAATTCATCTAATAATTTTATTTTTATTTTGACTGAAATTTAATTTAATTTTGTAACTCATACAAATATTATTTTTTATCAAAAATTTGATTTATAATAAACTTTCTATATGTAAATATGATTGTAAATTCTTTCATGGTCAAAATATTAGAAATATTTAATATTAAAATATTATAAAATTCATTTAATAATTTTAATTGTTTGACTAAAATTTAATTTAATTTTGTAAGTCATGCAAATATATTTTTTTTCTCTAAAATTTGATTTATGATAAATTTTCTATATATAAATATGATAATAAATTATTTTATGAGGGCCAAATAGTTTCTAGAATATAACATTTATATTTTTAAATATCAAACATGAAAAATATTACTAAATATAATATTTGAATATTGATTGTTTTAGTATTTTTTATATTATAAATAGAAATGTTTAATCTCGAAATATTAAGAAAATTCATTTAATAAATTTATTTTTCCTTGAATAAATTTTAATTAATTTTGCAACTCATACAAATATATATACTTTCTCAAAAAATGTTATTTATGGTCATTTTCTATATATAAATATGAGAATTAATTGTTGAATGAGGGGGTCAAAATATTATAAATATTTAATATCAAAATATTGTGAAAATTAATTTATAATTTTATTTTTATTTTGACTGAAATTTAATTTAATTTTGTAACTCATACAAGTATTTTTTTCTCAAAAATATAATTTATGATAAGTTTTCTATATATAAATATAATAATAAATTGTTTCATGAGAGTCATTGTTATAATATAACTTTTTTTGTTTTTTAAATATCAAAAAGGAGAAATTCTTATTAATAAAGTGATATTAATAATTATTTTATTATATTTATATGAGATTTAAATTTCGTCTCTTAAAATCATAAAATTAAGCTCTAATTTCCAAACTTACATATAAATTAAAATTACATTAATTTAAGAATATTTAAAGAATGATAATTATTAAAATTGAGAATGTAATTTCTCAAGTCACTATTATTTTGAGAAAAATAATGGCAACCAATTTTGGTCAATGTTTTAGAAAAAGTAATAGGTTTTGAATTATTTATTGCTAGAGTTTTTACGTATATCTTTAGTTTAATTAGTTTAATGTATTTGATCTATATTTGAGGTCAAATTCAAATACAACAAATATATTCGCTATACAGATATTCTTTCGGTAATAATTTATAAATAAAAATTTGATATTTGATATTTATTAAGAAAATTTAAATTTATCTCTTTTTTTAAATATATTTTATAGAAATATGTACAAATAATTTTAATTGTTTGTTGTTTATGAAAATAATGGTAGAGAAAGCAAATTAAAGATAATTTGTATTTTATTTTATTTTTAAAAAATATTTATATTTAATAAAATATTTAAATGAAATAAAGTACATGTTTTTTATTTAATGTTTACGATAAAAAAGTGTATGGTTTTTTCTTATAGATTGTTACAAAGGAAGTAAATCTCAAAATAAAAAATTTGTGTATACTCCTTCTGTCTTACATAAGTTTTTAATTTTTAATTTTTTTATTTTTTTCAAATTATTTATTTATTTTTCACTAAATTTTAAATTTGCATTTTAATTAAATATTATTTATACTCCCTCTGTCTCACATAAAATTAAATATTTATTTATATTCCTTCTGTCTCACATAAAATTAAATATTTATAATTTTTTCACTAAATTTTATTTTTGCATTTTAATTTATATAACTAGTTCACTACATATTATTAATAATATTATTTTAATAATAATTATAAATTTGAGTTTTGCTTATGTCTTGCTTTTTTTCTCAAGCGGAGATCAGAAGTCTGTGGAAATGTTGATGGAGGTTTTTGAAACTTTTTCCAAGTCTACACGGCTGAAAATTAATCCTGCTAAGTGCAAAGTTTTCTTTGGCCATGTTGGTGATGTTAACAAGCAAAGGATTCAAGAAATCACTAATTTTGATGAAGGTAAGCTCCCTTTTAGGTATCTTGGCATACCCCTTACTAGTAAGAAGCTTAATATCAACCTTTATATGCCTCTGATTGACAAGATAATGGCTAGAATTAACCACTGGAGCTCTAGACTTTTGTCCATAGCTGGTAGAACCCAATTGACCAATAGTGTCTTGTTTGCCCTAACAAACTATTAGCTTCAATGTTTGCCTCTGCCTAAAAAGTTCTAGCCAAGATTGATGATATATGCAGGTCCTTTATGTGGTCTGGCTCTGAAAAAATTACTAGGAAATCACCCATTGTCTGGAAGAAAGTTTGTTTCCCCAAAAAGCATGAAGGCCTGAGCATTATAGACATCGGTAATTGGAACATTTCTTGTCTTGCTAAGCTACTCTGGAACTTGTGTAAAAAGTATGATAGCATGTGGATCAAATGGATCCACTGCTTCTATGTCAAAAATCAAGACATATTGACAATGGACGTGAAAACTAATTCTTCTTGGATAATGAAAGATATTCTAAAGGTCAGGCCCACGATTACTACCTTGTCTGTCTGGAACTCTTTTATGCAAGTTGGGAACTTTGTCACTAGGAAACTTTATGCTATTCTGGCTAACAACCATCAAATTGTGAATCGGAGAAAAGTCTTCTATAACAACCCTGTTAGGCCTCGTGCAATGATTACTCTTTGGATGGCATGTGGCTCTAGACTGGCTACAAAAGATAGGCTCAAAAATTTTGGCATGATCAGGGATGATGTATGTTGCTTCTGTAATGAAAGGGAATGTCAAAATCATCTCTTTTTTCAATGCAAAGAAATGGAACTGGTTTGGCATAACATTTTAGAGTGGATGCAACTTGTCCATAGGTCGGGTTGTTGGAGTGATGAGTTGAATTAGGTCATGAAGATGAGCAATTCGAAAAGCCCCACTAGTAGCATTCTCAAATGTGCCTTGGCTGAAACCCTCTATGAATTATGGAGGTGTAGAAATGAAGTTTGTTTTGGAAAGGCTAACAGCATGAATGTGATTGGTCCTAGGATCATAAATATCATTGTCAATAGATGTTAGATGAGAACCAACCTTAGGAAGTCCATAGGCCAATTGCTAATGCCTTAAATGGTTTTTGTTTCCTCCTTGTTTTTTGTTATCTTTCGGCTTTGTTGGATCTCTTTTAGAGATCACTTGTATTGTATCGCTTTTTTGGTTAATAAAATATTTTTTATCCAAAAGAAATTATTTTAGTAAATAATTCTCGTTTTACTATAGAATCGCCACAATTAATCATTATCTTAAAAAATAGAAGAAGAAGAAAAAAATATGAGGGGATTCTAATATGAGACGTAATAGTGAATAATAAAGTATATTTTACTAAAACTAATTTGTGATTTAGATAAAATTTAGAAAGGGTCCGCTCACGTGAGGTGAGAAGTTATGTGGATTTTGGGGGTATTTTTGCATATGTTGTAACACCCCAAATATATCTCGCGCATTTAATTGAAAATCAGGGTGAATTCAAACATTTCATATTTAGGACGTCACACAATTCAACACAATTAGCTGCTCATATATTAAAATATGTAACACATGCAAATATTTACAAATGATTTAAAATCACCAAAACAACTCCACATGTCTTAATTTCAAAACTTTATTGAAATAGCGGAAGCATCAACATAAATAGTTATTCAAAGCATAATTATTCTTCAAAATAACATCAACAATAGTTATTCTAGAGATATCCAAAAATCTTTATCAAACTCAGCATAACACAGTATTCTCTGACCTCGGTGTTACACATCAGAACGGACGCCAACACTAAAGGAAAAATAGAATACTTCATCTTCTACTTGTTTCAACTCCTCTACTGTGAGTTATCTGCACGATGCCCATGTAAAAACAACATTCAAACAGATGAGGCGAGATGTCATAAATAGATAAAGGAAAGTATGATAATAAGGCAAGCATTAGATTTCTCATGCACAAACACCCATTCCACAACATACAACTCTACAACAGCAGTTACAACCGACATGACAACAAATCCAACACAACAACAACAAAACACAACAATAATGCAATGCATTAAGACTCACACTCGACTCAATGCATTTGATACCATCGATCCCTATTTCAGAATCCGAACCCTATTTAAGGATCACAATTCCCGTCGAAATTTCCATAATGTCACTCACACCCCACATGGGCACACGACTCCCGTGATCGCTCACACCCCACATGGGCACAAAATCACCTCAACAACAACAACTATACGATTCCGCAATCGGAATCTATATAAGACGCTTACACCCCACATGAGCACACAACTTATCTCACAACTCACGCAACTATTAAATTCATGACAACAACAACAACAACAACCATGTAACAATGTAACATGGCACTACATGCCAGCAACGACGAAATTCTATACAGTCCACCAACAACGACGTACAACATAGCAAGCATCCAGAAGGCATTTAGAATCATATCACACCACAACAAAATGATAATTATGTGTTTAATACAACTAACCACAGAATTATTCAACTTCTTCCACCAAAAATATTTTTATATAAATTTTTGACATGTCAGCTTCCCAAAGCTTCGAACGGAACTCGAATCGGACTCTCGGAAGAAAAGTTATGAATTTTAGAAAAAATTCAACAAAACAACAGTGTAACTGGTTACGCAAAATGTGGTAATCGGTTACACCTGCGTAACCAGTCTACCAGTACCACAGCCACTGGCGTAATCGATTACCACAAAACCCGTAATCAATTATGCATTTGAAAAAGACCAAAGATGCAGTTTTTAGCCGGCGTAATCGATTACCATAAAACCCGAAATCGATTACACCTTCGAAAAACCCAAAATACAGTTTTTTAGGCAGCGTAACAAATTACGCCCAAAACGATAATCGATTACACTGCAACTAGAATCACTTTTTCAGTAGCTTATTATACAAAATCACTTTTGAACCCTCCCAAAACTTCATTTTTCTTATAAACCGTTTGGAACATGTTTTAACACGAAAAACACTTTTCTAAAGTCCCAAACCCCAAATCATTTTCATCAAAAATTGCTCATGACTTTGTTCCGACTCTGACTCGTGATTACAACAACCAACAACAACGACATCAATCAACCATCGAGTAACGAATCAACAACAACAACAACAACAACAATTGCATCAATTTCATCAACAACAACAGTCTCAACATCAACGGAAAAATAAATTCAACAAATACCATTAAATCGAAATTACGAACAACAAGGAGAGAAATACAAAACCTACATGATAGAATCTACCCGCCATGATTATCATACTAACCCTTAGCTAGTTAGAACCCCACATTTACCTTAGAGTTCTTGCGATTATTTCCTCTTCCTCAACAATAGAGTTCTTCTCTCTTCTCCTGGGCCCTAACCTTTCTTCTCTTCTTTCTTACTTTATCTTAATTTTCACGATCCGACAAAACTCCCCTTAACTCCCCTTTTTTCTATTATATTATTATTATTATTATAATTAATATTTCACAAATTAATTAATAATAATAATATTATCTAATTATTTAAATTAATAATATTCAACTAATATTATTTTAATATTCACTCTCACCACACCACCAAGTTCTAAGCAATTGGTCATACACCCCTTACCCTGAGAGTCTATAATTTTAAGGTCACTACGCAACAACACATAAATAAATTATGGCAAACAAATAAAATAAGTCGGGGCATTACAACTCTCCCCTACTTAGAATATTTTCGTCCTCGAAAATTTACCTGATCAAAATAACACAGGATATCCTTCACGCATCCTCCTCTCCAACTCCCAAGTCATAATTCCACTGGCAGTACCTCCCCACACCACCTTCACGAGAGCAATCTATTTGCCTCTCAGTTGCTTCACCTCACGGTCTTCAATCCTCACAGGCAAAGCCTCAAATGTATTTTTATCCCTTACCTGAACATCATTCATCAGAATTACATGCGATGGATCTGGAACATACTTCCGAAGTTGTGAAACGAACACTTCATGCAAATTCGACAAATTTGGCGGTAATGCCACTATATAAGAAACAACTCCAACTCTTGTTGATATATGATATGGACCAATAAACCGAGGAGTAAGCTTCCTCGACTTCAAAGCACGTCCGACACCAGTCACCAGAGTGACTCTCAAGAATACATGGTCTTCTTCTTGGAACTCAAGATCCTTCCTCCTCTTATCATGCTAATTTTTCTGCCTACTTTGCGAAGCTTTCATATTCTCCCAAATCAACTTCACCTTTTCAGTAGTTTGTTGAACAATCTCAGGTCTAAGTATCATACTCTCCCCAGATTCATGCCAACACATAGGTGTCCTACACCTCCGACCATACAAAGCTTCAAAAGGTGTCATTCCAATACTAGAATGATAATTGTTATTATAAGTGAACTCAATCAACAACAAATGACTATCCCAAGCATCTCATTGCTTAAGAACACAAGCCCTCAACAAATCCTCTAAAGATTAAATAGTCCTCTCTGTCTAACCATCTGTCTGTGGATGATAAGTTGAACTCAACCTCAGCTTCAAACCCAAAGCCTCTTGCAAACTCTCCTAAAATCTGGAAGTAAACCGCAAATATCTATCAGACACAATGCTTAATGGAATTCCATGAAGCTTAACAATTAGACGGATATAAATCTTCGCCAACTTCTGCAAAGAAAAATTGATGTTAATCGGAATAAAATGCGCCGACTTCGCCATTCTATCAACGATCACCCAAATGGCATCATGCCCTATCGGAGTATTCGACAACTCAGTCACGAAATCCATAGAAATATTGTCCCACTTACACTCTGGAATATCCAACGACTGCATCAGCCCTGCAGGTTTCTGATGTTCATCTTTGACTTCTGGAAAGTCAAACAAGCATACACAAACTGAGCCATATCACACTTCAATCCAGGAAACCAAAATATCTTCTTTAGATCCTGATACATCTTTGTAGTTCCTGGATGGATACTCAAACTACTCTTATGACTTTCCTCTAGGATCATTCTTTTCAACTCAGAATCATCCGGAGTACAAAATCCTGTCATGAAACGTCAGCTCACCTTGCTCATCCACTTTAAAGTCACCATCCTCAATCTGACTACTTCCAACCATCAAGTCCACTAACTTCATATCCAAATTATGACTCTCTTTGATATTATTAAGAAAATCATTGTTGATCTTCAACATACCCAACATCACATTCTGCGATGTCAACTCACATACCAAACTTAAGTCTCTAAACTGCTCAATCAATTTAACTCTCTCATAATCATATAAAACATATGCAAAGACTTTCTACTCAAGGCATCGGCCACAATATTAGATTTACCGGGATGATTGTTCAAGCCAAAGTCATAGTCCTTCAAAAAATTTAACCATCTTCTATGTCTCATATTCAATTCTTTCTGATCAAATAGATACTTCAAGCTCTTATGATCAATATAAACCTCGAATTTGGAACCATAGAGATAATGCCTCCAAATCTTCAACATAAAAACAACCGCAACTAACTCTAAATCATGAGTAGAATAATTTCTCTCATGAACCCTCAGTTGTCCGAAGCATAAGCCACAACCTTTCCATCTTGCATTAGCATACCACATAAACTCATCAAGGACACATCATAATACACCACAAACAGTTCATCTGGTCCAGGTAGAATCAAAACTGGAGCTGTAGTCAACCTTTTCTTCAGCTTAATAAAATTCTTCTCACAATGAATATCCCACACAAAAGCTTTACCTTTGCAAGTCAACTGAGTCAGCGGAAGTTCTAACATAGAAAAGACTTCAATAAACCTGTGATAATAACCGGTCAAGCCCAAAAAGCTTCTAACATCTGTAACCGACTTTGGAGCCTCCAATTATAGAACTGCATCTACTTTGGATGGATCCAAACAATACCATCACCTAAAATAACATGACCAAGAAAGCTCACCTCTTTCAACCAGAATTCACACTTCGACAATTTAGAAAAGAGCTTATTTTCCTTCAACACTTGAAATACAATTCGCAAATGCTCAGCATGTTCCTCTTCTAATTTAGAATAGATTAAAATGTCATCGATAAAAACCACCACAAATTGATCCAAGTGAGTATGAAAGATTCATTCATATACTCCATAAACACACCAGGTGCATTAGAAATACCGAACGACATTACCAAATACTCATAATGTCCATATCGAGTTCTGAAAGCCATATTCTAAATATCTTTGTCCTTTACTCGAATCTGGTGATAAATCGACCTCAAGTCAATTTTTCTAAACACACGTGCACCCACCAACTGATCTATTAAGTCATCTTTTTTTGGATGCGGATACTTGTTCTTAATTGTTACTTTATTCAATTTCCTGTAATCCACACACAACCTCATACTACCATCTTTATTCTTTACCAACAATATCGGAGCTCCCCAAGGTGATACACTTGGTTTTACAAATTTCTTTTCCATCAACTCTTCTAATTGCTTCTTCAACTCTGCTAACTCCGATGCTGACATCCAGTATGGAGGCACATCTGAAATATAATCTGGAAACACATTTAGAAATTCACGCACCACTTAAAACTCATCAATCACAAATTGAGTCTCCACAGACAAGGATGCAAACAATGCAAGCACTCGAGCCTCCTCTTCCAAAAGCTCCTTCAACTTTCTAGCAGACAGAAGACCATTTTCTTTCTCATCATCAGGAGCAAGAAATTGCATTGACTTGTTATAACAGTTGACATTAACGTGATTGAACTCCAACCAGCTCATTCCCAAAATAACGTCAAGATTTCCCAACGGCAAGCAAATAAGATCAACACCAAAATCTCTATCAAAGACCGACAAAGGACAATTCAAACAAACTAGAGAAGTACTCATTGATCCTTTAGTAAGAGTTCCGATAACCATTTCTCCCTTCATAGAAGAAACAACAAGGCCAAGCCTTTTCACATAATCAGTAGCTATAAAAGAATGAGTAGCACCAGTATCAATAATAACAATCAAAGGTGTATTATTAATACAACATATACCTCTAATCAACCTGTCATCACTGGAAGTTTGGGTTCCTGACAAAGCAAACACCTTTCCTCTAGTCAAAACTTGCTTCAACTTATGGCAATGGGTACTGATATGTTTAGGTTCTCCATAATTGTAGCAAGTCACCACATTAACTTTGCAGTCAGCAATCAGATGTCCAGACTGCCCACACTTGTAACATTTCTTCACATCACTCTTGCATTCACCGACACGATGACCCAACTCAACATATCTATAGCACTTAAGAGGAGCGAGAGGACCTCTCCCACCTGGCCTCTTACAATTAGCAACTTTCTATTTACCTTTATCAGCTGGAGCACTATAAGGCTTCCCACGGTTCACATTTTGCTTTCCCTTCTTCTCACTCAAACTCTTATAATGAGTTTACCGAGCTTTACTATCCTCCTTATAAATTTTACATATATCTATCAACTCTAGAAATCTCTTGATTTGTTGATATCCAATAGCCTGCTTGATCTCAAGACGCAAACCATTCTCAAATTTGACACACCTTGAGAACTGAGCAGTCTCCTCACTATAATGCGGATAGAACTTAGCAAGTTCCACAAATCTAACAGCATACTCAGTAACAGTCAGGTTACCCTGCTTCAGCTCCAGAAACTCAATCTCCTTTTTCCCAAAAACATCCTCAGGAAAGAAGTTCCTTTGGAACTCCCTACGAAACACAGCCCAGGTAACAACTTCATCTGACACCCCTAACAGCTGGCGAGTGTTTACCCATCAGTCATCAGCCTCCTCAACTAGCATATGAGTACCAAATCGTACCTTCTGCTCTTTAGAAAAGTTCATCCCTCAAAAAATCCTTTCAACCTCCTTGAGCCATGCCTGTGCTCCGTCCTAATCAAACCTACCCTTGAAAATAGGCGGATTGTTCTTCTGGAACTTTCCCAAGTGACGAAACTCATTATCCTCACCAACATTAGGCTGATTATGAATAGCCTGAGCAACAACATGTAATGAAACATCAATAATAACATTGTTCCTTTCATCCATTTCTGTTTTCCCACCATAAACATAGACTTGCTCTGATACCACTAATGTAACACCCCAAATATATCTCGCGCATTTAATTAAAAATCAGATGAATTCAAACATTCCATATTTAGGATGTCACACAATTCAACATAATTAGCTGCTCATATATTAAAATATGTAACACATGCAAATATTTACAAGTGATTTAAAATCACCAAATCAACTCCACATGTCTTAATTTCAAAACTTTATTGAAATAGCGGAAGCATCAACATAAACAGTTATTCAAAGCATAATTCTTCTTCAAAATAACATCAGCAATAATTATTCTAGAGATATCCAAAAATCTTCATCAAACTCAACATAATACAATATTCCCTGACCTCGGTGTTACACATCAGAGCGGACGCCAACACTAAAGGAAAAATAGAAGACTTCATCTTCTACTTACTTTAAATCCTCTACTATTGAGATATTTCATTATGTTGAGATATTTTCCATTATTTTTATTCTATTTTTATTTTATTTTTACTATTTTTAATTGATTTAATATTTGAGGTGGTTTTATGGTTGATACCTTGGGTTTAAGCTTGATCTTTGACCTTGATTAAACACCCCCTTTGACCAATTTTCCTATCACACTTAGGTGATTGATTAAGGCTTATTTGAGGGCTGGTTTGAGGTATTGATGATCATTCTTTGTTTTTTTTTCATTGGTTTTTATTTTCCCCTCGATGCTTGCTCGATAAGTTGAACATGTTGGCTTGATTGACCTTAATTGGTGGTGCTTTGAGTTGACTCTTGCCATGATATTTTGCACACTGATTTGTGATTGTTTCAACTTGAGGTTACCATATTATTTGGATTTTATTTGAGCTTGCTTCTATTTTTAGTGGATGCCTCAAATTCAAAGTGTTTTAACCATGTCTATGCATACAATCCTTGACCTAGTTTTGGGATATGATCTTGTGTGATCCCTTGAGGACCTTTTAAGCCTTCTTAGCTTTTATTGACATACTTGAGGTTCTTCCTTGATATATTATAGGTCCTTTGGATGTGTACCTTGTGCCACAAGTCTTATTTGATCATGTCTTTCCACTTATGTTTAAAGTGTGATATGTTTGGATGGACTTTGGTCCTCCAATTTGATTTAATCATTCTTGTGTTTGCTTGATGTCTTGATTTTGAATTTGAGGAATGCCACTTGAGTTCACTTCTGACCTAGATGGTTATGTGCTTGTTCATGATGCTTTGGTGATATTGGTTTCACTTTGAGGATGTGGTGAACAATTGAACTTCTCTTGATTTGTTTAAATGCTTTCTTTTTGTTTGATCATAAGTGGATGTGGGATTGAGATGTTCATGATGTGGTTTTTTCCCCACTATACCTCTCCCCTCACTTCTTTAATTTTGGTCCTTTGCTTAGCACCTTTCTTCTTATGATGATTGATGACATTTGATTGTAGGAGCTTGCTTCTCTCATTTCCTCTCATCTTTCTTGACTTGTTTAAGTCTTCTCTCTTGTTGATTTGAATGTGAATTGTGTTTTTCCTTGATGAGCGTTTCATAATTGCATATTTTGTTTGCTTTTGCACATCTCTTTCTATCTTGCATTGACTTGTTTAAGTCGTTCTTTTTAACTTCATTTTTGTGATTGATTCACATGATCCCTTAGGATTCCTAGTCCCTCTATTTAATATGGGAGTAGGAGAGACATTAGGCTTTCAATCCTTTGCATGATAACATTAGGTATTTTCCTTCTATCCCAACTTTAGGACCACTTTGCATGACAACATTAGGTTTCTTAGTTCCCTTTAGAGCCCTTGTGTCTTCTCTTCTCATCTCAAAACTCTTTCAAGACACCTAATAAAGGATAACAAATGTTGTACGCTACGAGCTTTAACTACATGAGGAATGATAAATTAGGAGGTCTCTCTTCACATTATCTAGAGTGTTTAGCGTATGCCCTTTGGGCGATATGCGACGCATTCACTCTTATGTCATAATCTTTAGTGCAACATGAGTTTCAAACTAACTCAATTCACTTCTTCTAAAAAACAAAAACCAAATTCAAACTTTTTCATCCTTCGGGATTGTTTTCAAACCTTATTTTCAGAAAGTCTGTGTTATGTTTCTGTTCTACCGCAAATAGGCATCGTCCCTAGCTGCTAGAATGGAGATGTAACATTGTTCATAAAACACTTAACCAACCAGTGGTCTAGTTTTCCCGAAATACGTTTGCTCTGATTTCTCATACCAGATGAGGATACGTAGGCACAAGACCGCGATGTCTTGGCGAGCAACCTTCCCCCCATCACCCGTAGTTTTCTGAACTACATTGACTATGACTTTCCCATTGCACAGGGGAATACGTAGGCATAGGACGATGATGTCCTATTAAGTATCTTCTTTTCTTTTCCCTCCCATTTAGTAGTAGCTTTTTAGTTAGTTTTCACCCATAGATTAGACAACAAGCGTGGATCCCGTTGAGTATAATGGACGTGAGGGGTGCTCATACCTTCCCCTTGCGTAACCGACTCCTGAACCCAAGATTTGGTTGCGATGACCTTGTCTTTCCCATTCTCTTAGGTTTTCTTCGATCGTTTCCTTTCCCTCTCTTTGGCATAAATAACGTTCGGTGGCGACTCTTCTGTCTGTTTGCCAGCCCTTTTTCACAGTTGCGACAATTTCTTCACTAGATCTTTGTCTGCAACATAGTTAAGTGTTATGCACAGACCAAACTCTGATGCCAACTGAAGGTGAGAAAAATACACAGGAAAAGGGGGGTGAATTATGTTCTCCAAATTTGATACTACTTCTGAACAGTGTTCATATTTTAAACAAAGGTTCAGAACCTGATAATAGGTGCAACATATATTAGTAGAAGTAAATAAACAGATAAAGAATACAACAAAATTATCCCCGTTCCTCCCAAACTGAGAGTAGTTCAGTACCCTTGCACCACAAGATTTTTTTTCACTACAATTAAAACATGATTAAAATTGCTTATGCACTTAAGCATAAGATTTTTCTTTGCTCATACCCTCAGCTCGAGACTTCCTACTTAAACCTCTCAGGTGCAAGACTCTCTGCTTAGATTCCACAATCCAAGACTTCCTTGCTCAAGCCCCTCAGGCCCAAGACTTCCTTGCTCAGCCCCTCAAGTCTAAGAATTCCTGCTTAGGTTCCATGAACCCAAGAGTTCTTGCTTAAGCCCCTCAGATTCAAGACTTCCTTTCTCAGGTTCCACAAATCCAAGACTTCTGCTAATACCCTCAAGTACAAGACTTATGTGCAGACTCACAGTCCAAGACTTTCTTGCTTAATCAGCAAATGATCAAGACTTTCAATGCTCTAGCAAATAGCAAGAGACTTAATCGGCTCAAGGTTCTCAGCAAGAGACTTTGATGCTCAAGCACATATAAAGAGACTTTATCTAAACTACTAAACAACATGTTTAGAAGAATAGAGAACAAGGTGTACTTGATACAAAATCAGAGGTACATGGTAATCACCATAACAAAGACCTTAAGAACTTAAAATTTCTAAGATATTCAATGTTTAATAAATCTTAAGGCTTTGTATAATTTACAACATATAACACAATTTCTGCATACTCGATTGTGTTACTTATTGTTGATCTTGTTATTCCTCCATCCAGATAGAAGTATAAAACACTCATATCCTTCTTGGCTTTACTTCTCTATTGCTTCTTATTACTTGTTCCTTGTTGAAGATTTAGTTTGAATCTTCAGCAATTTATATATCAATTATAGAAGACTAGCCGTTGAAAGAGATAACTTGAATAAGTGTCTTTGTTTCTCCATAGTACAAGAGACATTGAAGATAAATACACCAAAAGATCTTAATCCATTGTGTAACTTGTTTAACCATTTCGTATTCCATGTAATCTTATACTATAGATTCGTTGAGAGTAGATATTCGTAAAATATGTCAACTCTTCTTGAGCCTTGTGAACATAGACTCTAGCTGACAAGCTGATTTGACAATGCAACTTGCTTTATGCAGTACAAATAACTTTAGCTTTATTACTAACTCTGAATGTTCATCAGAAGCTGATACATTTACTAAGTATAGAGACAATATATTTCTCTTCTGTTGCCGAGGCCTTCAGCTTTAGAGTCTACGCTAGACATCACTTAGAGAGTGTTCTTCATATTCTGAACCACCAGAGGCTAGTAACTCAGCTTCTCTCAAGTGTGTCCTTATATCAAATTCTGAAAGTATTGTCTTTAAGCTTTAGAACTTGCATACTTGGAACACACGTTAGATAACACCATTGTTCTTTCAATACTTTGTTATCATCAAAACCCAAAGAATATATGTCATGAACAAATCTTGTTCTAATAATCTCCTTTTTTTTATGACGACAAACATAAGTATTTAAAGAACAATGTTGAAAAATTATATTTTTTTTTGGAAACATTAGGGTATGAGGGTTGTAAGCCCCCTTGAGTCTAATAGTACAAGGTTGAGTTATGTAAACCCCCCTTAAGTACTATATTCAAGAATTTTTTTTTTAATTTTCTAAGCAACATCAGATTCTGAGATTTGTAAACTCCCTCTGAGTCTAATAGTCCAAGGTTGAGATTTGTAAGCCCCTCTTAGTTCTATACACAAGAAAACTAAAATATATCACCCTAAAAATAACCAAAATAGCATAAATATAAAAGTAAATTAAATTATAAATGAACAATATTAAATCTGAAGGATTCAAATTGTTTATTAAATACTCTTATATTTTTCTCCCCCTTTTGTCACCTAAAAAAGATTTAGCAAAGATACGAGAGGTGACAAGTAAAGAAAATGTTGAACAAAAGTGCAGTATTCCAAGATGGTCAATGATACTTTATAGGGTTAAGAGTAATCAGAGTCAAGTAAATGTTGGACAAGAGTGCAGTGTCCCAAGATGGTCAAATATCAGTTTTTATTGGTGCACATATCCATATTTGTACTTGAACAAATACTCATTGGTCATTATAAAATCATATTGACATGGTTTTCTCAAGAAACCATAACCGAAATCCTCACAAGAGTAAAAAACAATATTTTACAAGAGAGTTTGAATTACTGAAGAAGGCTGAAACATCAAGAGAGAAACATTTGGCAGTCAAGGAATTTTCTACAAAACTTCATGCTGATGTAGCAAAAGAGAAACTATTTATGAAGAGAAAATATCATAATCGAATTCCTCACAAGAGTGAAAAATGAAGTTTTGCAAGAGAATTTGAATTACTGAAGAAGACTGTAACAACAAGAGAGAAACATTTGGCTGTCAAGGAACTTTCTACAAAACTTCATGCTAATGTAGCAAATGAGAAACATAAACTAAAGGAAGAGGAAGGTGTTCAAACCAGATTGGCTTCCTACAAAGCACATGTGGGGAGGATTAAATTGGTGGTTTTTATTTGGTGTTTGGGACTCCACTATCACCAGAGGTGAATTTTGGCACGGTGGAGGGTGATTTATGGCATTGAGCTTGTAAGAGGAGAAAAAGACGAGACAGAGTGAAAATGTGAAAAATGAGGAGAGTCTTTGTCATTTCCCCCTTTCTGCATAACTCATTGGGTTTGGGTCAAATCCCAAGTGCCCTTTTACTTGTCAAACACCAAAAAATATGCTTTTGCACCCCCTGATTGAACATAAGAGGAATCTTGGGCCTGAATGCATGGCCCGATGCCTCAATTACTGTTATGCACCCAATTCCATTTTTCATATCCCCCTAGGCATAAGTAATTAATTTTACTTTAGCCTTTATTTACTTATTTTTTAGAATTTCCCTTTTCTTTTTTTACTCTTAGGAATTAATACTTTTTAGATTTTTTAGAAGTTAATCTTGGTTATAGTAGCATTTAGAAAGTTAATTAGAATATGAGTTTTGATCATGACTTTAATTTTGGTTACATTCTTTTATTCATGACTTTAATCTAGATTATTTTTCTTTAATTCATGAATTGTGATTGTGGATTGTTTCTTGAATGATTTATTTTTGCTTCATGAATGATTCATTTATGCTTGTTGTTTAATATTTTATGGTGTATGAGTATCCCTCATTTGGTGATGGGTCTGGCATCCTTTTGATGTCATGAATAGCGTTTTTCCATTATCCTTTTGGTAATGGATTCCCTTCATCTTTTTGGTGTTAGGGTTGATTCTGTTTCGCTCCATCATCCTTTTGGTGTTATGACTAGCGTCTCCGCTCCATCATCCTTTTGGTGATGGGTCTGACATCCTTTTGATGTCATGACTAGCGTATTTTCCATTATCCTTTTGGTAATGGATTCCCTACATTCTTTTGTTGTTAGGGTTGATATTGTTTCGCTTCATCATCCTTTTGATGATGAGTCTGATATCCTTTTGATGTCATGACTAGCGTATTTTCCATTATCCTTTTGGTAATGGATTCCCTACATCCTTTTGTTTTTAGGGTTGATATTGTTTCGCTCCATCATCCTT
This sequence comes from Lathyrus sativus, assembly GCA_963859935.3. Lineage (NCBI taxonomy): Eukaryota > Viridiplantae > Streptophyta > Magnoliopsida > Fabales > Fabaceae > Lathyrus > Lathyrus sativus. The sequence goes on along the minus strand of OZ012738.1, from coordinate 681,076,756 downwards.
TTGATGATGCGTCTGATATCCTTTTGATGTCATGACTAGCGTACTTTCCATTATCCTTTTGGTAATAGATTCCTTACATCCTTTTGTTGTTGGGGTTGATTTTGTTTCGCTCCATCATCCTTTTGATGTTGGTTCTAACATCCTTTTGGTGTTATGACTAGCATTTCCGCTCCATCATCCTTTTGGTGATGGGTCTGATATCCTTTTGATATCATGACTAGCGTATGTTCCATTATCCTTTTGATAATGGACTCCTTGCATCCTTTTGATGTTAGGGTTAATCTTTTTTCCGCTCCATCATCCTTTTGATGATGGGTCTTTCTATCCTTTTGATATCATGACTAGCGTATCCTTCATTATCCTTTTGGTAATGGATTCTCTACATCCTTTTGTTGTTAGGGTTAATCTTGTTTTCGCTCCATCATCCTTGTGGTGATAGGTCTGGCATCCTTTTGGTGTCATGACTAGCATGATTTCCACTGTCCTTTTGACAGTAGGACCCTCGCTTTCTTTTGATTTCAGGGAACGTTATGAGTATACTGTCATCTTTTTGGTGATAGGCTTGTCATCCTTTTGGTATCAAGTTTTCTCTGTTAACATCCTTTTGGTGTTAGCAACCTTTGCAAAATATCCAGTATCCCATTACCGAGTATTTACTTTCTCGGACAAATTCAGGGTCTTCTATATCTAATCATATTCTACCTCGAAAGAATGAATGTCATGGCAGTTCGTCTTACTAGGTTTAAGCTGATTAGATAGGGGCATTTGTCATACCCTAAATTTGCCCACCTCTTTTTTTGATCAAAAGCATCAGTACGAGCCATCAGGTGGGTGTTGTTATCACAAAGTTATCAAAGAATCATCAGAGGGAGTTCATAAGGGGCATGAAAAAGGAGAAAGGAAAAGCTTGTTGAGTATCTCAAAAGTCATAGTGGGATTGGAATGATCATCCAGTTCATTTGCACAATATCCAAGCAAAAAGGGGAAATTAGGGTTTTCGCACATTTAAAAGTCGAGGTTTCAATGGTTTGATCAGTCGACGTCTTGAATTGATTACCAATGAAATAAGGTCAAGGATTCTACATTGCTTCAAATATGAATTCAATTTGAGGTTGGCACCCAAATATTGAAGACATTGCAGCTCAGACCCGATTAGGGTTTTCGATCAGGAAAAAGTCAACTGTAGTTTGACTTTTGCTTTGAAAGGTGTTCTAATGATGCAATCTTGATTCATAAGGCTTATATGGCTTAGTCAACTCTCCAACCATAAGGAATTTGGCTTCAAGATGTGAATAAAAAATGTTCCTAATGACATATTGCATCTACCCATAAAATTTCATGACCATTGGATCAAGGTTTAAGGAGTAATTACAAAAATCAGGAATTAGGGTTTCGAAAGGGGAAAGACCATAACTCCTCAACCACACATCCAATTGAGGTGGTTCAAATCTCATTGGAAAGCCCTTGACAAATCCTACAAAAGCCTCAAATTGGTCCATGATCAAAAAATACATATAATTGGAGTTATGACAAAATTCATTTTAAGAAGGGAAATAACTTAGAAAAATTCTAAGTTATTTAGCCTTTTTAAGTGGTTTTTCAGCAACTTGGAAGGGTTTTTCAACCTAGTTCCATCAATAATTTGGAAATCCCCAAAACATGAAAGTTGTAGAGCTACTTAAGGGCTTTCTAAATTATAGTAGAACTTAGCATGTGTGAGCTGAAAGTTATGCACTATGGAAGTTAGGGCTGTCAACACTTGAAACCACAATCCAACACTTCCCAAAAATCAGATTTTCACAACTTGAGACATCCTCAACCCTTGGATCATGATCCAATATGATATTCAGATGTGTAGAGGAAAGGAAATGCAGAAATTGTAAGGTTTGGAGAAAGAGAGAGGCAAGTTGCAACTTGTAATAAAATAATTAAAATATGTGGGATGAAAGAGAAACTTTTCAAAGGGAGTGGGCAGTTGCAGTCCCCTAGACTCCTAGCCTCATTTCATACATCCCATCTCTCCCATCTTACTTGATTTTTGCTTAGCACTTGTCCATGAAGCTGATGTGTTAGAGCTGCCACAAATATTTTGGAGGATTCATTTCAAAGAATGCATAATCTCCCTCCAAAGATTGAAAAATACAAATCTGCCCTCACCCTTGCTTTCACTATAAATAGAAGTTCCTTCATTGATGTTAATTACACCAGAGCAATCTCAAAAAACCATAGAAACAATAGCTCTCATTTCCTTCTCATTCCTTAAGAATCTCAAAATCTCAAAACCTCCATTTTTACCAAAAAGTTGTCTTGAGCAAAACTCTGCTCAAGACCAATTCTACCACCTCCAAGCCTTTCAAAATCATCCACACAATCCCTAAATATGGTGTAGAAGGTGTCCATACACTAAAACCTCTCAAAAATATCATTTTCATAAAAGTCAACCTCCACACCCTAATAGTTTGACTTTCTTCCAGTTTGAAAGCCAAATCCTCACTCAAAGCATTCCCTACCATTCTAACACTCCTAACACCTCCTATACATCATATCTCAAGTGTTTAAGCCATAAAAAACCAGCTGGAAATCACACAACTCCAACTATCTTGAAAAGTGGATTGTTGCTTCAAGAGGAAGCAAGCTTCATCTCTTTGCAAAGAAAGGAGGTCTCTGGGTTTCTTAACTTTTTAGCTTGCTCAAGATTTGAATACAAGAGGTATGTAAGGATCAATCTCCCCATTATTCATGCATTATCATGTTTTACAATTTTGAGATGCTTGTGGTGAAAATATGGTCAAAATTGGTTCTTTATCCATAGTTTATGTTTTATGGCTATGATTTTTTGCCTTTGTTAAAACATGTTGCTCATGTGTGATGTATTGATGATTTTCTATTGATGATAAACTTTATATGTGGTTTACAACTGTTTTGAGGGAGGGGTCCACAAGAGTAGCTTTATAGGCTTTGGGTGTGAAATGTTGTCTAGGCATACTATTAAAGTTGTAGCCCTCTTGAGAAAATGTGCTTTGAATTTGATGTTTGATTTATGCCAAGTTTACCTCTAATATTTTGGACTGATGTTTTTGTGATTAGTACTTGCTGTCAATCCTGTTGTGAGCTTACAAGATTTGGAGTTTGTAGCCTAGTTGATATGCATATAAGCAGTGTTTTAGAACCCTTAATGTAGGCTGTCAGAACATAGTCATGAGCTTGTTTAGTCATGTGAGACCTATATTATTTCTTATGTTTAACAATGTCATGTTAAGATGACAGTGCCAATCTTATGTCAAAAATTGATATGAGCAACTATCATTTGGAGGTTTTGTAGTGAACTTGTAACACCCCACTCTAAACTATCACGGAAAAATAAGATAAACAACAGAAACAATTCAGAGTGCAGCAAATAAAATCTCATGACGACCGTCATGGATGTCACGACCGTCACGGTCATGACGAGCGTCATGGAGCTGTGACGACCGTCACACTCCCAAAATCTGGGACGCATCAGAGGTGTCACATTTCAACATTTTACCAAAACACATACACCTGCAAAAGATCATTTACTAACATACGTAACACAAAATTCGGATGAACAAACAACGATAATTTGTTTAACATTTTAATCATAAAACGACATGTTATAATACACTTCCAACGATTCGTAGTAATTAAATTCCATTAAAATTCAGCAAATAATTATCTTGCATCAATTCACTAAAACAACTATGCATCCAAGCAACATTTGGCATTATCAGAAACAACCAATCTATTTGCCATAGTACTTAATAAAATTCAGCAACAAGGAATTCAATTAAAACAATAACATTAATCGTTCATTCCCCCCAGAGTGCTATGTATCAGAGCGACCAACGACCTTAAACATAAAGCGACACTTTCTTTCGAGTTACCTGCAAATTACCACCAACGGAGGTAACATACAACATAAAGGGTGAGATATCAACAATATAACATAAGGCATGATAAAAGTCATGTCAGAATATTATCACAGCATTATAATTCCAGCAGTTCGCATAAATATTAGTAATAATTAAACTGCAACAATTCATTATTCATAACCACAATAATTATCATCATATCTCAGCAACTCATCAAAACCACTCAACAACGCAACTCAACAATGCGACTCATCAATGCGACTCAACTGTGCATATGCATGTGGTACCATTTAAGAGCCAACACTCCAAAACTCGGGACAGGGCCAACACCCCGAACCCATCTAGGAGCCAACACTCCAAAACTCGGGACAAGGCCAACACCCCGAACCCATCTAGGAGCCAACACTCCAAAACTCGGGACAGGGCCAACACCCCGAACCCATCTAGGAGCCAACACTCCAAATAACGCCAATACAGGCACAACCGTCGCCGATCCAGGCCAAATGCTATGCTATGAGATGCAACTATTATGGACTATAACACAACAACAACAACAACTGTGCAACAACCGTGCAACAACTGTGCAACAAGGCATCACGCCTACAACCAATTATCCATAACAGAAACATCACATTTTGCATATATTATGGACTCACCATTTCAATCTGTTCATATCAGAGAACTACCAATAGTATCGTTCCTACGAATAAGACTCTAACACATTTTCGCAGAGAACAGTTAAAAGCAACCTCGTCTCTACAATCGAGAACTCAACAGCATTTTCATGTCAGAGAACAACTGACAACATCATTACTACAAATAAGAACTCAACACATTTTCATATACCTTCATACGGGTAATATAACTACAACTTATCCACGTAATCCAAGGAAAATATTATAATAACATTTTCTCAACAAATGGGAAATTAGCGCGTGTCGGCGCCGATTCCCAACATTACTACATAACTAACGACATAAACATTAATGCAGGCGTAGACAAACATTAACCCTTAATATTTCTAAACCTACGGGAACATTTACCCTTAATATTCTCTTAATATTTCTCAACCTACGGGAACATTTACCCTTAATATTCTCTTAATATTTCTCAACCTACGGGAACATTTACCCTTAATATTCCCTTAATATTTCTCAACCTACGGGAACATTTACCCTTAATATTCCCTTAATATTTCTCAACCTACAGGAACATTTACCTTTAATATTCTCTTAATATTTCTCAACCTACGGGAACATTTACCCTTAATATTCCCTTAATATTTCTCAACCTACGGGAACATTAATCCTTAATATTTCTTTCTTCGACTTACGGGAACATTAATCCTTAATATTTCTTTCTTCGACTTACGGGAATCGTTTCTTCAACTTGCAGGAACATTACTAGGGTAACGTTACTACGGGAACATTACTACGGTAACGTTACTACAGGGACATTAATATTTAATATTTCTTTCTTCAACTTACGGGAACATTACTTCGGTAACGTTACTACGGGGACATCACTACGGGAACATTACTACGTATTTGCCCCATTAGGAAAACCTTAGAGCATCGTATATAACACATTCGTTCTTACATAGAAAAACCTCGTCCCTAACATTTATCGATTAACGGAAATTATACCTATGAATCAATTCCCTACATGAAATTGATCATACCCACGGTTATAGAATTGAACCCCACCCTTACCTTAGAATAGAGGCCAATTCCACGCTTCCGATTCTGGTTCTGGTTTTACTCTCCGGTGACTTTTCTGCAACTATCTTCCAATTCCTTGATGGATGATTCTCTGCTCTCCATTTCTCTCAACAGCCACCTTCCTTTTTCCTTCTCTTCAACTTTTTTCCTCAAATTTGGTTTTCTGAGCAGTTTATCGTGAAAACCCTCTTTCTCCCAAAATCCTTTTTCTGGCAGTTTATCGTGTCCTCCTCTCTTTCCCAAAAACTTCTCTATTTCCTTTAATCCCTTATTTCTTATTTTATTATTTAAATCCAATAATAATAATAATAATAATACTACAAATATTATTCTCCCACTAATAATAATATTCATAATAATAGTAATAATATTCCACCAATAATAATATTAATACTAATAGTAATAATAATAATAATAATAAAAATAATAATAATAGTAATAATAATAATAATAGTAATAATAATAATAATAATAATAACATTACTATTAATTATTAAATTATCACTAATTATTAATTATATTATACTAATATTAAACTCCAATCGTTATTAATAATTCTTACAGTCTAAGGGCATCCACCAACTCCACCCAGACACACTCCCACATAAAGGCACACCAACAATTTATAAATAATTTAATTAAAATAAACGGGCGTTACAGAACTGGTTTCCTGAGGTCTTTGACAAAACTTGCTACTGCTTCTGTTTAGGCTTATTTTGTTTGTTACAAGGCCATTTTAGCAGTATGAATTTGCCAATCTGTTTTTAAAAGAAACTTGATTTTAAGTTTTGTTTTGTTTTTGCCAAGCAATTCTTGCACTTTTTTTTTCAATCCCTTTGAGGCTATAAACATTGTTGGTGGGCTGCTCAGTCATGATGTTTTGTTTGTTTTTTGGTGATTTGTAGTGAAATGATTCACTGGATGTATGTTGCAGCAGTTGATGATCAATTTTTTTTCTTGTATATGTGGCTGTCAAGTTTGTTATTCTTGCTTTTATTTGTGTAACCTAAAAAATGTCATTGAAGTAAGCAGAATGAGTTGAGTATTATCATGGTTCTTGGATCCACATTTGTGTTGGGATGACTACTCTGATGAGAGCTTGATTAATCTATACCACTCATACCACTAGGATTTGATTTCACTTTTTGCTAAATTTTGTGAAACATGACTGCTATCTTCTATGTGCCTGCTGTTGCTTCTATGAGAGATTCTTGGCTTCCATTATCAATCTAATTATTGCACTAGTATGGTATTGTTAGGACCACAGGCTGTCATTTAGTGTGTTTATTGCTTTATTTTCATTTTTGTTAGAGTATAATGATATGGATGTTGTTCTGTCAAGTATGAGTTGTGTGTGTTATTCCAACTGTTTTTGAGATACTTGCCCACAAAGGTAATTTTGGAGGTCTAAACATGAAATGGTGATGGGCTGGTGTAAATCTGCCAGTTTTTTATTGCTTATCATATCTGGTGATTTCATAACAATGCCATGCCATGCTGCTACCTTCCTTCACTTTCAATTATTGTTCATTTTGTTTGATTTTTGCTGTTTATGAACAAAGTGCATCTGCTGCTTGTCATTGGTGATGTGTGTATGAGCATCATTGTTGTTAGGTCCTTGTTGCATTGTTGCTCTTCATTTTTTATTAGTATTTACTTTAAGTTGGAAAAGAGAAGAGGTTGCTGCCATCTAAGGATTGAGAATAGTCTCTTTAGTTGGTTTTGCTGCTAGTATCCACCTGTGGAAAGGTTGTTAGCAAGAGTGGTTTATCATGCTAGGAGGTTGGTTTAGGTTGTGGTGAGTGTTTGTTTGGGACAAGCGAGTGACCGGTGCTACTGTCATGAATTGGGGGTGCTGTTCAGCTTAGTGTTTTACTCCTAATGTTGAGCTGTTTGGTGACTCTCAACAGTCCAATATTTGATCATTCTTGCATATCAACCAGTATACCAAATTCAGTTTTGATTAAGATTTGCTTAAATTTTGAACATAACCTCATCTACTATAGTGATTGTGATGTGTGTGTGTATCTTGAAACCACTCATTTTTGACTAAAACAACTTGCACTTTCATCTTGTTGGCAAAACAGTTTCTCTGCATAGTCACAGCTAATATACCATATTCTGTTTCGATTGATTTCTACTTGATCCATGTATCTAGAGTCAATGTTCTACTTATGTGAAACTTGTATGTGATGCTCAACTGCCCCAACTGCCATGAACTTGTTTGTTGCCTACATGAATTGATCTTTTGCATTTTCTTGAGTTTCACAAGGCCATTTTCTGTTTGGTAATGTTTTAATCCATTTCTTGAGCATGTACTCATCTATTGGCATATTTATAGTATGTGCATAACATTTGTTTCATCAAAAAACTCATTGCTTGCCAAAATGCCCTGCTGTGTTAAGTTTGTGCCAAGACAGTTCAGCTTTTTCTTACCACAACATGCCAAACTTTGCTCCAACAGTCATATGCCCAATCTTTTGTGATTTTGATGTGTACATATTGTTGGTTTGATCCATTCTTACTTGTTTCTTCACTTCACTCCCAAATTGCTTTTTTCAAACCAAATCACACCATGACCATACCAAATCTCATTCCAATTACCAAATTCTTGTTTCTTAAGTTAAAACTCTTTCATTGTTACATTTATGATGTGTATGTGCTATCTTTTTAACTTGAGGCCACTCACATTTTGTTAGACCAATTTGTAACCTTATGCTGCCAAACTATTTTGGAAAAAAGCACAACAGCTGCACACACTTCTTTTGGTTTGATTGGTTCTAGTTTAGCTCATGAAGCCTTGGATTTCTAAATAATGTTTAAGATTCGTGTGTATGTGAATCAAACAGTTGTGTGCCTTGCTTTGTTGTCATGACAACCTGCCTTCCATTGTGTGCTACAATTGCCACTTGATAGCCATTTTCTGTTTTTGTGCATTTCATGATCAAATTGAAGTATGGATTCATTCATAATCATATGTGACACTTGTGTGTACATTTTTCTGACCTCAAGTTGTCCCAATTCGTTTTTGATTCTAATGTTGCCAATTTATGAATACTTGAGCAGTTGAAACTTATTTTTCAATTCCATGATGTATGTGAGCAAATTTGAAGTGTGGACACACTTCATATGATGTTTTGAGTATGTTTGATAGGTCTATCCATTTCAATTGTGATTGTTACTTGACTTGGCTTCAACATTGCATTTTTTCCAATTTTACTTGTTAAGGCATAGCAGTCATGTTTTGTGTTGGAATTTTGTGTGGTATCTAATTCATGCCATGCTCTTGTTCTTTGTTTAGTTTTGGAATTGTGTTCAGGCTGTTTAGATTTGGTTGTTGCTAGATCATTTTATTGGATATAGAAAGTTTGAGTTTTGTCAGCTCAGGGGTTAGTTTGTAGGAGCAGTTGGTTTACACTATTGTTTTACACATGAGATGTTCATTTAAGACAGAGGTGACTGGCCAGGTTTGTTGCCATGAGAGTGTTAGGCCAGTTGAGGCTAGACTGGCAGGTTGCAATATGTTTTTTCTGCTGATAGCTCTGTTGAAGAGGGAGTTGTTACTATAGGATTGTGTGAATTCATGATAGGTTGAACTTCAGACTTTGTTGACATTTTGATTTGATACTATGCTCATTGGCTACCACTTGTTGGGGAATTGTCAGCCTGAAATTCTCATAAGGACTTCCCTTGCCCTTTCATTTCTTATAGATCAAATTCATTGCATATTGGTTAAGGTGTTGCCTTGAGAAACCTTTTGCATATGGTCATAGTTGGTTGTGGATTTGGTGCTGCATTAGATAGTTTCCATTACCATCATGCTTCCATTCCAACTTTTGCAATTCATGTTTACCATTTGAAACTGATATAAGATGTTGCCTAGGCTTGGAATTGAGGTGTGAGTTTGTTGAAGAGATGGGGTTTTCTTGGCCTGGTGCAGGGCCTGCTGTCCTTTGAAATCCATCATTTTGATTGTCTCACCACAGTTCACTTTGGCATTTTAAGGATTTAGTGAGTGTTATTGGGGAAGGTTAATACAATTGAACATTGTCTTGAATATAAGCTACTGTCATAAGCCATGATGTTGGTTGGAATTAGACACAAGGCTCTTTCTAACCATTTCCATATTGGTCAATTGGTCACTTCAAGATCCAGTTGGGATCTGAGATCATATCTTTGAGCATAATCATAGGTTGCATTTTTGAATTTGTTCATTGTCTTTGTGCACTTGCCCTGATATTTGGAACTCCAATTTGCATCTCATACCAATTTCATCATCAATTGCCATCCACATACCATATTTTTGTCCTGTTGTTTTTTGGATAAGCTATCTGTTGAGACACATTCCATAACATATTTAAAACATGCTCAGACCATTACTTGTCCTTAAATTCATCTGTTTTGACCACTTGAACTCAAAATGCAATTCAAAACTTCTCCTAGCATGTGCCATCGTGTTCTGAGTTGTAGGGGTTATTTCAAAATTTGGATGATACCATCTTGTTCCTCTTTTAAAAACATTCAGTTTTGACTAAAATTTCATCCCATTTGGTTAAAAATTGAAGAAGTTATGGATCAAAACACATTTAGCATTTCACTTGTTCTTGCTTTCATTTCTTGCCCAGAAAATTCACAAAGCGCACCTTATATGTTTATGGGGGTGGCTATATCAACAGATGTATAGCCACCCCAGTGGTAAGCAACTTACTCTTAAACACACCTTTCACCAGCCAGACTTGGGTTCGATCCCTAAGGAGGATTAACCCTTTTGTCCCTTTTTCATTTTTCTTACACGTGCATGAGTGAGCTAAGGGGCGTGGGTTCAACTCCCACCCCTTGCACTTTTTTTATTTTATTTTTGCTTGTTGTTTTATTTGTACATTAAATCATCCAAACTTCAAAAATTCATATCTTGTTCATTTTTTATCCTTTTTGGTCCATTCTTTTTGCAAAATATTTGTTTTAAGGTCTATTTTCATGTGGTAAAAAAATATTACATGTTGTTATTATTTGTGATACCTTTTGCCTATGTGGAATTTTGTTCCTTCATTGAGATCGCTATCCTACTTGCTGTTGATTTCCTTTTGAATGTGCTTGATTTTCTTGTGAGATTTTTTGCATCCCATGTTAGTTAACATGCTAGGGTTTACTCTCTTTTGGTTATCACCATGAACTTACATATTTTCCTCATAAAAAACCTCGGTCCCGTACCGAATTCATTTTCATAAATACCTTCAATCATAATAATCATTTCCTCTTTGTGTTGAATTATATTAAGAAAGGATTAAGTGTAGACTTTTTCCTCTCTGAGTGTTAAGATACTCATTGTAGTGTGAGTGGTCTTGATACTCATTTTTCAATACAAAGACGCAACTTTATCCGTCACCTATCTTTATCTACCATCTCTCTCCTTTCATAACTTCCTTCCGAAACCTTTATGATATAAAACCTCGGTCACGCACCGAGTGTATTTTCAAACTTATTTTCGTAACAAAACTTGATTGGTCGTGGAGAGGTTAGGCGTAGGCCTTCTCCTATCCCGAGTGCTGACATTTATCGTAGGGTTTACAGTCGCAAAGCACTCACCATTCAAAACCAAAACACTTTAATAAGAGAATGAAGTTCTTTTTGTATTTGAATTAAAGAGAGGATTGAGTGTAGTCTCCTTCCTCTCCAAGTGTCAGGATATTCACTTTAGTGTGAGTGTTCTTGATACTTGTCTTTCAATACAAAGACGCTATGTTCGCCACACCTTTCATAATAAAAACTTTGAGATAAAGAATTGGGTACTACCCGTAGGGGTTACTATCTAAGGACTTATCTCACCCCTAAAAACAATTCAACCAATCAAACGTGACGTCTTGCCTCGCATGGCGAAAACTAATCAATCTTTCAAAAAGGATATGTTACGTCCGTTCTATCGCAAACAGGTAATGCATAAGTCTCCCCACATGCGAGCAGCAAAACACCTAAACTGCTAGAATACGCGCGATAGCATCATCCATAAAAATATCAACAAACCGTAGGCCGAACTACGGCTACTTTAATTCTTTACTTCTTTTAAGTAAAGATACGTAAGCACAAGGGCCACAATCCTTGCCGAGCACTTTCCCCCCATATCTATAGTTCCCCGAACTACGTCGACTCTGACTTTCTCACATCTATTGAGAATACATAGGCATAGGACAGCAAAGTCCTACCGAGTCTGTTTTTTCTCTCTTCTTCCCCGTTGCCTCCTTTCTTAGTTTCTAAATCCTTTTTCTTTATCCTTTGGAAAACACTTTTATAGCATAAAATTTAAGCAGATATAATCACACATTGACAAGAAAATGGTTCCCATCGAGTACGATGGATACGAGGGGTGCTAATACCTTCCCCTCGCATAACCGGCTTCCGAACCCGTTCTTGGTTGCGAGACCATCTTATCCCTTCTTTTTCTTAAGGTTTTTTTGATATTTTCCTTTCCCCTCATAGGATAAATAAAATTCGGTGGCGAATCTTCTGTCCTTCCCTTTTTGCCTCCCCGTCGTTGCGTGATGCATTTTTCGAGTAGCGACAGTATCCGTCCATTAACTTAGAAATAATCAAAAGTGACCTAAAAAGAACATTTTTCAAAAGAACAAAAATCAACTTGATCCAACGCCAAGTGTTTTCCAAATCAAACTTAATTGAATGCAATGCGAGTGCTTGATCAAACGTCAAGTACCTCTTCAATTTAATTCACGCAATTGTCATAATCAAAATTAAATATTTGATCCAACTTCAAGTCATTTTCAAATTTTTTTTTTACAATAAACTGAATGAAAAAGGATAGGGTGTACATACTGGTCCACACCATCTCTCAAGTACTTGGGTTTTCGGTTGTGCTTAGCTTGTGACCCAATACTTGTCTTCCATTTAAAACACTTAAAAATAACCGAGTTTAATTCGGTACTCATGGGATGAAAAGAGAGGTTGTGATGCACTTTTCCTTTCAGTTCCCGAGTATTCTAATTGCTGGTCGTACTTAACTTACGGTTAGATGTGTGTCTCCCTCTAAGTACCAACGATTAAACTCTCCTCACAAATTTCATAAACAAAAACTTTTGGGGTGAAAAAGATGTGAAGTCAAGCTTCTCTAAATACTATGTTTCGATGAAGTCAACTATCATGTTTTGGTATCAAGAAAGGATGAGCAAAAGAATAATGTATGAAGAGATATGAATTAATACTTATCTTATTATTCAACTTCATGAATATTAGCTTTGGATAATTGATCTTTAATTTAAAGGTACAACTTGCCATTCAAGCCTTGATATGCATAGTGTGCACAAAAATTACTCATTATTTTTATTCATATGCATCACCTTTTTAAAATAGCATTTCCACTTCATTTGAACATTTTTCAAAGTTGGTACAATGGTAACCGGTTACTGTTTTTCTATTAACCGGTTACATGAATCCAGATTTCACTTCCAGTGGGATTTTTCAAAGGATGTAACCGGTTACACCTTTTGTGTTAACCGGTTACACATGCACAATTTTGAACTTTCTAAGCATATCTTCAAGTGTATCTGGTTACGATGATGTGTTAATCGGTTACAACTGAAGCAGTGACACTTTTTCATGAAAATATTGATTCAAACTTATTCTGATTTTATACCACCAAACATTGCATTTTTTTGATCAAAATACACTCTTTTGGAATGGTATAACTTTAATATAAATATTGCACATATCAGTTTTCAATTCTTCACCTCTTTCAAATCAATTAAACCATTCTTTTCATCTTATTTTTCAAAAATAAGTGCATTATCTTGAAACTTCAAAGTGAAACTTACTGCATTCAAATTTCATAACAATCCAGAAAAGTTTCAGCATCATAAACCTTTGAGCACTTGTGTATCATATTGAATTATACACTTGAAAGAAAAGATCAATTCTAGTAATTTATATATATTCATCATACTTCAAACTTCTTATTATTTTTCCAGAACTATTTTGTATTCCTTTTTGTCTAAGATTGTTGGAAGCAAGAGAGTTGAATTGAAGAGGATTGTTCTCATTTCAACTTGGTTAATCATAGGGTGTTGTTGTCTTAGTGATTGGTTAGAAGCTTGTGTCTAGAAGTCTAGTATAAGAATTGTACAAAGTTCTAACAATAGTAAAATATCTTATTGGGGATTGGAGCACTCTCAGATTGTGAGGGAATCCAGGATACATCGTTGTGTTCTTTATTTTTTTTTTTGCACTTTATCGCTTTCAACGTTTAACATCAAACCACAAAAATAACGAAACTTGTGTCTAAAAACCCGAAAATTTTAAACTACCTAATTCACCCCCTCTTAGGGGCATTATATACTTACAATTGGCACCAGAGCAGGTTATAGGTAACTTGTTCCTAAAGATCCAGAATGGCTTTCGCAAGTGCAAATCATGTTTCCAAAGATGGTAGCAGCAACAATAAACCTCCACTATTTTCTGGTGAATACTTCAATTTTTGAAAAATTCACGTGAAGGATCATTTGGAAGCACAAGGAGAAGGAATATGAGAATCTTCCTAAAATGGCCCACACGTTCCTACAAGTGTTTTTAATGGTGTTGGTATTGTCATACCCCAAAATTTGCCTTCCCTTTTTCATCTATTGTCTGACTTTTGGCTTGTGATTCATCTGCACACATTCATACATTTATGTCATCCATTCATATTAACACTTTCAAATCATCATAGATTTAAAGGTAAATTATTTATATATAACAAGGTTCAAGCCCAAGGGGATTTGGTGTTGCAGTCAAGTGGGAAAGCCTACCATATGGGTCAAGGCATGAAACCCTAGTTTTTTATACATGGCAGTTGTGGACCATTTGGTTTGGATTTGTTTGCAGAGTCCTATTACTTAGTTTGAGATCTTTGTTTAGGTGGTTTGCATCTTGATCTTGGATTAATTGTGGAACCCTAGTTCATGAAAAGCGTTATTTGGTCATTATGGATGCATCATGCTATTATTCACCAGGTTTGATTTTGGTCAAGCAGAAGCCAACTTTAGGGTTGATCATCTGTTGACAATGGATTCTCATGGTTATTTGGTTTGATTGTTTATTTATTTGATCCAAATATTTGTTATTCAAGTTTCAGTCAAGTTTCCATTCAAGTCCATAGTGCATTCAAAGAGTATGATTCATAGAGATTCAAATGAATTTTGGAGGGTAAAGATCCAATTTGAAAATAAGGCACACTGCATAAAATCAAAGGTTTTTTTTCCATCAAAAAATGTCCATTCATTTACACAATATCAAATTAAAAAGAAAAATATGGACTTTACATAAACACCTGCTAACTGTCAACACAAACACTTTACATAACTAACAATATTCATCACAATCAAACAATGCCAGGCCATGATCAATAGCATTTTAACAGAGTAAATTCTAAGTTAAGCATGACAGTTCAATCCAATCTCATTCAAACAGATTCCATAACTAATTAAGTTTTCACTAACCTTCTAATTGAACTAACTCAATGTATCACTAAATACAAGCATATGACACATATTGCATTATAATTTTTTTCTTATAACTTTGCTGCAGTTTTTCAACAACCTAGGTTTCCAAGCAAGACTAACTATTTCCACAACATAGCATAACACATAACAGAACTTCACAATGGCATATTAACCAATTTCAGAATTTCAACACTAGATAATTGAATCGGCACAAGACATTTAGTTCATAATAGAATGTTAGTGTGATTAAGAATACATTACACATAATAAATCCAACTCTCTTATAACATACTTTCACATGCCAAGCTAACAGAAAATTCATGACAGAACTTCAATCATAACACAACTTAATCAACTCTAACAACACAACATAACTAAATTGCACTTAGTGTTAACTAATTTCAAAGCTTGCAATACATCATAACTGAATCCTAACCAATTCTAGCTGGCATAACAAAATCCATAACTAACTTTCATTAGAAACCCCTAATCTAACCTCAGTGATCATATATATAAATCCCTTTCTCCCTCACAATCTCATTTAGTCACAATTCATTCATAACTCTTAATCTCCAATCTTCACACTCTTTCAAATTTTCTCACTCTCTAAGCATAAAACTCTCATTACATTACTGCTCTCTCACTCACACAACAAGGATCAACAAATCTTCTTGGAATGCTTTTGATTCTTTGTGGCCTCTGAACATGTTTAGAATCTTTTTTAGACATTGGATCAGTATCAAATGATGGAACCCCAGAAGTACCACCTTCAAAGGCATGACCACCTTCAGAGTCTGGAATATTCCCAGAGTCTGGATCTCCAATTGAGTCAGAATCACCATCAGAATCTGGATCAGAATCATATTCACCTTCAGAGTCAGTCTCATCTTCAGTATCATAGTCAGTTTTAGACTCTGACTCATCTTCACACTCTGAATCTGCTTCAAAAATAGATTCTTCTTTAGACTCTGGAATATCTTTAGAAGTTAACTTAGGTGTTGACACCGCACCAGAGTTGGATTGAGACTTGCTTCAATCCCACACTTCTGATTCTTTCACAGTGACATATCTGCTGAATTCAACCTTGTTAGTGATAGGATAATAAAGTTTATAAGCACTTGTACTGTGGTACCCTACAAGCAACATAAATCTACATCTGTCATCCAACTTCCTTCTCTTAGCATCTGGAACATGTTTGTAACACACAGAACCAAACACATTCATATGGCTCACACTTTGCTTATTTCTAATCTACTTCTCTAAAGGAACAATTTCCTTCACCCATCCGCGCCCGAACACACCCCCACAGACATGCCGAAAAAGAAAATAATAAACATCACAAAAGCATCGAAAACTGGATAATTAAAATGGGCGTTACAACTCTCCCCCACTTTAATTATTTTCGTCCTCGAAAATACCTGATGGAAACAGCTCTGGATACGCTTCCCGCATCCTGCTCTCCAATTCCCAGGTCACACTTCCTCCTGCTGCACCTCCCCAAGCCACTCTCACCAAAGGTATCTCCTTCCCTCTGAGTCGCTTCATCTTGCGATCCTCGATCTTCAACAGTAACGTCTCCACAGTCAGATTCTCTCTAACTTGGACTTCATCCCTCTGAATCACATGAGACGGATCGGGTACATACTTCCGAAGTTGCGACACGTGAAACACGTCATGCAAGTTCGAAAGCTCCGGCGGCAACGCCACCCTATAAGCCATAGAACCAATCCTCTACAATATCAGATAAGGCCCGATAAACTTCGGATCCAACTTCTTGGACTTCAATGCACGTCCAACACCCGTCACTGGGTTAACCCTCAAAAATACATGGTCACCCTCACTGAATTCCAATTCTTTCCTGCGGTTATCATAATAACTCTTCTGCCGATCCTGAGATGCTTTCATCTTCTCACGGATCATCTGCACTGTCTCAGTAGTCTGCTGCGCCAACTCTGGTCCCAACACCACATTCTCCCCTGACTCATACCAACACAAAGGAGTCCTACACCTCCTGCCGTAAAGAGCTTCAAACGGTGCCATCCCGATACTGGAATGGTAATTGTTGTTGTACGTGAACTCAGCCAAAGGCAAATGAGTATCCCACGCTCCACCTTTTTCCAACAAACACGCCCGCAACAAATCCTCTAACGGTTGCATCATCCCAAAAGGTCTCTGATGCTCCACCTTCGATTTCTGACATACCAAACAAGCATACACATAACGAGCAATGTCCTTTTTCATGCCCGACCACCAAAACAACCTTTTCAAATCCTGATACACCTTCGTAGCTCCTGGATGAACACTCAGGATACTACGGTGTCCTTCGTCCAAAATTGACCTCCTCAACTCATCATTATCCGGCACAGAAATTCTGCCCCGAAATCTCAGCACACCCGCGTTATCCAACTTGAAATCACTACTGGAGTCACTTCTGGCCTCACGCATCAAATCTACAAGTTTCACATCTAACTTCTGATGTTCTCTTATCATATCCAAGAAATCATTGTGCACTTGCAACTTACCCAACATCACACAATCCGTTTAAATCTCGCAAACCATGCTCAAATCTCTGAACTGCTCAATAAGCTCCATCTCTTTTACCATCAAAGTTGACATATGAATTGCCTTCCTGCTCAGTGCATCTGAAACCACATTCGCTTTCCCCGGGTTATAACTCAAACTAAAATCATAATCTTTCAAGAATTCCAACCATCTTCTCTGCCTCATATTCAACTCTTTCTGATCAAACAGATACTTCAAACTCTTGTGGTCGTTGAACACCTCAAATCTTGAACCATACAAATAGTGTCTCCAAATTTTCAACACAAAAACAACCTCAGCCAACTCAAGATCATGAGTAGGATAATTCCGCTCATGCACCCTCAATTCCGCTCCAACCAAGCCCAACTTGGACGCATCGCTATACACCACAAAAGGTTCACACGGATTCGGTAACACCAACACCGGCGCTGAAGTCAATCTCTTTTTCAGCTCCTCAAAACTCTCTTCACAAACAGCATCCCACACAAACACTTGATCTTTCCTCGTCAACTGAGTCAACGGCAAAGCCAATCTAGAAAAGCCCTCAATAAATCTTCGGTAATAACCAGCTAAACCCAAGAAGCTTCTAACTTCAGTTACCGTCTTTGGTGGTTCCCATTGTAACACCGCACTAACTTTCGAAGGGTCTACTGAAACACCATCACCCGAAATAACATGCCCCAAGAAACTCACCGTCCTCAACCAAAACTCACACTTCGATAACTTAGCAAACAACTTGTTATCCTTCAACACTTGCAAAGAAATCCTCAAATGTTCCGCATGCTCTTCCTCAGACTTAGAATAAATCAGTATGTCATCAATGAACACGACAATGAACTGATCCAAATAAGAATGGAAGATACGGTTCATATATTCCATAAACACACCCGGCGCATTAGACACTCCGAAAGGCATCACTGCATACTCGTAATGTCCATACCAAGTCCTAAACGCCGTCTTCTGAATATCACCTTCCTTAACTCTTATCTGATGATAGCCCGACCTCAAGTCGATCTTACTGAACACACGAGCCCCCACCAACTGATCCATCAAATCATCGATCCTTGGAAGAGGATACTTGTTCTTGATGGTCACCTTGTTTAACTGATGGTAATCGATGCACAACCACATGCTACCGTCCTTCTTCTTCACTAACAACACTGGAGCTCCCCACGGCGACACACTTGGTCTGATAAACTTTCTATCCAGTAACTCTCCAATCTGAGATTTCAAATCGGCCAATTCCACTGCCGACATCCTGTACGGCGCCATAGAAATAGGCCTCGTACCAGGAATGAGATCAATGCTAAACTCAACTTCTCTCTTCAGAGGTAATTCTGTAATATCATCCGGGAACACCTCCGGAAACTCATTCACCACAGCTAACTCATCCAACACTGCCTTGTTGTCAACAGACAGTGATGCAAATAAAGCAAACACCCGAGCTTCATCTTCCAACAAAGTTCTCAGTTCCTTACCGGACAAAGAATCTGCCAACGCTTCTTCCTCTGGAGTCAAAAACAATAACACTTTCCGGAAACAGTCGATGTAAACTCGGTTGAACTCCAACCAATTCATACCCAGAAAAACATCCAACTTATCAAAATCTCTATCAAAAATAGTCAGCGAACACTTCAAACAGACCAAAGAAGTAGTCACTGAACCAATCGAGGGAATCTCAATAGTCATCCGCCGCTCAAGAGTAGTCGACACCAAACCTAACCTCTTCACACAATCAACAGAGATAAACGAGTGGGTCGCACCCGTATCAATCATAGAAGACAAGGGAACATTATTGATGAAACAAGTACCTCGTATAGAACGATCATCACCAGTAGCTTGAGTTCCCACTACTGCAAACACTTTGTCGCTGGTCTGTGGCACCTGAGTCGACTTCGGTTTCCCATAATGAGTACTGATGTGGCCTTTCTCACCACATTTATAGCATGTAGGCATGACGAATCGACAATTAGCCATCACGTGGCCTGACTCGCCACACTTGAAACACTTTTTCTCTTCAAGAGGACAATCAACGGCACGATGACCCAAGTCACCACACCGAAAACACTTCCCTCCAGCAACCGCTCTCCCTTCTCTTGGCTTCTTACCATTAGCACCTTTGAACTTTCCCTTACCAGTAGGAACACTGTAAGGAGTCCCACCGAACCTTTGCTTACCCTTACGGTCATTAGCAGCTTTGTAATGCGCAATCCTTGCCCGGTTATCATTGTCATAAATCCAGCTTCTGCTTATCATCTCAAGATAATCCCTGATCTTATGACAAGCTATTCCCATCTTCACTTCTGGAAGCAATCCATTTTCGAACTTCAAACATTTGGAGGTCATCGCTCCATCAGTATTGTAGTGGGGACAATACTGTACCAATTCCTCAAACTTAGCGGCATACTCCGCCACCGTCATATTTCCCTGCTTCAGTTCCAGAAACTCAATCTCCTTGGCACTTCTGATATCTTCAGGGAAGTAATTCTCCAGAAATCCAGTGTGAACAACATCCCAGGTAATTGAAGTCCCAGCAGTCTCCAACCTTTGGCGGCTGTTGTCCCACCAAGCTTCAGCTTCGCACTCTAACATGTGAGTATCGAATCTCACCTTCTGCTCATCGTTGCAACCCATCGTTCTGAAGATCTTCTCTATCGCCTTCAACCACTTCTGAGCAGCTTCCGGATCCAAAATTCCTCATTGGAACATCGGCGGCTTGTTGCTTTGAAACTGTGCCAAGTCTCTGAACTGTGCACCTGCAACGTGGTTCTGATTAGCAACCACCTGCGCCATAGCCTGCATAGCCGCAGCCAACGCCGCGTCATTCCTCCCAGCCATACTCCTTCACAACAAAAATCCAGGTTAACAGAAAACAACCAACTCTATCCTACAGACAGACTCAAAACACTACACTGGCCGGACGGACGAACCTGCTCTGATACCAACTTGTAACACCCCGCTCCCAAAAATAAAATAAGTGCAATCAAGATAGACAAACATCAGAGTTTCACATCACACACGGGATGTCACCAAAGAAAACCAATCGAAACATTTTCATTAAAGAATTTAACCACATATAAGCAGCGGAAAATCATCATATATATATATATATATATATATATATATATATATATATATATATATATATATATAGATCAACATCATATATAAGTCAGGTACATCAGTGTCGACTATCTGTCCAAAACATACATCATGTACAACCACACATCAAAAGATCCACCAAAACATATCATCAACAAGATACGCCACAGGGGCACCAGAAACATCATATAACAAAGAACTCCCAAAAGCCTCGGTGTTACGTATCAGAGCATCCCTACGACTCGCCACAGAACAAACTAGCTATCACCTGAAATCTCTGTACTTCCGAAGAAGCACAGACCACAACAAAGGCAAAGGGGTAAGAAATTACGAACAAAACATAAAGGTAACGGTAAGCATGAATATGAAGGCAGTAAACACACAACATAATTCACACGCATCATCTCGGACCTACGGTCCCACACCATCGCAACATACACGCGACTATGCAACACATGCAACTCGACACATGAAATGTGGTACCGACTCACAGTTCATCATCGAACCCAGATAGATCACTCGAGCCACCCTAGGCAACAATCTATCCCACTGAGTATATTTCATATGCCCCACCGAGCAATATGATCAACCCCTGCATCCACTCCTTTTTGGAGCCTGAGTTTATTTCATACGCCCCACCGAGCAGTATGATCAACCCCTTCACATTCCCTTACGGAATCCCGAGTCTATCTCATTTGCTCCACCGAACAAATGATCAACCCCTGCATCCACTCCTTTTCAGAGCCTGAGTTTATTTCATACGCCCCACCGAGCAGTATGATCAACCCCTTCACATGCCATGCATAACACAATGCACCACAACAAATACTAGCACACATGCTGTACGTAATCCATAGATCACATCTATCACATAACTCAGGTATCACATGCCACATTTCAAGAATCCCACGCCATATCACCAGCACACATAATACCTATCATACACTCAATCAACTATACAAATACTACGAGGAATCACGTTCCCGTGTTCACACATACACACAGCAGTGCCCTGTTAACTCTCAGAATCACCCACGACCAACAGAGGTCTAACGGTACAAGAACGGAACAGCATAACATAAAATGCCCAGAATTCTGTCATGTTCGCTGGCTCATTTGCCTGGCGAAGCCTTGCAGCGAACCCTCGCCACCATTTGCCTGGCGATCCCTTCAGCGAAGACAGATAGTAGCTACTGTAAGTATTCGCTGCCTCTCGCTCGCACACTCGCCTGGCGAGACCTTGCTACGAGCACTCGCCACCATTCGCCTGGTGAAACCTCGCTATTCCGCTCGCCCAGCGAATGTCTGCGATTCCAGAAACATTCTACAGCTTAGAATCAGGACCGCTCCCCCCTTGCACCCGATTAAATCCAAACGAATCCCCGACCATAATGATACGTTATAGGGCGGCAACCTACACTATCCATCTTAGTTTCTACCCGATAACAACCACAATTCTGATAATCGCTCAGTTCCGGCAGAACAATGTCAGTTTGCCCGGAAACCCCAATTTTCCCAACAACTCAACATCAACAACATGCACTGCAATCAACATAAACATAATCGATAACAGAATCACAATAACAACAACATGCATAACAAAATTCATGGGATTAGGGGAAAATCCCACTACCTAATATTCATGCTATCTACCCGTTTTGATCACTTTCTCCCCCCTTACCTCGAATTCTAGTTCCGAATGTTAAATCCTTGCCCCAAACGGAAATCCTAGCCTCCTCTTCTTCCAATTTCTCAGCTGCTCTCCTCCACTCTTGGTCGTATTCCTCTTCTATCTTCTCCTTCACGCGTTCTCTTTCTCTTTTCTTTTCCAACTTCTCCCAATTCCACTTATGCCCTCAATACCCTTTCTTACTCTTTCCAATCTTACCCTTATTCACTAACTCCTCATAATATCTTAATCCAATTCTATTAACATAATAATAGTATATTAACAATAATAATAATAATAATAATAATAATAATAATAATATCAATATTACTAATATCACTATTATTTATTAATTATCATTTATCGTTAATAATAATATTATTATAATTCTTAAGGTCTGATATTATTCGATCAAATTCCAACCTAAGGCCTACACCCATCCGCGCCCGAACACACCCTCATAGAGATGCCGAAAAAGAAAATAATAAACAGCACAAAAGCATCGAAAACTGGATAATTAAAATGGACGTTACACCTCGACTGCTGGTTCATAAACTAAACCTTGTCAGGGGTCAGGCCACCTTAGTAGCCTACCAGCCAAACTTGGTGTCCAGACAATTTGGGTTAATACAGACTTTACCCAAGTGTTTATATGATAAGAAATCACACATCATACTTCCCCTCGCGGTGCTTTCTCCCCGCGACTGTTCAACACAAATGGCGTGTCATGCCCATAAATCCCTTCTTACACCTGTTCATTTTGAACCCTCTTACTTCTACTCCCCGGATTTTTACGACTGGTGGTCAAAACATTATGCCTCAGAGTTTCTTGACACTTTGAGCTTTACTCGCTTGATTGACCAAGCTTTCGTTGATGTGCAGGAGAAGATCAAGAAAGGTACGTCTACCCATATCAAAGAGATTCAAGCCTTCCAAAAGTACTTCGAAACTGTCTATCGACCAGACGATGTTAGTCGGACCATCCGCGAGGCTGCTGTTACTTTAAAGGAAAATTTTTCTAAAAAAATGGAAAATTTAAAGATTCCCTCATCTGTTCCTTGTGGGAAATGGTATGAGGTTTCCTTTAAACTCTTTCCCTCGAAAATCCCTCGATTATCAATTGCTGGTTTTGGCGTGGCTCTTGCCCCTCCATTTCTAGATTGGTTCATCTGTGGAGACCCTATAAAGATCCTTCAACAGCAGTCGAAACCCAAAGCGCAGCGGGTGGTTCCGACTAAACATACACTCGATACTTTCAAAGGGCACCTTCATGTTAGTATCGAAGATATTCGCATCGAATCCGACATTCTTGAAGGTTCATCCCCCTTTGATTTGGACTCTTCTACCTGAGCTTTATTGTTACTAACTGGTATTGGCATGATTTATTTTTTGCAGCTGCTCCTAAAAGAACTGCCCCAACACCAAAAACTGAAGGCAAGGTCGAATACCAAAAGGTAATCTCCCGCAAGCCTATGTTATTTCGACTTCCTTAATTACTCTTAACACCCTATATTGCTTCCAGGCTAGTCAAAAACCACCCACCCCACAAAAGAGGCTCAAAAGGGCTTCTGCTCAGATTATCATTGACTCAGATGACGAAGACGGATCTCCTCGTGAGAGTGTTCAAATAAAAAGAAGGCGAAAAATCACCCATGACCTGGATACTTCTGATGCTCCATCTGCTCCCCCTACAACCAACATTCCCCAATCAAACACTCCCCCTCAAGATCTTACTAGAGCTCCCACAGAAGGTGCCTCGACCCCACCTGTTGTTCCTATTAAGAGTGGCAACTCCAACCCTGCTAATGAAAGTGCTAAGGTATATTGTGCATCTAACATTTCTTCTAGGTCTTGCACTAATTTTTGTCTTGCTCTCTCTGATGTTTGCTTTTCTTTCTAGGCTGATGCTGGGGTTCTAAAAACTGATCCAACCAAGCTTCCCTTATCACTCTATCCCTTGAACAACCAAGGTGAGCCTACTTACCATCCCACCTCTGATTTGGGTTCTGGTATGAGTTCTCTTGGCGAGATTAATAAGCCTGATTTTTTCACAGTCCCTCATTCACCTGTGAAGACAACGACTCAACAGTCTCAAACTAATGGATCTGACCACGAAGAGAATAATACTTTGGTTAATCCTGTTGTAGCAGATGATGAAGCCAATACTTTGGAGGGGGCACAAACTCGGTCGAAACGAATAGTTCTCCTTTGGATCAAACGATGGTTGTAGATGAAAAGGACGCAGGGGGCGATAATATCGTCGAAGACCAAGCCATGCGTCAGTCCGAGTTGAACGAGTCCAGCGACGGAGGCACTAGAAATGAAATGGAAGAGGATGATGCAGAGGAGGACAAACACAAAGAAGCGAAACCTGAGGAAACTCCTGTCGAGAAAACTACCACTGTTGAAGTGATTAAAACCCCTACTGCTTCTACTTCTAAGAAAACTAAATTAGTCCCCCTCAAAGGCAAAGCTCAGCTTACCATAGCCGAACTTGATGCATTGGAGGTCTCTAACCCTCGACATTACATCAGACTCCTCTTGAGCAGGCGAAGTAATTCCTCTGGAAAGACCCCCAGCACTTCGACCTCTGAAGGCCAAACCTCGAGTCAGCCAACTAACAGCATTCTTGAAAAGATTAAGAAAAAGATCTTCAAAGGGGATTTTTTCTCGCTTCTGCAGATGGGCCCAGTCAACCATCTTTCCTTAAAAGCTCTTCTACAACAAGTGGATTTCAAATCGATTTCTCTTGAGGCCGTGAGCGTTATTCAAGAAGTTGGAATCTTGATTGACCAAGTTCATAAAGACTTTCGACTATTGCCCCAGATTGAAAATGACATTTCAGCGAAAACAGGCAGTGAAGCTGCTGCTTGGACTGCTATTGTCGAATCTGAAGAAAAGATTGCTAAATTGGAAGAGAGGAAAGAGAAGAATAAACAAGAGGTCATTGCTAATGAGGCTAACATTGCCTGTTAGGAACGTAAGATCAAAAAACTTCACAACAAAATAGCAAAAGCCAAGAAAAAGAATGTTGAATTATCTTCTTTTGATGATTCCTCCCTATCAACTGAGCTCGAACACGCCGTTAATTTCGCTAAGGAAGCCCGTCGCTTGGAAGCTAAGGTTGCTCAACTAAGAACAGACAAAGCCCAATGCCAGAGCCGCCTCGAACTCCAAAAGTCGAACTACCTCAAGATGAAGGCAAATCTCCCTTTTTAGTTTATTAGATCTTTTGTAATAGAGCATCTTTGTTGGCCTTTGTAAGCCCCGCTTTTAACTTTTTGTTTGTAAGATACTAGGCCATTTTGGCGTATTTTGTTAATCACCATTTATGGATTTGCTTTATATTCAGTTGTTACTCTGTTGATATTTTTACCTCTTGAAGCGCAGGCTTATATTTTTTTTAAATATTTGCCATTCAATTTTAATATTCTCTTATCTTTACTCAACTCTGCCACTTCGTATGCCCCATTGAAGAAGACCTTCGACACCTGGAATGGTCCTTCCCACTTTGGGGACCATTTGCCTAAAGACCTAACCTTTCGATCCATAGGCAGGATTACTCTCCATACTAAATCTCCAACTAGGAAAGATTTTGCTTTAACCTTCTTGTTATATGCCTTCTCCACTCTTTTCTTTTGTCTTCTCAAGAGTTATAGAGCTTTAAGTCTTTCCTCATCCAAATCTACTAACTCATCGAGCATCATATCCCAATAGATTTCTCGAGGGATTTCGTGATGCCTCTGAATTCTGACCGACTGTATATATATCTCGACCGACAATACTGCATCATGGCCAAAGGTCAGACGATAAGGGGAAGTATTGGTTGCTTCTTTAGGGGACGTTCGACATGTCCATAAGACTTGGTCCAACGTTTTATGCTAGTTTTTAGGCTTAATCCCAATTTTCTTTTTTATCACGCCAATTATCACCTTTTGCTGCTTCGACTTGGCCATTGGCCTGGGCCTAATAAGGCGTCGAAGTGAGAAGTTTGAATCCCATTTCTCTGGCGAACTCCTGCATTTTCCTACCTGTAAACACTGACCCTTGGTCTGTCGTTATTGTTTCTAGCAGCCCAAATCTATAGATGATGTATTTCTGAATGAACTCGATGACATCCTCTTGGTCTACTTTTGGCAGAGGTATCGCTTCGATCCATTTGGTGAAGTAGTCTATCTCCACCAGAATATACTTTTGGTTTCTGGAAGATGCAGGTCGGATTTCTACTATCAAGTCTAAAGCCCATCCTTTGAATAGCCATGGCTTGACTATGGAGTGTAACTCGCTTGCTGGAACATGTTGTATGCCAGCGTGAACTTGGCATTCCTGGCAACCTTCGGCAAACTCAATGCAATCTTTCAGCATCGTGGGCCAATACATCCCTTGGCGAAATAGTAGCCATTTCATCTTGTGGCCTACCTGGTGCGCTCCACATGTCCCACCATAGACTGATGACAATGCCAAGTACGCCTCAGATTCGCTGAGGCATTTAAGTAAAACTCCCTCAGAGGTTTTCTTAAATAACTCGTTTCCTAAAAGGACATAACTTAGCGCTCGATATCTTACTTTTCGTTCTGTGGTTGCTGAAGGGTTCTGAAGGTATTTGACCAAAGGTTTCCTCCAATCTTTGTCTATCAGACCTTCGACCGTAAAAATTTCGAAGGTTTCCTCATCAGCATACCCAAACTTTGTAACTTCAAAGTCCAACGGTCGCAGGCCTACGGACACAACCTTACCCCTGGCCTCGATTGCTTCTTGCAAGTTTTCCTTCGAGACCCTATATCCTGATGCGATTTGTGCCAAATCGTTGGTTACCTGATTGTGTAATCGTGGTATATGTCGAATAATGCAGACTTCGAATTTTTTGAGTAGCCTATTGGCTATCACGAAGTACATAATGAGATTTTCTTTAACACACTTGTACTCCTTTGTTAGCTGTTTCACAACCAACTCCGAATCTCCCATTATTTCGACTTGGGTTGCCCCCAATTCTAACAAAATTTCAAGTCCGGCTATCAAAGCTTCATACTCAGCCTCATTATTGGAACATATGCCCTCAACTCTATACTTGAATTTTGTTGGAATTTTGTCAGGAGAAATAATCAGCAGGCCTATGCCTGTCCCGTTCTTGTAGCTAGAACCGTCGAAGTATAACTTCCAGAGCTCTAGTTCGACAACGTTTAGGGTATTTTCGTTTATGGAGTGATCGACAATGAAGTCTGCCACTATTTGTCCTTTGACCGCTTTTAGCGGTCTATACGTCAGTGAGTATTCAGTTAATGCTAATGCCCATTTACCGATTCGACTATGCAAAATAGGCTTGGATAACATATGTTTAATAATATCGAAATGTGACGAGACATAAACATCAACTGGTTTTATATATTACTTCAACTTTATACATGAGAAATGCAAACATAAGCATAATTTTTCTATCTCGCTATACCTAGTTTCTGCGTCATTCAAAACCCTGTTAAGGTAGTAAATGGCTCTTTCGACGCCATTCCCGTCCTCTTGAGCAAGCATGCTCCCTAGATTTTTGTCTGACGCTGCTATGTACAATCTCATGCTTTTGCTTCGACACGGAGGCGAAAGGACTGGAGTATGAGTCAAGTAGTCTTTGATCTTGTCGAAAGCTTCTTGCTGATCTTTCCCCCATTCAAACCTTTCTTTAGTGACTCGAAGCAATGGCGAAAAGGCCTGCGTTTTGCCACTGAGCTTTGATATGAATCTTCTTAGGAAGTTTATTTTACCCAGCAAGGATTGCAGTTCCTTTTTGTTTGATGGCGCTTTCGCTTCCATGATGGCCTTTGTCTTGTTCTGGTTGATTTCGATCCTTTTTTTGTGGACTGCGAAACCCAAGAAATCTCCCGCTTGTACACAAAATGCGCACTTCAGAGGGTTCATCTTGAGGCCAAACTTCCTCATCATTATGAAGGACTTGCATAGATGTTCTATATGAGCTTTTCCTGACATGAATTTCACCACAATGTCATCAATATATATCTGCATAAAAGACTCAATGTAATCATGAAAAATTGAATTCATCGCCCGCTGGTATGTTGCCCCAGCGTTCTTCAGGTCAAAAGGCATCACTACCCACTCGTAAGTGCCTAAGGCCCCTGGGCAATGGAACGCTGTTTTGGGAACGTCATCCTCAGCAATGAAAATCTGGTTGTAACCAGAGTATCCATCCAACATGCTAAGGTACACATGGCCAGCGGTTGAATCGACTAGCATTTCTGCCACCGACATCGAATACTCATCTTCAGGGGTTGCTGAATTTAAATCCCTAAAGTCTATGCATACTCTTAGAGACCCGTTTTTCTTAATGACCAGTACAATATTGGCTAGCCATTCGACATACCTGGTCGTACGGATGAACTTGCATCGAAGGAGTCTTTCGATTTCTTCCTTCATTTTTGAGAGGATTTCAGGAGCGAAACATCTTGGGCTCTGTTTGACTGGCCTTTTTACAGGTTTGATTGGCAATCTATGCTCGACTAGATCTCTCTTTAGACCAGGTATCTCGTCATAATCCCAAGCAAAAAAATCCTTGTACTCTCGCAACAACTGGATGGTCTCGACCCTGAGTTGGGGGTCGAGGTTGGCACTGATATACGTCGGCCTCTTGATTATTCCATCTCCCATATCCACTTCCTCCAATGGATCTTGCGCCAACATTTTAGCATCGTTAGCCAAGGGATCTTTCTCGAAACCCAGAGGCTCATCATCATAAATGGCGTCGAGCCTTTGACCTTCATACTGAATTTTGTCAGGAGGTTCAGGGTCGAAATGCCCACCTGAGCCCATTTGTTCAGATTCTTCATTGGCTTTCTCAGCCATTTTGTTATTGGCAGCCTCCAAGGACGTTTGTAGTTTAGTTTCGGCCATGTAGACCAAAATCCTTTGAAGCGCTATGGCTTCAGTCATCGTTGCTAAATTCACTTCCCCATCCAGTGGGGTCTATAGGAAGTGTGCCAAGGTATGAGAGCCTCTCACCTGACACTTCCTTATCCCAGCGGAAACCGTCGACGGGATGTAGATAAAGTGAGCAATACACTTCATCGTTTGGTACAAATTCGAAATCTGCAGGTACGCAAGGGCCTATGCTGGCCAAATGTTTGTCAAATTGCCTTCGATCAACATGGTTTATGGGTGCCTTAAAATATCCTTGGTCTGCTTCAATATTCTCGATAATGCCATCTGGTCTCCATATGACAATCCTTTGATGCATTGAAGATGGCACCACCCCCACTCCATGAATCCATTCCCTTCCAAGCAACAGATTATAGTTGGCAGTGGTTTCTACCACCATGAAGACAGTTGGGCGAGTAATGGTTCCGACTGTAACATTCACTTGTATGACTCCCATGGTCGAACCTACTTTGCCTTCATAGTTTGACAAAACCATGTTGTATGGTTTTGTATCAGTCTCATCTTTTCCAATCTTATTCAACAGGAAATGTGGCATTAGGTTCACTGTGGCGCCACAATCCACCAAAATTTTATTAACTGGGACATTCTCCACTTTTGCCGTAATATAAAGAGGTTTCAAATGATTCTTCATTGCCTCCATGGGCCGTTCAAAGAATGTGTTTTGTTCTTCAACACAGTCATTATTCATCACATAGTAGCACACATGCTTATGAGCCGCCATCTCCTAATCCATGTAGGTGTCCAGATTTTTGACCACGGATATTATGTCGAATTCCCTAGGCATCAATGATACTACATTAACTAAAATATCCAGAGAATCATCAGAGTATGAATCAAAATTATCAGTCATTTCATCGTCGACCCCAACCGGTTTTCTCTGCTCTTCGACCTGGGCAGGAAATAATCTACGCCCTACAGGTGTCTTCCCAAATGCTTTTGTTCGTCCTTCTTCATTTTCGACAGAGGAGTTGGTACTGGATTCTGGCTGGTCCCTTTGTGAGCTTTACCTGAGTGCTTTTCTCTTACGTTGTTCCCGTCTCCATTGTGACCGAGACATGGGATTCTTTTCTTTGTAGTTTTCAGATACATGGGCAGCTTTTGAAGACTAGAACTCCTTTCGATAACTCAATGAAGATCCTCGTTTCACCTCAAAGTTCTTCCACCTCTGTTGCCCCTGCTGTCTATTCTCATTAGGCTTTGTCCACTTACCATCAGTAGCCTCAGCGTTGGGTTTGAAACTGGTGGGTTTGTTTGTCGGGGGCCTTGTGCGAGGCTCAGATCTCCTTTGGAGACTACTTCGAGGGTTAAATCTGGGCCTTTCCTTATTTTGTCTTAGCCTCCGTGTTCCCTCCAGATTTTGTGCGACCTTTTTGTCGAAAATGGCGCTGCATCGAGCACATAACACCACACTGGATCCTCTCTCCTGGCAACGGTGGAGGAAAGCAACAATCAATTATTCCTGCTCTGGATAAGCTTCCCTAGTGTGTTCCCCCTGGTAATTTGATTCGCTATCCCCTACATCTTCATGTTGAGTGATCTCTACCATATTAATTTCAACTTCTTCGACCAGATTAAGCTTCCTTAAGCCTAACTCCACGCCTTTAGTAGCCTGGTCCACTCTTACAAAGTTATCAGCAGTTTCTTTGGTCACTATTGCCCAACCTAGATTACTCCTGTCATTTGAACTTACATCTTCATCAATTTGGTCGAGGTCATCAACGACCATTTTCACACAGTCCTTTCGTCCGAAACTCATGGTGACTTTTTCCATTACAGCCTCATCTATGAGATTATCAGTAACTTCTATCATATCAATTGAAAAATCGCAGCCATCAGTAGCTTCGACCATGTTGGCTTCCACCGGTTCTGTATAATGTGCATCCGCCATTTGCAAAGAGGGTCTGTGTCGACCTTCATCTGGCCACTAGCCTTCTCTCTAAACTTCAGACGTCCTTCCTGAATTGCATTTTGAACAAGATCCCTGAAACGAAAACATTGAGATGTTTTATGACCCGGAAAATTATGGTATTTACAAAACCCTATTTTCTTCCTTTGTTTTATGAACGACATTTTAGCACAAGGTGGAACTACCATTTGTCCGTCTTTGACTAACAAATCGAAGATTTCATCACATTTTGTGATGTCAAAAGTATATGTTTTCTTTGGGAACCTATCGTTCTTTTCGGATTCGACACAACTCTTCCTCTGTGGGGGAGCTAGTATTTTACAAGAGTAAGGTGGTCCTTGTTTGAGTTCAGTAAGATCCACTTCGCCTTCGTCGAAGTACACAGGATCATCGCACAACCCTTCGACATTCTCATTGAATTCGACAAAAGCTACCTTCCTATTTTTATTGAACTTAGCCTTTTCGTCTTTGAGCCTTTCCAGTTGTCGAACTCGATCAGCTAGTTAAGCCATGTCCCTTAGATACTGGGTGTCCAACTTCTTCCTAATGGAATAGTCGAGGCCTCCAGCGGCCATTTCGACCAACTCGTGTTCAGGGACCTGTGTGAAACATTTGGCCTTAAGCAAACCAAACCTATTAAGGTATTCTTCAATTGGCTCAGATAACTTACGCTTCACACTAGCAAGTTCTTTTAAGCTAATCTTGGTCTGGCCCATATAGAACTGTTCATGGAATAAACGTTCTAACTGGGTCCAATTACACACCGTATTAGGGGGTAGCGTTGTGAACCAAGTGAAGGCATTTTTAGTGAGAGAACTTGGGAAGTATTTTATTCTAAGGCTCTCATCATTCGCTATCTCTCCAGCCTCGATTAGATAACGTGCCACGTGTTCGACAGTGGACTCCGTCGTATCTCTTGAGAACTTAGTAAACTTGGGCACTTTCGTTTTAGGGGGCAATTCTGCCTGCAGGATATAATCTACTATTGGAGAGGTGTAGTTTGGCCGGGTGAAACTAGTGTTCAACCCGTTTCAAACCATAATTCTCTCAACCATGGCTGCTAAATTATTGTCGACAGCCACATTATTGCGTCGAACCTGTTGGACGACATTATCTGCATCTTGGTTTCGATTTACCATAATTAGCTTTGGGTCTCTCTCCCCTGAACCACGAACCTGCTCTCTTAACGTTTCGACCCTAGGTGTTTCGTCTATGGGATGACCCATCCTTTCCTGGATTTCGACTGTTGGCTGATGTCCCAAAGCCTGTCGTGGAATGTTAGCTACCGGGGCTTGATTCCTGGCTAGGGGAGGCACCCCCATGAATTCATCCAATTGTGTCAACTGTATTGCTAGTTGTTGATTAGTGTGGGTTGTATTTTGGATCAATGGTTGAAAGATTTCCCCCATGGTTTGGGACAGCGTCTGAACCATTTGCAAATTGCTTTCATCCATTTGTTGTCTTAAGCATGCGACAGAGGTATTGGTCAAGTTAGGACCTTGTTTCGAATATCCTAGGCTTGAGCCTTGGGGATTTCGACCAACGTTCGCTCCAGGCCCAGATCCTTGTAATGGCGAATCCATCGCATGATTTGGGAATATGGGGGGAGCATTTTAGAGCCCTTGCATTACAGTTGTGGGCATCCCATATAGGGGATTTCTTAGTGACTGTGAAAACTCGGGGGGAGCAAACTGTCTGGAAGTCGAACTTTCCCCTAACAGTATTTGAGGATTCGATGTTGGAGGCCCAATATATTCCAACACTGGTTGACTATAAGGTCTTATCACAGTCGACCCAGCCCCAAGTACTGAGGGTGTCGGTTCTGGCCTCACAGGATGCGACGTTTGTTCACCCGTTGACGGTATCGAAGGTGGGACTGCACCGTTCACTGTTCTTTCATTAGAACCATCTCCTTGGGAGTTAGGATTATTTGGCTGAATTGCATCTGTCACCATATTCCTAATGTTTCGTCTTGTCAGTATTTCTTCGTTTACAGCAGTAATTCTACCACTTCTTAGTAACATAAAACACACTTTTCACGAACAGACCAATAAGACTATAATCTTTATAAGTCTTGATTATACGATGAAATTTCTTCTTAGCACTGTCCCACTGGGCGTGCCATTTTGTTTCCCTTGAAAATTGGAAAACAACCGCTGATCTTCCAAATCTAACTTTGGTGACTCACAGGATCGATCAGATTGATCCTAGGACATGTGCTAAAAGGTTTTCCTTGAACATTTATCTAAGTTCTACGCTTTTGACAATAATTGGGAGAAGGTTCTTAAAGGTTATCTATTCGACTCTAGGATAAAAACACATAAAGTTCTAACAAAGAAAAGATACAAGTTTTAAAAGAAAGAAGTTGAAGAGGAGGACGAAGTAAGAGAGGGAATAGAAAGGGGAGAAGGTTTGCAAGAAAGATAAAGAAGACTTTGTAAAATTTAAACATGTAAAATAGACTTCATTAAAAAAATAAAAGGTGGTGTGTTTACATCACGTACATTCTCTTCAATACTCTCTTTCTCTGCACTCGGATACTTGGAGTAAGTCTAAGAGTGACTTGTACAATAGTAAAATTTCCACACATATTCTATGTCTAACACTTCCT
Source organism: Lathyrus sativus (assembly GCA_963859935.3). Lineage (NCBI taxonomy): Eukaryota > Viridiplantae > Streptophyta > Magnoliopsida > Fabales > Fabaceae > Lathyrus > Lathyrus sativus. Next base: position 681,042,895 of record OZ012738.1, on the reverse strand, counting down.
GTTTATAATAGCAAAAAATAACTACTAATAACTTCCCACATCACCATCTTTCGCCACTTGTCACGATGCATGGATCCATTGTTCATAAGGTGCCATGTGTCCTCCTAGTCATCTGGCGAACGAAACGGTTCCCTCCAAGTTATTTGAATTTCAAATCTTCAGAAAAACCACCAAGCAGTAACACGGTCGAAGCCTTTGTTGTTTCAAGTCTGGTGAGTGCTTCGACTACTCCTCCTTAGCTGTCTCACATCCTTCGACCAACTCTCGCCTCCAACCAACTACTCCTAAATCATGCTTTTCTCTTGGGACTACTTCTGATGCAAATGGCAATCTAGTTTGCTTGTCTTTCATGCATATCTCACATGACTTCTTAGGCTTCATAATCTTGGGAATTCCATATACCAGCTTCTTAGAACTAATATGCCATAAGCTTTTGAAATTAATATACCCCAATCTCTTGTGTCAAAGCTCACTGTCACCTTCAGTGCCTTATGCACTAAGGCATTTAGTTTCAGTTGTCTCTATATTCACCTTGAATGTTCTGTTGCTTCCCTTCTCATATTGCAGAATCAGCTTCTGATTAGAATCACACAAGTTCAAGAGATTTTTCTTTATAATAACTAAGAAAACTTTCTCAATGAGTTGACTTACACTCATCAGATTGCTCTTCATGCTAGGAACATACCAAACATCCTTGATCAGAACATTTCTACCATTCTTCACCTTGACTCTGACATTTCCAATACCTTCGACGTTAAGGTATTTATCATCAGCACATATGATCTTTGTCCTCTTTCTAGAGTCAAAATCGACTAGCCATTGTTTGTTTCCAGTTAGGTGATTTGAGCAGCCAGTGTCCATATACCACCAGTCTACCAAATACGCACAATCAGACTCAGAAGCCATAAGTAGCACAGGTTCATCATCAAAAATCTTCTCTAGCTATGTTTGCTTCTTCAGACTTCCTTCCTTATTTGACCAAGAATCAACAACGAAGTGGTCAAACTTCTTACAACAATAGTAGTGAACCTTCCTCTTGTCATACTTATCCTTCCCCTTCTGAGCACTCTTTTTCCTTTCAGAAGTTGAGGTTTCTAACTTCTGAACACCATCAAATTTCTTCCTGACTTCTGACCAAGACTGCTTCTAATATTTCTTACCAGAAGCTGCTTTCAGAACCTACTGCTTTACCTCCATTTCAGAGTTTCTTTTAGTCAGATGGAACTTTTGTGCCTCTAGACTGCTTTGCAGCCCTTCAATTCTTATGGTGCTAAGATCTTTAGAATGTTCAATTGCTACAACAATGTAATCAAACTGAGGAGTAAGAGATCTAAGTACATTCTCCATGATCTTTTCTTCAGAGAGAATTTCTCCACACGATTTCATCTCATTCGTGATCCTAATCACTCTGAAGATGTAGTCAGGTATCTTCTCATTGTTCTTCATGCTGAGATTCTCATACTACTTACATAGATATTGAAGCTTCACCTTCTTCATTGATCCATCACCGCCGTAGCACCGTACCAGTGTGTCCCATACAACCTTAGCCGTCATCGAATCAGTGATCTTCTCAAACACGTTCGCATCCACACACTGATGGATGTAGAACAACGCCTTCTGATCCTTCTTCCTCAAACCACGTTGAGCATTCCTCTGTGCATTTGTAGCATTTGCCGGAAGTGCAACCGGAACGAAACCGTCATTGACGAGATCAAGAATATCTTGAGCTCCAAACAACACACGCATCTGAATTATCCACCAATTCCAGCTCTTGCCATCGAACACTGGAAGCTTAATACTTAGATTACCATTTCTGTTCATCTTCAACCTTGTGTAATTCACTCAAATCCCACCAAACACTAGTGTTTTTCAATCCCGCAGAATGGTAACTAATATGAATCAATTGTTTGGATTTACAAATAATGAAATCCATTCCATCCCATTCCATTCAATTCTCTATTTTTTTGTTCCATTCAATTTGGAGTGTATGTGATGGAATGAGATATTTTTAATAAAATAATAAAATAATAGAGTAAGATCTATATTTTATTCTGCTCCGCTCCATTCTGCTCCGTTATATTCCGCTTTGCTCTATTATATTTCATTATTAATAATATTCTCGATTACTCAACAATGTAACATTTTAGAAGTGCTGAGAAGATTTAAAAGTGTTTAATAGAGTAATTTTATAGAGTTGGTGAATCTTTTATGAAAAATCTAAAAGCTGGTTAGCTGATATATATTAGTGTTGTGTCTTATGAGATGAAGTAATTTAAAAAATAATAATAATATTTTTGTTAGTTAAAAAAGAGTTATAACACATTATCAGTTTGTTTTTCATTTTTATGGAATCTATTCTTATATTTTTGAAAATTTGTTGTTATTTATCAACAGTGATATAATAAATAAAAAATATTGGCAATATTATCAATGGTGAAAAATTGTTGTTATTTATCAAGGGTGATATGACATCCTGATCAATTTTCTAATGAAGAAGTACGTAGGTTCTTAAATTAAAAAAGGGGTCTGAATAGTAAAATGTTTGTAAGTGGGAGTGTTGCCCTAAAAAGCCCAACTAAAGGCTCATGGTGAATTAGAAAAACAGAGGATGTAGAAAGCAGCCTGCCCCAAACTTTTTTTTAAAGAAAATTTCTGAATATTATTCTCATAAATATTCATACTAAGTAATAATATTTAAAAAAAATAAATTCATATTAATCGCTAAAAAAAATTATTTTATTTTTAAATTTTTTATCATCATACATGATTTTTTATTTTTATTTTTACTTTTCAACTATGAAGACAATAATGCTCTTAATGGGTCGGGTATTGTGAAATGAAGTTATGTGCCTCATTTTAAAAAATTCATCCACTTATGTTTATTTCAATTAATCAACATTTTTTTACTTATTGAGAAAAACACCTAGCTTTTCAGAAACCTGTCATTAGGAATATTTCCATCTCTAGGTTGAAGGGCTTATTTGTTTTACTTTTAGAAAATGAATTTTTTTCTTTGTAATTTCAAGAATGAATTCTATAATACCATTTTTTTAAATATTATAAAAAAACTATATTTATTTTCTTACATTAAAAGTCTAATTTAACATAAACATATATTATTGAAGATTAAAATATAGTTGAAATTATAATTTTTTTTCAAAAGTTGTATTTTAAAAATGATTTTTATGAAAAGTTATTTGAAATAGCATTTTAAATAATTTTTCGAAATTTTAATATCTGAATTTTTTTTCAACAAAATAATAAAATATTAGAAATAAATATTCAAAACAAATTTACATTAAATTTTTTAGAAAAATTTATTTGTAAATTTTTTCATTTAAAATTATATTATATTATAAAAATCATTTAAAGAAATATAGAGCTTTTTAAATCACTTATGGGGTGCAAATAGAAAAATATCCAAAATGGGTGTAGTGCCCAAATAAAGGCCCAATTAAAGGACGTTATGGATTAAGAAAACCGAAGGGTGCAGAAAGCAGCCTGATCGCATGCCAAACACACGCACAACCATTTGCGTACATTTTAAAAATAAATACTCTAAGTATTTTAAAATGACTATAAATTAAGGTTTTTACGTACTGATTAAACAATACAGTAATATTATTATAAAACATTGCACTTTTATTATTAATATGTTGAAAATAGTATATAAAATAATATAAATTAAAAATAAACAATTATTTATACAATAAAAAATGAAAAAATATCTACTTTAAAATAAATATATTTTTTAAACGATAGTCATTTTAAAACCGACAAAATAATATATTAGTTGAGATTAATACACAGAATGTGTTTGAACGTGTGTATGAAAATCAATAGCAGATTTGAGAACAGATTCATCATTAAAAAAAAAATGAGAGAATTATAAAATGTAACTTCGATGCAAATGCACGTCCACTATTTTTTCACCCGCTAATGTGGGATGGATCGGTAGGAATAATGTTTACCTATAAATTATGAATTTGTAGTTCTTACAGATTCAATAAAACAAATTATTTTATGCATATCTATCCTTTTTAACTATTTCATTCTCATCTTACATTATATGCATTTTTTATTTTCATGAACAATAATAGTGAATTTGTTTAGAGATTCAAACACATCAAATTCTGGTTAAACTTAATTTTAATAATATCAAATTTTTCAAAATTAAAGAGATCTGAAATAAAGAATAATGACAATAAAAATAAATAGTTTTAAAAAATACATTAATTTTTTAAGAGTGGAGACAAATACATAACAAATAAGAGAAAGATAAAAGATAAAAACACAAAAATTTATTTATGCAATTCGATCAAATTAATCTACTCTTAACAAAAGATCCTCTATTTGATACACTATACTTCTAAGAATAATTATAAAAATTACAAAAAAAAAAAAAAATACAAAAAAATAGTTACTCATTTCAAGAGCAAACACTACTTTCCTTCCAAGTGACTTCCAATATATATATATATATATATATATATATATATATATATATATATATATATATATATATATATATATATATATATATATATATATATATATATATATATATATATATATATATATATATATATATATATATATATATATATATATATATATATATATATATATATATATATATATATATATATATATATATATATTACACAAGTTCAAAGTGTTTAGAAGTATTTTTCAATCGTCTTATATACTTCTAATGATTTTTCAAATTTCAATAACACAAACCTATGAATTTCTGCAACTGTCTCTCTAAGTTTTCCTTATGATTTCCAAATCTTCCTTGTGGTTCTATGTATTGTACAAGTATTTGTGAATTCAACTGTGATTTTGATGATGATAAAAGAATAAAGTAAAATTATCATGAGCATCATCATAGAAGAAAAATATTTAAGTTTAACAAAAAAATGAAGCAAAGAAGGTTCCAGTATTTAGAGCAAAGAAAGTCAAATGATAAATATCAACATCAAAAGAATTGAAGTCTTTGAAAGCTCGTTTGATTTAGTGCCTTGGTGTATTTTATCTATTTAGAATCAATAATGTGTAGTTAAGTGTGAGTACTTTTTAAAGTACTAAAGTAATGCGAGCACACAGTCAAAATGATTTTACTAACTTCATCTTTGATGACACCGAAACACACTATATATTTGGCTCGACTTGCACATATTTTACCGTTATTTTATTGTCATTTCTAGTGTTATACTGGTATTTTGTCTGGTTTTCAGGTATATAGCTAAGAGAGAGTCATACTTGAGGAAACAAAGCGAAATAGAGGAAAAACAGTGAAAGAGGAGCAATTTACACACATGGCATCCAAGATGGCGTTCGCCATGGAGGTAGCCATGTGGCAAATGACGTGTCCCACGTGCCAACGGTCACAAAAACCAATTCTTGGAGACTTCGTAAAGATGGCATTCACCACCCCTACATGGCGGTCGCCATCTTTGCCTTGACGCCCCAGTCAATTGGCAGTTGGAGAGTAATCCAACTACTTCCTTTTTTTCCTTACACGAATCCAGAAGTGGCTACTTAGTTTCCAAGGTTCAATACTAGTATAAATAGGACTTAGTTTTCACCATATGAACCATCCAACTACAACCTTAGGCATAAATTCACTGATAAAAGCAACAATTCTTCACATGGAGGATTATTGCATCATCGTTGTATTTGAGTTTGGTGTAGCGGAAATATTTGTGAGTGTAAGTTATTGATTAACTTAACTAAAAAACGCAAGAGTCGCCACCGCACTTTTATTTTATCCAAAAGGAAAGGAAAAGAGCGAACAAAACCTAAAGAGTTCTAAAACAAGAACAAGCAGAGAATGGGTAAGGGGGTTGGTTACGCAATGGAAAAGTGTTAGCATGCAAAACGTCTATAGTACTCTATAGGAGCCCTTTGAAATATCTACGCTTTTTGGTTTGAAAATGTTTGTTTGAAAGGAGATTGGGGAAATGAGAAGGGGATTAATTTTTAATATTTTTGTGTTTAGAGAAACTTATCGCCTCATGCCTACATACCCACAAAGTGAAATATATGATCAAAATTCTGTAGTTCGTGGTACAAATAACAAAAATTTAGTTTGTTTTGATTGATTTTTAAATGTAAAGACAAGTCGTCATTTTAAGGAGAAAATTACGACTCTGCCCACAAGTATAAGACAACATTTGCATCATCTAAAGATGGAGGATTTTTGCTTGGATTAAAATCAACAAGTCTATCACTCAACATCTAAGTGGAAAATGTCAACATCTTAAATACTATGGGGAATAGGAGATTTATATCTCAACTATGAAAATGACTCATGTCTAAACTTTATGAAAATTTTTAAAAGTGAAAAAGTGCACAAAGGCACAAAAAGATCTGAATGAGTTTTTTTTGTAGTTTTAAGTCTTTTTGAAATTGGTTAAAATATGATTAACATTGATTGACATTTATTAAAGAAAACAAAGTTTGAAAATCACTTGACAAAAGTCAAGATTTTTTATGAAAGGGGTTTAAGTTTGAAAACAAGAAGGATTTTGAAAATTTAAGAAGGGGGAGAGATGAAGTGACACCCTAGAAAGAAAAATAAAAGCTAGAGATAAGAAGGATCTAACCAAAAGATAGCAAACTCCATAGTAAGAGAAATAAGAATTCCATCCATCTTGAAGCATAAGAAAATAAGCAAGCCAAATAAAGGTAAAGATCCATAATACTCCAAGCATAGGGAAAGAGACCTAATTCTAAGTCCAAGGGTCCAAGAATAATCTAAGAGGTCCAAGGTCTAAGTCCAATGCAAAGGATAGTAACCATAGTCCATCATTAAGAGAACAAGTTTTTTAGGGGTTTAAACCTTTATTAATGTTTTTGGTCTAAATGGACAAAAGAAAAAAAAAATATAAACCTAAACAAAAGGTCCAAGTGGACAAAGGAAAAATGGCGAAAGCTTAAACAATAATATGATATGAGATGATAATAATGGAGCATAAAAATAAAAGAGAGATAGAAGCAATAAAGAAACATAAACAAAATTAGTACAATAATATTGTTAGTGAGTTAGTGATTAGTTGTTAGAACAAATGATCAATGATGGTCAACTCATGCACTTAGGCCAAAGTTAATGAAAACTCATTAGAAAATTGATAAAACCAAAGCCTCTTAACAACAAGTTTCATAGGTAATGAATCTAAGACAAATAATCAACCTTACTTGGACTTTCAAATATAAGTTTGAGCCACGAATGATCACTTTCCGATTAAAGCACTAAACATATCTTTAACTCAAAGAACCTAAAATGAATTGAACAATTCACTTTAAAGATAGATTTGAATTAATGAATGTTTATCCAACTTCATCTACACCATAAGTCCAATGAATTTAAAGAGGAAAAGGATCTTTAAAAGTGTATTCCAAGGCAAAAATCAAAAGAGAATGGAAGAAGCAAAGGAAAGAAGCAAAACAGTCCCAAAAATAAGCAAAAACGCAAATCTGCCACTGGTTAATCAATTAACCATTTTCCAGTGCAAATGTGTTAATCAATTAACACTGCTAAGACAACAATTTTTTTTTTTGAAAAATTTCAGCATCCATGATCCAATCATTTCTTCAAACACCTCATGATCATGAATGAGAATTAACACGAAATTTTAAGTGAAACAACAACAAATATCACCAATAAAACACAATTTGCAAGATCCAAAGATCAAGCAACAAGAATCAACAATAGATCACATTGTGAAGGATGGATCAAGAACAACAATGGTGGAATTAGGATTTACCACTTCAAATATGAAATTGCTTCAAATAACTTCAAGAACCACACTTCAAAGCCTTGATCTACTAAAATTGATGATGAAAAAAGTGAATGGATGAAGGTTTAACTCAAATATTAGTAAGTTCTAATGATGAACTTACTAACTTTCAAAGGAAGAAAGAGCTTTGGTGAATTTGGTAGTTGGATAAAATTGAGAGTTAAGAAGAAATTTGACAAGGTAATTTTGGCTATCAAAAGTTTGTGAAATGAATGAAATTAGGCATCTATTTATAGGAATTAGGCTTGGAAAATTTGGTGGATTGGAGTTTGGTTTAGAAACAAAATTAGGCTTGGAATTTGAATTTGGAGGGAAAATCAAGATCAAATGGTGATTATTGAAGGTGTATGATAGAAATTAATTATGATGAGGTACGAGAATAAAAATGAAGTGATCTAGAATATTCTCATGATGAGACATTTGAATTTGGTGCCAAAAATGCTGCAGAATTTGAATTTGGCCAATTTTCATAAAATGCGCACAGGTTAATCGATTAACCATTTGCATGTGCAAATGTGTTAATCGATTAACACAGTGAAAATTGTGAAAATTTGCCTTTTGATGTGCTGTCTTGGCTCTGGCTCGATTTTTCTAACTTGTAAAAGAAGGCATGGAAATAAACACATGAACCTTGGAGTCTCTTGAATAATAGTCAATCAAATCCTGGGAAACTCTTGATCAGATGATTTTGAATTACTTGTAGATCAACTTTGACTTTTTTCAGATGAATTCACTCGAGCTGAGGGACTAGTATTTGATATCCTTGATCCCAAATCTTCCTAAAAAAGTTAGTAAAGAAAAAAAACATTTTTTTTGGATTTTAATTAATGGTTAGCAAACATAAACATAAACAAACATAAAAAAAAAGGAAGCAAGGGTGCCCGGTGATCTCTCAAGAACAAACCTGCAGAAGAAGGAAAGTGAACCAAAGTTTGCGATCTTGTTTGTAGAATGACATGCAAATGATATGTGGGATTTTAGGGGTAAAAATTAAGGTATTACATTTGGAGCACTCTTTATTTTATCACTTTTAATCTTGTCGTCATTTACATTCCGCCGAAGCTATTCATTGTATCAGAATTCAAGTCTCTGATTGGAGCAGGTTCTTATTAATTTCATCATTATTTACCTTTTATTCACGTTGTTCATTCTTGCAATGAGAATCAGATATCAAGCTATTAATTAACTTGAATCACAAATCATGAAGTTCACCATCGAGATTTGATTTATCCAAAGGAAAGGGTAAAGATCGAAGAAAACCCTAAGTGCGCTATGTAACAATAAAGCTAGAGAATCTAAGGTTCAGGGGTTGGTTTTACCTAGGGAAGATGTTAGCATACTAAGTATCTGTAGTACTCTACATGAACCTCTTGTTAGTATTTGTATTATGCTAAAGTTTGCTTACTAAGGGAAAAGTGTTAAGGTAAAGACCTAGGGGTATATACACTAAGTATGCTCGCCAAGATATTGCATCTCATACCTACGGATCCTAACTAGGATGGAATCAGAGAAATCATAGTTCGACTGGTGAGGGTTGAGGAACTCTTGACTGCGATCAAGGTTCCAAGGGGGAGTAAGTATTCATAACCATAATACTTACATAGAGTTAACAACTCTCTAAGTCTAAGTTGAGAAACCGAACTAGGGTTGACTTTAACAAAAGTCAAAAGGGAAGTGAGTACACATGACAATGGTACACACATAAAGTTAACAAACTCTAAACTTAATTCTAAGTTGCAAAGTCAATTGACTCTAACAAGGCCAAGAAGGGAAGGTAAGCAATTATAACAATGGTACTTACATAGGGTTTACAAAGCCTAAACTAAGGCTAGGTTAAAGGGGGAAGATGGCTCTAATAAGGTCAAAGGAAAGATCCTAACAAAGTAAAGAGGTGAGTAGAAAAGACTAAGTTATCCTGAATGTGACACGACAGTCAACAGGAGACTCTTCGCCTTTGGGCTTATGAATACGCAATGATAAACAAAAGGAATACAATGAAAAACCTTAATTGAATATCAGATATCATGAGATAATACCCAAATAGAACAACGTAAAGCTTCAAGTATTAAAAAAATCAAACTCATAAACGAGTAATAACACATGTATAAAGCAATCATCACGGTAAGTATGCAATATAAACTTATAAGGTAAAACTATCATGGTATGAACAAGCACAACAAAACACGTGACAAAGCACCGCGGTCATCAAGAATTAAGCAAATTTGTCAAGGAAAAAAAGTATCAGGATTAAATCGAGGAAACCAACTCAAAACAGGGAACCAAATGAATCACCAAAATAAAATCGGGCCACAGACGAACTACTAATCAATTGAAATATAAATATGTAAAAAGATTAATAAAAATAATTAATTAATATATAAATACTTAAATCAATTAATAATTAATAACATTTTTTTACATTTTTATATATAAAACTAAAAAAATGAAAAAAAAAAATAAAAAAAAAAAATTAGTTAAAACGTTTTTTTGTGTTTTTTTCTAGAATACATGAATAAATAGATAAATAATTAGAAAAAAAAGACAAGAAAGCCCAAAACGGGCGCTTTAGGTGAAAGATCCATCACCTTGGATCCAAACCAACATTGGCTTAAAGGTTAGAAATTGAAGAAACCTAATCTTAAGAAACAGTCGTTCTTTCACCATAAATAGCAAAACAAACGGTTTAAAACAACTTGGGAGAAAACTTGATCCAGAAAAACATAACACGATCTCTCTGTAAGTTCAGAGTATGCCTAAGAGGGGGGTGAATTAGGCTTTAGAAACTTTTTCCGGTTTTTCGATATTCTTGAATTTTACTTGGTTATGATCTTGATGATGAAAGTAGTAAAAGCAAAATGAAAATGGACACAGAGATTTATAGTGGTTCCCTTCACAATCCGAAAGTACTCCACTCCCCTTTCCACATGAAAGAGAGTTTTCACTATAGTTTTAGAATGTACAACCTATCACACTATCAACCGGTGAGGCCTACTATCTAACAACTATTTCAACAACTAGTGTGAGCAAGAACAATCCTCTTGCAAGCCCTAACCCTTGTGTCCAACAATCCTGGATCACAAGTCACAAAGAAATAATTCTTGTAATTTTGTAATTTGAGAGTGATACAATAATAATAGCAATACAAAGATTGATCTTCTCCTTTTAATCAAAATTCACTTTTCAATATCAATAAAAGTGTTCAAAAATTCTGGATATGAAATGGTATGAACAATATGAACACTTTTTGAAAATATTTGAAAAGTAGTGAATTTGATTCAATGATTATTTTGAAAATTATTGGAGGTTTTTTTTTCAATTTGAAATTTTCAGAATTTATATGAGCAAAACACCATTTCAAAAAGGTATAATTGAGTATGAATCAATTAATGAAAAGGTATAACATTCAAACAAAATTTGAATTTTAAAAGAAACAATTTTTCAAAATTTGTTCAGTGTTAATCGGTTAACCATATATGTTAATCAGTTAACACTTGAACGTTAGCCCTGAGAATTCAAAGTTTAAGTCCGTTAACCGATTAACCCATATGGTTAATCGATTAACACTATTAAAACTCAGAAAAATACTTGAGTTAAAAAGTGTTATACCAATCCAAATGATTTTAAAACCATGCATATGCAAAATGTTGATATGTTAAATTATTTGAACACTTGTATATCAATTAAAGGAGTGAATATTGATATACCAAAGCTTGAGTCCAAATCTTGAAAGTTGAATGATCATTTGCACATGATGCTTGATTTGCTTGACAACATTCCAAAGTCTTGATCTTGATCAGTTTTGAAAGCTTTGACTTTTTGCAATCATGGAATGAGCTCAGGTCTTTGTTGACATCATCAAAACCTTAAGATTGAAGTGTGCTTCTACATTCTCCCCCTTTTTGATGATGACAAACAACTGTGTCTGTGCAATATCCTTGACGGTGTTTGGTTCCAATCTTGGCTTACTACTCCCCCTATCTAAACAAAGGCAAAAAATTCTGCACAAAGAGATATTAGATAGCCAAGCTCTTCTCCCCCTTTGTCATTAGCAAAAAGGAAGGAGCTTTCAAACCAAACAAAAGAAATATCGGCATACAAGACAGCATATAATCAAGCATAGCATAATAGATCGAAATAAAAATGCAGCACATAAGAGATGCAGCAAATAATGTACGGTTACAAAAGAAATTAACAACTTAAACAACTTAAACATTATCCGGAAAGAAAAGTAATAAAAGCAACAGAAACAAATATTTTCTAAACTTAATTTTCCAAAATTTGAATTAATTTTTCGTTTCTGATTTTTGAATATTTTAACAGTGTTAATCGGTTAACCATATAGGTTAATCGCTTAACACATTAAAAATTTAATTTCCAAAATAAAAAGTATCAGTGTTAATCGGCTAACCCTATAGGTTAATCGGTTAACACATTAAAAATTTAAGTCAGAATTGAAAAATTAACAGTGTTAATCGGTTAACCACATAGGTTAATCGATTAACACACGCGAATTTTGGAAAATTGCTAAAAACAGAATGCACAAACATTGAAAAACATACATTATGCATATATAAACCAGAGAAAAGATCAGATATCACCTTCATCGAGAATCCCAAGTTCTCGTCGAATTTTGAAGAACGGTTCTTTCGCCAATGGTTTGGTAAAGATGTCGGCGAGTTGGTTGTGTGTATCGACGAAAGTAACATCTACATCTCCATTTAGTACGTGATCTTGAAGGAAGTGATGCCGAATATCTATATGCTTTGTCCTTGAATGCATGACGAGGTTCTTTGTAATATTGATGGCACATGTATTATCACATCGAAGAGGAATGCAACCGAGATCTACACCGTAATCGAGGAGTTGTTGCTTGAGCCACAGAATTTGTGCACAACAACTTCCTGCTGCAAAATATTCCGCTTCGGCTGTACTGAGTGCCATACACGCTTGCTTCTTGCAGGCCCATGACACTAGTGCATTCCCGAGAATGTGACACGTACCACTCGTGCTTTTTCTATCGGTCTTACATCCTCGATATTTTGTAATATCAATTGGAGTACCAGATTCATCTTGATCAACGTACGTTTCGGATCCCATAGGAGTGGACATCACCTTGCAACTATCCATATCGAATTTCTTCAACAATTCCTTGAAATACTTGGATTGGTTGAGGAAGATGCCATCCTTTGTTTGCTTGATTTGTAGTCCAAGAAAATAGTTCAATTTTCCCATCATGGACATCTCGAATTCTCCTTGCATCATAAGTGAAAATTCTTTGCAAAGCTCTTTGCTTGTTGATTCGAAGATGATGTCGTCGACATAGACTTGAACCAATAGGGTGTTACCCTTGATCTTCTTTATGAACAACGTCTTGTCAACCTTTCCTTTTGTAAATCCCTTTTCACATAAGAAATTGCTAAGGCAGTCATACCATGCTCTTGGTGCTTGTTTCAGTCTGTAGATTGCCTTTTTCAGTTTGTAAACATGCGAGGGATTCTTGATGTCTTCAAAACCCGGAGGTTGTTTGACGTAGACTTCTTCATTAATGTATCCATTCAAGAAAGCTCTTTTGACATCCATCTGGAACAACTGAAAATTCATAGAACAAGCATAAGCAAGTAATAATCTAATTGCTTCTAACCTTGCTACCGGAGCGAACGTTTCATCAAAATCAATTCCTTCCTCCTAGTTGTAGCCTTGTGCGACCAATCTTTCTTTGTTACGAACTATGATCCCATTCTCGTTAAGTTTGTTCTTAAACACCCATCTCGTTCCTATGATGTGCTTGTTATCCGGTCTTGGTACGAGACTCCAAACTTGATTCCTTTCGAATTGTTTGAGTTCTTCTTGCATCGCTACAATCCATTGGTCGTCGCCTAAGGCTTCATCAATCTTGGTTGGTTCAATTTGAGACACAAAAGCCATGTTGAGACAAGCATCCTTAAGATTTAGTCGAGTTGCAACGTCTTGGCTAATATCACCAATAACTTTATCTATCGGGTGATCTCTATGCGTTCTCCATTCCTTCGGAAGATCTTGATGTTCTTCGATGATTTGAGTGACATCTTCTTGTGGTATTGCTTGATCCTTTGAAGTCTCTTCTTATTGTTGTGAAGAACCTACTATATCATCATCATCATCATCATCCACAATAATATTATCCTCTTTCGAGGGGTTAGCCTCATCAAAAGAAACATGAATGGATTCTTCAATAGTGAGAGTTCTTTTATTAAAAATTCTAAAAGCTCTACTAGAAAGAGAGTAACCAAGAAATATACCTTCGTCGGACTTCTCATCAAACTTACCGAGATTGTCCTTGTTGTTGTTGAGAACAAAACATTTGCATCCGAATATGTGGAAAAATGCTATGTTTGGTTTCCTACCCTTGAACAGCTCATACGGAGTCTTGAGAATTGGTCGAATATTGACACGGTTGCTTATGAAACACGCCGTGCTAACCGCCTCTGCCCAGAAATATTTAGGAAGATTCTAGTCGCTAAGCATTATTCTAGCAAGCTCTACCAGTGACCTATTCTTCCGTTCTACGACACCGTTCTGTTGAGGAGTCCTTGGTGCGGAAAAATTATGAGAAATTCCATGCTCTTCGCAAAAATCTTCAAAATCTGAATTTTGGAATTCTACATCATGGTCGCTTCTTATGGAGGCTATGGTGAGTGACTTCTCATTTTGAATTTTCTTCGCATACTTCTTGAATGCTTTGAAAGCATCATTTTTCTGCACTAAAAACAATGTCCATGTGTATCGAGAGAAATCATCAACAATAACTAAAGCATAAAGACTACCTCCGAAGCTTTTTGTTCTCGATAGACCAAAAAGATCCATATGCAACAATTGAAGTGGTCTTGATGTAGAAACCACTTGCTTGGATTTGAAAGTTGTCTTAGTCTGTTTCCCCTTTTGACATGCGTCGCATAATTTATCCTTGATGAATTTTATCTTAGGAAGATCAACAACTATATCATACTTTATCAACTTGTTTAAATGCTCCATGTGAATGTGAGCAAATCTCTTATGCCAAAGCCATGCCTCGTTGTTGTTCGCCATTAGACATTTTACCTTCAAGGAAGAGTCATCAAAAGAGATCATAAAAATATTATTAAACCTTTTACCTTTTAGCAAGATGTCATGGGTGACTTCATGTTATATCAAACATTCATCCTTTGTGAAGTTGATTCGGAACCCTTTGTCACACAATTGACTTATGCTAAGTAGGTTGTGTTTAAGGTCTTCCACATAAAGAACGTCTTCGATGATTGTACATGGAGGTGCACCAACGGTTCCAACTCCAAGAATTTTTCCTTTATTATCATCACCGTAAGTAACGTATCCTTTGGCCTTTAATGATAGACTTAAAAATTTGTTTATGTCTCCCGTCATATGCTTAGAACAACCGCTATCAAGATACCATTGATTAGAAGTTATTTTCAAGCATACCTACAACACAAAATCAAGTATTGTTAGGTACCCAAATTGCTTTGGTTCCTTGATAGTTAGTACCCTTTTCAACCCACACATAATGCCCTTTAGCAACACCAATGTTGCACACATAGCAAGCATTAGGTGTATGGCCTTTGATTCCACAATAAAAACAAGTAGGTTTAAAATGACTTCTATATCTAGGAACATAATTCTTTTTCTTCACAATTCTTTTCTTTTTATGACTTTGATGCATAGTTTTATAATTGTTTGCCTTTTCTTTAACAACCTGTTCACTTTCTTTCACAAAAATGGTTTCATTTGTACTTGGTTTGGAAAACTTAGAATATCCTAATCCACTTTTATCATTAGAATATCTTTGGTGCCTAAGAATTTCCTCCAAGCCAATTTGACCTTTCTCATATCTTTCTAAAACTCTTTTAAGTTGAACAATTTGAAAAGATAAGGATTCACAATTTTTGCATACAAGACTTTGTTTTTCATCCACCAATTTTTGTTTTTCATTTTCAATATTTTTTATAAAAGCAGTATTTTGTTCTTCTAAAAATGAAATTCTTTTCTTTTGGGATGAGATGCTTTTATACAAAGTCTTGCATTCTTTTAGAAGTTCATCTATGACTTCTTGTGCATCATTGTCATAAATAGAAAAATCGTTACTAACCTCATCAATTTCTTCATCGGAATGATGTGACGCCATAAGAGCCATATTTGCACATTCATCGCTTTTCGATTCTGATGATGAACCTATCTCGTTATCGTCGCAAGCAACATAAGCCTTTTTGTTTTTGAAATCCTTCTTGCCTTTGAATCCTCCTTTCTTTGCAAGTTTTGGGCAATCCGACTTTATGTGACCTTGCTTCCCACATTCGTAACATGTGACTTCTTGATTCGATGTGGATGCATCCTTTTTCCTAAAATGTTTATTCTTTGTAGGAAAAGAGGAATTTTTATTATTATTATTAAAAAACGTACCAAGCTTCTTTACAAGAAGCATGAAATTTTCATCTTCGGAAGTCTCATCGTCTTTGTCATCCTTTGTGTCAATCTTCAAGGCAATTTCTTTGGACTTCTTTTCTTGACTTTCGTGCTTCTCGAGCCTTTCAAGTTCCAATTCATGCTCTTGAAGTTTGCCAAATAAGGATGCGGATGTCATCGTTGAGAGACTCTTCTTTTCCGAAATAGCGGTCACTTTTGGTTGCCATTCTCTTGTTAAGGATCTTAGGACTTTCAGGTTGAGATCACCATTGGTGAAGGTCTTCCCGAGAGCAATCAAGTGATTTGTTAGATGAACGAATCTTTTTTGTAAGGCAACAATAGATTCACCGGGTTGCATACAGAACATCTCATATTCTTGGCTTAACGTGTTGAGCCTTGATCTTTTTACTTCTGCAGTTCCTTCATGCGTTTCCACCAAGGTGTCCCAAATCTCTTTTGCCGATCTACATTGTGATACACGGAAGAACTCATCCATACTAAGAGTGCTTTGGAGTATGTTGATTGCTTTCTTTTCATTAAGAATCTTTTTCTTATCGTCTTCATCATACGTGCTTTTCAACTTTGCGGTTCCAACGCCATTGACCATATTTACTGGATTGTGTGGTCCTTCTTCGATTGCTTCCTATATACCTTCTCCTTGGGCTTCAAGATGTGCCTTCATTCTGATTTTCCAGAAATCGAAATATTCTCCAGAGAATAGTGGTGGTTTATTGCTACTTCCACCGTCTTTGAAAACCGGGTTGGTGCTAGCGGAAGCCATACTGAATCGTTAGGAACATGTTACCTTAACCTGCTCTGATGCCAATTGTAAGTTCAGAGTATGCCTAAGAGGGGGGTGAATTAGGATTTAGAAACTTTTTTTGGTTTTTCGATATTCTTGAATTTTACTTGGTTATGATCTTGATGATGAAAGCAGTAAAAGCGGAATGAAAATGGACACAGAGATTTATAGTGGTTCCCTTCACAATCCGAAGGTACTCCACTCCTCTTTCCACATGAAAGAGAGTTTTCACTATAGTTTTAGAATGTACAACCTATCACACCATCAACCGGTGAGGCCTACTATCTAACAACTATTTCAACAACTAGTGTGAGCAAGAACAATCCTCTTGCAAGCACTAACCCTTGTGTCCAACAATCCGGGATCACAAGTCACAAAGAAATAATTCTTGTAATTTTGTAATTTGAGAGTGATACAATAATAATATTAATACAAAGATTGATCTTCTCCTTTTAATCAAAATTCACTTTTCAATATCAATGCAAGTGTTCAAAAATTCTGGATATGAAATGGTATGAACAATATGAACACTTTTTGAAAATATTTGAAAAGATTTGAAAAGTAGTGAATTTGATTCAATGATTATTTTGAAAATTATTGGAGGTTGTTTTTCAATTTGAAATTTTCAGAATTTATATGAGCAAAACACCATTTCAAAAAGGTATAATTGAGTATGAATCAATTAATGAAAAGGTATAACATTCAAACAAAATTTTAATTTTAAAAAAAACAATTTTTCAAAATTCGTTCAGTGTTAATCGGTTAACCATATAGGTTAGTCGGTTAACACTTGAACGTTAGCCCTGAGAATTCAAAGTTTAAGGCCGTTAACCGATTAACCCATATGGTTAATCGGTTAACACTGTTAAAACTCAGAAAAATACTTGAGTTAAAAAGTGTTATACCAATCCAAATGATTTTAAAACCATGCACATGCAAAATGTTGATATGTTAAATTATTTGAACACTTGTATATCAATTAAAGGAGTGAATATTGATATACCAAAGCTTGAGTCCAAATCTTGAAAGTTGAATGATCATTTGCACATGATGCTTGATTTGCTTGACAACATTCCAAAGTCTTGATCTTGATCAGTTTTGAAAGCTTTGAATTTTTGTAATCATGGAATGAGCTTAGGTCTTTGTTGACATCATCAAAACCTTGAGATTGAAGTGTGCTTCTACACTCTCCTCC
Organism: Lathyrus sativus; assembly: GCA_963859935.3. Lineage (NCBI taxonomy): Eukaryota > Viridiplantae > Streptophyta > Magnoliopsida > Fabales > Fabaceae > Lathyrus > Lathyrus sativus. The sequence continues at coordinate 681,024,660 of OZ012738.1, read as the reverse complement.
CATTCTCAATCGTTCATGTTCATCCTCACGAATGTCACCTATCTCTGTTATTCTCACTCTCTCACAAATCAATTGTTCTCTCTTGCCCTTAAGTTCTCTCTCTCACGGTCCCTTGACGATGCATAAAGAAAATAGAATAAATCTTGTTTGATCAAAAATTGGTTTCACTCTCGTTCACTCCACTCTTTCTTCTTCATATGTGACTCAAACAACAAACCACAACCACACTCTTCCTCACTCTGCGGAACAAGAAAGAAAAAAACACAGCAACAATAGTTATGTTACGAAGCATTTCAAACAACCATGGAAATCCGAAGTGAATCAGAAGAAAAAAGAATCTCATGGAAATGGCAAGTTGCAAATAAATATAAATTAGAAGTAGAAAGGTGATTACCTTCGGTTGTGTAGGAATATAGATGCGACACGATTTCAGGTACCCTAACCTTTCTAATATTCTTCTTCTTCTTCTTTAGATTAATGCATGTCAGGTAGTTCTAACAAGGGGAGTTTTCTGAACTCAGAGTTGGAATCGTTTGATTTTAGTTGAGCTTCTTGGTTATGAATGTTGTGGTTTTGAGAAATGAAAAAATTGTTAATTTGTATGTGCTTATTAGTAGGTTTGAAAAGGGTGGCTATGGTTTCTTCTGATGGAGGCTCCCATGATATTTTTTGGTTTTTTTGTTGATTTCAATTCTGGCTGCCTCGGGTCCTCCTCCCTTGTTCTATTAAAAATTTCCTTTTTTATGGTGTGGACATTAGGGTTTAATGGTTTGAAACCCTGCTGAGGAATCTTTTTCTCTGTAATGCTGCCATATCTTCTTTCTCATGTTCATAATTTGCTTTGCTTGAAATGTGTAATCCCTCCCTGTTGTACTTTCTGATATTTTCTGCTGTACTGAAACTTCCCTTTTCCATGAATTTGAACATTTCTTGATGAATATGTATTTCTGCCTTTGTTCTGAAATTTTTTGTCTTGTTGTGACACATAAAAATGTTACATGTTAGTGATGGTTCAAATGGAATGGTTTTTTTATTGAACTTGAATCGAATGATGAATTTGCCATGTTTTGGATAATGAGTTTGTCACGGTTTTGACTTGAGAAGGTTTTGTCTTGAATTTTGGTTTATGCTTGACATGGTTTGAATTGGATTTGAATGGTTGAATTGTGTTAATTTGAATTTGATTTATGGTTTGTGAGAATTTGAATGGTTGAATTGTATTTCAAAAACACTTGTATCTCATATGTCTTTATGGCTTGTAGTGAAATGACAAAATGTAGAAGTTGTAATTGAATTTGTATCAAAACATGTAATCCTAAACTATGCCAAACTATCTAATTACAAATTATATCCAAACAACGTAGTTTCTTGAAATGGAATCAAACAAACATGTCTTCAAATTATAACAAGTTATATAACTTGCAAGTTGCACTAAATTGTATCCAACCAAAGGTTGCAATATAGATAGAACAACTCCTCCACTTGTGCCAAATTGACTTCAAATCATATTCAAATCCATTCCCCAAGTGATAATAAAAATGTAGCTTCTTGAATTCCAACAATGGGATAAAGCTTTGAAATCAATCTAAAAACTTGAATATCAATTGGACATTGAACTAGAAACAAATGAAAATGAACATCCTATGTTTTCCAGTAACTTTTTAATGAAGGAATCCACACATATAAATTTTTTCAATTTGCATCCACCCTTCAATATTTGACACCATAAGAAAACCACACACCCACGTTTGTAGTCAATGCTTCCAGATCTTCTGAACATGCCAGATCAAAGTCTTTCTACACGCTTTTAAATATGTTCATCCATTGAACATGATCCCTTCTATCCACCTGTAGGTCAGGATACCCTCTTTACCAAGATCATCAGTTTGCTTCCATTGGATCGAAGATGAGTGAGATACGACCTTTTGCAAGATATCCAGATTTCTTGATTTCCTCGATTTAGAACTTCTACTCAAAACCCTAATTACCAAGAACCTTCTGATTCTATGGTTCCATTTGTTTTTTCTTGTCCAATTCTCATGGGATCCTGGAATATGTCTTGAAAAGTACATGGTTAAACCAAGAAACTCAAATGGTTGACTTTTGATCATATGAATTCAAAACCTTCTTCATCCACTTAGGAAACCCCCTTAAGATGACTTGTAATGAGCCAATAAGTTCCCTTAGAATCTTTGAAGTGTGTGAGGGCTTACATGGTTGATCCCTCCTCAAAATCTAGATTAATCAAAGCTTTCACTTTCTTATACAAAACCCTAATCCTATAAAGAACAAAACAACAAAGCTAGATGATCTGGTTAGTTCATGTATGAATGATTGACCTAAAGGTGTTGTGCAAGATTAAAGAATCTAAGGGTAAAATTTGGGGTATGATAGTTGCCCCTATTTAAATATCCTTACCGGATGACATGAGTGATGATAATCTTCATGAAATCATGGTGAAAGGTATTTAAATATAGATAACCGAAAATTTTGTCCTTAGATGTAATAACATGCTATGATATGGACAAAACTAATCTATAATGCTGACATGCCATGAACTATATCATGATGATAATGATGGAATGATAAATGCAAAATGCAGACGAAACGAAAGCAAACAGAGATAGAGTTAACTTAATGAGTAACCACTCATTGAGGAAGTTGAAACAAACTGGGGGAATCTAAATTAATTGAGCAACATGTTCAAACATGACCGGATGCACTTTAGAAGGAAAGGATCCTCACTGGAGATAAAACCATGAGACGGTCTCCACTGGGGGATATCCAAAATAGTCAATCAACAGGTTCAAACATGACCGGACGACATGCTAGAATAAAGACGAATAGACAAACTCTTTACTGGGGACAAAAACAGAAAGAAGTATGATCTCCACTAGGGATAAATTTAAACAGAGAGTTGATCTTCTGACAAGAGAATCAAAGAAAATTGTCTTCTAACCAGAGACCAAGAGAATTGAGAAACGATCTTTTGACAAGAGATCAGGAAAACACGGGAAAACAAACAAACATTCTGGAAATTTATTAAAATGAAGAGTTCAAACGGGATCTTCAAGAAACACCAGAAAAAGACAGGAGAATATAAACTCTGTACGTGTCGAACAAAATGAACTTAGACCTCAAGCAAAAGTGACAACCAACTTCTAACAGGTCGACGTCAGTAACTAATGGACTCCCGGGGGACGTTGGTGACAACCAAGCTTCCAATGTCAATAGAAAGATGGGATAAGAACGGCAATAACAATTGAACTTTATGTGTCAATAACAATTGAATTTCAAATAAATGCCAGTAACCACTGGACTTTAAATACCAATAACCATTGGATTTTAAGCAACGCCTGTAACCACTGGACTTTAAAATAATGCCAATAACCATTGAACTTTAAACAATGCCAGTAACCACTGGACTTTAAAATAATGCAAATAACCTTTGGACTTTAAACAATGCTAGTTACCACTGGACTTTCAAATAATGCCAATAACCACTAGACTTTAAATAATGTTAGTAACCACTGGGCTTTCAAATAATATCAATAACCATTGGACTTTAAACAATACCAATAACCACTGGACTTTAATGATACCAATAACCATTGGACTTTGAACAATGTGAGTAACCACTGGAATTTCAAATAATTCCAATAACCATTGGACTTTAAACAATGCTAGTAACCACTGAACTTTAAATACCAATAACCATTGGATTTTAAACAATGCCAGTAACCACTGGACTTTAGATACTAATAACCATTGGATTTTAAACAATGTCAGTAACTTTAGATACCAATAACCATTGGATTTTAAATAATGCCAGTAACCACTAGGCTTTAAGTACCAATAACCATTGGATTTTAAGCAACGTCAGTAGCCATTGGACTTTAAAATAATGCCAATAACCATTGAACTTTGAACAGTTCCAGTAACCACCAGACTTTAAAATAATGCCAATAACCATTGGACTTTGAACAATGCCAGTAACCACTGGACTTGAAGTGATGCCAATAACTATTGGACTTTGAACATTCCAGTAACCACTGAACTTTAAATACCAATAGCCATTGGATTTTAAACAATTCCAATAACCACTGGACTTTAGATACACATAACCATTGGATTTTAAACAATTCCAGTAACCACTGGGCTTTAGATACCAATAACCATTGGATTTTAAACAATGCCAGTAACCACTGGACTTTAAATACTAATAACCATTGGATTTTAAGCAACGCCAATAGCCATTGGACTTTAAAATAATGCCAATAACCATTGGAATTTGAACAATGCCAGTAACCACTGGACTTTAAAATAATGCAAATAACCATTGGACTTTAAACAATGTCAGTTGCCACTGGACTTTAAAATAATGCCAATAACCATTGGACTTTAAATAATGCCAGTAACCACTGGAATTTCAAATAATGCCAATAACCGCTGGACTTTAAACATTGCCAGTAACCACTGGACTTTAAACAAAGATATTGGTAACAACCAGATGAACAGAAACTGATAACAACAGACTTATAGGTGCCAATGATGATTGAACATGCAAACAGCGATGTTAGTAACTACTAAACTTCATAGAAAGTTGGTGATGACTGTTGCACCCCAAAATTTGCCCTCACAATACAAGACTTTGTGTTCCAAGAAGGTTCACAAGGTTCACAAAATTCATAATTGGTCAGAAGAGTTGACAATTCCCTCAGACAATGCACCTCCTAAGCAGTGCATCCAAAACTAGGGTTTTGACTTTAATCAGGCTAAATGGACTTCCAAGACTTCAAGTGAGCTTCATAACATCTTATATGTGTATAAGAACCCCCATGTCAAGTTTCAAGACTTTTCTCAAAAGTTTGCTCAGTCAGATGATCAGATAAGTCAAAAGCAGTCAATGCAGTTAAAAGGTCAAACTGAGGTCAACTGTGGTCAAACCAAAGTCAAACTTCATGATTCTTTTTTGCCAACATCAAAGAGAGGTTGGGTGAGAAATATTATCATAATAACTGTAATACCCCAAATTTTGCCCTAAGATTTGTCGTCGCGTTTCATTGCATTTAATCAATTACTAACAAATTTGTGTAGTCGTTTGACTTTTTGCAGGTAAATATCATATGGCATGCATATTTTTTCTAAAAAGTAAAAATGGCACAATTGGCAGGAGGACATGTGTAAGGAGTTATGAGTGTGAGAGGTTGAGAGTTCGAATCTCACCTTTGTCACTTTTTTTTTTGTTTTTTATTATTTTTACTCTAAATTTTTCTATCTTTCATTAAAAAAATAACAAAAATAGTTTTTTATTATTATTTAATTATTATTTTCGTATTTTAATTAAATCATTTTTTAAAATATTATTTTTTTCACTTTTTTCTAAATTATTCATAAAAATATCCAAAAAATCATAAAATAAAAAATATTGAAAAAAATTTTGTTCTTTTTATAATATTTTTTATTTTAGGAATCAATAGGATTATTAGTTTTTATTTTAAGTTTATTTTAATTATTTTAAATTATTTAAATTTTATTTTTTCTTAACTAATTATTTAGTTTGGGCTTTAAAATGGGCTTTAGGGACATTATTGACAATTTGGTGTTAACCCTAATTTGTTCCCTATATATACATGTGTTGCCTTGTTGGAAAAAAAAGGGAGAGAATGAAAAAAACCTAAGAGGAGTGAGTGCCGTTTGCCGTTATTTAGTTTTCTTCTTCATCCATTACTATTGTTTCTTTTTCTTCATCGTTTACCGTTATTTCTTTTCCTTCATCTATTACTGTTGTTTCTTTTTCTTCATCTTTTACCGTTATTTCTTTTTCTTCATCTATTACCGTTATTTCTTTTTCTTTATCTATTACTGTTACGTTTATATATATATAATTTTTAAATTGTTAGAGTTTATATATATAAGATTTTTGATCGAATTATGTCGATACGATGTTTGCACATTTGTGTGCATGACGCGTGACATTTGTGTTAGTTCGATCTGGTTGCGATGATCGCATTTTTGTGTGAGCAATAATACTATTTTTTGCTTAATTTCTTTTTCTTTGCGATAAATTTTGTTTCGTCCGATTTAGATCTGGTTGCGATGAGCGCATTTCTGCGTTAGCAACATTGTTGGGTTATTTGGCACATTTAAAATTCATTATTGCTTTATTATTATTATTATTATTATTATTATTATTATTATTATTATTATTATTATTATTATTATCATTATTTATTATTATTATCATTATTATCATTATTATTACCATTATTATTATTATTATTGTTATCATTAATTTATTAAAATTTGTTATAATATAAAAATTTGTTTTTTAAAATAAATAACATTAACATCTTTTCCAAATTAATATGAAAACCTATTATTTTTAAGAAAAACTTTTTTTTAGATAAATTTAAAATAATAACTAAAATCTTTTTTTTAAAATAATAACTAGAACCGTTATTTATTTTATTTTATTATTGTTCAATTCAAATTTCATTATCATATTGTATCTGCTCCTCTCATGTAACCTCGCGAACTTAACAATCGCTCTTTAAATTCTGCCTTTAAATTTCTGCTTGCATGGTTTAAATTATGACATTATCTCTCTGTTTGCATGATTCAATTATCTCACGCGTTTACTATTATTTCTGTCACATTGCACACATCCGAAGGTTAGGTCTAACTGTTTGGCCGCCGCGCCAATAGTCCGTAAAACTTCACACATTCAATTTCAAATCCTCAAAACTACAAACTACAAACCCTAATTTTCACAAATGCCTCGCCGCAGGCAAAATTACAATTTTACCCTTAGCATTAGGTCAAAGAGCCGCCGCGCTCATTTTAGGGTTTCCCGCCGTGGAATCCCTAATTTAACCCTAATTACAACTTAACATTTCAACGTAGAGATTTGGAGTTTCTACACTCCACGTAAGCGTGTCCTTAAGATGCGTTTATTCCCCTTGAGACCTTGACCACTGTCAAGAGATCTCTAACCTCCCTTTTGAGGAGAACTACGATTACTCTGATTCCACTCCCGTAAGGATACGTAGGCACAAGATGCGATGTCTTGCCGAGTAAACTTAGAATTAACCCCCTTTATTATTTATTATTGCTTATTTATATTTTATTTATCTTTGCTATTTAATTATTTTGCTTATTATTTTGTAATTGTTTCTTGGATGTAAAGTTGTTTAATTATTTAATTATTATTATGGTTAGTAATTAGGGAGTGTAACAACATGTATGTAATATTAAAATAAATTTAGATCACTTTTAAATAAAGATAATTAAAATAAACACGTCACACACGTAAGTCGATTTTAATCGCCGTCTCACTTCCTAAGGATATCCCTCAAGTTGCCTACGAATAATGGTTAAGTGGGGTGTATAAAGCAAGTCCCTCAAATGGAAAAATCATCAAAGTCCCTTATGGCTGCCTTTACGAATCGAGTCCCTTTCGAAAAATGATGATGGTCCCTTATATGTGCTTATTACATCCCACAATGGCCTTCAAAGTCAAATTGTCCCTCACATGTCCCTTAACATCCAAAGTAAGGACTACCTACTCCATTATAGTAGGGATAGTCTTACTAAAGGAAAGAATAAAGAATAAGAAAGACCTTTAAACATTAGGGTAGGTTACTCCTAGGTGCTTGCTCACTTCAAAACTGTTTCACACTTAAACAAATTTTCAACAAGTTTTCAAACAAGTTCTTAACACATCCTTACATGGATTATTTATTAACTATTCTGAAAATTTTCTGTTCACACACTACACTTTCAAAACAATTCAGAAGTGAGCTTAAGTACCTAAGAGCCCATGGATAACCATGGATGAAAAGGATGCTAATACCTTCCCTTTTCATAACCTACCCCCCGGACCCAAAATATTCTCTAAGGTCTTTCCTGTTCTTTTATAACCTTTCCTTATGGATAAAATAAAAGTCGGTGGCGACTCTTGCTATCCGCAACATTGTTTAAAGTCAGTTCACCGGGTTACAGAACTGGCGACTCTGCTGGGGATCTATTTAAGAGGGGTACCCTTAGGAATTAAGATCACTTTAAATTGTTTGCCTTGTTTGCTTTATTATTATATTGTTGGGGTGCTCTTATGTGTGAAAGGTCCTAACCCGGATCTAGTGTACCTTAGGTAAACGGCAATAGACCAAGGAAACTGTACGACGTATATCGATACGGTTGATCTGGTGGCCATAGTTAGTGCGACTTCTTGGTTGGTGCTTATATTCCTTAAGTCAAGTTGAGGATAATATTGAGGCTGCCATATGTTGTCAATGCACTAACTGACTTTTAGAACCCTAGTTAACTCATCTTGGCCTTTAGAAAGTAGTGAGGTAACCGGCTTTGGTGCAGACTGAAGTTGGTTGACACTCGATACTACGCTCATTGAGATCTTAAACTTGGAGGGTTTTGGTTGGCAAGTAAGTTGCCTTCTGAACAACCACCCTTGTGAAAGATCAATGATATTGAGATCCCTTAGAACCTGGTTACTTTTGTAGGACAGGATGAACCATCTAACTTCAGGAGAGGGTACTTGCCTTTGAACCTCATGCAAGCCTTTAAACCTAGGGCTATGGTGTGACTTGTTTGTGTGTGCCACATGTTTGTGATTGAGCATGACATCATGACATCATCATGCATCATAAGCATATCATTTTCCCTAACCATTTCAAGGACCAAAGGATTTATCTTTGTTCTTTGTTGCAGGTCATGGCTTCTGCTCGTAGAAACACCATCAGGATCAACTTTGTAGGGATACCTGCTAAGCTCAAGGAGTTGGTTTCCCTAGTGCCTGATCATTCCCAGTTCAACAAGAGACATGGTCACTTATTGGATCTAGTTACTTCAGGGTTCAGTGAAGACATGATGAGTGTGCTGTTTCAGTTCTTTGACCCTAAGCACCATTGCTTTACATTTCCTGATTATCAGCTGGTTCCAACCATGGAGGAGTTCTCTAAACTTCTGGGTATACCTGTTCTTGATCAGAAGCCATTCACAGGCTTAGAGAAGGAGCTTAAACCAGAAGTTATTGCTGCAGCTCTACATCTGAAGAAGTCTGACATTGTTCTAGAGACGAGAAGTGGAGTTAAAGGTATTCTTGCCAAGGTATTAGTGGATAAAGCTCAAATGTTCTTGAAGGCTATGAGCTACGGTGCTGTTGAGGAGATCTTAGCCTTATTGATTTATGGCTTAGTGTTGTTCCCCAATCCTGATCAGTTCATAGACGTTCATGCCATCAACATATTCCTGAGTCACAATCCAGTGCCTACCTTACGTGGAGACATCCTACATTCTCTTCACACCCGTACTACAAGGGCGAGAGGAACTTTGATGTGCTGCATACCTTTACTTTCTAGGTGGTTTATTTCTCACCTTCCTCGCTCAATAATGAAGAATGAGCAAGGGTTCAGATGGTCCAAGAGGATCATGTCACTTTCTCACTCAGACATCCATTGGTGCTCCAGATCTATGGAGAATGTCACCATCATTGACCGTTGTGGGGAGTTCCCTAATGTGCCACTTCTAGGCATAAGAGGAGGCATCACCTACAACCCATCTCTAGCTTTACGACAGTTTGGTTACGCCCGGAGCGATGGTCCACATGACATGTTGATTCAGGGCATTGTGTTTGATTACGACAACGATCTTCAGGGTTACCGTCAGAGATTCATCCGAGCTTGGGGAAAGGTAAACAGGATTGACAGCAAGACACTGGAGCCTAAGTACACTATTCCTATGGAGGCTTATCTCAGATGGGTACGATCTCGTGCTCAGACACTCATGATGCCATATCCTGCCGTCCTACCAGTTACCATGGAACCTGTTGCTGAAGGAGACACAGCTTATACCATCCTTCACCCAGACATGCCTACTGATATGGAAGACTTGCAGAGATCATGGATCCAACTGAAAGAGCAAAGGGATACTTTCGAGGCTCATTACAAAGCAAGCCAAGCAAGGATCCTAGAGCTAACAAAGCTACTTCATGAGGAACGAAACCTCAACTCATACCTCAACACAAAGAGGAAACGTCCATGGGAGACTTAAAACCCCATCTTTTGTACTTATTTCGTTTTCATTTTTTGTAAAGCCTAAAAGGCAAAACAAGTTATTACTAATAAAAAGTTACTTTCTTGTTTGTTTAAGCAAATTTAAATCCTGCGGTCCTTGAAAACATTGCATATGCATTCCCATATCATTGCATCACAGGTTTATAATTGTGCACAGGTTTCTCATCTCCTCGCTGTTTATTTCAGCAATGGCTCTTGAACAATTAGTTAAGGATCTCCAGGCACAGAATGCACAGTTCCAAGAGCTGATCCTGAACCTATCCAAGGGGCAGGATGAATTGAAGACACTGCTGGCCAAGAAGACTAAGAAGGCTAGAAGGTCTGCTGGGTTGCTCAACATGGGAAGAAGGTTCAAAGGTCCTGACAAGACCAAGGAACAGGTTGAAGACTATGAATCTGAAGAATCTGAGCAGGAGAGAGGCAGTCTCCACAACACTATGGGGGACTCTGATTCTGAGGCTAACTACTACCATGAGCCTAACGAAGACAAATTCAAGATGCTGGTGGATAGAATGGATGCTATGGAATTACAGAAATCATCTGGGCTGGATTTTGAGGATTTGAGCTTGATATCTGGGGTGGTCATACCCATTGGGTTCAAAGTTCCTACATTTGTTGTCTATGATGGGGTCTCTTGTCCCAAATTGCATCTGAGGTCTTATGTCAGAAGAATTCAACCCCACACTGCTGATAAAAAGTTGTGGATCCATTTCTTTCAAGAGAGTTTATCTGGAGCTCAGCTAGAGTGGTATTATCAGTTGGAGAGTGTCAACATCAGAGATTGGAATGACCTTGCTGAAGCTTTCTACAAGCAGTATCAATACAATGCTGACTTAGCCCCCACTCGCATGCAGCTTCAAAGCATGTCTATGGGTGCCAAAGAAAGCTTTAAGGAGTATGCTCAGAAGTGGAGAGACTTAGCTGGAAGAGTTCAACCCCCTTTGACTGATAGGGAGTTGGTTGATATGTTCATGTGTACGCTGAATGGTCCGTTTTACAGTCGTCTCATTGGAAGCTCATCATCTGGCTTCACGGAGTTGATCATGACAGGAGAGCGAGTAGAGAATGGTATCAAGAGTGGTAAGATCCAAGTGGGCACTTCTTCATCAGGTGCTGCAAAGAAGCCTCCCACTGGGAAGAAAGAATCTAATGCTGTGTATGGTCAGCCTGATCGTAACAGAAGGCATCAGTCTGTTAGTGCAGTTCATATTTCAAATCCAACTCCTGCAACAACAGAGCAGCCTCAAGGCAACCAACAGAGGGCTAGAAGACAGTTCACGAAGATCAACATGTCAATGGCTCAGGCATTGCAACACTTGTTGAAAGCTGAACTTATTACCCTGAGGGAGGCCCCTCAGAATCCCAATGTTACCTCTCCCAAGTACAATCCCAATGCACGATGTGCATATCATTCAAACTGTCCAGGACATGATACTAATAACTGCTGGGTCTTGAAGAACAAAATTCAGGATATGATTGATGCTGGAGAAATTGAGTTTGATCCACCAGGTACTCCAAATGTGATTACAGCTCCAATGCCAAATCACGAGAAGACTGTCAACGCCATTGATGAAGATATTGATGAAGATCTGCATGTCTATTCAGTTATGGAGTTGAGCACACCATTGTCTGTTATCAAAAAGAGGTTAGTACAAGCTGGGATCTTTCCAGGTTGTCATGAAGATTGTCTATATTGTACCTATAAGCCGGATAGTTGCTTCATTTTGAGAGATGGGATTCAACGTCTCATGGATAAATATACTATAGTGTTTGAAAGAAGACCAGCATCTATAGAAAGTATGGTGGAGCATCTGACTCAGGGTAAGAAGATTGAAGAGGTTGACATGGTTGACAAAGTACCACTAAGAATCACTTCAAAGGGTCCCATTAAAATCACTCATCAGGGCCCAATCAAGATTACTGCTGAAGGTCCTGTGAAAGTTGTTGCTGAAGCCAGAGTAGCTCCTCTGATCATTACCACTCCTGGTCCTATTCCTTATACATCTGACAAAGCTGTGCCTTGGCACTATGGGTCTGATGTTTACATCCATGGTGTCAAGCAGGAGCCTTTACCTGATATGCCTGTTGACATTGATAATATTGCTGGATCTAGCAAGATCACTCGTAGTGGAAGAATCTTCTCTCCTCCATTTGCTTCTAAGAGTGCAGTTACTCCTGCTGTTACTTCCACCACTGATGCTCGGGGCAAGGGTCCTGTTATTGAGCCTGTATCTACTGATGTGCCAGCTGCTGATGACCTCTCTAAGCAGATGGAAGAAGTATTGAAAATCATTCGCAAGAGTGATTATGATATTGTTGATCAGCTGGGGCATACTCCCTCAAAGATTTCTATGCTCTCCCTGTTATTATGTTCTGAGGCTCATGCCAAGTCATTGATCAAGTTTCTAAAGATGGCTCATGTACCCAGTGCAATTTCTGTGGACCAGTTTGAGAATTGTGTTGCTCACCTGACCTATGACAACGGGTTAGGATTTTCTGATGCTGACTTGACCCCTGCCAAGAGGGATCATAACAGGGCCTTGCATATTTCAATTGAATGCAGGGGCACTACCCTGTCTCATGTGCTGATAGACAATGGTTCCTCTCTGAACGTGTTGCCTAAGGAAGTCCTGAACAAGCTGAGTCCTGAAGATACGGTATTGAAGCCCAGTAATATTGTGGTAAAGGCTTTTGATGGTTCTAGAAGAGTAGTGCATGGGGAAATTGATCTTCCAATCAAGGTTGGCTCTCAGGTGTTTACTGCTACATTCTATGTGATGGATATTCGTCCTTCGTACTCATGTCTGCTTGGTCGTCCCTGGATCCATGGGGCAGGTGCGGTGACCTCCACATTACATCAAAAGTTGAGATATCCGGTGAATGGAAAAGTTGTTACTGTCTTTGGAGAGGAAGAATACTTTGTCAGCCATGTAAACACTTTCAAGTATCTGGAAGTAGAAGGTGAATACATTGAAACTCCATGTCAGTCATTTGAAGTGGTTCCCTGGGCTGTTAAGGATTGTGTGACTCCTCCTACTGTGAAGAAGGTTCCTGTGGTCATCAGAAACCCTCCAACAATGGCAATGGCCTCCCTCAATGATGCAAAAGTTGTGGTGGAAGAAGGTGGTTGTACTATTTGGGGTCAGCTTCCTGATATTCCATACAAGTCTGACAAGTTTGGTTTGGGTTTCACTGCAGAGTCCCAGAAGGCTGTTCGTCGTGCTCGTGCTGTTCGTATCACCAATCAAGGGGTTATCAATGCTGTGGGAGATCAAGATGAAGACTACAACTTGGAGGCATGGATTTTTCCTACTGTGGGTGCTGGACTCAATAATTGGACAGCTGAAGATGTTATCCCTATCTCCTTTAGTCAGGAGTAAATACTATTACTGTGTTATGTTTTTAAATTTATAATTTCTGGAACAATTAAAACTTTCAAGCCCTGTGCCTTACCCGGGGCACAATGGTGTGCTTGTTACGGGTTGTCATTTCATTTGCATACTTCATTCAATAAAATCAGTGGACGTTTCGTTTTCGTAAATATTGTGTTCCTTGTCTTTCTTTTTCTTTTATTTTTGCTTTATCAGCTATGTGTTCTTACACACACCCACGTCACTAAAATGCAGATCCTCATCCACTCTGGATCCAGTTGATAACAGTTCTACTATTGCCAATTACAATTTCGAGAATCCGATCTATCAAACTGAAGACGGAAACGAGGACGATTGTGAAATACCTGTAGAGCTTGCTAGGTTGTTACAACAAGAAGAGAAAGCTATACAGCCACATGAAGAGCCAGTCGAAGTTGTGAATCTGGGAACTGAAGAAAACAGAAAAGAGGTCAAGATAGGGGCTGATTTAGAGGACAGTGTCAAGAGCAGGTTGATTCAGATGCTACGTGACTATGTGGAGATCTTTGCTTGGTCTTATGAAGATATGCCAGGGTTGGATACAGACATTGTGGTTCACCGTTTGCCAGTGAAAGAAGATTGTCGTCCAAAGAAGCAGAAGGTTCGTCGTATGCGTCCTGAAATGTCAGAAAAGATCAAAGCAGAGGTAATGAAACAATTCAATGCAGGGTTCTTGGCCGTAACTTCTTATCCTCAGTGGGTTGCAAATGTGGTACCAGTTCCTAAGAAAGATGGTAAGGTACGTATGTGTGTAGACTACAGAGATCTGAACAAGGCTAGCCCTAAAGATGACTTCCCACTTCCTCATATTGATATTCTGGTAGACAACACTGCTCAGCATAAGGTATTCTCTTTTATGGATGGTTTCTCTGGTTACAATCAAATCAAGATGGCACCTGAAGATATGGAGAAGACTACATTTGTGACACAGTGGGGCACCTTTTGCTATAAGGTAATGCCATTTGGTTTGAAGAATGCAGGGGCAACATATCAGCGTGCTATGGTGGCTTTGTTTCATGATATGATTCATCATGAGATAGAGGTATATGTGGATGATATGATAGCCAGGTCTCAGAATGAAGAACAACATCTTGATCATCTGCACAAGTTGTTTGAGAGGTTGAAGAAATACAGGTTGAGATTAAATCCAAACAAGTGTACTTTTGGAGTTAGATCTGGAAAGCTCTTGGGTTTCATTGTCAGTGGAAAAGGTATTGAAGTGGATCCTGCAAAAGTGAAAGCTATACGAGAGATGCCAGCTCCCCGTACTGAGAAGGAGGTTAGAGGTTTCTTGGGACGATTGAACTACATTGCAAGATTTATTTCCCAATTAACTACCATCTGTGAGCCAATCTTCAAGTTGTTGAGGAAAGATCAGGTGATGGAATGGAATGATGAGTGCCAGACTGCCTTTGATGAAATCAAGAGATATTTGCTAGAACCTCCAATTTTAATGCCACCAGTTGATGGAAGACCCTTGATTATGTATTTAACAGTATTAGACAACTCAATGGGGTGTGTATTGGGGTAACATGACGAGTCTGGTCGAAAAGAGCAGGCAATATACTACCTTAGCAAAAAGTTTACCGACTGTGAAACAAGATACTCACTGCTCGAGAAAACTTGCTGCGCTTTGGCATGGGCTGCTCGCCGACTAAGACAGTATATGTTGACCCATACTACCTTGTTGATTTCGAAGATGGATCCAATCAAGTACATATTTGAGAAATGCTTACAAGGATTGGCACGAGATGTTACCATTTGCTCTGCATGGTTATCGTATTACAATACGTACTTCAACAGGGGCAACCCCATTCTCCTTAGTCTATGGTATGGAAGCAGTTCTGCCTATTGAAGTTCAGATCCCCTCCTTGAGAATTATGAAGGATGCAGGCTTGGGTGAAGATGAGTGGATTCAGACTCGACTTGACCAGATAAATTTGATTGATGAGAAAAGGTTAGCAGCAGTTTGTCATGGCCAGATGTACCAGAAACGGATGATCAAAGCTTTTAACAAGAAGGTTAAGCCAAGGGTATATCAGGCTGGTGACTTGGTAATCAAGCGTATCATATTACCACAGGGTGATCCTAGGGGCAAGTGGACTCCAACATACGAGGGACCATTTGTAGTCAAGACAGTGTTCTCAGGAGGTGCCATGATACTGACTACAATGGATGGTGAAGACTTCCCACAACCTGTAAACGCAGACATAGTTAAAAAATACTACGCATAAAAAGAGACCCGCTAGGTTGACAGGCCTAGGCAAAAATAAGGGCATCCCGGCAAACCAAAAGGGTTTGGGCAAAAATTAGGGATATATATATAAAAAGATGTACACCCGGCAAGTCGAAAACCTGAAAAGGCGGCTTGGGCAAAAAAGGGTATCCCGGTGGATTGAAAACCTGAAAGGGCAATCCAGGCAAAAGTTAGGGATTAAAGCGTATGACTATGTCTCGTTTGGATCACTCATGAAACTGCAACCAGTTGTACTACTTACTCAAGCTCAAACAGATAAAGCTCAATCCAATCGTTTCCGTCTCAACAGCAAGAAGATGAGATACTTGAGTGGCAATAGTAGAATTGAAACTCAATAGGATTATTTCCCACATAGCTGATTCTTTTTGTAAAACTTCATGACAAAATTCTCTTACTAGGGTTTATGTCTCCTTGTACAAACTTACCCGTGTATGGGTCACTTTTGATATAAATAAATTCCATCTTTTGAATCCAGATTCACTTTTACCCTATTTACATAAGCGAAACGTCCATTGGTTGTGTTTGAATGTATGTATGCCTTTGAATATGATTGATGTTTACCAGAAACGCATGTATGCTTTTAATATGATTGATGTTTACCAGAAATGCATGAAAATGCAGTAATAGTGTTTACTAAGGACGAACGAGGGAAGGATTTCAACGAAGCTTCGCCGGTTCATCTTTACAAGACAGTTACAAACCATCAGTAGGACTAATCCATTTTCACAAAGTCTAATCTCCCCTGGAATTTATATCCATCTCTTTTATCCTCATACGGATATACGGGAAATTACTTTCCAATAAGGGCACGATGAACGAAGACGGGATGTTATACTTATCCTACTATCAAACGAAAACGAAGGTTATCTATACCCTACTATCCCCAACAACGGGAGGTTATCTATACCTTGTTATCCCCAACAACGGGAGGTTATCTATACCTTGTTATCCCCAGCAGACGGAGGGTTATATATTCTTCAACAACGAATCGGGATTTATTTTTCTTGACCAGCAGTTGTTATACAAGGATATCCAGACACTTCCAGCAGTGTCATAGCATACATACATCATTTACATCATACCATAACATATATGTCTATAGTACATTACCTAAGTGCATCATGTCATACATGCATACATAAAGCATAAACTAATGTTGTTATACAGAATGCTACCTTGTTTTCAGGTTAATTATCCAACAAACAATCTTATGATCTTTGGGACTGCTTTATTGTAACCTCAGGGTTACTTTATCCTCCTGATGAGCTTCTTATTACTTTGGGACTGCTTTATTGTAACCTCAGGGTTATTTTATCCTCCTGATAGCCTCTCATGACTTCAAGACTGCTTTAGAGCTACTGATTGCTCTATCCTCCTGAAATCATCCTATTACTTCAAGACTGCTTTAGAGCTATTCATTGCTCTATCCTCCTGAAGCCATCTAATTATTTCAAGACTGCTTTAGAGTTATCCATTGCTCTATCCTCCTGAAACTACATTATTATTTCAAGACTGCTTTAGAGCTATCCATTGCTCTATCCTCCTGAAATCATTACTTCAAGACTGCTTTAGAGCTATTGATTGCTCTATCCTCCTGAAGACATATCACATTATTACTTCAAGACTGCTTTAGAGCTATTGATTGCTCTATCCTCCTGAAGCCATTATTACTTCAAGACTGCTTTAGAGCTATTGATTGCTCTATCCTCCTGAGGTCAGATTTATCACTTCAAGACTACTTTAGGGTTATCATTATTGATTGCTCTATCCTCATGAAGACATGCTGTTACATCAGTATTACTCCAGACTCCTGACAGTTCTCATTATACTACTGAAGAACTTTCCCCTAGTGGCATCTTTAAGCCCACTCAATCATGTTCAACCAACCATCAATATCACTCCATGCACTGGTGAGTGCAAATTTTTGGGCTTTTGTGTTCAATCCCCTTCAACCTTCCAGGTTACGACTGGCAAATATACCAATCTAACCCCTCAGGTTTCAGAAAATTGAACAGGGGCAGCTGTTGCACCCCAAAATTTGCCCTCACAATACAAGACTTTGTGTTCCAAGAAGGTTCACAAGGTTCACAAAATTCATAATTGGTCAGAAGAGTTGACAATTCCCTCAGACAATGCACCTCCTAAGCAGTGCATCCAAAACTAGGGTTTTGACTTTAATCAGGCTAAATGGACTTCCAAGACTTCAATTGAGCTTCATAACATCTTATATGTGTATAAGAACCCCCATGTCAAGTTTCAAGACTTTTCTCAAAAGTTTGCTCAGTCAGATGATCAGATAAGTCAAAAGCAGTCAATGCAGTTAAAAGGTCAAACTGAGGTCAACTGTGGTCAAACCAAAGTCAAACTTCATGATTCTTTTTTGCCAACATCAAAGAGAGGTTGGGTGAGAAATATTATCATAATAACTGTAATACCCCAAATTTTGCCCTAAGATTTGTCGTCGCGTTTCATTGCATTTAATCAATTACTAACAAATTTGTGTAGTCATTTGACTTTTTGCAGGTAAATATCATATGGCATGCATATTTTTTCTAAAAAGTAAAAATGGCACAATTGGCAGGAGGACATGTGTAAGGAGTTATGAGTGTGAGAGGTTGAGAGTTCGAATCTCACCTTTGTCACTTTTTTTTTTTGTTTTTTATTATTTTTACTCTAAATTTTTCTATCTTTCATTAAAAAAATAACAAAAATAGTTTTTTATTATTATTTAATTATTATTTTCGTATTTTAATTAAATCATTTTTTAAAATATTATTTTTTTCACTTTTTTCTAAATTATTCATAAAAATATCCAAAAAATCATAAAATAAAAAATATTGAAAAAAATTTTGTTCTTTTTATAATATTTTTTATTTTAGGAATCAATAGGATTATTAGTTTTTATTTTAAGTTTATTTTAATTATTTTAAATTATTTAAATTTTATTTTTTCTTAACTAATTATTTAGTTTGGGCTTTAAAATGGGCTTTAGGGACATTATTGACAATTTGGTGTTAACCCTAATTTGTTCCCTATATATACATGTGTTGCCTTGTTGGAAAAAAAAGGGAGAGAATGAAAAAAACCTAAGAGGAGTGAGTGCCGTTTGCCGTTATTTAGTTTTCTTCTTCATCCATTACTATTGTTTCTTTTTCTTCATCGTTTACCGTTATTTCTTTTCCTTCATCTATTACTGTTGTTTCTTTTTCTTCATCTTTTACCGTTATTTCTTTTTCTTCATCTATTACCGTTATTTCTTTTTCTTTATCTATTACTGTTACGTTTATATATATATAATTTTTAAATTGTTAGAGTTTATATATATAAGATTTTTGATCGAATTATGTCGATACGATGTTTGCACATTTGTGTGCATGACGCGTGACATTTGTGTTAGTTCGATCTGGTTGCGATGATCGCATTTTTGTGTGAGCAATAATACTATTTTTTGCTTAATTTCTTTTTCTTTGCGATAAATTTTGTTTCGTCCGATTTAGATCTGGTTGCGATGAGCGCATTTCTGCGTTAGCAACATTGTTGGGTTATTTGGCACATTTAAAATTCATTATTGCTTTATTATTATTATTATTATTATTATTATTATTATTATTATTATTATTATTATTATTATTATTATTATTATTATCATTATTTATTATTATTATCATTATTATCATTATTATTACCATTATTATTATTATTGTTATCATTAATTTATTAAAATTTGTTATAATATAAAAATCTGTTTTTTAAAATAAATAACATTAACATCTTTTCCAAATTAATATGAAAACCTATTATTTTTAAGAAAAACTTTTTTTTTAGATAAATTTAAAATAATAACTAAAATCTTTTTTTTAAAATAATAACTAGAACCGTTATTTATTTTATTTTATTATTGTTCAATTCAAATTTCATTATCATATTGTATCTGCTCCTCTCATGTAACCTCGCGAACTTAACAATCGCTCTTTAAATTCTGCCTTTAAATTTCTGCTTGCATGGTTTAAATTATGACATTATCTCTCTGTTTGCATGATTCAATTATCTCACGCGTTTACTATTATTTCTGTCACATTGCACACATCCGAAGGTTAGGTCTAACTGTTTGGCCGCCGCGCCAATAGTCCGTAAAACTTCACACATTCAATTTCAAATCCTCAAAACTACAAACTACAAACCCTAATTTTCACAAATGCCTCGCCGCAGGCAAAATTACAATTTTACCCTTAGCATTAGGTCAAAGAGCCGCCGCGCTCATTTTAGGGTTTCCCGCCGTGGAATCCCTAATTTAACCCTAATTACAACTTAACATTTCAACGTAGAGATTTGGAGTTTCTACACTCCACGTAAGCGTGTCCTTAAGATGCGTTTATTCCCCTTGAGACCTTGACCACTGTCAAGAGATCTCTAACCTCCCTTTTGAGGAGAACTACGATTACTCTGATTCCACTCCCGTAAGGATACGTAGGCACAAGATGCGATGTCTTGCCGAGTAAACTTAGAATTAACCCCCTTTATTATTTATTATTGCTTATTTATATTTTATTTATCTTTGCTATTTAATTATTTTGCTTATTATTTTGTAATTGTTTCTTGGATGTAAAGTTGTTTAATTATTTAATTATTATGGTTAGTAATTAGGGAGTGTAACAACATGTATGTAATATTAAAATAAATTTAGATCACTTTTAAATAAAGATAATTAAAATAAACACGTCACACACGTAAGTCGATTTTAATCGCCGTCTCACTTCCTAAGGATATCCCTCAAGTTGCCTACGAATAATGGTTAAGTGGGGTGTATAAAGCAAGTCCCTCAAATGGAAAAATCATCAAAGTCCCTTATGGCTGCCTTTACGAATCGAGTCCCTTTCGAAAAATGATGATGGTCCCTTATATGTGCTTATTACATCCCACAATGGCCTTCAAAGTCAAATTGTCCCTCACATGTCCCTTAACATCCAAAGTAAGGACTACCTACTCCATTATAGTAGGGATAGTCTTACTAAAGGAAAGAATAAAGAATAAGAAAGACCTTTAAACATTAGGGTAGGTTACTCCTAGGTGCTTGCTCACTTCAAAACTGTTTCACACTTAAACAAATTTTCAACAAGTTTTCAAACAAGTTCTTAACACATCCTTACATGGATTATTTATTAACTATTCTGAAAATTTTCTGTTCACACACTACACTTTCAAAACAATTCAGAAGTGAGCTTAAGTACCTAAGAGCCCATGGATAACCATGGATGAAAAGGATGCTAATACCTTCCCTTTTCATAACCTACCCCCCGGACCCAAAATATTCTCTAAGGTCTTTCCTGTTCTTTTATAACCTTTCCTTATGGATAAAATAAAAGTCGGTGGCGACTCTTGCTATCCGCAACATTGTTTAAAGTCAGTTCACCGGGTTACAATGACCGGTCAAACTGATCGCGACTTTCTATGTCTAACAAATCTAACTGCAAGTGCACAGCCTATCGCGTAGTAATAATAGATATCGATCCCACAGGGACTCGTAATCAATCTAGTGTTATCGGGTGTTACAGTGTTTAGCTAGGTCGGTTTGGTTTCAAGTTGAATAATGGCAGAATAAATGCGTAAACTAAAGGGAACTAAAACTTTTACTTAAGATATGAATTTATGAATCGATATGCAATAATTTTGTTCTTCGGGGATTTGACAATTTATTGGCGTATTAAGTGTTTTCAAACTTAGTTTAAGAAGAAAATAGTGATCTAAAGACTTTTGTCTCACGATGGTTGTTGACGCTAGTCGCAACTCTAAGGTGGAACGTATGCTGTCGCTATCCCGTTCGGGATTAAAGTTACCTTTTGAAAATCTCTAAGTTCTAATCCTTTTTAAAGCGCTTTCGCTGTTTTTAAATCGAATGCCTAGTTTTTACTATCTGGTCTTAGCCTCAGTTGTCGCTTGTTGGTTCGTACCTTAATATGGTTTCCCACTGTCGTGGCAAAACCACCGTAAATAGCTTCTCACTGTCGTGACAAAGGTTTATTTAGAATTTTGATTAAAAACTAAAACCATAACTGAGTTTTGAAAAGAGAAAGACTACGCCAATTGTTATCAAATTCCGTCTGAATTATTATTACATATCGATTACGGTAATTTAGCTAGACATGGAAAAGGAAATGGTAATACATAAATAAAAGCAGTAATTAAGAACATACATCATAATGAAAATTGCAATTACGATTAAAAATGAAAACTTGGAAATATTCCAATTGGCTTTTAGGCAGATCCTCCACAATGTTGGCAGGATTCTGGTCTTTGTGCCAATTGATCGTACAAGGAAAATGGGAATTACAAAATATCAAAGAATACAGAGAAGGAAAAGAGAAACAAATAAGAATATAAGAACGGTAAGGTTGCTCTGGAGATGAATTGGCAGCACTTCGTTGTCTTGAATGCGACCCCTTTTTCAGGTCCCAACCTCTTCCTTTTATAGAGGGAGAGTATCTAACGGTTATTCCTTCAGGAAGTGGGTTTGAGGCAGAAAAGTAGGAGCTAGTGGCCACACTTTTGGTCTTTGAGGGGGAATTTTTGCACGTGACTTCATTCTGCACGTTCTGGCTGCATGACAGTCGTCATGGAGGTGTGACGGTCGTCACACGCATGACGAGCGTAACGGCTGTGTGACGGTCGTCACATCAGTAAAACTCGTTTCTGCTGTTTTTCTCTTGGTTTTTCATCTATTTTTCACTTGTTTTTGCTCCTTTTCTTCATATTGCTTTGCTTGGACATGTTCTTCGAATACCTGCATAATACTTAGACAAATAGCATGGAATGCCCCGAATTCGAAGTGAAACCGGTCAAACATTAGTTAAAACACATGTCATTTTATATATACATTTTCGTGTTATCAAACTCCCCTAAACTTGAATCTTTACTTGTCCTCAAGTAAAAGTTGGAAAAATTGGAAATGGGGCAAACACGCGGCACGCTTCTCCTTTCCGAAAGGTTTTTCAAATTATAAGTTAGGAAGGCCAAGACTAAAATTGAAACAAAACACATACGGTGGTGACACTGAGTTGTAAGTCTTCGAAGTCCTCCTTTTTATGCAAGCCAGTTCCAATCGTGCTACTGCAGCTTGGCGTTAAGTTCCTTTCAACAAGTTTTACCCGGTTTGTTCTGGCGCAGTCACATTAAGCCTGTTATCCATATACTTTCATGGCAAGTCAACCTGTTAGTCGCTATGATCTCTTTTCTATTTTGACTCTTCTTTGCACATAAGCTTATGCTATTGATTTCCAAAGACTTTCTGTACCGTTGGGCTAAATGCTCGGGTGAGGAGCACCTAACTTAGAAGGAACATGTCTCTATACTCAGGCTATATGGCTTTTTCTTCTTCATGATTTTTCATTTTGAGTTAGAGATCACACACACTTATTTGCATTGGTTTCATTGCTTAGAAGCATTTAGGATGGTGCTGACTGCTTGTATAAACTACTGGGGGCTATGTTTGAGTAGGAGCTTGAAGCTTCGGTACGTGTAGGTAGTGAAACGGACTCGCATAAACTGGAGGTCTAAGGTGTCAGGACGGTAATGGAATTGTTAGAATTTTCTTCTCGGGATTTCCATACTTGATTTGAACTTTGGCGTGTCGTCGTGATGCTTTGAGGCAAGAAGTTTAAAGATTTCTTTGTATAGTCATATGAAACGCGGGGAGTTCACATAACGGAGATAAATATATAAGAGCTTATTTGCCGAAACCGAAAATTAAAATTTCTTTAAATTCGAAAGAAAAAGTACAATGGGAAATAACACGAGAAAGGGAAATGAAAAGGGAAATAACGATCCGCTCCCACACTATCTCAATCAGTGTCCCCACTGATTTTGAAAGAATGCAGAAGGGAGATACAAAGGAAATAAAGAAAAAAACAACAAAAATGGCAAAAATGAAAAATACTACTAATCTCGTCCTCGTCCTCGATCTCTTCCTCGACCTCTGGCTGGGGGGTCACGGGCGGCGAGGTTCAGAGCCCCGGTGTGGAATATGTAATCCCGGAGGCCGTCGACTCGCACAGTGAGGTGTGCCATCTCGTCAGCCATGCCGGAATGGATATCGTGCATCATCTGCAAAGATTGCTGGATTTGGCCGGTTTGCTCTCTCTGCCATGCTTCAAATTCCTCAGCCCTGCGGTTCTGCTGCTCCATCATAAGCAGCATCTGGCTCTGTTGCTCGATGCAGCGGAGGAGGGCCGTAGATGTGTCATTAGTGGCAGGACGGGGGCGGCGGCGCGTGGAAGGGCCAGCGGTAGCAGCTGCTTGTGATGGCTCAGGCTGGTCGGCTCTGTCTAGCTCCTCCTGAACTTCGTCCCTAGGCTCTGGGATATTATCCTGTGATGGGGCAGCAGGGGCAGCGGTGTCGAAGAGCCAGTTGACTCTGTCCTCTGGATGCATCCAGGTGCGTGAAGGCATGATGATGCTCTGGATAGTGCGGCCTCACACTACAGGATGATATTGCCCATCACGGCGGGCCTTGATGAGGTGGGAGGCGCGACAGTGGTCGGTGTCCAGGAATACGGGGGGCATCTGGCGGAGTGTCTGGAGGCGGTCGCCATGACCGAGGCCTATGGCGATGGATGTGATGATGCCACCGAAGTAGAAAGGTTTAGAGCCGCGGTTGTAGTTGGCCTGAATGTGAGCCAAGAGAAACGGGGCGGCGTTAACCGGCTCTGAAGCGAACACACAGCGGAGGAAAAACAGCTCCTTCGAGTTGACCTTATGGTTACTGTCACGAGCGAATATTGTGTTGCTCAACACGCGGTGGAAGTAGCGGATAGCTGGGTTGTGGATATGAGTGGCGTTCAGCGTGTCCCAGCTGTCTGGAGTGGTTCCTGTCAATCGGTTCCAGAGAGGGAAGGCCTCTTGGTAGAACTGATCGGAGATGCGGCGGTAAGCATCGTCGCTGTGAGTTAACTGTAGGATGACGGCGATGCGGTCCTGGGGGACCTGATATTCAGTGCCGAACAGCCGAAAGCAGGCGGCGCCATGAAGTTGGTTGGCATCGCCGGATGATGTTGTGTAGGAGAAAGAGCTGAGAAACTCCAGAGTGAGTTGCTCGTAGATGGGTTAAGGATTGGTGCAGAGATTCCAGATGCCGGCTCTCTGCAACATCCAAGTGACGCCGTCGAGAATCCTGAGTTCCGTCAGAGAATTCAGATGAGCATACCGGGTCGGTTGAAGCGACTGTTGATGGAATGCTAGGAAATTCGTCTGTTTCCGTTCGCCGGCCTCTCCTTCTCGGAAGGTGATGTTGCTCAAATCGGGGTTTGCACTAGCCATTTTGGTGAGAGAGGTGCAGAGGTTTGAGAATATGGGGTTTCAGAGAATGGTGAGGCAAAGGAGTGCAGAGGGTAATATATAAGGGTGAATGGAGGTTGAAAATGGTGGAGGTTTTACGGGGGATTCAGAGGGTGTTGAGTGGGTTTTAATAATGGGATAGTGGGGAATTAGGGGAGAGGAGATGGAGAGGGGCGCAACTCTGTTTTAAACAGAATTGGGGTTTTTTCTGCATGACGACCGTCAGGGGTCTGTGACGGTCGTAACACGCGTGACGACCGTGGTGGGGGTGTGACGACCGTCACAGCAGCAAAGTCTGCAGAATTGCAGAATTTTGCTTGTGGGGCGTTTTAACAGTGGAGAATATGGTATTACGACTTATGATGGACTAATGACAAAATAAAAATGAACAGGAAACATAATTAAGGAAAATACTGAAATGAAAATAACATTAAATCGAAAAATGAGTGTAAGGTAGTACAATATCCAAAAAGAGGAAACAATTGCAAAATGAACTAATGTCGAACATTGTAAAATGCAGGAAACGTAAATTAAAGCGAAAACTAAAATATCACTCCGTTGGTTTCTTCAAATTGTTGACCTGCTGAACAACGACATTAAATTGGTCGCTAACCAAGTCCATGAAGGTAACGAAAGCCATATGAAGCTGCGTTAATTCATCTTTG
This sequence comes from Lathyrus sativus, assembly GCA_963859935.3. NCBI lineage: Eukaryota > Viridiplantae > Streptophyta > Magnoliopsida > Fabales > Fabaceae > Lathyrus > Lathyrus sativus. The sequence continues at coordinate 680,998,910 of OZ012738.1, read as the reverse complement.
ATAGTGGTTACTTCCAGCTTGAGGTCGTCTACAGTTTTCAGAACAGTGTCTAGCTTATCTGTGTTTTGTTCAGGTGTGGGGTCAGGAAAATTATGGTAGTTAGGAGGGGTCTCAGGATCGATCTCCACTTCAGACTCATAGTCTTGGTAGTACAAATAGTCGTGTGCTTCTGAGATTTGATCACTGTCATACATATAAGCCTGGGGTGTGGAGTGAGGTGATGGAGGTCCCATAGGCTCGTCCAATTCATAAAGCCAATTGTCTTTGTTATGGATACTGGTTAGCTCATGGTTGGACAATGTGAAAAGGTGGACAGGTTGATCAGCTATGAGGTATTCGTAGGCTCCTGGTCCTAAGGTACCTAGAATGCGTCTATTGAAGCAGAACTGGATGTCCATTGCTCTGAGGTTGCCGAAACGAACGGCTTTGTTCAAGTAATACCTCAGACCAATTTCATGCGCGATCATGGTGACTAGGCCTCCTATTAAAATGGGTGAGTGCGGGTCCTGATTGATGCGTGTAAATGCCCTCATCATAAAAGGGACAACATTTACAGGGCGGCCTTGTGAAGCACAGAAAAGGATGAATAGCTCGTCCTTTGAGACTGTTGTGATGTTTTCTTCCTTACCAAAGAGGGTATGGGTTAATATCCTATGGAAATAGCAGAAGGCTGGATTGTGTATCGCGTTGTTGTGCATGTCGTTCGATTCTGGGTGATAGTTTCCGGTGATGGAACCCCAGAATTGGTCTAATTCGAGATCAAAATCCTCTTCAGTGGCGGTAAACACAAACGGTCCGCTAGGGAAGCCTAGGATGTTAGCTAACGTGGTACGGTTGTGCGTTTGGTCTATTCCAAACATTCTAAAGGTTATTAACTCTTTAGTGGATCCAAAGCCATATTCAGGTAAGTAACTTAGGGAGCTAAGGAATTCGAATGTCAGTTCACGGAAGGTAGCAAATCGGGTCTTTAGAGCAGTTTGCTCCCAGCCTAATTGGTAAAATAAGTACTGAATGCTATCCTGGATTCCTAGCTTGTCCATGGTTGGTGTATCATAGTACAGAGTCGAAGCAAAGTTTCTTTGAGTCAGTGCCTCGAATCTGGCCTGCTGAGCTCGTCCTCTAAACACAACAGTCGTAACGTCGATGTCGGCCATACTCGTTAGTCGGATAAAATGGAAGAAAAGTAGAATGGCTTTTAAAATCCTGGAAAAAATCACATTCACTCAGATCATAATTTTAAGAAAAATAAAAAGTGATAAAAGAGAAAAATATAAAATAAATATAAATAATGGAAAATAAGATAATAGAAATTTATAAAAATTATAAGTTAATAAAAAGAATAGTTTTAATAAATTTAGAAGGAGAATAAGGAAAACTTTGGGTTGCCTCCCAATCAGCGATGTCTTTAACGTCAGAAGCCTGACGATAGCTTGGATATAAGCTATTCGGGAATCTCGAGCAATTTCATATTGCTCACGTGGTCGCTGTGTTCACTTTGATTATAATGTTTCAAACGCTGTCTGTTTACTATAAACGGTGCGTTGATTTGATTCTTGACTTCAACAGCTCCACTCTTAAGGACTTTGGTGACCTCAAAAGGTCCAGACCACCTAGATTTTAGTTTTCCAGGGAATAGTTTCAATCTGGAGTTGAATAGGAGCACGATGTCTCCCACTCTGAATTGCTTCCGGATTGAACGTTTATCATGCCATTTCTTGGTCCTTTCTTTGTAGATGCGTGCATTCTCGTACGCGTCTAATCTTAGCTCTTCCAATTAATGAAGGTTCAAGATTCGCTTTTCTCCTGCCGCAGTGTAGTTGAAGTTTAGTGTCTTAATAGCCCAGAAGGCTTTATGCTCTAACTCTACCGGCAGGTGGCATGATTTTCCGTAGACTAGTTTGAATGGTGTGGTGCCTATCGGTGTCTTAAAGGCGGTCCTATAGGCCCATAAAGCTTCGTTCAGCTTTGAGGACCAATCTTTCCTGGAGGTTGCGACAGTCTTTTCTAAAATTTGCTTTATTTCCCTGTTCGAAACCTCCACTTGTCCACTAGTTTGTGGATGATACGGTGTGGCTACACGGTGTTTGACTCCGTATTTGGAAAGGAGTTTATCAAAGATTCGCGATATGAAATGCGAACCACCGTCACTAATGACTAGCCTGGGCACACCGAATCTTGGAAAGATTACGTTTTTAAAGAGTTTAACGACTACTCGCGTGTCATTTGTTGGAGCGGCAACAACCTCTATCCATTTCGATACATAGTCGACAACGACGAGTATATATTTATTTCCAAAAGAAGATGGGAAAGGTCCCATGAAGTCGATTCCCCAGACGTCAAAGATTTCTACTTCCAAGATTCCTCTCTGAGGCATTTCATCGCATCGTGAGATGTTGCCGGTGCGTTGGCACCGGCCGCATTTTAATACCGCGGTATGGACGTCCTTCCAGAGACTGGGCCAAAATAAGCCAGACTGTAGGATTTTAGCGCACGTCTTTGAGGTGCTGGCATGACCACCATATGGTGCTGAATGGCATTGGGTGATGATGTCTTTTATTTCTTCCTCTGGGACACAACGACAGTATAAGTTGTCGGCGCTTCGTCTGAAGAGTAGAGGTTCGTCCCAGTAGTAGTGCTTTAAGTCATGGAAGAATTTCTTCTTTTGTTGATAAGTCAGGTCCGGTGGAAGCACGCCTGTGGCCAGGTAATTAACGATGTCGGCAAACCACAGCAAAGTGGCTTGGGCATAGACAGCTTCCACGACTTTTTCCAGTTCTGGTTCTTCCGAAGTAGAGTTAGACATATCGCTTTCCAATTTGGCTATCAGACGTTCGTAAGGAAAGTCGTCATTGATAGGCACTGGTTCTTGTTTTATGCCCTCTATACGGGATAAGTGATCGACAACTACGTTCTCGGTCCCCTTCTTATCTTTAATTTCTAAATCGAACTCTTGTAATAATAGGATCCATCTCAATAATCTGGGTTTTGTGTCCTTTTTGTTTATTAGGTACCTAATGGAAGCGTGGTCTGTGTATATGATTATTTTGGCTCCTACCAAGTAGGAACAGAATTTGTCAAGAGCGAACACGATTGCTAAGAGTTCCTTTTCTGTTGTGGCGTAGTTCATTTGGGCAGGGTCTAATGTTCTACTGGCGTAGTAGATAGCGTGAAGCTTCTTATCCTTCCTTTGTCCTAGAACTGCACCTACGGCGTAATCACTCGCATCGCACATGATTTCGAACGATAGTCGCCAATCTGGGGGTTGCATGATTGGTGCGGTGATAAGTGTTGACTTTAGAGTTTCGAATGCCTCTAAGCATTCTTTGTCGAAGATGAACTCGACATCTTTCATTAACAAACCTGTAAGAGGTTTTGTGATTTTTGAGAAATCCTTTATGAATCTTCGGTAGAATCCAACGTGTCCTAAGAAGCTTCGTATTTCTCGTACGGTTTTCGGAGGCTGGAGATCCTTTATGATCTTTATTTTAGCTTTGTCAACTTCGATCCCCTTTTCAGAGATGACGTGTCCCAAAACAATGCCTTGTCGGACCATGAAATGGCATTTTTCCCAATTAAGGACAAGGTTCACTTCGGCGCATCTTTTGAGTACCATTTCTAAATTCGACAGGCAGCTTTCGAAGCTTTGTCCGCATACAGAGAAGTCATCCATGAACACTTCCATGATGTCATCTATGAAATCTGCGAAGATTGCCATCATGCATCTTTGAAAGGTTGCTGGAGCATTGCATAGTCCGAACGACATTCGGCGGTAGGCAAAAGTACCATAAGGACAGGTGAATGCTGTCTTTTCCTAGTCATTGGGGTGAATAGGGATTTGAAAGAATCCCGAATAACCATCTAGATAGCAGAAGTACGAATATTTCGCTAGTCTCTCCAACATTTGGTCTATGAACGGTAAAGGGAAGTGATCTTTCCGAGTCGCCTTGTTCAGTTTTCTGTAATCGATACACATCCTATTTCCGGTCACAACTCTTTGGGTTATCGATTCGCCTTTCGCATTCTTCACTACAGTAACGCCTCCTTTCTTGGGTACTACGTGTACTGGGCTGACCCATTGGCTGTCGGAGATTGGGTATATGATTCCTACGTCTAGTAGCTTTTTCACCTCGTCTTTGACTACAGTGCTTAGGATCGGGTTTATCCTTCTCTGATGTTCTCTTTAAGTTTTGCAGTCTTCCTCCAGCATGATACGGTGCATACAGATGGAGGGACTTATGCCTTTTAGATCGCTTATGTTATAGCCTAACGCGGTTGGGTATCTCCTTAGGACTTCTAATAATCGCTCAGTTTCTGATTGTCCCAAGTTAGCGTTTACTATTACTGGTCTTTTGAATTCTGTATCTAGGAATTCATACCTGAGAGTTTTGGGTAGCTCTTTAAGTTCTAAAGCTGGGTTTTTCGGACCTGGCATGTGATTTGGAGTGAGTGCTAAGATCTCACTCAGACTATCATCTTTGTATGGTGCACGCCAGTTGTCGTCTTCATGAATATCAGGGATCGGGATTTTCATGATTTCAGAATATGTAGTTTCCTCCTTTTCTAATTCTCGTATGCATTCGTCAATTACATCTACTATATAGCATGTGTCAACGATGGCTGGTGCCTTCAAGAATTTAGTAAGGATGAACTCTATCTTTTCTTCTCCTACTTCGAATGTTAGCCTTCCTTTCTTTACGTCTATAATAGCTCCGGTTGTAGCTAGGAACGGTCTTCCTAGGATAATTGGGGTTATAGAGTCCTCTTTGATGTCCATGATTATGAAGTCGGTTGGGATATAGAATTGTCCTATGCGTACTGGAACGTTTTCCAGTATTTCGACGGGGTATTTGACTGATCGGTCAGCCAATTGTACGGACATTTTAGTTGGTCTTAGTTCTCCCATATTCAGCTTTTTTCATATAGATAAAGGCATGACGCTTATACTGGCTCCTAGATCGCATAGAGCTTTGTCTATTACGAACTTTCCTATGACGCATGGTATGGAGAAACTACCTGGGTCTTTTAGTTTAGGAGGCATGTGGTTTTGAATGATTGCGCTACATTCGGCAGTAAGTGTCACTGTCTTGTTATCCTCTATTTTCCTTTTATTAGACAAGATTTCTTTAAGAAACTTAGCGTATGACGGCATTTGAGTTACCGCTTCTGTGAACGGAATAGTGATGTTTAGTTGTTTCAGAAGTTCAACAAATTTCTTGAATTGTCCTGAAGTTTTGGAATTTATTAATCTTTGAGGATAAGGGATAGGTGGTTTATATGGCGCTGGAGGCGCATATGAGTTTTCATCTTTGGCGGCTTTCTGCTTGTCACATTCCTTCTTTTCTGTTTCAGACTCCTTTTCGGTTGGTTTATCGGATTTCTGTTGCATTACTAAATCTTTGTTCCTAGGATCTGTTGGGCCTTTCAATTCTTTTCCACTTCTTAATATAACAGTGTTTGCGTGACCTTTCGGGTTAGGTTCGGGCTGTCCTGGAAATGTTCCAGCTGGGGCAGCTGCAGAGGCTTGTTGTTGAGCCACTTGTGATATCTGCGTTTCGAGCATTTTATTGTGGGTGGCTAAAGCGTCTACTTTTCCGGTCAGCTGTTTAATTTGCTCGCTAGTGTGTATGTTTTGATTTAGGAACTCTTTGTTTGTTTGAGCTTGAGTAGCTATGAATTTTTCCATCACCAACTCGAGGTTTGATTTCCTAGGGGCAGTCTGGGCAGCAACTGGTTTCTGATATCCTGGCGGAGCACCTGGTGCTTGCAAGGCATTATCGTTCTTGTAGGAAAAGTTTGGGTGGTTCCTCCATCCTGGGTTGTAAGTATTTGCGTAAGGATTTCCTTGAGCGTAATTTATTTGGTCTGGTGGGATTCCGGCCAACAATGGGCACTCGGGCGCATTATGAGTGGCGATTCCGCATAACTCGCAGTTTGGAGTTACAGCAGCGACGACTGCAGTTGGGTTAACAGTCAGACTGTCGATTTTCTGTGCTAAAGCATCTACTTTAGCGTTGAACTTTTCAAGGCTGCTGATCTCGTACATCCCACCTGTCGCTGCGGGTTTCTCTGCTGGAATGCGTTCACTTCCCCATTGGCAGTGGTTCTGAGAAATGTTTTCGATTAGTTGATAGGCTTCGTCGTATGGCTTATCCATAAGTGCACCGCCCGCGACGGCGTCTACCGTTAATCTGGTGTTGTATAGAAGCCCATTATAGAAAGTATGGATCGTCACCCAGTCTTCTAGACCGTGGTGAGGACATGTTCTCATCATATCTTTGAACCTTTCCCATGCTTCGTAGAGAGATTCAGTATCTTTTTGTCGAAATCCGTTGATTTGGGCTCTAAGCATAGCAGTTTTGCTTGGCGGAAAATATCTTGCTAAGAAAACGTTCTTCAACTGTTCCCATGTCGTGACGGAGTTGGATGGTAAGGATTGTAACCATGTCCAAGATCTATCTCTAAGAGAGAAAGGGAAAAGACGAAGTCTTATTGCGTCTGGAGTTACTCCATTTGCTTTCACTGTGTCTGCGTATTGTACAAACTTCGTTAAGTGTTCATTTGGATCCTCAGTTGCATTTCCTGAGAATTGATTTTGTTGTACAGCTGACAGCAATGACGGTTTTAGTTCGAAATCGGTTCGATTTATAGTTGGGGCAGCTATGCTACTTCTAGGCTCCATCTGAGAGGGTGTAGCGTATGCCTTCAGCGGTTTGTTTTGAGGTGCTTCAGTCATCTTTGCTTCTTCAACAGGAGGATGAGCTAGAAGATGAGGAATGTTGTGTCTTCGTTGATATTCGACGATGCGCCTTCTTAGATGTAAGAAGCGCTCTAGTTCGGCGATTGTAGGTTGTAAGATTTCGTCTTGTGAGCGAGTACTTGGCATACAATCGAAGAACTAGTAGAGGGAGAGAGAATTGTTAACCTAGTCTATATTGTGTAACAAAGGATTACACTATTGACTAAACAGGTCCCCGGCAACGGCGCCAAAAACTTGATCGCGACTTTCGATGTCTAACAAATCTAACTGCAAGTGCACAGCCTATCGCGTAGTAATAATAGATATCGATCCCACAGGGACTCGTAATCAATCTAGTGTTATCGGGTGTTACGGTGTTTAGCTAGGTCGGTTTGGTTTCAAGTTGAATAATGGCAGAATAAATGCGTAAACTAAAGGGAACTAAAACTTTTACTTAAGATATGAATTTATGAATCGATATGCAATAATTTTGTTCTTCGGGGATTTGACAATTTATTGGCGTATTAAGTGTTTTCAAACTTAGTTTAAGAAGAAAATAGTGATCTAAAGACTTTTGTCTCACGATGGTTGTTGACGCTAGTCGCAACTCTAAGGCGAAACGTATGCTGTCGCTATCCCGTTCGGGGTTAAAGTTACCTTTTGAAAATCTCTAAGTTCTAATCCTTTTTAAAGCGCTTTCGGTGTTTTTAAATCGAATGCCTAGTTTTTACTATCTGGTCTTAGCCTCAGCTGTCGCTTGTTGGTTCGTACCTTAATATGGTTTCCCACTGTCGTGGCAAAACCACCGTAAATAGCTTCTCACTGTCGTGACAAAGGTTTATTTAGAATTTTGATTAAAAACTAAAACCATAACTGAGTTTTGAAAAGAGAAAGACTACGCCAATTGTTATCAAATTCCGTCTGAATTATTATTACATATCGATTACGGTAATTTAGCTAGACATGGAAAAGGAAATGGTAATACATAAATAAAAGCAGTAATTAAGAACATACATCATAATGAAAATTGCAATTAGGATTAAAAATGAAAACCTGGAAATATTCCAATTGGCTTTTGGGCAGATCCTCCACAATGTTGGCAGGATTCTAATCTTTGTGCCAATTGATAGTACAAGGAAAATGGGAATTACAAAATATCAAAGAATACAGAGAAGGAAAAGAGAAACAAATAAGAATATAAGAACGGTAAGGTTGCTCTGGAGATGAATTGGCAGCACTTCGTTGTCTTGAATGCGGCCCCTTTTTCAGGTCCCAACCTCTTCCTTTTATAGAGGGAGAGTATCTAACGGTTATTCCTTCAGGAAGTGGGTTTGAGGCAGAAAAGTAGGAGTTAGTGGCCACACTTTTTGTCTTTGAGGGGGAATTTTTGCACGTGACTTCATTCTGCACGTTCTAGCTGCATGACGGTCGTCATGGAGGTGTGACAGTCATCATACGCATGACGAGCGTAACGGCTGTGTGACGGTCGTCACATCAGTAAAACTCGTTTCTGCTGTTTTTCTCTTGGTTTTTCATCTATTTTTCACTTGTTTTTACTCCTTTTCTTCATATTGCTTTGCTTGGACATGTTCTTCGAATACCTGCATAATACTTAGACAAATAGCATGGAATGCCCCGAATTCGGAGTGAAACCGGTCAAACATTAGTTAAAACACATGTCATTTTATATATACATTTTCACATTATCACAAACAAACATCAAAGGAGACTAGTAACAACTAGAATTCATAGGAGAAGTTGATGACAACCAGACAAGCAAAATCAAAAGAGAGTTAATAACAACTAAACTTTAAAGGGGAGACAGGTAACAACTAGATAAACAGTAACAACATATGTGTGACAACCAAAGATCTTAACAAAGATGTCAGTTATCACTGGACTTGGGGTAGAAGTTGGTGGCAACCAAAGATCTTAACAAAGATGTCAATCACAACTGGACTTTACTAGGGATTTCATAAAAGAGACGCGGGATGGTTGCTTTATAAGCAAATTTTCTCAAGTAAAGAGAAAAACCAACAGAGTTTTCATCAACTTTCTCCAAGATGATGCCATTTGTTATCTGGGTATAAATTCCACGGAGATGTTGTTATAAAAACATTGCTGGACAATGCATTTTGTCTTTAATGAGGATCCGTAATAGATTCTTCCTGCGAGACACAATGCAAAATAAATGCATGCTCAAACTAGGTTCGGCGACCTAATTAGGTTTAAAAGCAACACATGCCAGGGACCAAAGTTTAATCCAGGAAAAATCTAGAAAGAAACGGTCAAACATGACTCCACCCATTAAGGAATGAACTCAAATGATAATTTATCTTATCTAGACGTGGAAAAGATAACTGAAGCAACCATCATCCACGAGAATCAAACTCTGTGGGGAATTTAGAAAAGATGGGGATTTTGTACTTAAGGCTGACGACCCTGTTGGAGAGAAAAAACTAATTCAGTCACTTGGGGAGATAGACGCCAAAGTAAACGAAACAAGTAAACATTAGGATGGTAGCAAAAATGCTCAGAGGCCATGCATATGTATGAATGCACATATGCCTTGTTTATGCTTATGCTGACAAAATAAGACAAGAGAAAGCGAAACTGGAGATGAAATAAACATCTCGACAAGGATGCCCGACCAAACTTCACCAGATTGGAACATCACTAAGGATGAACGTGAAAAACAAGCAGTTCTACTTCAAGGTTACAACCTTCTTTGGGGGAAAAAGTATTCCACTCGGGATATAACCTTATAACTTCACTAGGACGGCCATCATGAGCCTAATTTCCTTGTTGGAAGAGAAAAAATCATGGAGAGCTGCCAAGATCAACTGAAGTAACAACTTACTAGGGAGTTAGAAAAAGATGTCACAAGAACAATGCAGTTCTGCACTATAGCATGCATAATGATCATCACAATGACTAACAACCCTTGCAACAAATAAACTTCAAATCTCCTCTGCCCCAGATTACATGGTCTAAAAGAATAAATTAACAAGAGGATTTTACAGAAGAATTGACATACAAGATGTCTCAATGTCTTCAAACTCTTAAAGAGATTCAATAAATCTCGACGTAACTAACATAGTTTAATTGCGATTGAACAACAAAGTCTTCAAACTTATCCGTCAGACTGTAGGAGTAACAACTGGGTAACAAACTTGCCCATGTTAGCTAGTTGATCTGTAAATGAGTTGCCCCAGAGTAACTGTCTTTGCACAATAAAATCCTCAGGTTGTGGTAGTAACACCTGAGAAACAGACTTGACCCTGTTGGTGGGTCTTTGGAGTCCTTGACTTGAAAAGGGTTGGAAAACAATTTTCCACAAGATGACCTTAAGACGGCTTGCCCCAATATTCTGAATTTTGAAGAGTTCTACCCTTAATTCAATGACTTTTGGAATGGTTGATTAACAAATCCTTTAAATTGGTTTCCCCAGGCTGAGCTTTCCTTTACAGCCAGCGGAATGCCCTAATTTTGCCTAAGTCTCCTTCATAGGTTTTGACTTAGTGGAATTTTTCTTTTTCTCTTTTTTATTTATTTTAATTTTCCCTTTTTGAGAGAGAAGGTGACTACCTACTTTAATGATTACGATGAACCATCATTGGCCTTTAGGCTTGGAAAACATCTTCGACACTTGTTTGATGTGTGCGAAGAACCTGTGAGCACAACCTTTATGAAAGGTGTCTTGTATGCACGTATCGCCAAGTTAACCGAGAACTACCCACCCTAAGGTTTAAGATTTAAGGGTTTACAAATCCGAAGGAAACTCCTACTTTTAGGCTCAAAGTAGTTGACTAGGGATTAACTCTTTATTTCTCCAGCGTTTGAGGATTGAAACAATGCCCTACATCATCATCAAAGTTTAATTGAAAGCATACCAATAGTTGTTATGGATATAATGTTTTTGTCATCCTCCCCAATATTTGCTTAAATAAAAACAGTTTGATAAAGATAAGTGGATGGAAAAAGATAAATATTTTTTCTTTTTATGACAATAAAAGAAAATGAGTGGATACGAATGGATTAATCCAAAAGATGCATAAACATTTCATTAATCTTGCCAATTCAAAAGTACAACTGCTTACGAGCATACATGAAATCAAAAAGCAAGGAAAATACAATTGAAAATGCTGAAATAAACAAAAGACAACCCGAACAAGGGAACACCTCCGTCAATGATTATTTGCTCTTTGTGGTACAAAACCTTGAGAGGCCTTATAGGTCCTTTGTCTTTTGCCTCGGGAGTCGAGACATTGGCATTTGGCTTACCTTCTTGAGGTTTTAGCAACTCCAACAAGCTTTGCTATTTAAGTTCGAAACCCTTGCACTCTTCAGCTGGATGCCCCATTGTCCCAGTACGGTACTTACATTCAACTTCTAGGTGATATTCTTCGAGGATCAGATCTTTGTCATAGTTCAACTCTTGCACAACAGATCCTAATACCAAGCAAGTATCCAGGTCATGCCCTTCAGCCCCTTTGTGAAACTCACAAGTCAAGTTTGCATTGTGCCATGGTCCTAGCACAGGGTTGAGAGATTGCAGAGTCACCAACGAGTTCTGAATCAATAGCGGATAAAGCTTGCTCAGCGGCACAGGAGTTGTCTTATAGCAATTCCTATTCCTTTTGACAGGATTCTTTTTGTTCATGTTCTGGCTTTGAGAACCTTGAGGGGAAACATCCAATGGATGCTGAGATGCTCTTTTGGTAACCACCTGATGAGGATGACATTTTGGTGCAGGCCCAAATGCTGGTTAACACGAAGTTTCCTCACGTGCGTGTCCTTGATATGGAAGAAATACAAGAGGTGGTGAGAGATTATTGACATGAATGCCTCGAGGCGTGAATGAGATCATCTCGAAGTCAAGAAAATTCTGAACCTTGCTCCTGAGCACCTTACAATTTTCATTTGAATGCCCATGTGCCTCAGCATGGTAGCCACATCAGGTGTTGACATCAAAGCCTGGTGGGTATGGAGGGATCACTAGATTAATCTCCTTTGGCACTATCAATCCACCTTTGACCAAATTTGGAAAAATCTGACTGTATGACATTGGTAGGGGAGTGAAGTGCCTTTCTGGCTTCCTTGGCCTTTATCGGGCGTGCTGACGCGGTTGACGGTGGTATGACTGTTGATACTAAGGAGATCCTTGAGTTGGAAGAACCACATGAAATGACGTAGGGATAACTTCTCTGGGTGCAACAGGGTAAGAGTACCCCTCTTTCTTCATCAAGTTATGGAAAGTCTCCAAGACCCAGTTCATCTGACCTTTGAGGATTCTAATCTCCTCCTTCAAGGCTTCCTGACCTTTCAAAAGCTCGTTAATAATCGCCATTTGTCCAGAATGCATGCTAGGTATCCCTCTAGAGATATAGGAAAAAGATGAAACTCAAGGCTGCAAAATGCAAAGGAGATGCAAATGTGACGACATGCGCATGCAATGAAAATGCAAGCCAAATGGTTTCAAGGAACTCAACAGCAAGCTGCAAACATTTCTAAAAAAACTGAATAGTTTCGTTTCAAAAACCATGATCTCTATTGATTTTTGCAAAGGAATGACTGTCTGAATTCCTTGAAACCAAAAGGGCTACTCATGGATACGGGAATGCATAGATGGATGCACAAAAACACGTATGTAGATAATCACATACTCACACACACACACACACACACACACACACACACACACACATACATATATATATATATATATATATATATATATATATATATATATATATATATATATATATATATATATATATATATATATATATATATATATATATATATATATATATATATATATATATATATATATATATATATATATATATATATATATATATATATATATATATATATATATATATATATATATATATATATATATATATATATATATATATATATATATATATATATATATACAGGCAAACAAACAAAGGCCTAGATTTGAAGATCACGAGCATGGAGCCATGGTCTACCCATCCCAACAGATGTGTACTAAAGGTTCTTGTATCTACAGAACAGGGTTCTAACAAGTTCCCAGAGTCATCAATAAATCTTTTGGATATTATCATCTTACACGACTACTCGTGTGGGCCAATAATATTCTCACGATAAACTTGTCTGAGTGTAGTATCGCATGACAACCATCACAGGTCTACACCTGGATAATCACTGCACTACGTCCTAAAAGGGCTCGGAGAGGTAAAGGGTAACTAAAGGTCCTCAGCTTCACGGACTCCCAAGTCAAAAAAGTAATGTCAATACGACTACTCGCATTAGACATCAGTAATCCCAAAGGGGCCTCCACTGAGCATGGTTATCATATGCTAGACATGTTAGGACTACTCCCAACAGCTAACTATTTATTATAACACACTATCATAGGTGTACTCTCAAGTCCGGGTTAGGACTTATCTTACCACTCAAGGTAACCACACTGTATACAGAATAACCCAAGCACAAATAGATATATACATAGATATTTACAAATATACAAGTATACAAGCAAGAAAACACAAACACAAACAAGGTGGGCTTAACCCTCTTAGGGGAGCGCCCCTGGTGAAGTCGCCATTTCTGTTGCGGTCAGAATTGGATATCAAGCTATTAATTAACATGAATAACAAATCATGAAGTTCACCACCGAGCTTTGATTTATCCAAAGGAAAGGGTAAAGATCGAAGAAAACCCTAAGTGAGCTATGTAACAACAAAGCTAGAGAATCTAAGGTTCGAGGGTTGGTTATACCTCGGGAAGGTGTTAGCATCCTAAGCATTTGTAGTACTCTACAGGAACCTCCTGTTAGTATTTGTATTATGCTAAAGTTTGCTTGCTAAGGGAAAGTGCTAAGGTAAAGACCTAAGGGTATATACACTAAGTATGCTCGCCAAGACGTCGTATCTTGTGTCTACGTACCTGACTAGGATGGAATCAGAGCAACCGTAGTTCGGCTGGTGAGGGTTGAGGAACTCTTGACTACGGTCAAGGTTCCAAGGGGGAGTAAGTATTCATAACCATGATACTTACATAGAGTTAACAACACTCTAAGTCTAAGTTGAAAAACCTAACTAGGGTTGAGTTTAACAAAAGTCAAAAGGGAAGTGAGTACACATGACAATGGTACACATATAAAGTTAACAAACTCTAAACTTAATTCTAAGTTGAAAAGTCAATTGGCTCTAACAAGTCCAAGAAGGTAAGGTAAGTACTTATAACAATGGTACTTACACAGGGTTTATGAGAGCAATGGCAGAAGAACAAAACCAAAAACCACTTAAGGAATTTTCAATACCTTCTTATGAAGAACCCCATTCTAATATTGTCAACCCTATAATACCAGCTAATAACTTTGAATTAAAACCCACTTTATTGCAAATCCTACAACAAAACCAGTTTGTTGGTCTCCCAACAGAGAACCCGAACCAACACTTACAAGTGTTCATTCAACTAGTCGATACCTTGAAAAGCAATGGTGCTTCTTCTGATGTAATACATCTATGAATATTCCCTTTTTTCTTCAGAGATAGAGCAATATCATGGCTAGACTCTCTCTCAGCAAACTCAATCACCACTTTGAATAACCTGAAGAAATTATTCCTTGCTAGATAATTTCCACCAAGCAAGACTATTGTCCTGCGAAACCAAATAACCAGATTTACTCAACAAGATGCCGAATCTCTTTTCGACGCATGGAAAAGATATAAAGAACTATTAAGAGCCTGTCCATACCACAGTCTAGAACAATGGCTGATTATTCATACCTTTTATAATGGACTTCTTTATAATACGAAGATGACCATCGACACCGCCGCTGGTGGTGGACTGATAAACAAACCCTACCCTAACGCATGTGCGCTCATTGAAGATATGGCTCAAAACCATTATCAATGGGGGACAAAACAAGCTTCACTAGAGAAGAAGGAAACTAAATGAGGTATATATGAAATAAGTTGCATAGACCATATGAATGCCAAGATGGACGCCCTAACCCAAAAGGTCGAAAGCTTAGTCGCCAATCCTACTGCTATCGTAGCTGTAGCGCAACCTAGATGTGAGATGTATGGAACCCAATGACATATCACTGCTAAATTCAGTCTTCTAGCCGAGCCAAGCTCATATCAGGTCAATTATTCCCAAGGAAACCCATATTCAAATACTTATAACCTTGGATTAAGGAATCATCCAAATTTCTCCTATAAGAATAATAAACCTACCAAAACCACTGCACCTTAGAGACCCTTAGGTTTCCAAGCTCAAATACCAACCTAGCCTACATAAGCTACTCCCTAGAAATCCAACCTCGAGAAGATCATGGAGAACATTCATTTTAACCATAGAGGCAGACTTACTTTACTAGGAGATCTACAGTCTTCGTCGTCAGCTCACAAAAGTCTGAGCATTCCGCCCTCATCAGGACCAGGGTGGCCGACGCCAATCTCTTTAGAAGACGCTCTGCCAGTCTCCTTCATATCAAATACATTGGAAGCAATAAGGATATTTCTTACTTTATGTGTGGGGGAGGATTTATTGCTTTACATTATTTATCTGATTCACCGTCATTAGACTCAGTTTTTCTTGTTTTCTCATCATTAGATTCATTTTAATCTCACATTAGATTTATTCTTTCCGTCCATAAAATTTGTTTTCATTATTTCCCATAATCAGTGACATTTAATTTTTCTCTTGAGCATTATTTCAGTCACTCATTATTTTTATTCATTGTTTTTATTTATTAATATTATTATTTTCGGCCAAATCATTTTTTCTGGAAAAATTATAAAATTTTTCAAAATCAGTGCTAGTGTTAGGACCCGTGACCAAGGCCCATCAGCCAACCCACCAAAGGTGGCGTTCGTCATCTAGGGGTGACGCCCGCCACGGGTACTAAAGGTGGAAATACAGGATAGAAGTAAAAAGCTTCAATTTCCCCCTATTTTCAACCTACCTTCTTCATATCTAACTCATTATTTTCCACCATTAACCCACATAAAATCCCACTCACACACATTCATACTCAATAACTCAAAAACCCACATCTCCACCATTAATCCATCCTTCCACCACTTAAAAAAAAACTCATTCTCAACTCAAAATCCACAAAACCCCATGTCTAAGCATTTCACCAAATACCTCATTTTTCTTCACATAAACAACAACAATGGAAAGAATGGGTGACAATAGAGTTGTTTTCCGCGAAGGAAGAGATGGTACGAGCCAAAGGAGGAAGTTTGAAGAGTTGTTGACTCGCTAAGTTTTTTCCACACGGTATGTCGACGACTCTTGCTTGTATAGTTTAGGCATTTACCACTGTGTTTATTACTTATTAGGGAACTTAGGTCTGCAAAACCTATTTGTTCGCAGAGAGCCCACATATAAGACTCTGACTCGAGAATTTTTAAGCTCACTTTTTTACTCTATCAGTCTGAATAGCACAAGCACTGTAGGCACGGTTAACTTCCGCATGTTTAATGTGGAATACCAATACACCACCGATGAGCATGTAGGTATATTGGTATTTCCCTACGGGGAAGGTGCTTTATATGAGGCCCCGATAGATACTAACTGGGCAGTTGATGTAGGTCAATTCTAGAGAGAATTGACGGGCCATACCACTGATTCTTTTGAAGGCAATGTGGCCTCTGATATCCATAACCCGACCATCTGTGTTTTTTGCAAAATGTTGATAGATACTGTTTTTGGCCAGGAAAATTCTGATAAATTAAATGCCAATGAGTTTTTATTTACAGGCAGCACTTACACGGAGGCTAGTGAATCCGGCCTCGCTCATGATTGCTCACATGTGTGCAGTTGTGAAAAATAAAGGCACTTATCCTTTGGAGGGTCGATTACCTCCATCTCCTGCGCTCTTAGGCTCGACATTGAGCTCACAAATTTAGAACCGTTAGCACCCCACACCATTGACATGAAATTCTTAAGAAATATGCGGTTGTGCAAAGTTAGAATAGAAGGAGGTTACCACCTCATGGTTCGCAATGTCGCGATAAAAGTGTTGTTTTACCTTGTCCTAATTATACTAATGTTCAAAATTAAAGAAATTGGACTTTTGATTTAAATGCACCACCTGTTACTGGACCAATACTACGAGATTACACAGGGGATGATGGTACTGATGATGAGTATAATCGGAGGGACACGTCCCCCATTTATAACCCCACCCCCACATGATTCACCCATACACACTGCACCTGGTACTTCTAACCATTTTGCAAGTACTTCTTCCGGTTTCTATTTTGATGAGGAGATGATGTGAGAGCAGAGAGATTGAGAGGAAGAGAGGGATGGTACATTCTATGCTATGTACGAACAACAACTCGACATGATGGAATTCATGCGAGAACCACATAGGCAGACAAACCGATCCGTCCGATCAGTGATAGAATCCCAACTAGCCGTAGCGTCCGAGCAGCAGCGCCTACAGACCATGCATATACGTAACCTCATCCTCGTGCATGCTAACCAGTGGAACATACTAGGTAACCTATCAAAGCTACAAGATTCAAACATCGCGCTCTTAGCACGTGTCTAGGAGCTCGAGATATCTCAGAGTTCTCGCTGCCGAAGTCGGAGTCGTCACCAGTGACACCCATATTAGAGAGAAGGTGGCAGTGGTGGCTAGAAGTAGTACTCTTCCAGGTCTTCATATCCTTTTTCTACCTTTTATTAAAACATTGGGGACAATGTTTGGTTT
This sequence comes from Lathyrus sativus, assembly GCA_963859935.3. Taxonomy (NCBI): domain Eukaryota; kingdom Viridiplantae; phylum Streptophyta; class Magnoliopsida; order Fabales; family Fabaceae; genus Lathyrus; species Lathyrus sativus. The sequence goes on along the minus strand of OZ012738.1, from coordinate 680,981,439 downwards.
AAGTGTGGGAGAGGATCTTTACTGCTTTTATTTTTTTTTTATGCTTTCTAGTTTTATTGCTTTTTAGTTAGGTCTATTACTGTTTTTAGTTTTAGTACTTCATCTTTACATGTGCTTGACGAGTCATTATGTGTAGTTTTATGTTGTCTGCTAATTTCCTTCATTTTTTGAAAAAGAAAACAATGTTTATTTTGAAATTCTTCGACTTTTAGGAAAGTTTATGATAGGTTGTAAAGACTTGGGAAAACTCCTAAAAGATCGGTATCGTCTTAACATTATGAGTCTCCAAATTATAGAGATCAATCCTGCTACTTATTATGCCATGGCCTTGAAATATCACCCTTGAATAAGTCCTTAAGTAGTTTATCCTAGTAGTCAACACCATCTGAATTATCGCTAAGTGAACAGACCGAAGTAAATAGGTGAATGATCCCATGCTTTAAAAAGAGAAAAGAAAAAGAAATAATAAAAAAAAGCTTGAAAAGGAATCCTCCTTCTAAGTTGGGTAACCCTCACCCAGTTACTTATCCTAATGGTAGAGAAACCTTTAAGAAAAATGTATATGTGTTTGTATTGAATTATCAAAATTGCTGAATGTTGACACAATATGGATCATAATCACTAATAGGTTTGCTTACCATGTGAGTAGAAGGTAACGAGCTTAATTTGATTGCTTCTGAATGAAAAAGGATATAAATATGGGATGAGTAAGTTAAGCCAAGGTAGAATAACATGATCCAGATTGGTTTGTATAGGAGGGAGACTTATAACCGCAATTGCGGAACGTGTTACTACGATATCATTAATTTGCGAGTTAGTACCTATCGATGTGACCTTGATCGAATTAGTCTTTAGCCTAGGATGATTACTTGTGTTTCTATTTTTCTTATTATGTTTATGATGCTTGCTTGAGGACAAGCAATGGTTCAAGTGTGGGAGATTTTGATGACACCGAAACACACCACATGTTTGGCACAACTTGCACATGTTTTACTATTTTTTATATTCATTTCTAGTGTTATACTAATATTTTGTCTGGTTTTCAGGTATATAGCCAAGAGAAATTCATACTTGAAGAAACAAAGTGAAACAGAGGGAAAACGGTGAAAGAAGAGCAATTTACACACACGACGTCGAAGATGGCATTCACCATGGAGGTAGCCACGTGGCAAATGACATGTCCCACGTGCCAACATCACAAAGACCAATTCTTGGAGACTTTGTGAAGATGGCGTTCGCCACCCCTACATGGTGGTCTCCATATTTTCTTTTGAAGCCCCATTCAATTAGTAGTTGGAGAATCGTCCCACTACTTCCTTTTTTTCCCTCACATGAATCTAGAAGTGGCTACTTGGTTTCCAAAGTTCAATACTAGTATAAATAGGACTTAATTTTCACCATATGAACCATCCAAGCTTAGCTACAACCTTAGACATAAACTCAACGATAAAAGCAACAATTCTTCACACTAGAGGATTATTGCATCATTGTGGTATTTGAGTTTGGAGCACTCTTTATTTTATTGCTTTTAATCTTGCCATCATTTACATTCCGTCGAAGCTATTTACTATATCAGAATCCAAGTCTCTGATTGGAACATGTTTTTATTAGTTTCAACATTATTTACCTTTTGTTTGCCTTGTTCATTTACTTACCTTATTTTATTTACTTGCACGTTTAATTCCCACTTTATTTTGTTTACTTTCCTCGCACTGCTTTATTTCGTTTATTTTCACTGCACCGCTTACTTTGATTACTTTTATCGCACATCCTTTATTTCAATCAAAACACTTATTATGTTTAATTCCTTTTTTCAAAAAAAAGCCAAAATGTTTACAGTTACCATGTCCGGCTAATTTCATTAGTGCTGGAATGTGAGGACCGTCATTTCGATGGTAATCCATATGTTGTTTCTATAGAATTACTCTTGGGATTGTTTTGGTTTTAATACAATTTTTCTGAAATTAATTTGATCGGTTACTACGAAAGTCGAATCGTGACACGTCGGGTAAGACCGGAAGCCATCCAATACTTAAGATAAAATTGATTAGTTTTTTATTAATAAAAACCGTGAAAACACTTTGTTAATTAAGTAGGAGAGTTTAATATTACTAGAAGGTGATTTTGAAACTATTTTCGAACGTGTTTATAGATTTAGAATCCGGTTGGCCAAGCATATTCCAGAAACCCTTTTAAGTTAAAGTTCCAATCAAGATTACTTTTCAACTAAGGTAAAGAGGTGATTACTAAAAAAGGATTTTCTACTTTAACGCAATACACAATCGGCTATGCGTGAGCGGACGGTGTAGATTTAAAGATTAAATCTAGTTCCGAAAAATGGAAAGTGACAGTTCCTTTTTAATTAAGTTCTTTTTCTTGGAAGAAAGTATTGCCCCGTAAGTAGTTCTATTTAAAGATAATAGGAGTTCTGCTGATTGACGAAAGTCATATTTCAGTAGTGCACCTTTGAATTTTTTAAATCCTTGTTATTTTATTTTGTTTCCATTCCAAAATCTTTTTACGATTGCCTTAGATAAACATCATAGCAATATAATACAATAGATTGACCATTAGGTCTCTGTGGGATTCCACAACCTTTTATATTACTCTGATACACTCCGTATACTTGTGGATAACACACATTAATCTCTTTTAAGAACTTCTTAAAAATTCTTTATGGTCATTTGTTAATCGATTAGGAAGTGTCCTAACCAATTAGAAAAGTGAAAACCCGCTCACTAATATATTAGAACAAGTATCTAATCGATCATGGAGTAAGCTCGTCACCATTGTATCTCGCTAGTTTCTTTCTTAATTAGTTAGTCCTAATCAATTAGCGTTAAAGGCTAATAGATTAAAGAGCGGTACCAGTTCATGAATATTTTATCCTTTTTTTGGTAAAATCTCTTCTCTTATTTAAAAGAGACCTTTTGTTAACTTTAAAACACTAAAATATAACTTATACTCTTCTCTCTTGCCCACTCTCTTCTTAGAAACCATTTTATACAATTTTCATTATTTTAATGCTGAGAGATGGAAAAACTTAAAGTAAGATTTGTGTAATTTGATGTTTGATCAGATGGTACTATAATTGTACATCAAGAGTCTTGTTCTTTTGTGACATTGTAATTAATATAAAGGTTGCAAAATGAACCTGAGTAAAAGTTTTGTGTAAGGGGGTTATGGAATGATTTTGTGATAAAAAATTAAGTTAATAGTGAAATTCAAAAGACAAAACTCTTGGGGACTTAAGTAGACCGTGTGGTTTAAGGACGAACAAGTTTACACACACACACACACATACACACATACACACACACGCACACACATACAAAAATAGTTTTAAACACCTCTTGTTTTCAAAAACTCCTTCAAATCTTTTAGAAACATATCAAGGCTTGTGATTGATTGATTACAAAGTGATTACAAATTATTTTTAATAAACTATAGAAGACTTTATGCTACCTAATCGATCATGGACTTGTTCTAATAGACTAGATCAAGGAAAATGACTTCCTTATCAATTAGAAACACTCATAATCGGTTAATACACTAGCCGGTAGAGATTTTCTTATTAGGGAATTAGGGTTGCCGCATTTTGGAGCTCGTAATCGGTTAGCCCAATGGCATGATTGATTATGACATTAAATTTGGTTCATGGATCATTTCCTTTTTGATCCAAATTATTTTCTATATAAAAGAGGATTCTCCTCACACGACTATAGACATCCTATAGTCAGACTCTACTATAACACTGGTCGGACGGGCCGACCTGCTCTAATACCGATTGTAACACCCCACTCTATCCCGTACGTGTATTATAGGAATATTAAAGAAAATACATCAGAGTTTTTAAAACACGTAAGATGTTACATAGACATTTTTCTCATTCAATGAAATATAAAGTCACTTCATGCTTTCCACAATATTTCAACAAGGACATTCAATAAAACAGCAGAATAAAATCAATGTTTAAACATAATCCCTACAACCAGTGGTTATACATCATTAATCCAATAGATCAAAGATACGTAACAATTAATCAAGAAAATAAGCAAAATATAACGTAATCCCGTCATCCCATGTTATGTATCAGAGTGACTCCTAGGACTCGATCAAATAACAACACACTCCAAGCACTACTCAGGTACCTGGTCATCTGCACTCCCCAAGGAGCACATACACAACAAACAGAAAAGAAGTGAGAACTACATTCAATAAATAAGCGGTGAAATACACATGATAAGGAGTAATTACACACCACACATACAATCATACACATGCAACACACATACACCGTGCCATCTCAATCACTTGGAAATAATAGCTTATAATCAAATACAAATATGTAATGTGACTCAGTGACTCGACACAACACATGTGGTGCCAAAACAAATATATACGGCTCACCATAGAACCCGATTCCCGTCAGAATCCGGATAAGTCGTATACGTTCCTCTGAACTACAACTTATCTCCACAACGACTTCCACATGAAGTCCGGGTGAACTAGGCACCCATCATGGATTCCCACCTAGTCATCTCCAGAAGACACATGACATGAAATGAATGACAACACCATTATGCAAATATAATAATAATAATAATCTCAAGCATAATTCATGATCATCAACGATCCACACGAGCCATCCACTCACCGTAATCCTCTTGGGAATTACCATCATCAAACCAGATCGTCCACACTGTACGGTCCTGGCCCACACATATCAATCACACCCCTAAGGGCAAAAATGTGATTTTCCGTATTCTCTCTAATTAAATTCATTATTAATCTTCCTTAGGTTTATTTTAGTCATATTAATCCTACTGATTAAACGGAGTTGCGTTCCAAGCGAAATCTTGGTAGAAATCGCGAAAATGGGAAAAGTCATCCCAGGCCTGCCCAAACGCGTATTGCCCTGCCTGTTACGCGTAATGCCCTGCTATCAGGCCCCCATATGCGTATTGCCTTATCTGTTACGTGTATTGCCTTGCTTTCAGGCCCACCATATGCGTATTGCCCTGTCCCATACGCATATCACCAGAACTGCTGCCCAAAACTCAGATTTCATCCCTTTCACGAATCCTCACTCAATACTCTTCATTTTACCACTCAACTCAACCCATAATTCAGTTCTTTGTTAATCGTTCTCTCTACCTCCACTATACTTCATCTATCCATTATTCTCCTAAGATTTCTATCATATAAGGTTCAATTTCATCAACCCTCAAACCCTTATTTTCCAAATCTGTTACCTATCAGGATTTTATTTCAGCATCAGTGAATTTCCACATGATTTTCATATCAATCACAAATTCATACACAGAATCATCATATAATAATCATTCAACAATAACAGTAATTTTAGGCAATTCATCATGCTACGAAAATCAAATAAAAGAAGAGGAAAATTCATGAATCCTATGAGATAAAGGACCTTTCACTACCCTCTCATGTTATTTCACCCATATTGAAATCCATTCACCCTCTTTACCTTGGATTTGATCTCTTTCTTGACAACAATGGATAAAATTTGTTCTTCTTGCCCTAACTCTCCTTTCTCTGTCTTTTCCTCTTTCATGAATGTTAACTGTTTAATCCCACTAATACTCTCTAAACCCTCTTAATCAGATTTTTAATTCATTTAATTTAATTACTACTACTACTACTACTACTACTACTACTACTACTACTACTAATAATAATAATAATAATAATAATAATAATAATAATAATAATAATAATAATAATAATAATAATAATAATAATAATAACCATAATCCTATTAATATTATTATTAATAATAATTGAAATAATACTATTAAAAATCATAATGTTCCTCATCTTGTTATTAAATTATCCCTTATTCTAGGTCCATATTACCCCAACTAAGGTCAGCTCTCGCTCTCGCTCCTAACTTCATACCCTTAATTAAGGATATCACAACACATACACGCACAACAAAGTATAAAATGACTAAATAATTTAAATGGAGTGTTACAACTCTCCCCCACTTAAAATATTTTTGTCCTCGAAAATGTACCTGATGAGAACAATTCCGGATACGAATCTCGCATCTTGCTCTCCAATTCCCAGGTCACACTTCCTCCAGCAGCTCCTGAATGAATACTCAAGCTACTCCTGTGGCTCTCTTGCAAATTTACCTTTTTCAATTCAGGATTATCTGGCATACAAATTCTGTCTCTGAACTTCAACACACCAGAATCATCTACTTTAAAGTCTTCTTCCTTATCCGTTCCGCCTACAGTCATCAAGTCTACCAATTTCAAATCCAATTTCTGACCTTCTCTTATTTCACGAAGGAACTCATTATTCACTTTCAGCATCCCCAACATTACACTTTCCGAAGTTAACTCACAAACCATACTCAAGTCTCTAAATTGCTCAATCAAATCCAATTCTCTAATCATCAACGTCGACATATGTATTGTCTTCCGACTCAAAGCATCTACCACGATGTTAGCTTTACCGAGATGGTAACTCAAGCCAAAGTCATAGTCTTTCAGAAATTCCATCCATCTTCGCTGCCTCATATTTAATTCCTTCTGGTCAAACAGATATTTCAAACTCTTATGGTCACTGAACACTTCAAATCTCGACCCGTACAAATAATGCCTCCAAATCTTTAGTACGAAAACCACTGCAGCTAACTCTAGATCATGAGTAGGATAATTCCTTTCATGAATCCTCTATTGTCGTGAAGCGTAAGCCACAACCTTGCCATTTTGCATCAAAACACCGCCTAATCCTATTTTAGACACATCGCAATATACCACAAAAGGGTCATTCATATTTGGTAAGGTTAACACTGGTTCGGTAGTAAACCTTTTCTTCAGTTCTCAGAAACTTTCTTCACACAAAATATCCCATACAAATGTCTGGCCCTTTCTAGTCAACTGGGTCAACGGAATAGCCAAATTAGAAAACCCTTCGATGAACTTACGTTAATAGCCTGCCAAGCCTAAGAAACTTCTAATCTCTATCACTGACTTCGGAGCCTCCCACTGAAGCACAACACTCAATTTCGATGGATCCACTGCTATGCCTCCTCCATAAATAACATGTCCAAGAAGACTCACTTCACTCAACCAAAAATCACACTTCGAAAGTTTTGCAAACAATTTATTATCCTTCAGCACTTGCAACACAACCCTTAAATGCTCTACATGATCTGCTTCTGACTTGGAGTAAATCAAAATGTCATCAATGAAAACTACTACAAACTGGTCCAAATAAGCATGGAAGATACGATTCATGTACTCCATGAACACACCTGGTGCATTGGACACACCAAATGACATCACTGCATATTCATAATGTCCATACCAAGTTCTAAAAGCTGTTTTCTGGATATTATCTTCTTTCACACAGATCTGATGATAGCCTGACCTTAAATCAATTTTACTGAACACATGAGCTCCCACGAGTTGATCCATCATATCGTCGATTCTTGGAAGTGGATGCTTATTCTTGATGGTTACTTTATTCAACTGGAGATAATTGATGCACAAGTGCATACTTCCATCTTTCTTCTTTACTAACAAAACTGGCTCTCCCCATGGCAACACACTGGATCTGATAAACTTTTTGTCCAATAATTCTCCCAACTGAGATTTCAACTCTGCCAATTCTGACGCTGACATTCTGTATGGTGCCATAGATATAGGTTTGGTACCAGGGACAAGATCAATCGTAAACTCTACTTCCCTTTCTGGAGGTAACTCTGCAACATCGTTTGGGAACACTTCAGGAAATTCTCTCACAACAGGTAATTCCTCAATCAACGATTTACCCTCCATATATAACGAAGCGATCACTGCAAATACTTTAGCTTCGTCTTCTACCAAGATTCTCAACTCCTTAGTAGATATAAGACTAGCCATTTCTTCTTCTTCAGGAGTCAGGAATAACAACCTCTTCCTATAACAATCAATATAAACATAGTTGCTCTCGAGCCAATTCATCCCTAAAATAACATCCAGCTCGCTGAGTGGTAGACAAATCAAGTCCACTCCAAAATCTTTACCAAAGATCGACACATGGCAATTCAAACACACTAAAGATGTAGTGATTGATCCAATAGATGGAGTATCAATCACCATCCCTCTATTCAAAGTATACGGCACAAGCCCCAGTCTCTTCATACAATCCATATAAATAAACGAGTGAGTTGCACCCGTATCAATAATAGCAATCAAAGGAGTGTTATGAATGTAACACGTACCTCTGACCAAACGATCCTCACTGGTAGGCTGAGCTCCCACTAATGCAAACACCTTCCCACTTGTCTGAGACTTCTTCGCTTTCTGACAGTGGGTGCTGATATGGCCCTGCTTACCACAGTTGTAACAGGTTGGTATGTTGGTTCTACAATCCGTGACCACATCACCTGGCTTTCCACACTTAAAACACTTCTTCACCTCATTCTGACATTCATTCGCACGGTGACCTGCGCCACCACATCTGAAACACTTGAGAGGATTGGAAGGATTTCCTTCCTCACTTGGTTTCTTCCTAGAAACCTCTTTCTGGTTTCCTTTATCATCCGGAGCACGGTAAGGTGTATTCCCATGCCTCTGTTTGCCTCTTCTGTCACTTAGATTCTTATAGTGAGCGATTCTAGCTCTATTGTCTTCACCGTAGATTCTACACCTGTTCACCAACTCAGGAAAGTACCTGATCTTCTGATAATCGACACCCAATTTGATCTTGGGACGCAGCCCATTCTCAAACATGATGCACTTCAAACTCATAGTTGCATCAATATTGTAATGAGGACAATAGTGTACCAGTTCGTCGAACTTAACCGCATACTCTGCCACTGTCATGTTCCCATATTTCAACTCAATGAATTCAATCTCTTTCTTTTTACGAACATCTTCCGGAAAATACCGTTCCAGACACTCTGCCCTGAGTACTGTCCAATTAATGGGACCTTCACCAGCTTCCAATCTCTGACGGGTGTTGTCCCACCAGTCCTCAGCCTCACTTTCCAGTATATGGGTACCAAATTGTATCTTCTGATGCTTTGAGCATCCCATGACTCTGAAGATTTTCTCAATATCCTTCAGCCATTTCTGTGCTACATTTGGATCATGTCCGCCTTCGAACTTAGGTGGCTTATTATTCTGGAACTTCTCCAAATTACGGAACTCTCCGTTTCCAGCACTCCGATTGATATTCTGACCAATGTTCTCCATTGCCTGTGCAACAGCTTGTAACACAACAGCCATCGCACCATCATTCCTACCAACCATACTATTTAATATCCATGAAAACACAGGTTAGAAGAAACACACGACTATAGACATCTTATAGTCAGACTCTACTACAACATTGGCCGGACGGACCGACCTACTCTGATACCAATTGTAACACCCCACTCTACCCCGTACGCGTATTATAGGAATATTAAAGAAAATACATCAGAGTTTTCAAAACACGTAGGATTTCACATAGACATTTTCCTCATTCAAAGAAGTATCAAGTCACTTCATGCTTTCCACAATATTTCAATAAGGTCATTCAATAAAACAGCGGAATAAAATCAATGTTTAAACGTAATCCCCGCAACAGGTGGTTATACATCATTAATCTAATAGATCAAAGATACCTAACAATTAGTAAAAAAATACGCAAAATATAACGTAATCCCGTCATCCCATGTTACATATTAGAGCGACTACTAGGACTCGATCAAATAGCAACACACTCCAAGCACTACTCAGGTACCTGGTCATTTGCACTCCCCAAGGAGCATAGACGCAACAAACAGAAAAGGGGTGAGAACTACATTCAATAAATAAGCGGTGAAATACACAGGCTAAGAAGTAGTTACACACCACACATACAATCATACACATGCAACGCACATGCACGTGTCATCTCAATCACTCGGCATTAATAGCCCATAATCAAATACAAATATGTAATATGACTCACTGACTCGACACAATGCATATGGTACCAACACAAATACATACAGTTCACCCTAGAACCCAATTTTCGTCGGAATCCGGATAAGTCATATACGTTCCTCTGAACTACAACTTATCTCCACAACGACTTCCACATGAAGTCCAGATGAACTAGGCACCCATCATGGATTCCCACCTAGTCATCTCCACAAGACACATGACATGAAATGCATGACAACACCATTATGCAAATATAATAATAATCTCAAGCATAATTCACGATCATCAATGATCCACACAAGCCATCCACTCACCGTAATCTTCTCGGGAATTACCATCATCACACCAGATCGTCCAAACTGGACGGTCCTGGCCCACACATATCAATTACACCCCTAAGGGAAACAACGTAATTATCCACATTCTCTCTAATTAAGTTCATTACTAATCTCCCTTAGGTTCATTTTAGTCATATTAATCCTACCAATTAAACAGAATTGTGTTCCAAGCAAAGTCTTGGCAGAAATCGTGAAAATAGGAAAAAGTCATCCCAGGTCTGCCCATACGCGTATTGCCTTGCCTGTTACGCATAATGCCTTGCTGTCAGGCCCACCATATGCGTATTGCCCTATCTGTTACGCGTATTTCCCTGTTGTTAGGCCCACCATACGCGTATTTCCCTATATGTTACGCGTATTTCCCTATCTGTTACGCGTATTGCCCTATCCCATACGTGTATCACCAGAACTGCTGCCCAAAACTCAGATTTCATCCCTTTCACGAATCCTTGCTCAATACTCTTCATTTTACCACTCAAATCAACCTAGAATTCAATTTTTTGGTAATCGTTTCTCTCTACCTCCACTGTACTTCATCTATCCATTATTCTCCTAAGATTTCTATCATGCAAGGTTCAATTTCGTTAACCTTCAAACCCTTATTTTCCAGATCTGTTACCTATCAGGATTTTATTTCAGCATCAATGAATTTCCATACGATTTTCATATCAATCCCATATTCATACACACAATCATCATATAATAATCATTCAACAATAATAGTAATTTTAGAGAATTCATCATGCTACGAAAATCAAATAAAAGAAGAGGAAAATTTATGAATCCTATGAGAGAAAGGACCTCTCACTACCCTCTCATGTTAATTTACCCATATTGAAATCCATTCTCCCCCTTACCTTGGATTTGATCTCTTTCTTGTCAACAATGGAGAAAATTGGTTCTTCTTGCCCTAGCTCTCCTTTCTATGTCTTTTCCTCTTTCAAGAATGTTAACTGTTTAATCCCACTAATACTCTCTAAACCCTCTTAATCAGATTTTTAATTCATTTAATTTAATTACTAATAATAAACATAATAATAATAATAATAATAATAACCATAATCTTATTAATATTATTATTAATAATAATTGAAATAATACTATTAAAAATCATAATGCTCCTCATGTTGTTATTAAATTATCCCTTATTCTAGGTCCATATTACCCCAACTAAGGTCAGCTCTCGCTCTCGCTCCTAACTTCATACCCTTAATTAAGGACATCACAACACATACACGTACAACAAAGTATAAAATGACTAAATAATTTAAATGGGGTGTTAAAACACCCGTGTAAGATATTTATTAATTTGGTAATTGCTGCAAGTTACTACAAAATCACTTTGCAACAATTAATCTCTCACCATTCCTTTGTTAATTTTTTAAATATTTTTTTAACCTACCCACACTCTCTCTCCTGTATAATTACACCTCCTCCACCTTCACCACCATCGTTCAGTTTTCAAAACTTAAATCGCCAAAGCCTTCCTAAGAACTATCACTTTTCTACATACTTCCACCCTATCAAAATGCCAAATCAACCATGGAACCTAAAGTTTCAGGAAAACAATTTAAAATGTGTGTTAGAAAAAATGCAACCTCATTCATAAACTACTCCGACTTTGAGACTTTTTGTCAAATCATTCATCAACATTGACGCTAATCAATGATTCACTAACTATTTATTTGCCTTGATTGTTCACTTCGAAAGGGGATTCATCTACAACATGGAGGATGAAGGCACATGCCTTCCTGACGACACCTGGTGCATCATAAAGAGATTAAAGTGGAATAAATTTTGCAGGCACTTGTTGCACCCTAAAATTTGACCAACCGGTTCCCATATCTGGTTTATGTTTCGACGCATTTTCGCATTCGCATTCGCATACCGCATACCGCATACAGTGCATTTTTCCATTCATGGTGATTTTATCGGGATTACAACCCTGCTTTCACATTTTCGGGCATTTCAGGCCGGTTCAGATAATCGGAGGTTATTTTTGAGAAGTCACGCGCTTCCCGGGGTTTTCAGCTTACGCAGTTGTTTTTGAGGATTTTGGTGTCTGGGTTTACTGCTTGTTTCGATCTGGTCTCGCGCTCTCTTTTCTTTTGGTTGATTGCCTTTGTTTGCATTTTTTAGGATTTAATAGCCTTATTATAGAATTTAATAGATTTTTTAGATTTATTAGTTTTAATATAGAATTAATAGAATAATAGATTTTAATAGGATATTAATAGAATAATAGATTTTTAAATAGATTCTAGAATATTATAATCTTTTTTTTAGCAATTTAATAGGTTTATTAGAATATTAGTAAATAGAATTTAAATATATTTTTGTTTTAGATTAATTGAATAGCTTTTAATAGTATAGATTTTTATTTCTAGATAGATATTTGGTTTAGATTAATGGATTTGTTTAGTTTAATAGATTTTTCTTTTATTAGGTTTAAGTAGAATTAGCCTTTATTAATTGTCCTTAATTCTTTTTCGTATTAATTAGGGTCAGCTCTATTAATTAGTTCATTTAATGGTTGGTTATTTCATTTTTGTTAATTAGTCACTACGTTCAGCTTTAATTACTGCATTACATCATTAATTGAGTCATAACTGAAGTCTGCCATTCATTAAGTCCTTAATCAAGTCATTAGTTAATTGGGCCAATTATCCATAATCAGAAAAAGCCCAGTCCATCGCCACTTGTCATCTATATATTGCTGCCACGCGTGTGCTTTCAGGGTCCCCACTTCATTTTCCACGTTTCACTCCCAGAGAGTGCCACTTCACCATCCCACTATCTCCATTCTGTGCCACTTGGCTCTTCCTCTCTCCATGCAGATCCACACGTGGCTCCCATGCAGCCCCCTTCCACCTCCACGCGTTCCCTCCTCCCTCTCCCTCTGCATGCGTTCTGACACATCACCTCTCACCGGAAACACTCACCGGCTGGCATGCAATTGTCGGCGACCACCACCGGGACCACCACAACTACCTTCTAACCGTCGCCGGAGCCACCATAACAACCGCCGGAAACACAATTTTTTCCAGAATCATCATGCGTTCTTCATCCAAAACTCATCAACAATCTTCAGGATTCAAGATCATCTCCAGAAACGCAAGGATTTTCGTTTATAACCTTCATGTGTTCATCATCTTCACAGATTTTCATGAGATTTCCAGAATTATCAAAGATCATCATCAATCTTCAGGAGAACAGTCAACATCCTCCGTTTGTAAGGATCTCCACCGAATTCATCAAACATTTTTCCAGAAATATATCAATCATCCAGATCCAAAACTCTCCAGATTCAAAGATCTTCGTCAATGCTCATCAGTTCTCCAATCATTCGCCAGAAGACATCAAGTTCCGTCCCAGATTTTTCCAGAATTTCATCAAATCTCCACGATGTTCATCATACTCATCGTTACCTCCATGTGCGTTCTGTCAAGAAACCATCAAGAAACCTCCCATAGCTTCATCATTTATCTTTAAGATCTTCAAGGATCTTTGAAGATCTTCATCCGTAGCGCCATTTTCCAGAAAATCGCACCTCGGTTCATCAGTGTTCCTCAAGCATTTTTCAGGAAGTTCATCCGCGAACTTCAAGATCCTCATCCTTACTCATCAGATCTCCAAAAAAATCTTCAAGATCTTCAGCAAGCATTCAACGAAACTCCCTCAACATCTTCATTTGTGTTTCTTCCTTTTCATCTTTCCAGAAACTTATTCATCTCCTTCAAAAGTTCTTCGTCAAGCTTAATCTTCCAGAACAATCACCTACGCAGAACTCCAAATCAACTCCAGAAATCGTCATTGTCCAGATTTGAAACGAAATCGGAAGTTGAAGATTGGTAGAAAGAAGAGGTTGTGAGGGAGACAGAGAGTTGAGAACGAGAGGGAGAGTTTGTGAAGAAGGTTTCGGTGGCGACTGAGTGTTAGGGTTTCAGAGAATGTGAGCAGTGTTTGGGAGTGGTAGAGGCACTTAGGGTTTTGTGTTTCTGAAGAATGAGAAGTGATACGTGGATGGTGAACTGGGCTCAAAGGCCCATTGGTTTTTTTTTGTAACGTAAACACCCCCCGTTTTTGGCTTGCCCCCCTCCCCGTTTGTGTGGTTTTGTGATGGGCTGGGCCCAGTTATTTTTGCTGGCATCATCCCCTGTAACAATTACTAACCCCCCCCCTATGCATTTTATTAGTGTTAACATTTTTATTACAATTTTAATTGTAATGTTTTTAGGGATAGTTTAATATTTCCTAGAATTTTATTAATTCTTAGCATAGGAAATTATAGGTTATTTCCCTTTAAGAGCCTTAAAGCATATTTTTGTATAGAAATTATGGAGTTTATTTTCCTAGAATATTATAATGCTTAGCATAGGTTTTAGAGTAATTTTTAGGAGATTTATAGATTTAATTCTTTTTAGGATATATTTTCATTAGGAGATTATTTTTGCCGTATCTTAGGAGTAGACTTTTATTTCCGTTTTGCGTTGGATTTCTCTCCTATTTTCGTTTCTATCTGATTTTATTCTCGATTTTATTTTTGGCCGGCCGTGTGACACGATTCAATCGGAGAATGATTTTCGATATCATTTCTCCATCTTGTCTTTGACACGGACATCGATACGCTACCTCTTAGAGTTCGATTTCTCGTATAAGTCGAACCATGACGGTCTAAGCGTTACATTGTTCTTGATTCAAGCGTCATCATCAAGGATCCAGAGAGGAGAAGATTGGAATGGAGCTTGCGCGCACGTCAGGAGTCAACGGAGCTGCTTCGTTCATCATCATCATCTTATTCAAGTTTTTCAGGCAACCGTCGAGTGTTGTGGGCTGCATCGTTAGATACGAAGGAAATGACAGTTGAGGAGTTACTTCTCAATCGTCTAGTATGTCTAGTATGGTACCCTTAGGATACCAGGCGACGCATTTGCTCCTACGTCTTAGGTTCTTGCGTGTGTGTCACGAGTTCCTTCCCGTTTGGGCGTAAGCCTGCTTCCTCTTTGTTATCGCCCCGGGCGATCGAAACCCCTTTTCTCTCGCGTTCAGGCGATCGGGACCCTTTCTCTTGCCCCATGCAATCGAGACTTGTTTTCCCGTCGAACTACGTTAGCTCTGATCTCTCGTGCCAGACGAGAGTACGTAGGCATAGGATGCGATATCCTAGCGAGCTCCTTTTTCCCTTTTTCCCCGTTTAGCTGTAGTAAGCTGAACTACAGCTGCTCTGATTTCTCATATCTAATGAGAATATGTAGGCATAGGATGCGATATCCTAGCGAGTACACTAACAACTAACTTCTCTGTTCTCTCGCTGCCGTGCGATCGAGACTTTCCCGCTGACGACTGACGTTATCCTTTTCTCTTGCCCTTGCGCATTTGAGACCAGACTGTAGTTTTAGTTCCCATAGGTCCCCGTACCTTTCAAACCAACTTAATCTCTCACCCCTGTATGATCGAGAACACCCTGTCTAGCCGTAGTTAGCCTGAACTACGTAAGCTCTGATCTTTCACGCTGTGTGGAAGTACGTAGGCCCAAGACGCGAAGTCTTGGCGAGCCAATTCCCTGTAGTTTCCCGAACTACGATGACTCTGACTTTCTCTCTTGAGAATACGTAGGCATAGAGTGCGACGCTCTATCGAGTCATTTTCTTCCCATTTAGATTTAGCAGCCGTAGATAGATTGTTTTGCATCCTTTAGACAAACCAAGCAAGCGTGGATCCCGTCGAGTACGACGGACGTGAGGGGTGCTAATACCTTCCCCTTGCGTAACCGACTCCCGAATCCAGGAATTGGTTGCGATGACCATTCCTTTCCCGTCTTTGCGTGAGGTTTACTTCGAGCGTTTCCTTTCCCTCCTTTGGGATAAATAACGCATGGTGGCGACTCTTCTGTTTAGCCGGCGCCGATTTTCGCAGTAGCGACAGCACCCTAACCCTTACAACACGCAGATGGTTAAGGAGTTTTACTCCAATTTGATGGACACCTTAAATAGAAGAATAAAGGTAGTTGTGCGAGGAACCAAAGTGGTGTATTATGAAGCCATAAACAGTATGGTGTTGGGGTTAAAGAATTTTGGTGACACGTACCAACTTATGCTAGAAACCATGGATGATCAGGATTTTAATGTGTTGAAAGAGTCTTTGTGTAACACTGGAACTAGGTGGATTTGTCACAGACAAAAGCTCTGAGAAAACAGTGAGAATAATATATCTTAGGCTAAAAAAATCTAGTATCAATTTATAAAGCATTCCCTCAGACCAACTGCCCACAATGACATTGCTAACAAAGCTAGACCAGTGTTGCTTCATTGTATAACATCTTTCAGTGTCGTGAGTGTCGCCAAGATCATTGTCCAAAAGATTCATGCTTGCTCCAAGAAGAAAGAAGGAATTATCTATTTTCCATATCTTATCACCACCTTGTGAAAAAGGCAAGGTGTCCCTAAAAGATCAACTAATAAGATATGTTAAGATGGGTTTGATAGAGATGTCATCCAATCATTATTGAAGCCTAAGGGGAAGAGAATGTTGCATGAGGTGCACAAGGAGACAGTAGAAGGAAGCACTTGATTTGAGATTGACAAACCCTTATGGGGAATTCAGCTCAAAATGTAAAAGGACCAGCATGCATAACACAAGAAGATATACTCCCTTCACAAAGGGGGAGTCAAGAATAGGTCACTAACATTTTTGGAACTTATTTTGAGGGAGTTGTTAAATGATTAGAAATATAATAAGTAGGAGAACAATTTTGAAAGGAATGACAAATCCAAAAAAGACTTAGAAAATCAGAAGGAAAAAAAGAAAGGTAAGAAGAAGGTGTCCTTCAAGACTCATCCATAGGCAAGTTCTAGTGTGTTAGTGGATGACATACTTGAGAAATCAAAGAAAAGTCCCATAAAGACAAAGAAGCCAACGAGGATCCCTGTGAAACTAGTGCTTAGAGAAACTAGCCCAATCAAGGAATTTGACATCAATCAAATAGCTAAAAAAGAATTTGATGATGATGATGATGACATAACACTTAATGACCTGATCAAGTAAGTGACCAAGGATAATGAGGAGCTGAAGAAAATTGTACCTGATGAAAAATGAAAGTGATGAGGAAGAAGAACAAAATGATGATGATGAATAAGAAGAGGATGAAGAAAAAATGATGGAGGATAACCAAGCTGCATACGAGGAGCCAGAGGAAGAAGCCGATGACACCAAGACTCATAATGAAAAGGACAAAGATGTTGCTAAGGACTTAGAAGAGTTTGATACTGAATTTGAACAGATGAATGATGCTAAGGAGCATAATAAAAGTCATGTCATGCCAGTGGTTTCCAGCTCTAGAAAACAGAAGACCCTAGAGAAACCCAACAGTCAAGACCCAAGGAAAACCCTAACCAAGAAGAAAAGTCCATTTAAGGTGAAAACTCCAATGAAAAAGAGTCCAGTGAAAGAAAAGGGCTAGCTACTGCTGTCATGACAGAAAATGTCAAAGAGGCTCCAAAGAAAGTGAAAGAAACTAAGGGAGGAAAAGAGAAGAAATATGAGGGAAAGAAAAGAAAGAAGCATGACGAGGACAAAACCAAGAGGAAGAGAAACAAACTTAGCACCTAACTGGTATTTCCTTCTAAACTATCTCGGTTGGCGAGTCATGGTGTACCACTACTCACCAAATGAAAGTGAGGACTATGTTCTTACTCTATGTTTAGGGATGTGGGAGCTTCTGTCGTTAGTATAGTTTACCAAAAATAATCAACCATAATCATCTTAGTTTAGTTTAATCTATATTTTAGTTTTAGGTTCTGCTTTCAATTCTGCAATTTTTCAATTCTCTCTTTGCAATTTCAACTTCAATCAATGAAGTATTTTTGTTTTCTGCTACTGCATTGCTGTTAATTTAGAGTTTAAAATAAAAACAAACAAACAATAGAAGAAAATAACAATCTTCAACCCTATAAATAATAGAATTTCGAAAGACTTTGAAAAATTCTAACTGGACTACTAAAAATGCTGGAAGCAAGGTCTTGATAACAAATCAATGCACCTAGTTATGATTTTATGATAACCCCTATTACTCCAGAAGTAGTTAGGAAAGTAGTTAGCCTCTTACGAAGTTTGAATTGTCTTAAAGTATGAAATAAGATTCATTATAGGATTTAGTATAGGGGAGGAAAATACTATTGCTTAAGACTAACACAAATGAAACACTGCATTTATAAATAAACACACAAAAGTGTGAATGAAGTAAACCAGTGAGCACTTCAAATAAGTTCTTGTACCCGAAGCTGGAGGAATAAGTTCCTATGCCAAAAAATGGGGGAATAGTGGATACCTTCACCATTAGTAATACGTTGGACTGATTACAAGTGAGATCCCGTCAGGTGAAAAGATGGAGCATCTAGCAATACTTACCAATAATAATAATAATGCTTATGGAAACCTCAAGTTCAAAATGAACCAAAAGTCAAGAGAAAAATAGTCAAATCCCTTTTCTAAAATAGGTGTCCCCTTTTGTTAGTTTTATGTATTTATTGCTTATGTAAAGTTAATTTTGTTAGACTATGGCACGGATCTAGAAGGGGGGGGGGGGGGGGGTTGAATAGATCCCCAATTAAAATTTGAGTCGGCGCTACCAATTTAAAGTTGGTTTTAAAAATGTTTTAAGTGCGGAAGCAGCCGAGGAAAAATATAGTCTAAAACAAACGGTTATTGGAAAACCGGATATACGTAAGCCTATGGATTTATGACAATTCGAAAAAATAGAATCACAACACAAACTATGCTTATCAATTATTTACTTCAGTTGTAAGGTTACCTAGTTCCAATGATCCAAAATTAAACCAAAACTAGATACACAAGTAAGGTAATTTTGGTTCAAGCAATATGTCAAACACTTGGTGTGCAAAGACACTCCAAGTGATGTTTATGTTGAGTAAGTGATTTCAATCAGCCTAGTACAACGTTTTGTTGTACGTTAGAGTTAAAAACAATGTTTTAATCTCTTTCTCAATTTATATCACAGTTTTGACAAAAGAGCTTACACAAAAATTACTTATTTGAGCGGTAACGAAAATGCTGAAACTAAAGAAGACAAGTAATTTGGTGAGGCAGTTCCCCCGTCGTCCTCGCTTCGGGGTACGTCTGCCCTCAATTCTAAAACTAGAATTGAGATATATTGAATAGATATCACCTGTTTGAATGAACAATTTATAAAAGGATTGAGCAGCAAAATTACAACAAAAATCTCAATGTGTTGAAAGTTGCCTTCACTCCTTGCCCCTTGATTCAAGCTGAATCAAGTTCTTCGATTTGTGTTGATGGACCTCCGACTCCAGCCACCTTATTGAAGAACACGTTGTTGTTCAAACCTTTGGCTCCGACTGATCTCAACAGCACCAAATCGAACCCGAGATCTTCCCTTCAAAGTCACCGAATCCGCTACTAGACTTGTGAAGACCACCTCTTCACAATCACCTTCGCTCGATTGATCGTTGATGAAGAGTCTCGTCCAAAAACCCCCAAAATTAGAACCAATCTTGGAGAGAAAAACCCCAATGGTTTTATTCAAGAAAGAACCTGTCGCAATCTTCAACCCGAGCTTGATTCTCCAATCTAAGCCTCGAACCTTATCGCCTTGAATCTCTCACAAATGCATTTCAAAAATGATTGTGTGTAATTGAAATGTTGTGAGAGGTTGAAGATGAAGATGATGAATCTTAGACACCTATTTCACTCTTTCTTGTTTTTGAACACATGAATCAAAAGAATATCAAATGTTGTTAGACACAAGTGTTTAAGCAAGTATATATAGAGCCCACAAAATTCAGAACATAACAGTATTTCAAATATAAGAGGGAACAAAGTTAAAAACAGTTTTTCCGCGCGAACGGTCGACCATAACAGGTCTATGCGTCGACGCATGGCCTGTGATGTTTTGAATTTCTGGAAATTTCATCAGTATGCGTCGACCATAAAGTCGGCGTACACTGACCCGTTGAAATTCTTTTCCTTTGTGCGCCGACCCTATGGTCGACCAAACCTTTTATGCGTTGACCCGCTGGAAAATCACTCTTTCATGCGCTGACCCAATGGTCGACGCATGCTTTATGCGCTGACAGTCTTTCCCTTGTTTTTGATGGATACGTCGACCCTATGGTCGACCCATGTCCTGTAATCCTGCAAAATATTGTTAGTTTGAAGTTTTTCATGCCTCTAGTCATGATTGCATTTTGTCAACTCAATGTATATTTATTTAGGACAAATTAAGACAAGCAAAAGGAGAATATGATGAGTGATATGTTGCATCTGATTTAGTGGATCTGGAACTCATACTTTCCAGTCTATCCTGGGAATTTGTCATCATCGAAACCTGCATTTACCAATGTCTTGCAGCTTTGTGTGATATGTGGCGACTTGCCTCCACAATCTCCCCCTTTTTGATGATGACAACCTGTATACATTTAAAACACCAAATATGCAACATATACACACGCACACAAGAATACACAAGCTCCCCCTTTATTTTGCACTATGAGGCTGTAGAACAACAATCATCAAATGTTGTTAATATCCTAAACTATTGGATTTCGTGTTTGCTTGCAACATTGTCTTCTCCCCCTTTGACACCATCAAAAATAGAAGAGGAACGCATCAAATAACATAGTACAGACAATAGGTGATAGTTGATTACCAAACTTCACACACAAGCATGATAATGAACAAAATACTGGAATTAATAGATAATGACGAACACATGTAATTAAAGTTCAGGCACAGATAATACAAAACAAATGAAAAGTACACAGACTAAAACATATAAGCAAATATGAAATATGCCACTATGAGTCTAATAACCACGCCCCCGTCCTCGTCCTCTCCCTCGATATGGAGCATCTGGATTTTGGTAGGGATCCAAGAAGTTCAAAAAGGACTCGACGAACATGTTGAGATGACTAAGAGCGTTGGTGATTTCCCAATCTTGCCGCCCATGTGATTCAACCAGAGAGTCAATACGGGCATCCATCCGAGTAGAGAAAGAATTGAACCTTTCATTTTGGGCATGAAGGTCAGCTCTAATCTGCTCCATCTGAGTGTCTTGACGCCTTATGAAGTTTTGTTGTTCTAACTGCATTGACTGCATCATAGTAATGACTTCGGAGTTATCTGAAGGCGGAGGAGGTGATGAGTGCTCAGAGGGTTGGTAGTCTTGAGGGTAGCCGTGATATGGGTCATAGAATCTACCCAAGGTAGTCCAGCCTGTATATTGCCAATCGCCCCAACCTTGATTTGTAGAATCGCCTTCTTGGTCTTCTGATCGATATGAGTACTTGACCCAATCGGTATTTGTAGCCGTATCATGGACTGGAGATTGATGATAATCTTGAGTCCCATAGATAGGTTCGGGGATCTCTGCATCTGTGTTGTCTTTTGCATCGTCTTCTTCACCTTCCTCTTCACTTTCTTCATCACCTTGTTCGTCGCTTTCTTCTTCACCCCGCTCTTCACTTTCTTCTTCATCAGAATCGTTATCAGGAACCGGAGGGATATTAGCCCGTCGGACAAATCTGTACGAACGACGTTCAGCACACCAAAAATACCCCATCATTGCAAGGGTTTTGGTGCTAAATTCTTTATCTGGGGAAACTGATACACACGGAAATGTTGGATACACAACATTCGCAGCAACAAGAATTTCTGAAATGAATGACCCATAGGCTAAAGCAGTGCCTCTACTTGAGTCTCTCAGAGCAAACATCCTGCTAGCAATATAGTAAGGCCAATTTATTTTTATCCTGTTTTGCAGAATGTAGATAAGATGTACCTTAGCTTGTTCTACACGCGACAGACCACCTTTCTTCGGTCGTAGAATACGAGCGACAATCCACTGAAGAATGCGCTCCCCTGTGTTGAGTTTACCGGCAGTGACTGATCGAGGAAAAGCATCGCTGTTGACAATTGCCTCTGGATACGGTCGTTTGAGCATTCCATTCAGAGCCCTCTTATATTCATAACCCGACACCGTACGAGTATCAGTTACCTCATGGAAAGGGGGTGCATCAGCATCAACAGTCATATCAAAATATTTATTCCATACTTCAGAATTGATATTAACTAGTCTATTTCCTACAGATGTGTGAAAGTGCTGGTCTTGAAAGTTACCTCTCATATTTGTGTAGAACACTCTGACCAGATCTTCACTGCACTTTGTATTACATTCCAGGAAGTTTACGAACCCTTGAAAGTCTAATAGGGACAGAAGCCGAGTGAGATGCAAGCGCTCACTTGTTGCATGGTAGAAGGCATGCTGTGGAACTATGGCCCTCTTGCTGAGACTTTTATGGAAGTTTTCAACCGCAGGAGGATGAACAAGCGAGACAGCAGTTACCGGAACTGAAGTAGAGGATGAAGATGCTCTTGATCGCTTACCGGTATTTTTGCGGAGAGAGGAAGCCATTGATGAAAAGTTTTTGGAGAGTTGGAAGAGAAACTTTGAAGAGGAATAATGATTTAGGAGTAATGTTGGAGAAGAGGAATGCTTGGGTCTTTAATAGATGAAGAAGTTAGGGTTTTTGGGAAGAGGGAGAAGACAAGGAGACAATATAGGTTACTAGATGCAATTCACAAGAAAGAATGTCATGTCAAAGTATTACAACACATTTAATGCAGGGAAGAGGGAAAGTGGAACGGTTTTCAAACCAGAAAATTTCTGGGTTTTCAAGCGAGCCGTCGACCATAGCCCTGCATGCGTCGACGCATACTGTTCAGTTTTTGATAATTTTGAAAAATTTACAGCATACGTCGACCATTGACCTGTTTAGGTCGACTCAAACTTTCAAAAACTCAAAATTTTCAATTTTCAACATGTCACACTTGCCTATTTATCATGCCTATTCATTTGTTCACAATATGACATGCATTCAACACACATAGTATCAACCAGCAACAATCATATTCATATATAAGTACCATGATTGTATAACGATATAGATGTTTTCAAGTCATGAATGCTAAGAGAGAAGAAAGAGAAGGAGAAAGGAGCAATATCACCTTTGTACGAACTACTCTAGTTAATCACTGATTTGTACTTGCAATAAACTCACAGCGATTGTTAGTGGTACAAAACATAGTTGTTAGTGGTACAAAAACATAGTTGTTTAAACCCGATCAGAAATATCGAGAATACCAAGCTCTCGACGGATATGAAAGAAGGGCTCATTGGCTAGCGGCTTTGTGAAGATGTTCGCTAGTTGGTTTTTAGTATCGACGTGCTCAAAGACAACGTCACCCTTCTCTACATGGTCCCTAAGAAAATGGTGTCGAATTTCTATGCGTTTAGTACGCGAGTGTAACACTGGATTCTTGGTAAGATTTATAGCACTGGTGTTGTCACAAAATATTGGAATATGTTCTAGTTTCAAATTAAAGTCCAATAGTTGTTGTTTAAGCCATAAGACTTGCGCACAACAACTACCGGCGGCTACGTATTCCGCTTCGGCGGTTGACAGAGCAACAGACACTTGTTTCTTGTTGTGCCAACTAACCAGAGAGTTTGAAAATAGGTGACATGTGCCACTGGTGCTTTTCCTATCTGATTTACAACCGGCAAAATTAGAATCAGAGAAGCCCACCAAAGAACAATCATTACCCTTAGAATACCACAATTCATACTTCGGAGTACCAGATAGGTATCGAAGTATGCGTTTGACAAATTTTAGGTGGGATTCCTTAGGACATGATTGATATCTAGCGCACATACACACGCTAAACATGATATCGGGACGCGAAGCAGTAAGATATAGAAGCGAGCCAATCATACCTCTGTACCTTTTTACCTCAACATCTTTGCCACTTTCATCTTTACTCATGTTTGCACAAGTTGGCATAGGGGTGTCTATGGCTTTTGCATTTGCCATGTCAAATCTCTTGAGAAGATCCAAACAATATTTTGTTTGGCTCACGAATGTTCCTTCCTTCAGTTGCTTGATTTGTAACCCGAGAAAATATGTGAGTTCATCCATCATACTCATCTCGAATTCACCCTGCATAAGCTTAGCAAACTCTCTTACGAGATTCATGTTAGTGGATCCAAATATGATATCGTCAACATAAATTTGTACAAGAATTAAGTGTTTTCCTTGACGTTTAATGAAGAGAGTAGTATCAACCTTTCCTCTTGAGTAGTCTTGATCAAGTAAGAATTTGCTTAGTCTCTCATACCAAGCTCTAGGAGCTTGTTTAAGACCGTACAAAGCTCTTTTCAATTTATAGACATGATCAGGATACTCATGAGACTCAAAACCAGGTGGTTGAGCAACATAGACTTCTTCATTTATAAACCCGTTAAGGAAAGCACTTTTGACGTCCATTTGAAATAACTTAAAATCTTTCGCACAAGCGAAAGCAAGTAGAAGGCGTATAGCCTCGAGTCGGGCAACCGGCGCATAAGTTTCCTCATAGTCGATGCCTTCCTCTTGGTTATACCCTTGCGCGACTAAACGCGCTTTGTTACGAGTTATTACTCCGTTCTCGTCCAGTTTATTTCTAAACACCCATCGGGTGCCGATTACTCGATGACCTCGTGGAGGAGGGACAAGGTCCCAAACCTCATTTCTAGTAAACTGATTCAGTTCCTCCTGCATTGACAAATACCAATGTTTATCGAGTAGGGCTTCCTTAGGGTTTTTAGGTTCCATTTATGACACGAAAGCGAAGTAATAACAGAAATTACTTAGCTTGGCACGAGTTGTTACACCCTTTGTGATGTCTCCAATAATGTTTTCAATAGGATGGTCTTTAGATGACTTCCATTCATGAGGAAGATCGTCGTTTGAAAGCGGATGAACTTCCTCTGTTGCATCACGGTGTGCATCCTTATCCTTCTCAACTTTGGCTTTGTCAGGTTGATCAATCCCTATCTCGCCACTTTTGAGTATGTCTTCAGTGGATGTACCTGCACCATGAACAACACTATCCTTTCCGACATTTCTCGGGTAGGACTCATCAAAGGTAACATGCACAGACTCTTCTACAGCAAGTAAACGTTTATTCTATATTCTATATGCTTTACTCGAGTGAGAGTATCCGAGAAAGATACCTTCATCGGCTTTGGAATCAAATTTGCCCAAGTTTTCCTTTCCATTGTTTAATACAAAACATTTACATCCAAACACGTGCAAGTGAGAGACATTTGGCTTTCGCCCTTTTAAGAGTTCATACGGTGTTTTGTTTAGAATGGGGCGAATAAGTACCCTATTCAAAACATAGCATGCCGTACTAATGGCGTCGGCCCAAAAATATTTAGGTAAACCACTTTCATTAATCATTGTTCTTCCCAATTCTTCTAAAATACGGTTTTTGCGCTCCACAACCCCGTTTTGTTGAGGAGTGCGTGGAGCGGAGAAGTTATGATCAATACCATGGTTACCGCAATATTCTTCAAACAAATGATTTTCAAACTCACCTCCATGGTTGCTCCTAATGGACACTATGTTTGTATTTAACTTGTTTTGGGAAAGCTTAGCAAACTTTTCAAAAGCAGCGAATGTATCACTTTTACTTACTAAGAAGATGGTCCAACAAAACCTAGAAAAGTCGTCCATTATTACGAACCCGTAATAGTTTCCTCCTAGACTTTTGATCCTAGACGGCCCAAACAAGTCCATGTGTATAAGTTCAAGAGGTCTCGTTGTTGAAATTATCTTTTTGGATTTAAATGAGATCCTCGTTTGCTTCCCTTTTTGACAAGCATCACAAAGGTGATCCTTGGTGAACTTTATTTTGGGAAGTCCTAAGACTAGGTCTTTTGAGACTACCTTATTGAGTAAGTCAAAATTAACATGCGCTAAACGCCTATGCCATAGCCATGAGTCTTCACTCATAGTTATGAGGCATTTGTCGCTTGTTAATGATACTTCATTTAAGTCAAGCATATATACATTGTTTACTCTAAAACCATTAAACATATTCTTCTTATCATTTTCATGCATAATTTTGCAACAATCTTTTGAAAAGGATACATTGTATCCTTTGTCGCACAGTTGGCTAATGCTAAGCAGATTATGTTTAAGGTTTTCGACAAGCAATACATCGGAAATCGTAGTAGAGGCGGGATTACCTACACTACCTTTACCTAGTATTGCTCCGCGGTTGTTATCACCATAAGTTACATACCCTTTCTTCTTAGCCACAAAGTCTATGAATAAGGATATGTCTCCAGACATGTGTCTTGAGCACCCACTATCGAGAACCCATCTTCTCTCGGTGGTCTCGACACATTTCACCTGTCAAAACATAATTAGCACAAGGAGGTACCCAATGGCATATTGGGTCCTAATAGGTTAGCGACAAAATGGTTGCGTTTGGGCAACCATTGGTAGATGCCTTTAGGAACAAGAAATCTCCTAAAACGGCATTTACCAATGGAGTGGCCTTTCCTGCAACAGTATAAGCAAGCAAAATCAACTTTAGAGACACTTTCACTTGCTTGATCCCTAATTACATATGCATATTTTTGGTATGGGTTAATCATACTTTTTCTAAAATCCTTTTTATCAATAGCAAATGTAACTTTAGGCTCAAGTGCCTTGTTTAATTTGGCCTTGAGGTTTCTAACCTCACCTTTCCAAATATGACAAGTACCACACCCGAAGTTGAAAGAGTTTCTATCGTCTTTACAATCCGATTCATTGTCTTTCACAATGGAAGCCTTAAGGTCCTCTAATTTCTTTTCGGACTCTTTAACCTTATGCTCTAAATACGTAAAGATTTTCTTATTAGAAGCAAGTTTCTTGAAGGCTTCAACTGCTTCATTATGTAAGGCATGAAATGCGGCTAGTAATTCTGAATGCGACATATTTGAGGACTTATCATATTTAGAGTGACGTACCTGTTTTTTCTTATTTTTCTGATTGGCGGAGAGGAATAGATTCACAGACTCTTCTTCATCACTAGAACTTTCATCAGAGGAGGAAGAGTCGCTGTCACTTTCCCATGCTATGTACGCTCTCCTAGGCTTTGATGATTTCTTGTGTGATTTTGATGATTCCTTGTCCTTTCCCTTTTTATTCATTGGACTGTCCGGTTTGTAGTGACCGGGCTTTCCACACTTGTAGCACGTCCCTCTAGTCTTTTTACCTTTCGAGTCATCATCCTTGGAGTGTCTTGATTGTTTCCGGAAGTTTACCAAGTTCTTCTCGGAATGTTGGATGTCGTTCTTTCTCACGTAACGGTTATACCGTTTAACAAACAACCCCATATATTCGCTTGTGTCCTCTTCTTCTTCGTCGCTCGAGGAATAATCATTTTGCTCTTTTGCTTGAGACTTCTAGGAGGAAGTCTTGAGAGCTATCGATTTCTTTTCACTCACCTTCGTTTTGTCTTTCTTTTCCATCTTTTCGCGTTGGTCTAAGCTCAAGAGTACCTGTTCATGCTCTTGTAATTTGCCAAACAATGTTGTTAAATCTAATAAGGTAAGATCATGTGCTTCTTTGATGGCGGTCACTTTAGGCTGCCATTCCCTGTTTAAACATCTTAAGATCTTATTAGTAGCAACATCATTGGAAACAGGCCTACCTAATGAATGTAAACGATTGATGAGATGTGTAAATCTCTTTTGCATGTCAGTAATGGTTTCCCCTTGCTCCATGAAAAAGAGATCGAACTCTTGAGTTAATGTATTGATTCTAGCCAACTTAACATCGTTTGTCCCCTCATGGGCTATTTGTAGTGAATCCCACATGGCCTTAGCAGTAGGACAATGGGATACACGATAGTATTCATCTACACCTAATGAGGAGATTAAGATGTTTTTAGCTTTCCAATCATAATTGTATTTTTTCTTATCGTCATCGGTCCATTGTGCTTCAGGCTTTGGCACAACTACATTATCTGCATTGGTCATAGTAATTTCTATTGGACCATTAAGGATAACGTTTCATATTTTTCTGTCTATGGAGTTTATATGCACACGCATACAGTCTTTCCAATAACTATAATTTTCACCGTTGAAAACAGGAGCCCTATTATACGCCCCTTTAGGTTCGTTTGCCATTTTTTATCTCGTTGTATTTGAAGCACCGAATAACCAGGCTCTGATACCACTTGTTAGACTATGGCACGGATCTAGAAGGGGGGTTGAATAGATCCCCAATTAAAATTTGAGTCGGCGCTACCAATTTAAAGTTGGTTTTAAAAATGTTTTAAGTGCGGAAGCGGTCGAGGAAAAATATAGTCTAAAACGGATATACGTAAGCCTATGGATTTATGACAATTCGGAAAAATAGAATCACAACACAAACTATGCTTATCAATTATTTACTTCAGTTGTAAGGTTACCTAGTTCCAATGATCCAAAATTAAACCAAAACTAGATACACAAGTAAGGTAATTTTGGTTCAAGCAATATGTCAAACACTTGGTGTGCAAAGACACTCCAAGTGATGTTTATGTTGAGTAAGTGATTTCAATCAGCCTAGTACAACATTTTGTTGTACGTTAGAGTTAAAAACAATGTTTTAATCTCTTACTCAATTTATATCACAGTTTTGACAAAAGAGCTTACACAAAAATTAATTATTTGAGCGGTAACGAAAATGCTGAAACTAAAGAAGACAAGTAATTTGGTGAGGCAGTTCCCCCGTCGTCCTCGCTTCGGGGTACGTCTGCCCTCAATTCTAAAACTAGAATTGAGATATATTGAATAGATATCACCTGTTTGAATGAACAGTTTATACAAGGATTGAGCAGCAAAATTACAACAAAAATCTCAATGTGTTGAAAGTTGCCTTCACTCCTTGCCTTGATTCAAGCTGAATCAAGTTCTTCGATTTGTGTTGATGGACCTCCGACTCCAGCCACCTTATTGAAGAACACGTTGTTGTTCAAACCTTTGGCTCCGACTGATCTCAACAGCACCAAATCGAACCCGAGATCTTCCCTTCAAAGTCACCGAATCCGCTACTAGACTTGTGAAGACCACCTCTTCACAATCACCTTCGCTCGATTGATCGTTGATGAAGAATCTCGTCCAAAAACCCCCAAAATTAGAACCAATCTTGGAGAGAAAAACCCCAATGGTTTTATTCAAGAAAGAACCTGTCGCAATCTTCAACCCGAGCTTGATTCTCCAATCTAAGCCTCGAACCTTATCGCCTTGAATCTCTCACAAATGCATTTCAAAAATGATTGTGTGTAATTGAAATGTTGTGAGAGGTTGAAGATGAAGATGATGAATCTTGGACACCTATTTCACTCTTTCTTGTTTTTGAACACATGAATCAAAAGAATATCAAATGTTGTTAGACACAAGTGTTTAAGCAAGTATATATAGAGCCCACAAAATTCAGAACATAACAGTATTTCAAATATGAGAGGGAACAAAGTTAAAAACAGTTTTTCCGCGCGAACGGTCGACCATAACAGGTCTATGCGTCGACGCATGGCCTGTGATGTTTTGAATTTCTGGAAATTTCATCAGTATGCGTCGACCATACAGTCGGCGTGCGCTGACCCGTTGAAATTATTTTCCTTTGTGCGCCGACCCTATGGTCGACCAAACCTTTTATGCGTTGACCCGCTGGAAAATCACGCTTTCATGCGCTGACCCAATGGTCGACGCATGCTTTATGCGCTGACAGTCTTTCCCTTGTTTTTGATGGATACGTCGACCCTATGGTCGACCCATGTCCTGTAATCCTGCAAAATATTGTTAGTTTGAAGTTTTTCATGCCTCTAGTCATGATTGCATTTTGTCAACTCAATGTATATTTATTTAGGACAAATTAAGACAAGCAAAAGGAGAATATGATGAGTGATATGTTGCATATGGTTTAGTGGATTTGGAACTCATACTTTCCAGTCTATCCTGGGAATTTGTCATCATCGAAACCTGCATTTACCAATGTCTTGCAGCTTTGTGTGATATGTGGCGACTTGCCTCCACAAATTTTTTATGAGGCCTGGCACGGAAATATGGAATAACATTTAAACCCAACTAAAAGTGGAGACCTGGATGTAGCTGGAGTCAAAGAGAAACATCATTCACATCCCTAGGGCACACGTGGCGTCAATCTACAAAATGGAGAATATTTAAATCAATTATTCAAATGGATAAGATCAAGGCACTAAAGGACATAAATTGGTACCATAATACATCCACTACGACACCTTGCTACTATAAATGACATATTCAACCACAACCACCTGAAATTCCTATGCCTCCAGCCTGCCACATTAACCATTGTTCCCCACATGCTAATTGTACCTGATTTTGCAATGGTACGAAATTGAAGAATTGGAGGGAGTTATTTTATTCTTTTGGGCCAACATTCATGAAATCACATAAAACCCATGATCCAAGAAAACACAAACCCCTAGTTGGATGTGACTATAAAAATACCTCTTGGAGGAAATTAGAGAAGTTCAACATTTTTAAGATAAAAACACTTTGAGAAAAACAAGTGAAGGAAGTGAGTTGAACAAAGTATACATTCTCCTTCTCATCATTCCAACTGTATGCTTCCAGTATTTGGCATGCCAAAATTCGTCTCTTGGTGACTAACCATTGCAAGACGAAGAATTTACTCTTAGGTTGTTATTTCTTTTTATGTTGAGAAATGCGAAGTTATTATAAAGTAGTTCATCTGTGTTTAATGATGTGTTGTTAATGATTTGTTTTGTCATTTGTTAAACTGTTATAAATCTGCTTCTTAGACTGATTAACTTAGGATAATGCAAGCTTGTTGTTGTGAGAGATCCAACAACAAGTGGATCTTATGATAAAAGTGATTGAAAAGAATAGGATAGAGATATTCACTAGATTAGATACTTTAGAGATAAAGAGCTATAATAATAGAGGATATTAAAAATAAAACCATACATGCATTTATGTTATAAGTGAGGCTTAGAGATTTGTATCCTTACTTTAATGTATATGTTTATGATGATGTAGAGATGCACCACAAGATCATTTTCTAAATTCTCCAGGCATGACATAACACATCATGCACACGCATTTGGCAATTTACATTAATGGATCATGACATGGTATTTATTATTGAATTCACTTGCTTACTTAAAACTGTTCTTGACATTGTTTGACACCAAATTGAACCTATGACAACCATAAACTATTTTTAATCTTGCTCATGCTCATTTACAAAATATAACTTTTACAAAATCAACCTAAGTTATTTTCTACTCCCTGTGCGTTCGACATCCTTACTATTCTATCATTTGCTACTTAAAATATACATGTATACTTGCATGTGACACACGTTTTCAACCAACAAAGGGCTCCCTTGTTCTAAAACATTTGTTTTCTCTCCATATGAAGCTTCAATTTCCTTCGGAGCCATTTCAATGGCTATCTCTGTTTGGTTCAGATTCGGAGTTGGAGAATGGGATGTGAGCGCCTCATCTACAACCAAGGTTTTCCTCGTCTTGAAGAGATTCTTGAGGGATGCCATGTTATATGCGAAATAAAATCGAGGATAGTCAACATAATATTATCATAATGGAAAAAATAAACATAAAAATAGTTTTTCTCCTCTCTAAATTGATTTTTTTTCTTTCAAGAGTGGTGGCCAAGTCCTCAATTGTGTATTAATATAAGGCATTTTCTGCTGGGTAAGGGGTACATCTGAAATACCATCAAAAGGCTGCCAAGTTTTTCTTCAGTGAATCTTGCTATGAGGTCAAAGAGTTGGATGAGTAGGTGTAAATCATTTATTGTCAGTTGAAATGGTTTCCACCCAACATCTAAATATCATATCCTTGAATTTCACCGGCTTTGAGCCTAAGGGCTTAAGCAAGGAAGCATCACCTTTTTGGATTTTGCAAAAAATGGAGTGGGCCTCAAGGGTTAAAGGGGTCACCAATAAATAACAATACTTGAAGTTATTCTAACTCTCAAGGTAAACATCAAACACTTTGACTGACTGACAAAGTGAGAGAAACCATTATCCCTGGTCCCCATTAACAAAGGTCTGCGTCAAAGTGAAAATATTGAAAAATAGATTTAAAGAGGTTATTTTTCCCGATACTCGCACCAATACTAGAACATCTTGAAAAAGTCCTTGGGTATTGGAACATCTTGACCTAGGAAATGGCTTTGGACGTTAATATGGTTTCTAACCTCCCTATAACTAGGATCCTAACCATTCATCGTCCTAAAATAATTAATAAAACAACAAATCATTTATTCTTTCTGGGCGAGCTCAATAGGTTCCATGTCTATGAGACCGTATTGGAAGAAAGGGACCGACATCTACACCCCTAAAAAAGGGACTATCATAGTTCATTCCTTTGTCTCTTTTAGATGAATCATGTGTACCTCCAACATGATGAGAACTAGAAGGTTCGCTACCATCTTGAATGGAACCCCCCGACTAATAACTATGACTAAGCACAATAAGGTTCGCAATAGGCTGGTTAACCTCTAAAGGATCAATGTTTTGCATTTTTGGGTTCACTATCCTAATAGCAGAAGAAGCATAATTGCTTTTTGGTATATTTATTATTATTGCGAGAACATATCATATGTTGACTAGAACTAAAACAATGAAAGGAAAACAATGAACTCTAAACAAGAAAGAGAAGGGTGCTACTTCAACGAGCCAAAAATGAAGGTAACAATTAAAGGAAGATGACTTAGAGGATGCGTTGAACTAGGAAATGTATAACCTGAAGGAGGAAAGAGGTTGATAAATGCGTATCACCAGAGCTCCGAGAAGGAAGTCAAAGTTTTTAGTAGAGAAGAAACTTACAGTTTGCACTAAAGGGTGAAAATAGTGTTTCAAGCGTTAAGTGATCCTTATATAGGGAATCAAGATAGGTTAATCAATGGACTGAAATAAAAAAAATAGGGACGTGAAAAGAAACAATTGGATTTCACCTTGTGAATATAATGACATTCCAGTGTAGTTAAGCTCCCTAAGAAGAGGCGGCATACCCTAGTCTAGAAATCTAGGACCACAAGTAAAAAAGATCATGTAAAATGTTTCAATAATGAGACTTGCATTTAATACACCTATTATCTAGGTTATTCATGACGGTTGGAAAACCTCTTCCATTTTCCAAGCAACGACCCTGGTACGTGGAACCCCCGACAGTGTCCTCTGAAATGCTTCTCACCTCTACGCCACAAGAAATCTTGAAGGGAAACTCTTTTGGGCCGACTAAAGGTATTATGAGATTTTGGGTCAAACTCAAGCTTTGTCGAGGAATAGCTTTCATGTATTTTGACAGAAGACAAGCAAAAAGTTGAAGATGGGTCGCATGTTGTGGTCGAAGGATACATATTGTAGTCAAAGTCTATTATAATATGTATTGTCGAAATGTTTGTCGAATTGGGCCTTTTATATGGACCCAATTGTTTAGTTAGCTTGGGTTGCAAGTTATCTAGTTAGTCTATATATAGGCTAGATCACTCAGGTTGTTAGGTGAGGCCAATTGTGATATTCATTTGTAAGCATTTGTAAACCCTTATGAGAAAGTAAATAGTAAATAGTTTGCCCTAATCCTTCTTCTTCTTTCTTCTTTATCCTTTCTTTTTTCTCTCTTTGTTCTAACTGATTTCATTGTTCACCCATGAACTCCGTTTCAAAATCTTGATTTGTTGAAAGGCATCGTTTGTGATTACAACAAACTGGTGCGGTGACCCTAGAGAAGATGCCGTCAACAAATCTTAAAGTTGATAAGTTCACCGAAGTTAATGATTTCGGGTTATGGCATTTGAAGATGCGAGCCCTTATTGTTCAACAGGTTTTGCTAGAAGCGTTAAAGGGAGGAGATACCATGGATGCTGCACTGACGGAGAAGGAAAAGACAACGATGATCGAGAAAGCCCACAACGCAATTGTTCTGAGTCTTGGTGATAAAGTTCTCAGGCAGGTTTCGAAGGAGAAGACGGAGGCTGGTGTTTGGATGAAACTTGAAGGATTGTATATGACAAAATCCTTGGTGAATCGTTTGTACTTGAAGCAGGCTTTATATTCATTCAAGATGACTGAAGATAAAGCGTTAATGGAGTAGCTGGATACGTTCAACAAGCTGATTCTTGATCTTAAAAATATTGATGTTACCATCAATGATGAAGATCAAGCATTGTTATTATTGTGTTCTTTACCTAAGTCACATGCTCATTTCAAAGAAACACTCTTGTATGAAAGAGAGTCCCCGACCTTTGAAGAAGTTCAAGCAGCCTTGTACTTGAAGGATTCAAACAAAAGAAAGGAGCAGAAACCATCATCATTAGTTGGCGAAGGGTTGTTCGTAAAGGGGAAGTTGTCGAAGAAAGATGGTAGGTTTGAGAAGATTAAAGGTAAAACTCAGCAGAAGTCTTATGGTGGTGATATTTCTAGGATTAAGTGTTGTCACTGTAAGAAATAAGGTCACACAAGAAAGGTGTGCCATGAGCACCTGAATAATCATGGAGGTAAGGACAATGGGAATGAAGCTATTGTGCAAGATGATTATGAATTATCTGATGTCTGTGTGGTGTCGAGCAGAAACTCTTGCAAAGAATGGATTATAGATTTTGGATGTACTTGGCATATGAATACAAACAAAATTGTGTTTGAAGAATTATGTGATCAAGATGGTGGATCAGTACTGTTGGGAAATAATAAAGCTTGCAATACTGAATATATTGGATCTGTAAGATTCAAGCTTCATTATGAGTCAATAAATCTATTGACTGGGGTTAGGTATGTACCTGACCTTAAGAAGAATTTAATTTCTCATGGTTAACTCGACAAGAAAGGATATGTCTTTAAAGGAGAGCAAGGTATCCTAAAAGTCATGAAGGGGTCAAAGGAAGTCTTGAGAGGCGTGAAGAAATAAGGCTTGTATACCCTTGAGGCTGAGGTTGTAAGTGGTTCGACAAATGTTGCTTCCACAAAACCTGTGTCGAAGACAGAGCTATGGCACATGAGATTGGACCATGTCAGCGAAAGAGGCCTGGTTGAATTGGGGAAGCAGAACCTACTAGGTGGTGACAAAGTCGAAAAGTTGAAGTTTTATGAATCTTGTGTATTTGGTAAATCATGTAGGACGAAGTTTAACAAAGGCAAACAAAAAACACATGTATCCCTTGATTACATTCATGCTGATATTTGGGGCCTGCAAGAAATCCTACGTACTCAGGTGCAAGGTATTTTCTATCCATCGTTGATGACTATTCTAGAAAGTTATGGGTATTCATTCAGAAGACGAATGATGAAACTTTTAAGAATTTCAAAAGTTGGAAGTTTCTGGTCGAAACTTAAATTGGCATAAAGGTAAAGAGGTTGAGAACCGACAATGGCTTTGATTTCTGCAACCAATCGTTCGATAGTTAATATGTTGAGTCTGGGATTGCAAGGCATAAGACTGTAGCAGGTACTCCTCAATAAAATGACTTAACTGAAAGATTCAATCGAACAATCCTTGAAAGGGTTAGATGCATGTTGGTTAGTGCTAGATTGAAGAAGGTGTTTTGGGTGGAGGCTGTTTCGACAACAACTTATCTGATAAATATATGTCCCTCGACTGCTTTGGGGATAAGACACCTGAAGAAGTTTGGTCGAGTCAGCTACCAGATCTCGACAAACTGGGAGTATTTAACTATTTAGCCTATGCTCACATTAGGCAAGACAAGGTCGAACCTAGAGCTCTGAGATGC
Organism: Lathyrus sativus; assembly: GCA_963859935.3. Taxonomy (NCBI): domain Eukaryota; kingdom Viridiplantae; phylum Streptophyta; class Magnoliopsida; order Fabales; family Fabaceae; genus Lathyrus; species Lathyrus sativus. Next base: position 680,945,509 of record OZ012738.1, on the reverse strand, counting down.
ATGTTCCTTGGATATCCTTAGGGAGTCAAAGGTTATGGGATGTGGTGCCTAGAACCAGGTCACAGAATATGTATCACAATTCGTGATGTAGTTTTCAATAAAGTCGATATGGCGTTCAACAAAACTGGTGATGTTGATCGAAGTGCAGAAATCTCTGAAGAGGAGCTGGAACAGGTAGAGATTCCTGTTGAGGTGAAGCATAGTGATGCTGAAGTGCATACCCTTGATGAAGTCGAAGAAGAAGAGCCAGATGCTGAAGAGGCTGAGGAAACTGTCGATGACTACCTATTGGCAAGAGATAGGTCGAGAAGAGTCATCAAGCCACCTTAGAGACTTGGTTATGCAGATCTTATACCTTTTGCCTTAATCTTTGAAAGTGAGGTACTTGAGGAAGAACCTAGAGATTACAAGGAAGGTATGAGGAGTCGAAATAAGACTGAATGGCGAAAAGCTGTGGATGACGAGATGAAATATCTTCATGATAATAACATTTGGGAGCTGATTGAGAAGCCTGTAGGGGCCAGGTTAGTCACTTGTAAGTGGATTTTCAAGGTTAAGGAAGGAATTAAGGGAGTGATGTTGAAGCACTTTAAGGCAAGATTGGTTGCTAGGGGGTTCACTCAAAAAGAAGGTGTCGACTCCAATGATGTATTCTCACCTGTTGTAAAGCATAGATCCATTAGAATGTTGTTGGTCATGGTGGCAAAGTTCGACTTGGAACTTGAGCAAATGGATATGAATACAACATTTATGTATGGTGACCTATATGAAACGATCCTGATGCATCAACCTGAAGGGTATGCAAAAAAAGAGGAAGATTATGTGTGCAAGCGGCCTGAAACAATTTCCTTGACAGTGGAGCATGAGATTCGACAAGTTCATGGCACACATTAGTTTCACTAGGAGCCAGTTCGATCAATGTGTGTACTTTAGATTTTGACCTGGAAACTCACTTGCTATTTTGTTTCTTTATGTGGATGATATCCTCATAGCCACCAACAGTGTTGAAGATGTAACAGAGGTGAATGCTGGAATCAGTAAGGAGTTCGAAATGAAGGATCTGGGAGCTACCACCAGAATTCTTGGGATTGACATCCGGAGAGATAGAAAGCAGTCAAAGTTATGCTTATCTCAAGATACATGCCTACGAAAGCTTTTCGACAAGTTTGGTATGTCAAATTCAAAGTTTGTTGTGACTCCAACAAAACCTCAATTTAAGCTTAGTACTACTCAAAGTTTGAGTACTGAAGCTGAAAGAATCTATATGAGTAGCATTCTATATGCTAGTATGGTAGGTTCTTTGATGTATGCTATGGTCTGTATGAGGCTAGACATAGCGTATGGTGTGAGCCTTGTAAGTAGGTATATGGCGAATCTTGGAAAGGCGCATTGGCAAGCTGTAAAGTGGATCCTCAGGTACATAAGTACATCAGCCAAGACGTCAAAGAGATAATCGAGCATGGTGAAGTCCAGGTGCTGAAGGTTTCGACTAAAGACAATGTTGTTGATATGATCACCAAGACGTTGCCCAGTTGCAAGATTTTCCACTGTATGTAGTTGATAAAGCTGCATGAAGAAAGTTAGTTGATTCCCTATTTGTTGAGTTAGATCCAAGGTGGAGATTTGAGAAATTTTGGGTTGAACTTAAGCTTTTCGGAGAATAACTTTCATGTATTTTGACAGGAGACAAGCAGAAAGTCGAAGATGGGTCGCATGTTGTGGTCGAAGGATACATATTATAGTCGAAGTCTGTCCTAATATGTATTGTCGAAATGTTTGTCGAATTGGGCATTATGTTATGGATCCAATTGTTTAGTTAGCTTGGGTTACAAGTTATCTAGTTAGTCTATATATATACTAGATCACTCAGGTTGTTGAGTGAGACCAATTGTGGTATTCATTTGTAATCATTTGTAAACCCTTATGAGAAAAGTAAATAGTAAACAATTTGTCCTAGTCCTTCTTCTTCTTTCTTCTTTATCCTTTCTTCTTTTTCTTTTTGTTCTAACTGATTTCATTGTTCACCCAAGAACTCTGTTTCTCAATTTTGATTTGTTAAAAGATATCGTTTGTGATCACAACAGGTATAATAAGAGAAAGTCTCACATCTAATTCAGGTTTTAGACAACTCAACTAACAAACTAAAATTCTGGTATGCAGATCACATGTGTTCCAAGAACATTGATCTCTGCTCAACAAGGATGAGGACAGACCATGGCCAATTTAAATTTCTTTAAATTGTCCCAATGTCATGACCAATGTCACGACCTCTGTTGTGACATCTGCAGTCTGTTATACTATTTATCTAACCATTTAAAGTACAGAATTGTAAATGCAGAAAGATAAATAACACAGTAATTGTTCACCCAGTCCGGTATCAATAACACCTACATCTAGGGGTTACCAAGCCAGGGAGGAAATTCACTATTAGTAGAATCAATTCAAAATCAAACCTCCAGTTTGCACTTCTCACTTAATCTCTACCCAATTATACTTCAACCTAGAGACATTCTAGTACCTGAGTATACCCACTCACTCCCCTACTATCACACAACAGTGATATCAAACAATTACAAAAATAGTATGAAGAGACACTTCATACACACCTTGATCTTACTTCACAGCTTTGATCAAGGAACTCACACACTCTTGCTTCACAGCTTCGAGTGAGACACAACCTAGAATCTACCTAACCAAAACAATCATCCACCAGACAATTGCTTGGATTACAAGTATTCCTAAACAGACTTTACACGTGAAGACTAGCCTTCTTCACTTACAATTATGTCTACCACAATGCATCAAACAATGCAAAGGGTGACTTACACACAAGGGACTCTCAAACCCTATACCTCTGTTTTACACTCTGGTTTTTCTTGATGTGAGTGCTTGCTTTTCCCTTGCTTCTGCGCCTCTTTTTATAGCACTGCAGGCTGGGCTTGGGCTGTGCAGAAGTAACAAATATTAGTTTTAACAAAATAAAACTAATTTCCACAATTCAAGGTGCTGTCCAATTAGGTCATGGCATGGTCAGCATTGCCTTGAATCTCTCCTGATATAACTCAGGGGTCATAACAAGTCTTCCTGAAATCTAGCCTGAGATAACAGAAAACCAACATGCCTGCACGACTGATGTCATACGATCAATGTCATGACATTCAGTATGATATCCACTCTTCTACAGATTTTTCTTTACACCAGATCTGGCTTCACCCAATCTTCTGCAGAATAATATTAGAAACAATTATATTCAAGTTTCCTAAAAGGTCTCCAAGATCCTTTTATGAATACCAATACAATCTGTTCTTGTTCCTAATCCATCTCCTTGACATATTTACTGATGAGGTATTTTCAACATGGTCTCATCAATCCAAACCAATTCTGTCAAGAGATATACACTAGCAGCTCCTTCTGTTGTCATACAACCATGTCTTGCTTAAAACACATGACAACACACCTCGCACTGCCTGTGAGGAACTTCATCACAACTTAACCTATTGTGGCTGCACACCTCACACTGCCTGTGAGGAACTAGGCTACTGCTAACCCATAGCAGTGCCTGTTGTGCCAGACAGCTATGTCATTACTTTGGTAATGACATCCATGACAGTAGTCCTTTCTTCAGCCTCTGCTAGCTCCTGCTTGCTCTTGCTGCACTCGACCTTGATGTCAGCCTCTGCTAGCTCCTACTTGCTCTTGCTGCACTTGTCCTTGATGTCAGCCTCTGCTAGCTCCTATTGCACATAGCTCCTGCTGCACCAGATGTAATGACATGACAGCAGTTCTGTCATCAACTCCTGCTGTTTCTCACACATGATAGTAGTTCTGTCATGACAGCAGATAGATGTCTTGATGGATGTCACAACATTCAACATGACATTCACATTAAAACACTCCACAACAGTTCTTTCAACAGCTCCTGCTTGCTTCTTTAGCGATGTCATAACTATGGTAATGACATCCTGCTTAACATTTGTGCAGAATCTTGTTTTACCATAATTTAGCCAATTATAGAACCATGGACAATTCTATATCACAAAACCATGGAACTAACACAAACATATATAATATATCACATGTGAAGAAAAATGTATGATTTAAATTCATTATTACTCTTACATTACTCTTTATTCTCTCAGTTATTTGAAGATTAGAGTGATTGCTTTACGGATTACTCTACTCTCCACCGTGACGGAAGCACAAATCCGCCATAAAAAGACATTACTTCATCATTTCAACTAAATTCATTTTGTGAGATTTAGAAATGGTCAGGCTTAGGAAGCCCAACTTAATCTTGAAATTCCAAAAGAATTATTAATGAAAAGACATGACATGAGCATGTAAGAACTACTCAATATGGTGATGTTCCATCCCAATTCCGTTGCAACATCCTCGCTTTCTTTAATTTCCTATCCATGAATTTCATGAAAAGAGACCACAACAAGCACTTATTTTAAGAACAATAAAACATTACTGAGTTTTTCACAGATGTGCCACTCTTTGAAATTAAAAATACCAATATGCCACTACTTGAAAAAAATGTCCAAAATGCCACGTTTTTAGTTTGGGCTCGTCCTTCCAATGGACGACCCATTGAAGAGTAAAAGAGACAATTGGGGTTCGGCCAATGGATGGCCAACCCTATGCTACGGTTTTTTTTTTAAAATTTTTAAAAAATAAATATATATATTTATTATTATTTTATATGTTAAATTGTTTTTTTAATATTAAGATTTATTATATGATTTAAAATATTAATAAAATAAATAATTTAATTAATTTTATAATATTATTAAATATTTTTCACATTATCGAATTAATTATTTAACTAATTAAATTAATTTGCTTATTAAATAAAATCATAAATAAAGGCAATTTTATTAATTCTTATGAGTGAAAAAAATACATCATTTTTGTCTACGTACCGCCAGTTCCACACATTTTACTCTTTTTTACTCGTTTCCCGATGCCTAACTCTTCGGGTTGCCGTCTTGAAGGTGATGGGGTAGAGTCGGAAGTCAACTCTTCATTTTCATGTTGATGTGATGTATCGGCCATGTCCACATCAACATGGAGTGAGCCAAACAACTGATGAAGAAATAACGCAAAATAATGAACCTTTCATCCGAGATGAGGAGGTTGGTGAATACAGTGACGATGAACTCGATGATGTTCGCTTTGAAGATCTATTCGGTGATGGCGATGAAGAGGATGTGTTCCCCGTGCATTCACAGGTAATAAATGCTCAACCCATAAATCTGTACAATCCACCAGTGCATATGTCAAACATATGTATGGAGTCTTCTCAACCCATCTATATTTTTGAAAACGACAAACCAAACCATATTGGTGAAAACTTGAAAGTAGGTTTGGTGTTTGAAAATAAGGAAGCATGTGTTCTTTTTTTTACAACATTGGCATATTAGTAACAACCTTGACTATGCAATATATAAATCTGATTCAGTAAGGTATATAATAAAATGTAAGAACCCATAATGCATCTTCACATGTAGAGCTGCATTGCGTAAAAAAAGCACATTGTGGGAGATCGCTACTATAAGCGGATCACAAACTTGCACAACAACTTCTTTGTCACAGGATCATAGAAAATTAGATTTTGGAATTATTAGCCACAACATCAAAGAACTTGTTAACAACGACGCTTCACTAAAAGTCAAAGTGATACAAGCCCATATTGCTGAAAAATACGGTTATAGAATCTCATATCGGAAAGCTTGGATTGCAAAGATTAAAGCTGTAGAATCACTTTATGGGAATTGGGAGACTTCTTACAATGACCTACCACAATGGTTGTTGGTGATGAAGACATATCTTCCTGGAACTGTTATATAGTTGGAAACATTGCCAATTATTATAGAGGACGGATCCCAATTGGGTGACAAACGGAAATTTCACCGATTTTTTTGGCCATTTGAACCGTGCATCCGTGGTTTTACTTACTGTAAACCGATTGTGCAAATTAACGGAACCTGGTTGTACGTCAAGTACAAAGGGACTTTGTTGATGGCTGTGGCACAAGATGGAAATGGTAACATTTTCCCGATAGCATTTGCATTGGTTGAATGTGAGACAAAGGATGGTTGGAGTTTCTTTCTCAAGAATTTGAGAATGAACGTGACCCCCTAGGCCAATCTTTGTCTAATATCCGACCGACATCCATCAATCAAGAGTGCTTACGATGATCCTAAAAATGGGTGGCAGTTTCCTCCATCTTCACATGTTTACTGTATCAGACACATTGCGCAAAACTTCATGCGTGAGTTCAGAGACAAAGAACTACGAAAAATAGTGCCCCTATTCAAACGACTTGGACCCGACTGGGTGAAGAGCGAACGGCCTTCAAACATTCGAGGTACGAGACGGTTGAATACTAAGAACCCGGAAATTTGCCAACCGCAGAAATAAACTGCACAACTGTTTGGGGAACACTATCTACAAATCTGATTTCAATATTATCTTGTCAATACTGGAATGAACTTATTGACTTCACTGGGAGAAGTACTTCTGTCAACAAAACATGACCCTGCCAATGATACAGGAAAATAACCCCGCCATCACTACAGGAAATCACTCCGCCATCACTACGGGAAATAATCTGGGAAAATAACACCGCCATCGCTACGGGTAAATAACACCGCCATTGCTACTGGAAGATAATCTGGGAACATAACACCGCCATCGCTACAGGAAATCACTCCGCCACCACTACGGGAAAATAACACCGCCACCACTACGGGTAATACCTCTGTCATTACTATGGGAAATAACTCCGCCACCACTACGGGAAATAACTCCGCCACCACTACGGGAAAATAACTCCGTCACCACTACGGGAAATAACTCCGCCACCACTACGGGAAAATAACTCCGTCACCACTACGGGAAATAACTCCGTCACCACTACGGGAAAATAACACCGCCACCACTGCGGGAAGATAACACCGCCACCACTGCGGGAAGATAACACCGCCACCACTGCAGGAAGATAACACCACCACCACTGCGGGGAGATAACACCGCCACCACTGCGGGAAGATAACACCGCCACCACTGCGGGAAGATAACACCGCCACCACTGCGGGAAGATAACACCGCCACCACTGCGGGGAGATAACACCGCCACCACTGCGGGAAGATAACACCGCCACCACTGCGGGAAGATAACACTGCCACCACTGCGGGAAGATAACACCGCCACCACTGCAGGAAGATAACACCGCCACCACTGCGGGAAGATAACACCGCCACCACTGCGGGAAAATAACACTGCCACCATTGCGGGAAGATAACACCGCCACCACTGCGGGAAATAATCTCTGATACGGCTTCTCTGCATATCTTTGCAGCAGCTAGCTCCATCAATCACACAATATGTGTCTAGTCTTCCAATTTTCAGTGCTGACATGACAGCAAATCTGAGAAGGACTCTACTGGGGATTTTCTGAATCCACACTGCCAGACACCTACTTTAACATAGGCGGCAACTACCAAAAATCGATTCACGAAATCTTTTGATATTGTTATGACAACAATCTTGAAGAAATACTCCACTGGAGGGGTAAGAGATACTTAAACAAGCAACTCTGTGGGGAATAATGCCACAATTGACCTTATCATTACATGTCTCACGCCGAGATCTTGAATATTTGGCAATTAATTTGGAGCAAGAGCTCCCTCCACCTGCAAGGGGAACAACACTTGAAAACAAAAGGTTAACCAACCTGGATTATGTTTCAAAATGCATATGTTTGACAATGGTGTAATGCTCCATTCGACATGGAAATGCTACGCGTTTTTATTTGGTGGATGCAAATATGACACTATATGCCGATGCAAATGCAGGCTCGAACTGCTGGGATAGCTCTAACAAGCTTGCTTCCTCGATCTTGGCCGTCGAGGACAAATATGACCCTGTTGGGGAGTGAACGGGTATCACACGGTATTCCGGCAAAATAAATGCCAGGACACACAACCAACTCTGTCGGGGAGAGCTTTAACCTTTGATTTCCACTGGGAGGAAAGAAAACACTTGCTGAAAAGAGAGAACTCCGCTGGGGACGAAACGACCCTCTTGGGGAAAATCAACTGACTCCGTTGGGGGAGAGTAAATGACCCTACTGGGAGGGGAATCTCTACTGGGAAGAGTATACTGTCTGGGTACAACTCACAAGTTGGAAATATTAATCTTCTGAGGCTAAACCTCTCTGCTCGGGATGGGGGATCCTTTTGGGGGACACCACACTGTCTGAATACATCCTTCGATCTTGGAATCGTCAATTCTGCTGAGGGTCAACGACCTTGCTGGAGAATGTCCTTTGGATAAGCTGAGACTAGCTGGGGAATTTGATCCTTCTTTGGTAAGGGACATTGTTATCTCAGAAGCGCGACCTGCATGGGGATTCACTTCACGTAACGATCAAGCCTTTCCGTTACGAGCTTCTGGTTAGTACTGCAATCTTCTGATCGTCCACTTTGTATGGTCGAGAACCCTGCAACACCACAAACGAGACAAGACAAGTCTATGCAACCAAATCTATTCAGGTTAGCATTAGTGACATCATTTTCAGTCAATTCAAAGTTTTAGCAATTATTGGCGAGGGCCAGCGATGTTATACACTTGCTATTTTTATTAACCATTGGCGTTTGTCATGTACAAAACAGTAAAGAACAAACATCAAATACTGAATAACATGTTTTATTGATTAGGCCCCTGAATGGGCAGAGTTTTGTACACGGGATGTAACTCCTGAAAAGAGGAAGCTACGCACAACAAATATACAAGTATGCACAAGAAGCATAGATACAATGACAAATCAAATTTGCACCCATGTCGGCAACGGGATGCAGACGAACATCATGAGCTGATCCTCCTATGACTCGCCTGACTCTAGTGCTTTCCCGGTATTCACACTTCCGAAGAGATTGTATCTGATAATCGACCCTTCAGGTATATTCTCCCGCACTAATGTGCACCACAATATCAAATTCGTATCGCAGTCATTTGCTTTTCAAATCCCTAACTTTTGCGTGAACCGCCCTTTGCGGGTTTTCAGTTCACCGGGATACCCTTTTTTGCCGAAGCCGCCCATTGTAGGTTTTCAACTTCGCGGGTGTACATTTTTTAGTTTTATCCCTAATTTTTGCCCGAACCTTTCATTCTGTTTTTGGTTCGCCAGGATGCCCCATTTTTGCCTGGACTCTCTTTTTTCTGTCCAGCGGGTCAATTTCAAGCAAAGTATTTTTTAACTGCGTCCGAATTCACAGGCGACGTAAAGTCCTCACCGTCCATGGTGGACAACAATAAAGCTCCTCCTGAAAAGACTTTTCTGACAACGTATGGCCCTTCGTAGTTGGGGGTCCATTTGCCCCTGTGATCTGCCTGTGGCGGGAGAATCCTCTTTAGCACAAGGTCGCCCGTCTGAAAGCTCCGAGGGTGTATCTTTTTATCATACGCTTTCTTCATTCGGCTCTGGTACAACCGACCATATGCTAGAGAAGCTAACCTCTTCTCATCCATTAAACTCAGCTGGTTCAACCTGTCTTTCACCCATTCTGCCTCATCCAGTTGGACATCTCGTAATACCCTCAGGGAAGGAATCTCAACTTCCAGTGGTAACACTGCTTCCATTCCATATACCAACGAGAACGGGGTTGCCCCGGTTGATGTGCGTACCGTCGTACGATAACCGTGCAAAGCGAAAGGTAGCATCTCATGCCAGTCCTTATAGGTCACCACCATCTTCTGAACAATCTTCTTTATGTTCTTATTGGCCGCTTCAACAGCGTCATTCATCTTGGGTCGATAAGGAGAAGAGTTGTGATGCTCGATCTTAAAATTCTGACACAGCTCCTTCATCATTTTGTTATTTAAGTTCGAACCGTTGTCGGTAATTATCCGCTCGGGGATTCCATATCTGCAAATGATATCTCGCTTGATAAACCTGGCTACCACCTGCTTGGTCACATTTGCATAGGATGCCGCTTCCACCCATTTGGTAAAATAATCGATTGCTACCAAAATGAACCGGTGTCCGTTAGATACCGTCGGATCGATCTTTCCAATCATGTCGATTCCCCACATTGAGAATGGCCACGGTGACAACATCACGTTCAGAGGACTCGGAGGCACATGGATCTTATCTGCATAGGTCTGGCACTTATAACACCTCTTCGCAAACTTGAAACAATCGGTTTTCATAGTTAGCCAATAATAACCTGCCCGCAGCAGCTTCCTCGTCATAGCATGCCCACCAGCATGCGTACCAAATGTACCCTCATGTATTTCCTCCATGAGCAACTTCACCTCTTTCTCTTCTACACAACGTAGTAGCACCAAGTCGTGATTTCTCTTGTATAGGACACCGTCTGGATTCAGATAGAAATTACCCGCCAATCTCCTGAGAGTCTTCTGATCGTGACTGGATGCCCCAGCCGGATACTCTTTGTTTTTCAGGAAATTATGGATATCAAAATACCAGGGTTTATCATCAGATGCTTCGTCAATGGCAAATACGAAGGCGGGTCTGTCAAGCCGAGAGATAACAATTCTGGGAGCCTCATTCCAGAAGTTGACTTTATACATGGAAGACAATGTGGCCAGGGCGTCAGCCATCTGATTCTCTGCTCGCGGTACATGATGCAACTCAACCTTGTCAAAGAAGGGCAACAATCTCCTCGCGTAATTCATGTATGGTATCAAATTAGGCGGACGTGTCTCCCATTCTCCTTTTATTTGATTCACCACCAGAGTTGAGTCTCCATATATATCCCGATTTTTGATTCGCAAATCAATGGCTTCTTCAAGCCCCATGATACAAGCTTCGTATTCGGCTTCGTTATTGGTAACTGGAAAGGTCAATCGAGCGGTAAATGGGATGTGCGACCCATGTGGAGTAGTGATGATTGCCCCTATTCCGCTACCGTAGGAGTTTACAGCTCCGTCAAAGATCAACTTCCATTTGGAACCCAATTCTGGTCCTTCGTCTGGCAACGGTTCTTCACAATCCTTCATCTTTAGGTACATGATATCCTCGTCAGGAAAATCAAACCTCATCGATTGGTAGTCCTCAATAGGCTGCTCTGCCAAGTACTCAAATAATACACTCCCATTTATAGCCTTCTGTGAGACATACTGGATGTCGTATTCGGTCAAAACCATCTGCCAACGGGCAATTCTCCCCAATAATGCCTGCTTTTCAAATACGTATTTGATAGGATCCATCTTCGAGATGAGCATGGTTGTATGGTTCAACATGTACTGCCTCAAACGCTTGGCGGCCCAGGCTAGCGCGCAACAAGTTTTTTCGAGCATTGAGTATCGAGATTCACATTCAGTAAACTTCTTACTCAGGTAGTATATCGCATGCTCTTTTCTTCCTGTCTCGTCGTGTTGACCGAGAACACAACCCATACTTCCCTCAAGAACCGTCAAATACATAATCAAGGGTCTCCCTGCCACTGGAGGTATCAAAATAGGAGGCTCCTGCAAATACTGTTTTATTTTATCGAACGCCTTTTGACAATTTTCATTCCATGTTACAGCCTGGTCTTTTTTCAACATCTTGAATAACGGCTCACACGTAGCTGTTAGGTGAGATATGAACCGAGCGATGTAGTTCAGCCTCCCTAAAAACCCGCGCACCTCTTTCTCTGTTTTAGGCGTCGGCATCTCTTGTATGGCTTTTATTTTGGCAGGATCAACCTCTATTCCTTTTTCGCTCACGATAAACCCCAGCAGTTTACCCGACCTCACCTCGAAGGTGCACTTGTTAGGGTTCAGTCTCAGCCTGAACTTCCTAAGCCTCTTGAATAGCTTCAGCAGATTCACCAAATGTTCTTCCTCCGTCTGGGATTTGGCAATCATATCATCGACATAAACCTCGATCTCCTTATGCATCATGTCATGAAAAAGAGTCGTCATTGCACGCTGATACGTTGCCCCAGCATTCTTTAATCCGAAGGGCATCACTTTGTAGCAAAATGTTCCCCAAGGCGTAATGAAGGTAGTCTTCTCCATGTCTTCTGGCGCCATTTTAATCTGATTGTAGCCCGAGAAGCCATCCATGAAGGAGAATACGGAGAATTGAGCAGTGTTATCAACCAGCACATCGATGTGAGGAAGCGGGAAATCATCTTTCGGGCTCGCTTTGTTCAAATCACGGTAGTCTACGCACATTCTCACTTTACCGTCTTTCTTAGGCACTGGTACAATATTAGCGACCCATGAGGGATATTTTGTAACAGCTAGGAAACCAGCATCCCACTGCTTTTGGACCTCCTCCTTAATTTTCACTGCCATATCAGGCCTAGTTCTGCGAAGCTTCTGCTTAACCGGCGGGCATTCTTCTTTTAGCGGTAGACGGTGCACAACCATATCCGTATCCAGCCCAGGCATGTCTTCGTACGACCAAGCGAACACATCACTATACTCTCTGAGCATTTCAACCAGTCTTCGCTTGACGTCGCTCTGCAGCGCGGCTCCTATACGGATGTTCCTTTCAACCTCTTCCGACCCCAGATTAATGATTTCAATGACCTCCTCATGAGGCAGAATGATTCGTTCTTCTTGCTTTACCAACCAAGACAACTCTTCTGGAATGTCGCCATCTTCAACAATCTCTTCTTCGGCCTGAAATACCGGGTGCTCAAAGTCGAAATGAGTCATAGGCGGTTCAATGATGTCATCTGAAAATATTATCCTGCAAAAGGAATGGTTAAATGCTTCAAAATGTGTATAAAGCGAGTAACCACGTTGCCATTTTATTGTAAAACACAAAAACAGGAAAAACAGAGATCGCAATATTTGTACATGAAAAAACGCCTTTTATTTAATGATTAAACAATGCAATGTACATAACAGCACGACCCTAAGCAAAATCACGACGCCCCGGGTAAGACACCGGATTGTTCAACAATTAAGAAAACAAAGTATTACTGTTTGGTAGTCACAGGAACAGTCTCCTGAATAGACCAATTGCATAATCCTTGTCCTGGCACGCTCGACTGAATCCAGGCGTCCATGTCGCAGTCACTGTCTCCTTCTTCGGAATCTGAAACAGCGTTGATGGCCTCGTGATACACTCCACTAGCCGTGATTGTTATTGGTCCTTTGAAACGAGGTGCCCCGGCAGCAGGCGTTGATGACGATGGTTGATATCCCAGCCCAAATCTGTCCATCTTCATGGGAATATCCAGAACCTTGCCCCAGCCTTTGGTCTCACCAGTCTTCACTAGAGCCTGAGCCTCCTTGTATGACGAGACGGCCACCTCTGACGCTTTACTCGGCCCTGAAACTTTGTCTTTGATGCGCAACCCTTCAAAGGCTTGACAGGGTGTTTCATGAATCTCGCCGTCGACTTCTACGTACTTGAATGATGATAGATGGCGAACCAATATATCTTCTTCTCCACAGACCGTGACCACACTGTCCCCTACCATGTATTTCAGCTTTTGGTGCAAGGTAGATGTGACTGCCCCAGCACCATGGATCCATGGTCGTCCAAGAAGACAGCTGTATGCTGGCTGGATGTCCATAATGTAAAATTCAGTTTCGAAAATCTCCGGCCCCACCTGTAGAGGTAACGTTATAGATCCGAAGACTGACCTTCGTGTACCATCAAATGCCCTGACCACCAAGTCACTAGGCGTACAAATGATTCCCCTGATGTCCAATTTCATCATTGCTTTCTTTGGCAGCACGTTCAGGGAAGATCCAGTATCTACCAGTACGTGGGACATGACTGAGCCCCTACACTCAACTGAGACGTGCAACGCCATGTTATGCTCTCTCCCCCTCGGGGTCAAATCAAAATCCGTAAATCCCAAGCTATGGCCTGCGTTCACGTGCGCCATTACCCCCTCCAACTGATTCACAGAAACATCCTGGGGCACAAATGACGTATCCAGAATTTTCAACAATGCATTCCTATGGGCTTCGAAACACAATAACAGCGACAGTATGGATATCTTTAATGGCGTCTGTTGAAGGTGCTCAACAATCTTATAATCACTCTTACGAATAAGGCGCATAAACTCTTCTACATCCTTCAATGACGTTTCTTTTCCATTCCTCTGCACAGGGACATCCTCATTCATTTTTCCTTTTCCTTTCGCCACTCGTTCAGCCTCTACCTCAGGCGATATAAAAATTCTCCCACTTCTCGTCATCCCTCCGGTCCCGACGACGTTGTCTACAATCTCAACTGGCTGTTTACTAATATCAATTTTCACCCCATCACAGTATGCTTCCAACCCATAAGTCCAGGGTACTGCCTTAGTGCTCTCATAAGGGATTGGTTCTGCCTTGGTGGTAGTGATCGACGGTTGCCTGGCTGGCGCCGTTATAGTTATTGTTTTTCGGGGGATGGTCACGGTAGCTACATCACTTTGCTCATTCGCTAATACTTCTGCAGGTTCCTCAACTGACGTTCTGTCGAATTGCAATGTGCCTTCATCTATCAAGGTCTGAATACCCTTCTTCAATTCAGCACAACCCCCAGCTTGGGTCCAACACTCTAAACAAAACTCATCGCAGCCCGGATACACACCTCCTTTCAACAACCTGCTCTTTATCTCACACAACGGTGTTTTTAGTTCATCAACATTCATGATCAAGTTCAAACCCTCCTCAGTTAAAATAGCATTTGCCCCATGGTTGGGCATGGGCTGTTGTACTATGTTCGGACCTGCTTGTCCAAAATTGATGGCCTTGCTATCCAACAGATCTTGCACCACATGCTTGAACGCGTGGCAATTCTCTATGTCATGGCCAGGAGCTCCGGTGTGGAATTCACAGTGCTTGTTCTCATCAAAACCGAATGGAGGAGTGCCCGTTATTGGCGCCATAGTCCTCTTTTCCACCAAGTTCAAACCCAGTAACGTCTGTAGCAATTCTGCATACGTTGAAGGAGGCGTTTCAAACACCCTCTTTGGTTTTCCCCACTGAACTCTGCGTTGGGCAGGATGTAACCTTTGTTGTGGCTGCTGTTGCTGTGGTGGTATCTGCTGTAGTGGTATTGGTTGTTGATGAAATGGAATTGTGACACTTGCCACCTGTTGCAGATGATTGTACTGATTCCGACCTCTGCCCCGGCCTCGGCCTCGGCCCCCGAATACTGCACTTGCATCACCTTGACGGCGACTACCGAAAGCTCTTCTGTTACTGCCAGCTGAAGTAGATTCCTCAGCTTGGAATCTACCCATTTTAATATTGCTTTCAATTTTCTCACCCATCAAGATTAGGTCCGAGAAACTGCCCAAGGAAGTATGAAACAGCTTATCATAAAACACACCAGTAAATGTTCCTATGAATATATCATTCATTTCTTTGTCATCCAAAGGAGGATGAACTCGTGCAGCCATGTCGCGCCACCTCTGCGCATATTCTTTGAAGCTCTCGTCTTTCTTCTGGGACAACCCCTGTAATTGGACCCGGTTGGGTGCCAAGTCACTATTGTACTTATAATGAGCCACAAACGCTTCAGCCAGCTGCTTCCAAGTTTTTATCTGAGTAGGCTCCAATCCCATGTACCACTCAAGGGAAGGACCAGACAAGCTGTCTTGAAAGAAATGCATCAGCATCCTCTCATCGTTTGAATAAGCCGACATCCTTCTATAGTATGATCGCACATGCACCTTTGGACAGGTATCCCCCTTATATTTGTCGAATGTGGGAGCTTTAAACTTTAGCGGTACCCTCAGGCCAGGCACCAGACCCATTGTGGTCATATCTAAACCAACAACACTTTGATTCACAACACCTTTCATCTGCTCCTCGAGCATCTTGATTCTCTGAGAGTCATCTATAGGACCTTCAAAACCTCCACCAGAGAAAGCATCTTCTTGCTGATCTTCTAGCCAATTACCGTTCCCATTTCCGTATCCATCATACCCGTTGTTACGGCCAAATCTAGTCTGATTCATCACAGAGCCCCGCCCCCTGTTACCATACCCTGGAGCGACTCCGGCAGGTCCAAAAGACATTATTCCAGCACCATTTCCATTACCGAATCCGCCATAACCCTGATTGGTATTACCAAATCCATCCTGCCCGAAGCCCTGAGCATTGAAGCCGTACTTCCCAGCATGATCAAACCCCTGGTCGTCAAAGTCAAATCCGTTGTTACCAAAGCCATTACCTCCAATATTATCACCACCCAGATTGACATCTCCGAACCCAACATTGTTGACGACAGTCTCGTTACCGATTCCTGCGTTACCGTTCCCGGCGGCAGCGCCGTTATTCACATTGACAGCAGGTATGTTCGCCACAGGTGGGGCTACCGATGTAGGAGTACCATCCCCGTGGATGGTGTCAACCCGCACAGAATTGTGGTCTTCATTTCCGTGCCCAGCATTTCTCATCAGCAAAGGCTGCACCAAAGCCTGCAAGTTTTCCTGGCCTTTCACAATGGTCTCCATTGTCTGCATGAATAGTGCCAGCTTCTCACGCATGTCCTGCATTTCATTTTGCATCTGATCCATAACTCTTCTGCAGTTGGTACGAGTAGAGTATCGGTGCGGGTGTTGACTTTCAATCCTGAAAAGACCTGTACGGTGCAGGAAATGAGATATAGTTCAATAATCACCTGTAATGCAATATGAATGTGAATGCAATGCAATATGTGTTTGTGCATTAGGGAATATCACTCCCCAATTCTAGTGCGAATGTGTCAGTGCGGTGATAGTGACAGCAATACGAAATTCGGAGCCGAATCATAGAAAACACCTCATACATTACAGAGAAACCCATCAAGTCAGGAATACAATATCAATGAGCGTACAATAAGAAGGCATGACCTCAACCAACAATCCTGGTGATGGCCAGCACAATGCAAATAAAGCATACACATTAATACATGAAATAGTCAAGTGCTCCATGCGCCTGGTACTCCTCTAATAACCTCTTAGTCTCTGGATGACTTGGTCGGGTAAGCAAACCCTCAACAAGTAGATCTCTTCGCTTGAGAACACGCCATAAATCACCAGCAGATTCCTCCCGCACCCCTTCTCCGAAGCGATCCTCTAGCTTCCGCTTCTGAGACACAACCTCTTTCTTGCACTCGATGGCCTTGTTCAATGAGTTCTGAAGACTATATCTTGCCATCACTTCCTCTTCATACTTTTTGTTGCTAGCCTTCAACTGATCTTCGAGTTCAGAAATTTGCTGCTTCAATTTGTCTTCCCTCTTTTTGTTGTTGGTTAGCGTAGCATTCCACGTTTTGTTGCAAGAAGAGATTTCTCGGTTGGCGGCATCGAGCTCCTTCTTCTTGGCCTCTAACATATCATGAGAGCTTCTAAATTCTTTCCCCAGGCGTTCACGCTTCTTTTTCTCCTTGGTCAGCTCAGCACCTAGCCTGTTTACTAACTCGGTCTGCTGTTGGAAAGAATGCACAACCTTGTTCTTCTCACTACGCATCTGAGCCAGTTCCTTTTCTAACTCTTCATTGATCTTTATCAAGTCCTCCTTTTCTTTCACGACCCGCTCATAGACCTTAACGACTACAGTAGTGGGTTCCTCCACTGGAATGGGAACAGGACGTGAGACTGCTGGAAAAGGCATCTGTACCTGTCTTACCCTCTCCTGGATCCACACCTTGTATGGCATATAGGCCTGACAATCATTCTTGCCTAGCAACGGTTTCCCTCTTCTGCAGATATGATTCCAAGCGTGCTGAAGCTTGGCCAATAATTCCCCACTCAAGTCCCCGGTGAAATACAGAGATTCCTGTATTTCTTCCTCCTTTGGCGGGCTTTTCAAAGCATAACCGAATTGCCTGATCAATAATGATGGATTGTAATTAATGCACCCTTTTCTCCCAATCAGAGGAACATTAGGATATCCGGCGCAGCTATAGATAATCTCAGATCCCAATAAAGCTCTGTCAAACCAGCCAACATCTTCTGAAGAAAGTCCCATCAAACGCTCAGACCAATCCACCGTATCTGCAGACTCAGCAAAGATACCCTTCTTGGGCAGATGACTCTCAAACCACATATACAGCAAAGGCACACAACAAGAGACGTTCTTGCCTCTCTTATTCTCATTCTTATAATGCAGTGAGTGATAGAAGTCTCCAATCAGGGTGGGCACAGGATTGCCTGAAGCAAAGATATAGAATGCATCCAAATCAACGAAGTCAGGCATATTAGGGAACAACACAATGCCGTAGATACACAAAGCAAGGATAACATTAAACACAACCCAACAACCACTCTTGGCGTACTCTTGTGCTTTCCCAACTAAGAACTTGAGAGAAAAACCAGAAACTCCATTCCACGAGGTTAACAGCAGTTCTGAGGGGTCTAAGTGCAAAGCAGCAGCCAAATCCTCCAGCTTGGGCTCAGCACCTATATGAATGAAGGGAACCTGGTTCTGAATAGTCAACTCCAAGATCTCAACATATTTTTCCATGGTCGGAGCCAGAATGAAATCAGGGAAAGTAAAACACCTCAGCGGGGGATCATAGAACTGCATAAGCGTGTACAATCCGCTCAGCTCATGCATGGATGGTTTATAGACCAGCCTGAGTAGTTTCTCATAACTCTTCCTGAAGCTTCTCTTCACCTCATCATCAGCTAGAGATATCAAACCAAGTAGCGAAGAAACATCGAGAGTAGGCAACTTGTACGCGACAGTCTTCCTCAAAATACTCATGATGACAGATGGAAGTTCGGAGCACTAGAATCGGGAAGTATGAAAATGCACCTGCAGCACAGACACACGTTAATGATATGCACATGATGATGCAAACAATGCAATATAAAAATGCAACAAAGGACCAAGTGCCCCGACTGAGAAGCCCAAATCACACCAAGAACAAAGTCTCCAACAGACCCTCCAGTATTCTTCAAACCATGGTCTTAGACAGACCCCATACATAAACTTCAATCAAGTCTCTGCTAGATCTAGTAACATAACTCCACTTGGTCTCTGACAGACCCCAATAATACCATCCTCAGATATCACACCCCTGAATCTCAATCAAGATAACCGGTATTCTGGAGGTCAAGTTACCTGCATTCCCAACCCCTCTCACAAGTAGGTGTCCTAATAACTGACACAAGGTATGGCATCCTATGCGGTCGTTGGCGTCACAGACTTTCAAGACTGATGATACGATACCCAGAAGGTGTGGCATCATCATGTCCTGAAGAGGCCTCACTTAGCCAACTTCCAAATGATCGGTCCCCGGAGTCGACAATCCAACTAACCAACAACCCCCTCAACCCAAAGGGTTGAAAAAGAAGTCAACCAGAAGAACCTCGTCCGAGCGTGGATTTCATGAGACACTAGTGCCTGCAAAGCAAGCACGCGCCCACTAATTTCCACTCTAATTCTAGGTGCACTCAAGCCCAGGTCCGGCTTATCTCTCAATCATAGAACCCCCTCATACCCACAGCAATAATCACAATAAAATAATTCTGAAAGTAAATGACTGAAAAGTAAATCCATACAAAATCCTCGACGGGAAAACAAGCGGTAGGATTGACTCGCGTAGGGAACCGTTGAAGTCCCCAGCAGAGTCGCCAGCTGTCGCTACTGCGAAAATCGGCGCCGGCTGAACAGAAGAGTCGCCACCGTGCGTTATTTATCCCAAAGGAGGGAAAGGAAACGCTCGAAGTAAACCTACCGCAAAGACGGGAAAGGAATGGTCATCGCAACCAAATCCTGGATTCGGGAGTCGGTTACGCAAGGGGAAGGTATTAGCACCCCTCACGTCCGTCGTACTCGACGGGATCCACGCTTGTTTTCTAGTACGAATTGTTATTCTATCTATTCTACAGGTCTGGGGTTAAAAGAATATAAAATGACTCGGCAAAGTATCGCACTTTATGCCTACGTATTCTCGTCTGGAACGAGAAATCAGAGTCAACGTAGTTCGCCTACCTACGGGAAAGGAGGGGAAGGTTGCTCGCTAGGATATCGCATCCTATGCCTACGTACTTTCATACAGCATGAAAGATCAGAGCAAACGTAGTTCGGGCCACGTACGACACAAGTCTGTCTTGATTGTTTTTATCCTTCTGAAAAAAGGTTTTCCTGATTATGGGTCCAAGCGGACAAAAATGACGTTTTTGATTGGTTCACATTCTTTTACGCAAGAACGGTTTTTTATTGATGTTTGAAATGTTTATTGTGTTTTTCTGATTGTTTTGAGAAAGAATAGACAGAACTCTAGGACCTATGGTTGAAAAGGGAATCAAAATCTACCCTACTATTGGCATGCATGGATGAGAGCCTAATGTCTGTCATATTTCTCTCTTGCACAGAGAGAAACAGAGATCCTAAGGGGATAAACGGAAAAGCAACAACATATATACAATAAAGCAGTAAAATGCATGAATGCAGCAGTACAAGCGAGGCAAGGGAGTCCCACTCACCCTCGAACCTAGAAAACAACAGGCAAAGTGAAACAATTTCACTTCAACCTCAAGGGGAAAATTATCAAACAATACAGTCAAGAAACTCAAACAATACATCACTAGCTCTAAACATCATCAGCAACTCTAAACAGCAAACCCTGACAGCACAAGCTCTTTCTTCTATCAGTCTTCCAGGCAAGGGACTTCATCTCCCATCTTCAAGGGATTCTTCAAAGCAAGCTCTCCTAGATGAGTAATAGTTCACAAGATGATTTGGGATGTTAAACAGTCAGTTAACCACCAAAGGTGGCATACAGACTGTTAACAAAATACAGACTGTTTCTTTCAAAAGTTCTATCTCCTAGATACTGTCACTAATCCTTCCAAAGGAAGGAGGTGAGTATCAAAGAGAGACTTTGAATCATAGAGAAGAATGGAGGCAACAGAAACCATCCATATTTATGAAGAAATTTTCTATTCTAAAGCTCTACCTAGCTCCTAGGTCCTATGATCTTCAATCAATCTTCAAGCAAACCTAGCATCTTCATCAACTTTGAACTTGATCTTCAACTCTTTGTCTTCATTATGCTTCATCATCATGCTCTTCAAGGCTAACCCACACCCCAAGCAAACCCAATAAGCCCATACAAACAAAATAAACCCCAAAAGGGCACACCAAACAAACATACAATTGCAAAATATACTAAAAATATTAATATAGTAGGGAAAATTCTAATGTTATTTCTAGGGGATCTACTAAACCTACCCTTAATACCCATATATGCCCCATAGCCTAACTTGTCCTAAAAACCCAAAAGAAATTGTTTTAATGCACCTAAGTTGTGGTTTAACCTAATTTTATACAATCTAATAGCATCTAATCAAAACTATCCTAAACATTATCACAAAAATATGGAATTAATCCAGGGGGAACCTAAAACATATATCTAATTACCCTAAAAAGATTGACCTAAAAATCTAAAGGCAACTACCTAAACTAAAATCTACAAATTAAGGTATCAACTAAAAAGAATTAAAAAGCAATAAAAGAAGAAAATATGCAAAAAAATATAAAAATGAAATAAAATGGAAATTTTATGATTTTATAGTTTTCGTGACAAAAATGTGAAAAGGGAGAAAAAACTCCCATTAAAAAATATTCTTTTTTCAATTTGATATGCATTTTCTAAAATTGAAATAAAATGGAGTAAAATATAATATGAGAATGGATCATGGGGTGCAAGAAGTAATATGATACAGTTATAATCCACGCTTGGGCTTAACTGGGAGGTGCGTATAGAAAAGCGCTTGGGCCCATTTAAAATCAGAAAACCAATAGAAAACATAAAAGAAATGGGAAAGCTAGCGGTGCAGAAAGCAAGGGATCTCAGTTCAAATACGAAGTGGGCCTGATAGGGGGGTTTGGATAGGAAAATCACTCAAAGCCCAGAATTCCCACTTAAGTGGAACGTAGCGTTTCGCTGCTTGCTGATTCCCTCTCATTTTTGAATTAAATCCACGCCGTTGGATCTCTTCTTTGGTCAACAGGTCACGCGCGATCTAACGGTAGAAAAGTCATCCCTAACCTTGGGTTAGGGTTTCTGCAAAACCTCCATTAAAATACAGTTTTCATGCAACAACTTCCTCCCTATCGTATGCACTCATTTCTCCATCAAATTCCAAAGTGTAAAAACCAATCTTGCTCAGAATTTCCCCATGAACACGACTAGGGCATTAGTTTTCATTAAAACAGTCTCTATCACCCAAACCGAATGGGAAACTCCATGGATATCAAAATACCATCAACTTTCGACCTCAACCAAACTTAACTTTCTTTATATCAAAATGGTCCTTATGCTACACTAATTAAAATCAGCCAATCATCTTGCATTAACACTCATTATATAGCATGTTCTAGCTCATCCAAGAATTGACCTCCATGAATGGAACTCCACCAATTGCTCCCAAACTCATCAAAATTGGTCACCTAATTGTCTCTAACAAGTCTATGCTAATAATTAACCCTAGCCATGCCTAGATTATGGTGTAGGACATAAATTGCAAACCTGGTTCTTGGATATGGTAGGTGATGAAACTCTTCAATGCAGGCCTTGTAACTCTTCAAGAATACTCCTTGGAGGCTGAATCTTCTTCTGTTTGCAAAAGGAATGGCTGGAATTGCTTGTACTTCGAGATCCAATGTAATTTGCTTCCTTGCAATTTCAATGTGAAAACCTTCAATTCTCCATCAATGGAGCTTCAACTCAGCATGAACACAATCAGAAATATCAATGGAGAAGATTTGTGAAGAAAAATGAGATAGCAATGAAGAAGAATCAAGAGATTCAATGTAATTTGCAAATGAAGCTTTATGATTTCACACTCTCTTCTCTACCACAATCAACACCAACCTTGCCTCAATGCAAGTCACAATGATTATATAGAATGGATTAGACCAGTCTAGAACCCTCTAGAATCATCTAGGATCTTCCCATGAGAATTTGATCTTTTCATCCAATGGTATTTTACATTTTCACTTCTCCTTATATGGTATCTCATGCAATATGCCTTGTAATCTTGGTAACTGAATTGAATTTCTCCTTACATGATATTTTGGATGAGATACAATGCACATCTCCCTTGTTTATTGAGTTATTTTGAGTTTTGCCATGGTACCTTATTATGCAAGCAAGACTTTTCCAAAGCAACCCTATGATGCAAGCCTCAAATAAAAATTATGGCTGAACCATTGTTCTTAGAATGTCATTTGGAGTCAAAATGACCTATTGCATGACATGGTTTGGACTTGTAGCTTATGATTTATGATTTTCAACTTCACTTGAATTAACTTATGCCTCATTTTTAGGCCATTTTTATCACTTTTTGATATGAGCCTTTTCAACATCTCATGACCTCCCTAATAACCTTAAAACATAATTCTAAGCAACTTTTATGTTGAATATTTTTCCATTTGAAGCTTGGAAGTAGGAGATATGGCCTTATGCTTGAAATGACTTATAACCTCCAAATGACCAAAATGCCCTTGGCTTGTCAAGATCATAAGTAGAGCTCCACAAATCAGATTGAGGAATACCATACCTTTCTAGAAAGCTAAGATCATGGGGAACAACTTTCATGTTGGCCAAAAATCCAATTGAAAACTCCTTGAGGGGAAAAAGTTGCTTGGAAGTCAAGTAACTTTCACAGACAAATTTTCAGATGCCTCTGAGGACCTGTAACTTGCAAGAACCATAACTTGAGTTCTATAAATCTCCTTGATGCCTTCCACCACTAAAATTAAAGGTCTTGAGATACTCTACAAGTTTCATGTTGGCCAATGATCCATTTGAGACTTGCATTTTGAATTACTTTGCTTGGAAGTTTGACCTAAACCAGGGGATTTTACACAGAAACCCTAATTTCGAAACTTCTCTTCTTTTTGATTTCTTTTGATTTCTTCTTGGCACAACACCAAATCCATTTCCACATATCAAATGATGAATCCCACATCCTCCAAATAGGCCTTGGTGCCCTTCAATCAAGCATTTGACTTAGGGTTGACCCAGAGTTGACCCAGATGACACCCTAGTTGACTGTCTTCAACTGTAGCTCTTGCAATCACACCAATGACTTGTCTTACTTTCAAAAGGACCCTCTAGGTCTTCCATGCCCTCAATTCATACCCATAACTTCTCTGATGATCTTCACATACCCTCAAGATAGGAGAGAAACCCACTGCTTGGCCTTTAAACTTCTCAAAGCTTCAATTTCTTTCTTGGTGATTTGAATAGGCTTGAATCTTGATAAGAGCCTCTTGAATACATTCCTTGAGATGAAAAATAGCACTTGATCCCTTGTCAGATGACTTGTTATGCTATGCTATGCAAATGATTAGACTATGTACATGACTTTTTATACAAATGACAATGCAATTGAAACATAAACCAAGTGAAGTAGGTTGAGCAAATTTTAGGGTGCAACAAACAGTTGTCAACATGGGTATGTCTACATCTTCACGAGTTGATGTTTCAATTTTTATTTATTGACTTATTGATTTTCATATGTTTTACTGAACATTTTGTTTAAACATTTTCATCTACAGGATATACACTAACGAAGACAACATTTAACTACTACAGGGGCGAAATACGAAGAACAAATAGAGCAGCTTTGGAGTGGATAGACAATATTTCTAGAGAGAAGTGGTCGAGAGCGTTCGACGGAGGACAACGGTGAGGACACATGACAACAAATTTCGCCGAAGCTATGAACTCGGTACTTAAGGCTACCCGAAACCTTCCTGTTACAGCATTGGTCAAGTTAACGTTCTATCGTCTGGGATCGCTATTTGGAAAATGAGGACACGATTGGATACAACTATTGGCATTCGGTCAAACTTTCACGGAAACTGTAAGAAGGGAATGACCGATGAAGCGAGTAAATCTAGCAGCCATAATGTCATTCAATTTGATCGCGAGAGATTCTGTTTTATGGTTGCCGAAAGCATTAATCAACGCGATGGCCGACCATTAGGTACTTTTAGCGATGATCTCAGGAGGGGGTGGTGCGATTGTGGGAGGTTTCAGGCATTTCATTTACCTTGCTCACATGTAATCGTAGCATGTGCCAGTATACGACAGGACCATAACATGCACATACTAGATGTTTTCAAGGTTCTGAGTGTATTCAAAGTCTACAACAAAAGCTTCCTTGGACTTCCACACCAGCAAAATTGGCCAACATATGAAGGATTCACTCTTTGCCATGACGAGACAATGCGAAGGAACAAGAAAGGGCGTCCAAATAGTACAAGAATTAGAACTGAAATGGACGATCTTGAGAAAGAAAAGAGAAGATGTGGAATATGTCGAGAAATTGGTCATATGCGTAGAAAATGTCCGAACGTGGCAGACCCGTCTAAATTATTTTATTTGTTTTTCAAATTATGTAGTGAGTTTTTAATATTTAAATGATAATGTCTATTATTTTATATAATTTAATTAGTTAAATAATTAATTAGATAATGTAAAAAATATTTAATAATATTATAAAATTAATTAAATTATTTATTTATTAATATTTTAAATTATATAATAAATTTTAATATTTAAAAAAAAATTTAACATATAAAATAATAATAAATATTATATATTTCTTTTTAAAATAATAATAAAATAAAAAAAACCGTAGCATAGGGTCGGCCATCCATCGGCCGAATCCCAACTGTCTTTTTTTCTCTTCAATGGATCGTCCATTGGAAGGACGAACCAAAACTAAAAACGTGACATTTTGAACATGTTTTTTAAATAGTGACATATTGATATTTTTAATTTCAAATAGTGACACGTGTGTGAAAAACTCAAAAATTACTAGTTGTTTGTTCTATCCGGAATCACATTTGAGATATTGTCACACCTACCATTCTTAAGCAGGTAGCATCTTATCCGATTAATTTTTACTAGCTATTAAAGCAACGATGCAATAGCTTAATATCTAATCTATACTGTAAGGAATTTTGGTGAGTTTTTACACCAATGTCATGGTTTGAAAAAAAAAAGTACCAAATTGCGACTGTGTGAAAAAAATTGCAGCCACAATTCTAGGTTGGGTTCGTCCATTCAAATGACGAACCAATGAAGGGCATTTTTGTGTAGTTGGGGTTCGATCATCCAAAGGCCGACCCTGTACTACGTGTATTTTTTTTTTTTGTTTTTTTTTATTTTAGAAATAAAAATATTATATATATTATTATTTTATGTTTTAATTATTTTTTATATATTAAATTCTTTTATATAATTTAAAATATTAATAAATAAATAATTTAATTAATTTAAATAAATTTTTAATATTATTAAATATTTTTCACATTATTTAATTAATTATTTAACTAATAAAATTATATAAAATAATAGACATTATCATTTAAATATTAAAAATTGACTACATAATTTAACATATTAATAACTTATATATTACACTTTGCAACTTAAGAAATAATTTGAAAAACAAAAAAAATAATTTAGACGGGTCGATTTTGAGAAAGAAAAGAGAAGATGTGGTATTTGTCGAGAAATTAGTCATATGCAAAAAAAATGTCCGAACGTGGCAGACCCGTCAAATCGACCCTTCATTGGTTTGTCTTTTGAATGGACAAACTCAACCTAAAATTGTGGCATTTCTGCAATTTTTTATCACACCGTGGCAATTTGGTACTTTTTTTTCAAACCATGACATTAGTGTAAAAAACTCAAATTTGGTTGTTAATTGTACATGTTTTGTGTAAAGCTTCTGCAACTCTCTGCATATTGCTTTTGCTACCTAACAAAACAGAAAACAGTCTGCAGACGCAGTATGCTTTAGAGGTAACTTTTTGATATTAATGCATCTCTGTCTCTGTCTCCAAGCAATTACACGCATGCATCCATTGACATGCAAAAGTGTCTGCTGAATTTTTAACAGATGTATGTATGTGTGTACTTTTGTTGTTGTCGCACTCATTTGTCTTTGGGATGCATTGTCTTACACGCTAAACTAAAGAAAATGATTGCATGAGATTTCCCACTATGGTAATGCCACCACTACTATTGCATCATGCTTTACTTTTGCTTCACCAAAACTTGGCCTTATGGGTTGTAATGGTGTGCCTTAGAGATGATGGGTTTCATGGGGATTTGGGCCTGCGAAACTGCATCGGGAACAAGAGCTTTTAATTTACAATCTGACAGGAACCAAGACAAAATCTAGTTGTGTGTGATGCATGGTTACGGCCCAGCAGAGATCTCAACCAAGCAAATTATTCATTCAATTCATGCTAAAAATCTTTGGTCATTTTATGGATTCAACTTTTGTTCATCATGCTTCACTCAATAACTTCGCAAACTTTCTTATATAATAAATTTTACTTATAACACCTGCTAGAACTAGATTGCAATCATGTTAAATAATTTTATTATGAGTTCTATTGGATAATATATGGTTTATAAACAAGGGAATCTTCATTCTATTAGCCGGTTTTAGATCCAACAATATTTTTTCACATAGTATCAAGAAGATTTTTAAGATTTAGTGGGTCTCCTGCTAGCAGGTTTATGTTATCGAGTCACCTATTATTTATTTTCAAGTTTCAGATGTCTAGTCTCAAATATGAAAGAGTGTGATAAAAATTCTACATCGGACAATATATAACTTGAATATGTATAAGTAGAAGCAATCTTCACCCTACTAACTGATTTTATAGGATGAGTTAGATCCAAGAATATTTTTCAACAAATTTTACAATTATAACCATTACAATATTGATTACAATTGAGGGGAAGAATTAATCGCAATATATTACGAATTTTATCATAATCTTTTTTATATTATTGTTTTTTATATAATTAAAAATTGAAACTCCCACCACTACCCTCTACAAGATTATCTATTACTTAGGTTTTGGTCAAGCCTCTTTCCCCCTCCTTGTTCTTATCATAGATCTCTATGAAAGCAGTTTTTTAAGTAGATTAGAGATATTTTTGACTAGGTTTTCAAAATACAGTTCGTAACTACGAAAACGGCCTTGACAAAACAGTTTCGATAAGTGTCAATATTATTATAATTATCATAGTTTTTATATTAAATAATAAATAAATAAATAAATAGTAGTTAATTCACACCGTGACAATCTAGTGTCGCGACATCTGTATCAATCGAAATCGCGAAAGCCTTTACGCGATCGCGACGTGACCACAACTATTTTTTAAAACCCTACTTTTGACCTTGCTGTTATTTTGTAGGAAACTAGTAATATATACTCAATTGTATTTAATAATCATAAAAAATGACCCATGAAATGGAGAAAGAAAATAATAATAAAAAATTGAAAATAACAATTTTGTATCTCAAATAAAGATAATTGTTAATTATAATAAAACAGATATTTCGTTGTGAGAAAAAGTGAAATTTAAAAATTTAAAAATAAGAATTTTGTGTCTCAAATAACGGAAAATACTAATTAAAATAAAATAAGTATTTTACTGATAGTGACTTGTGAGAAAAAAGAGAAAATTTTGACATTTAAACATAAAAATGTTGTGTCTTCAATTAATTAAAATAAAATTGATATTTTGTTGATAATAATCCATGACATGGAAAGTTAGTTGTGTGCATGCCAATTGAGTATTATCCAATTTAATAAAATAAAATTTTAATTTTATTAAAACTTAAAAATAGATTAATTAGTATTTTTAGTAATTATAAATAAATAAAATTGATTGAATATGAAAAACAAAAATAAATTAGTAACTATGAGAAGGGTAGAAAAAAATAAAATAATAAAATGAAAAGAGAATGAAATATAAAAGAAAAATGAATATAATTTGAAAGAAGAATGAGATGGTGAGTGAAGGAGTAGGAAATTGAGAGAAAATTGAAAGTTGAAAAAGTGTCAAATAAGAACTTGACATCCGACAACATGTGGTTGAAGCAGGGTGAATTAATTGGAAGATTACTATTTTACTATTTTAACCTTTTGTAAGTGTAAATAGTTTTAAAGTGAAGGGCGTAGTTTTTATGTATCTTTTATTAATTGATATATAGTTGATTGTGTAACACCCTATTTTCCATTACAATAATTATTAAAAAAAATAATGTAATTAGGATGTTACATCCCCCAAATATGAAGTCCAAAAAATCATCTCATACATATATAAAAACATAATTTTCAATGCTACGAAAAACAATTTTAATGGCACCAAGGCCTCAAAAAGGTTATCCACACCACTTGTGGTCCAAACAAAAACTTAAAACAATAAAAGGTACGTAACACAAACATAATTAAAAACAACCCCAACTCTTAGTGTTACGTATCAGAACGTCTCTTCTAATAGACCCGACCGATATCAACATAGTGGTGCTTCTCCAATTACTCAGATATCTGCTTATCTATATTTCGAAGAGCACAGACACACAAACACAAAAGGGGCGAGATACATATTCAAATAATAATCGGTGTTAAAACATGCTAAGGAGTAGTATCATAATTAATTATCACAAATCAAACTTTAATAATTCACAATCCACACCGCAATATGCTAACACCAAATTATGATGCAATGAGATACTATTACTTGACTCTGTTAGAACAAGATGTGTTCATGACATATTTTCCTTGGGTTTTGATGATAACAAAGTATTGAAAGAACAATAGTTTATTTGATATATGTTATATGTGTGCAGGTTCTTATACTTGTAAGTATTATTATCAGAATCCGTTCTACATTAAGTACACTTTGAGAGTTGCTGCATTGCTAGCTTCTGGTGGCAGAATCTAAAGAACACTTGCTAAGTGATGTCTAGAGAATAAAGGTGAAGTTGTCTGTACTGCAGAAAGTAAGTTGTATTGCGAAATTAGCTTGTCAGCTACAATCTACAAGATTGCAAAACTCAAGAAAGGTTAAGATTCTTTATGGATATCTACTCTCAACGGATGTAATAATACATAATCTCTTGAAGACACAAAGGTTAAACATGTTACACATTGGATTAAGATCTTCTTGTGTATCTATCTTCAACGACTTTTGTACTATGGAGTAACAACAAAGATTCTTGATCAAGTTACCTCATCAACGACTAGTTTCTAAAAAGGCTATAAATATGGCTAAAGTTTCAAATTGAATCTTTAACAAGGATCAACCAGAAGAAGGAGTAACAAGATCAATAATTATCAACTCAATGTATATGTAAATTTTTCTGATGTAGGTTGTAATTGTAAAAGCCTTAAGATTTCTTACACATTGTATATCTTAGAAATATTAAGAGACTTAGGTCTTTGTTATGGTGATTTCCTGTACCTTTGATACATGTATCATGTACACCTTGTTCTCTATTCTGCTGAGCTTGTTCAGCAATTTAGATAAAAGTCTTGTGACATTGGGATACAAGCAAGGAAGTCTTGAGCTAAGATGTTTGGGCCACGTAAGTCTCTTGTTATGTGCTTGAGCTGTGAAAGTCTTAATAAAGTGGATTGATTGAGCAGAAGTCTTGTATCATTGGGATACAGGCAAGGAAGTCTAAAGTCAGGATGCTTAGCCATGTAAGTCTCTTGCTATGTGCTTGAGTTGTGAAAGTCTTAATCAAGTAGATTGATTGAGCAGGAAAGTCTCGAGCCAGTGTGGCTTGAGCAGGATAGCTCGACTCATGAAAGTGGAACATTAAGTCTTGGCCAAGGGTGGTGCAAGCGGAGGCTCGTTCCATGGAACCTTGAGTAGAAGTCTTGGACCTGAGGGGCTTGAGCATGAATTCTCAGTACATGGAAGTGGAGTAGTAAGTCTTGACTTGAAGGATGCAATTAGAGAAGCTCGTTTCATGGGACTTGGAGCAGAAGTCTTGGGTCTGAGGGCATGAGCAAGGAATTATTGGGTTCGTGGAACCTGAGCAGGAAGTCTCGAGTGAGGAGCTTGAGAAAAATTCTTGGACTTTGGGTCTGAGTAAGTGTAAAATCTTATGCAGAATGCATAAGAGATTGTAATCGTGTTTTGATTTTAGTGAACATATCTTGTGAAGCAAGGGGAATAGAGTACTCTCAGTTAGGGAAGGAACTAATATTAATCTTTGTGTCTTCTACTATTATTTATTTGCTTCTATTAACATTCTGCTGCTAAGAATTAACCAGAATCTGAACACCAGTTTAGATTCTGAACTCTGTGCTGATTTGTCAAATCAATCTTTTAGCTCTTGATTCATGGGAAGTGATGTATAGTATCTAAAATTAATAAATATTATCCTAAAAAACTGTATATGTCATTTAAACAACGATTTGTTTTTTTTAAATATGTTTTCTTTTTACTTCACTTATGCAAATCTCAGAAAGTATTTAAAAAAAAAAGGGAAAGCGAAAGAATGTATTGCATGCAAATTAATAGTGGTTAAAAACTTTCATTCATCATAAGAAAAAGGATTACAAAAATATGAAGATATTAGTTAAACTTCTTCTAATTCCCTAAGCCTCATGAAAGTTTCCCATTCATAGTCTACCTCGCCTTCATCTTCAGAATCGAAAATGACAATCTGAATCACCATTTTCCTTCTAATTCTCTTCTTCTTCTTCTTCTTCTTCTTCTTCTTCTTCTTCTTCTTCTTCATTGCCACCTTCTTAGGTTTTAATACTCTTGATGAAGAACCTGCGTCATAAACTTTAGAACCATCTGAGTTCTATTAACTATGTGTCTTCAGACTTGTGATGTCTTCTAGAACCTCTATTATTATGGAGACATTGGTACTCTCAATCGTTGCTTTCATGGTGTTCTGGAAGATGTTGATTAAAAAAAATACTTAGGGTATGGTTTCTTTTATAGTGGAGTCTGGGTAGACCAAGCGGTTGGATGAAATATTTGTCTCGATCCTTGGAAATGCTACAACCAATAACTATTAAGAACGCCATGTACACACCTTCAACGCTATCTTATTTAAATTGTTTCTCTTATTTGGAAAATGATCAAATAATGATGATCTGTTTTTCATTTATGGATTATGTTTATTTTCTTTGTTTCTTATTTATTTCGTTTTGGTTTTAATTTCTTCTCTCTGTTTTAAATATTTTATTTTACTTTTTGACATGACAAAAAGGGGAGAAAGATATATAAGTATTTTAAGAGAATCTAAACCCTTCAGATTTTATTTGTTGTCTATTTTAAATTTCGGTCATTTAAGATTATGTACGGTTATTTGTTTACCTGGGAGATATATTTTATTTTTCTTGAATATAGAACTTAGGAGGAGCTTACAAAACTCAACCTTTAAACTATTAGACTCAGTAGGTGCTTATAAACCTCAGACTCTGACTTTGTCAAGTAATTTAAAATAACCCAACATTGTTCTTAAAAACTTATGTTTGCCATCATCTAAAAAGAGGAGATTGTTAGAACAAGATTTGTTCTTGACATATAACCTTTAGGTTTTGATTATAAAAAAGTATTGAAAGAACAATGGTGTTATCTAATGTGTGTTCTAAGTATGCAAGTTCTAAAGCTTAAAGAGAATATATTAAGAGAACAAATTTGAGAGAAACTGAGTTCTTGTCTTCCGATGGTTCAGAATTGAAGGGTGTTCTTAAGTGAAGTATGATGATATATGATTGCATAGACTCTGAAACAGAATGTATCAATATCAGAAAAGAAATATGTCATCTCTAAACTCATTAAATGTACCAGCTTCTGATAATCATTCAGAATCATAGAAAAAGCTAAGTGATTTGTATTGCATAAAGCAAGCTACATTGTTAAATCAGTTTCTCAGCTAGAGTATGTGTTCACATGGATAAAGAAAATTTGACATGCTTTATGGATATCCATTCTCAACGGATCTATAGTACAACACACAAGAAAGACGCTAAGGCTAAACGTGTTACGCAATGGATAAAGATCTTTTTGTGTATCTATCTTCAACGTATTTTAGTACTATGGATTGATAAAGACACTTGTGCAAGTTTTCTCTTCCAACGCCTACTCTTTTGGATTTGCTATTTAAGTAGCTGAAGATTCAAACTGAAGAATCAACAAAGAATAAAAAAAGGGCGATTAGAAAAAGAAGTGTTTTCACGCTTATATCAAAATGGAAGAATAACAAGATCAACAATAACAACAACATGAAGTATGAAGAGTTTTTTTTCATCTGTTGTAAATTGCACAATGCCTTTAGATTTCTTAAACAATGCATATCTTATAAATCTTAAGTATTATGATCTTTGTATATCAGGTACTCCTTGTATTCTACTATGCTAAACAAGTTGTTTAGTAGTTTAGAAAAAAGTCTCTTGTTGTGTGCTTGAGCATTAAAGTCTCTTGTTGTGAGCTTGAGCCAAGTAAGTCTCTTGCTATGTGCTTGAGCATTAAAGCCTTGATCAAATTATTGATTAAGCAGAAAGTCTTGAATCTGTGGGATTTAAGCAAGGAAGTCTTAGGATCTGAGGATCTAAGTAGGAAGTCTTGTACTTGAGGGTATAATCAAAAAGTTTTGAATCCGAGGGGTTTAAGTAGGAAGTCTCGATCAAGTGTTGATTGAGCAAGCAAGACTTGGACTGTAGGTCTAAGCAAGGAAGTCTTGAATCCGAGGGGTTTAAGCAAGGAAGTCTTGGATTTGTTGAATCTCGGCAAGCAAGTCTTAGGCTGTAGGTCTGAAAAAGGAAAATTCTAATGCTCGAGGAAATAACCAATTGTAATTAGTTTTGATTATAGTGGAAAATCTCTTGTGCTGCAAGGGGACTGGACTACTCTCGCTTTGGAAGGATTCAAGATAAAATTTATGTATTCTTTTGTCATTTACTTGCTTTTATTTATTATTTTGCTATATTCATATTATCATAATATGAACTATTGTTTAGAATCTGAACTCTGATAAGAAGCAACACAAATTGGAGAACACAATTAAACCCCCTTCTTGTGTATTTTTCTCACCTTCATAAGGGACTCGACTATTTAAGATTCACTTGAGGGATTTGACTTTACAAATTATTGCTTAAGGGATTCAACTATTTAAGTCTTGTAACACCCTAAACCCCGAACACATAATTTATAAAAACATACGGAATAAAAGAGAACAAAAGGGTGCTACACTTCTCAGCATAACATCTTCAAATTGTCCTATAAATAAAAATTCACTTTATTTAATCATAAAATAGTTAATTCAACAACTCGAAGAAAAACTAAATAAGATATTCCTAACCCAATGAAGACTAATAAGAATAACATGAAGAAAATTATACAACGCGAAGTAATAAGCAACGAAGAAGGCCAATTATGCCTTTTTTAGAGAAAAATAGTTCATTGTTTACCTTTTTTATTAGTATATTCATACATTTATTTAACATTTTGAATTTGAGACTTTTCTTATATGTTAATTGTCTTACTTTAACAACGTTGAGATGATTTTTGCTTGGTACCTAGATCCTATTAGGACTACCCCAATTAATATATTCCTTCTTATCCTCTTTGAGCTATATCCTTTTTTTTTTATAAATAAAATTACATGATGTTGCATTACAAATACTTGTAACTACTTGTATCTCCTTGGAGTTAGGTAGTTCTAATAAAAATCATAATCATATTAAATTTTTAAGTTTAAGATTACTCATGGAATAACAATATTCCAGTATAGAATGATGGTTTAAATAGTAAATAATTTCAAAATAAAGAGACTAAGAGAAAAATCAAATATTGTGAAAAGTGGTATCCATAAAAAAATGATCACTGAAAAAGAAGAAAGCAAAAAAGAAAAATGAATGGGTATCGATAAAAATAAAATAAAATCTTCATAGTTTAGAGAAATCTTTAACAAGTGCTGATTGTGGTAAAAATAAATATCTTAAAATTCGATGATGAAAGAATTTAGTGCATAAGTCCAATAACTTTGCCTACTTTTTCGAATTTATCTCAACTTAACCCAAACCACGTTACAACCTTTAAGACTTCAAAAGTGTGTGTTTTTGTTTTGCTTTGATCGAGTATTTAGAATATTTACAAGTCTATGGTATAATGATAATTGTATGTTGATTGGGTGATCACTTAATTTTCACTTGAGCAAACTAGTGAATGGAAGAAAAAAAGAGTTGAACTGGAAGTTGGAAATACTTCCTTTAACTTATCTTAATTGAAGTTTGAGAATATAAGTGACTTCTGAGCATGACCATGGATTATAGTAAGAAGCAAGAGATTTAAAGATTGTATCCAGTACATTAAGTTGTTATTTTATTGTTATTTCTTGTTTTATAAGTTTGTTCTTTAAGGACAAGAAATAATTAAAGCTTGGGATTGTAATGACAGTTGTCTTTATTGCATTTTTATATTTATTTTAATTATATTTTTAGTTAACATTACATAAAACAAAGTGAAATAACATCGTATTCAAATTATTGGGAAAAAGACTGACCTAAGGTAAAATCATCCTAATAGGACAAATTATATTGTATTTTACAATAAAAGTTATGATGACGAAGGATGGGGATGATCACACATAAGAAACTGAAAAGAAATAAGAGAAAATGCAAAAAAATTTTAAAAAAATGTGTTGCATCAACAATAAAGAGCGACGATATTTCAAGCATGGAGAAAACAAAATAATCACATAAAAACATGTTGAACCAAAGACAAAGTTGTGCGATATTTTGCTACTGAAATAATCGTGGCACTCTCGCAAAGAAATAGCAGGGCACTAACTTTGGCACACATATTGTCATGTTAGCAACATCGTAAAAATATTTGTGCACCTATAAGGAAGAGTGACACATTTATGCGATTTTATTTTACCTTTGTGCAATATATTGATCATATATGAACTTTAGTAAGTATCCTTTAAGTGAAACCATTTGAAAATGAAATCTAACTTCCGAGGGTATAAGATTTGTGAAGGAATCAAAGTCTTATTCAAAATCTAAAAGAACGGAAAATATCAAGTAAAACTATGACAATGTTATAAAGTTGAATGGTAAAAATTGGACTATTTTCTAATTTTCTCTCAATTCTAAAAGTCCACTAAAAATCCTATTTAATGAGAAGCAAGATAAGGGTTTCCGGTCCAATTAACTCCACAATTTTGGTTTCAACTAGGTCCAACATTTTATGATCGAGGAGTCATATTTTGAAAAGTTAGAGTAAGGGAGAAGGTAGGACATTATTAGGAAATTATCTATAATTTTTTATAGATTTAATTACTCTTTTTATATTGTATTGACCATGAATCCCTTAAAGATGAATGACTAGTCCCTTTAGGTTAAGTCCCCCTTAGATGAACTTTCTCCTAAAGGGACCATGAATCTCTTCAATATTATTTTTTACATAATGTTTTTTCATGTTTACAAATTTTGGAGGATCGATGTAAATTGCAATTGAGAACTAATTGTAGATTTTGTTTTCGGAATTAAATTTTATTGGGAGGCTATTTATGATTGCTAGATATATGGCATACACGGTTGTAACCGATATTTTATAAAATATTTAACACTACAAGACAACTACCTTATAGTGACTGCTAAATTCCATTGGTAAAGGGTTTAAAACAATTACGTATTCCAGCGACACTATTATTTTGTCCTTTTATTTTTCTATACCAAAGGAGAATTATCATCACAACATCCTAGTGATGTTGTTTGTGGTTGTTGGAAAAAAATGTTAATGTTGCACCAACCTGTCGTACCTCGAAAAATGCGTTCCTTCGCGATGGACGCGAAAATTTTTTAGTTCGAACAGAGTCGCCATCGAACTTTATTCATTCCAATTAAGGAATAGGAAAATATTGATAAAACCTTGGAAAGATAAGAAAATGGTCATCGCAACCAAATTCTAGGTTCGGGAGTCGATTACACAAGGGGAATGTATTAGCACCCCTCACGTCCGTTGTACTCAATAAGAACCTCTTAGTTAGATTTGCAATTGAATGTTAGCACATGTTTATTTACTTTCTTTTAATGATAAAAGAACTAAGGAACAAGGAAAGGAAAACCTTTAGGGGAAAATGATGGCTATCTACAAAGGGTGCTCGCCAAGGATTGGAGTCCTTGTGCCTACGTATTCTCATTGAGAAATAAGAAATCAAAGCGTCTGTAATTCAAAGGACTATGGGAAAAAGGTTTGAATAGAAAAAAGAAAAGGTAGCTCGCTAGGATCTCACAATCCTATGCCTACGTACCCTCATAGTGCAATGAGGAAGTCAGAGCAATCGTAGTTTGGGGAAAAATAGTTGGTGGGTTTGTGTGTTTTTATGAACGAGTGTTTAGGTCGCATTCTAGCTTCTAAGCATTGGCTTGTCTGCTAACTAGGGGAGGCTAAAGCACTAGTTTATATGCGCGATAGAAGGGGCTAAACAATGTTCTTTTGAAAAAGTGTTTGATTGCACAAGGGCAAGTTATTAGTGACTAAAGAGGCTTCAATCGCACGGGGGCAAGAAAAGACAAGTTTGATTTGTGGGAGTTGATTTTAGGGTTTTGAGAAGATTGTTCTTGATTTGGATTCCGCTAAAAACTGTGGGTAGAGGTGATTATTTCAATCAACCAAATCAAACGCCTTGTGTTGAAATAATCAGAATGAGTGTATGGAAGCTCCATTCTCACCCCTTGTCCACCACTTAAGGCTTGTGGCACGCAATCCTAATCACCTTTTATTGTGTTTTGGAAGTTTATTCAAGGATTTTATCACGGGAAGAGTTGGAAAAAGGTTTGAAATGGAAAAGGGAAAGGTGGATGGCGACGCATAAAGCGGCCAACTTACAAAAATGGGACGTGGCTTAATATATGGATAAACAGTGCTTGGGTTTTGACTTTATTCATCATGTAAGACAAAATATAAACAAGCCTGTAAGATAAAGGAAAGCGACCAAAGCAATTGAATCAGGTTTAAATTACGTGTGTACTAGCAAAGTGGGCTAGTCTTTTAGACGATCAACTAGAAGTAATTGATCAAATAAGTCTCATTGTAAGAAGCCCAAGAGTAATATACTAGGTGATGCTTGAAGTGAATGATCGAATAAGTAATTGATCGAGAATTATTTTAAAAATGATTTAGGTGATGCTTGAAGTGATTAACAATTTAATAAAGCACACAATCAAGATAAAAGTGATAAAATTATTACACTTCATGGGAATGGGGGTACATTTTGTCAAATGGGGATAGGATCAAGCAATTAAAAGCAAATCCAACAAACAAGTACATAAAAATAAAAGGTGCTCGTTATAAGAAGGCCCAAGAGTAAGCCACGGGACCGGAAACTAAACGAAATCGAAGGCAACTAAATTTAGGACTGTGTCAAGCTCATTTTGAGTGGATTCATATGGGAATCACTCCATAAATATTCGGTTAACAAGATCTATACAGCCAAGCTACTTTCGGAAGCTAAATGAGATTTTAATTCTGAGATCGCAATGCAATGAAATCGATAGAGCACATAACCAAATAAATTATTTAACAAAAACCAATTAATCAATTAAAAAATGTATCAATTAAAATATTAACCAGAATAAATTAAAACAATCAAATAGAAATAGGAAACTAAACCATCAAAGAGGTGCAGGTTAAGAGTAAGGTGTGCACAAAAATAAGTACAAAAGAACGGGCCTGATTTCTCAACTTCAAGTGGCCTAAAGACAAATTTAGTTAAGTCCTAAATACTTTAATAATATAAAGTAACACACTTAGAGACCACTAGCAATAATAATAATATTAAGTGATAAGAAAAAAGTTAACCAACCGATTTACAATGAAACAAGATGTAACATAAAATCAGCATAATTATAAAATTACAAACAACTAACTAGTTACTAGTAAATAAATATGCCATTTAATAAAAAGTAAAGCCATATTATGATAAAAATAAAATTAAAAAATAAAGGAAAGGAGTGATATAGAGAAAAGTAAAAAATAAAATCAACAACAATTTCCTCTTCCTAATAACACAACAACATACAAGTTAAAAAAAAAAAAAGAAAGAAAAAAGCTTTTTACTATCAAAACGAACTTGATAGAGAGAGTGTAGTTTTTTTTTTCATTTCCTTTTGAAGATGATAGCAGAGTGATTTTTTATTATCAAAGGTTGGGCGAAAAAACATTATGTTATGTGTGGAAAGAAAGAACTATGTAGTGGGTTGTTATAAATTTTTTTAGTAACGTAAAGGTGGTGATGGAGAGGAAAAGGAGGAGAATGGACATGAGTGTTTCATGAGTGCTTGCAGCTTTT
The DNA here is from genome assembly GCA_963859935.3 of Lathyrus sativus. Lineage (NCBI taxonomy): Eukaryota > Viridiplantae > Streptophyta > Magnoliopsida > Fabales > Fabaceae > Lathyrus > Lathyrus sativus. Next base: position 680,906,428 of record OZ012738.1, on the reverse strand, counting down.
CATGTTAGAGAGAAGAGAGAGATTGTGACTTTTCTTGAGATAAAAGAATGAGGTGATCATCTGCTTGATGGAGAAGAGTCCCCGAAAAATAAATGTGTGAGGGGTTTTTTATTGTCATTTGGATAACAAAATTGTTTATTCCTTTTCCAGCTTGTCACGCCTCCTTATTTATGGGAGTGGATAAGGATCAAATATTCTTTTTTCTTTTTATTTTAAAATTTATTAATAATTGAATGAAACAAAGATAAACTCAAATTAATTAATCAAATAATTCTAAATAACTACACCCACTATTTTGATTAAAAAAAAGTAAAAATAAAATGGTTGATTATGAATAAAAGTCGGATGCGAAAGTGCTCGAAAAAATAATTCGACTGCACTAAAATGATCAGTGTGAAATAAATGACTCAGAAAAATACAGTGTTTGGTCAGATTTTGAAATAAGTTTTGACCAGTTAAAAGGCTCGGCTGATAAAAAATGCAACAAAAAATTATTCAAAAAAATAAAATGAGCACACCAGGTTGAACTAAGCAAAACGTAGATCAAGAATACTGACATCTGCAAGCTCGATTTTGAAATTTTTCGTACACTAATTTTTTGCATAGTTTGAGAAATAATTCAATCGTTCTATCTATATATCCAAAAATTTATTTTGACTGACATTTTTGGCGTTATTCATGATGAAAGGTAGGTTATGCTATGGAAGTGATGCAAACTGAAAATAAAGTCAGATAAAGGAAAATTTGAAAAAGGGTGGGACAAATTTGGGATACAACACAACCATTCTAATTCGTTGGAATAAGATTTACTAGCAACAATTAATTAGCTATACCCAAAGCTAAATCTCGTATAGGTTTTAGTGAAATTTTTTCAAATTATATTTTTTACCATTTTTTGGTTTTACTAGATTCTATAAGCAATTTTTTTTATATAATTTATCGCATATCCCGCATTTGTGTGGTTATAATCCCTGAATATCTTGGGTAAAGTTGCATAATCCTAATATAAGAAGAATCATTATAGGGTTGAGCAGAGTTTAACCACACAGAAGTGGCAAAGAATTCAAATCAGGGGTTAATTGGTTTTATCATTAGATTTTTAATAATTAGCTTAGTTAAACTAATTTTATAATTATTGCACAACCAATTCAATCGTGTTATGTGCAACCCCCATTTACATTGTATTTGTCATGTTTCTTATATCAAGAATTATTTCGGCAATCTAATTGATATAAATATCCATATGGATATGGTATAAAAATTACTTACCATTTATGATTGTTGTTAGCGCAATTTATACTACAAGCTATTTTTAGTTGAGCAACCGTAATGATGAAAAAATTGACAAGTGTATCAATCGAGTTGAAGTAATAATTCTAAGATCGTATCCATAGGGATTAATATTTAATAAGGTGTGCGTTTATGCGAAATTAAAAGTAACTTAGAGGGTTTCGAGTTTGAATGTGAAAAGTAAATATACAAGTTATTAGAATGCGAAAGGTGATTAGGTTTCATCTTGAATCCCTTGTATGTTACTACATATGTTTGTATCTATTACCCTTATGATGCTTAACTCGATTGCCACAATGGTATAACTAAGGTAGTATACCCAATCTCTTGTTGTATACCTCACTATCATAATCTATAATTCCCTATTCTCTTAGGTCAATTCGATAGTCATAATAGGCGATGTTCTTTTGTTAAACTCCATGTCACAACCTAAAGATTTATGTGGTATTTTAGATTGAACTCTAGTGTCGACAAGGGTAGCTTCATGGTTCGATAAAAGGTTTAGTATGAAGACAAATTTTGTTCGCATATTGATCTTGTATGCTATAGTCGAAGTATGCTCAAGCATGTAATAGTCGAAATGCTAGGGTTGTTAGCATGTTAAATTGGGCCTTGCCTGTAAGCCCAATTATTAAGTTAGATTGTAATATAAGTTAAATTAGTAGTTTATAAATAGACTAGTTCTCTCAGGTTGTTGAGAGATGTTAATTATTGGTATTCACTTGTAATCTTTGAACCCTTATTGAGAAAGTAAATAGTAAAATAGATTTAACAAATTCTCTATTCTTCTTCCTTCTTCTCTTTTCCTTTGTGAAACATAATAAGGTTTTTTGTGTTTGTTCAAGAAACTCAATCTTTATCTCATAATTTTGTTCTGTTATTGACGACATCGTTTCACAACAAATAGGTTCGGTGAGGGTGAAGGAGAAGATGGTGTCAACAAAGTATGAGATTGAGAAATTCACTGGTGTGAATGATTTCGATTTGTGGCGCTTGAGGATGCAAGCCTTCTTGTTCAACATAATTTGTTAGATGCGCTGAAAGAATCAAAGAAGATGGATGTTGTCGTAATGGAGAAGGAGAAGACAAAAATGGTCAAAAATCCCATAGTGCCCTTGTATTGATCCTTGGTGATAAGGTTCTTTGGCAGGTTTCAAAGGAGAAAACTGCAGGGGGTGTATGGACGAAATTTGAAGGTTTGTACATGATTAAATTGTTGGTTAATCATCTCTACCTGAATCAAGCTTTGTATCATTCAAGATGAATGAAGACAAAGCCTTGACTTAGTAGCTGGATATGCTCAACAAGTTAATTCTTGATCTTGAAAATATCGAGGTCAAGATTGATGATGAAGATCAAGTGTTGTTGTTGTTGTGCTATTTACCTAAGTCTCATTCTCACTTAAAAGAAACTCTCTTGTATGGAAAAGAGTCGTTGACCTTTGAAGATGTTCAATCTGCCTTGTACGCTAAGGATTTGAACAAACGAAAGGAGCACAAGTCATCTCCTGTTGGCAAATGTTTGTCTGTTAAGAGGAAATTCTTGAAGAAAGATGTTATGTTTGAGAAGAAGAAGGGTAAAGTTCTACATAATTCTTATGGTGGTAATACTCCTACTATTAAGTGTTATCATTGTAAGAAGGAGGGTCATACAAGAAAATTATGCACTGATCGACTAAACGATCATGGTGGAAAGGATAATGGTAATGCTGCCATTGTGCAAGATGGTTATGAATCATTTGATATCCTGGTGGTTTCAAGCAACGACTCTAGAAAGGAGTAGATTATGGATTCAGAGTGTACTTGGCACATGAATCCAAATAAAGACGTGTTTGAGGAATTGTGTAATTAAGATGGTGGATCAATGTTGTTGGGAAACAACAAAGCTTGAAAAATTACAGGTATTGGATCTGTGAGATTCAAGCTCCATGATGAGTCAATAAGGCTATTGAATGATGTTAGGTATGTATCTAATCTTAAGAGGAACTTGATTTCTTTTGGTGAATTTGACAAGAAAGTATATGTTTTCAAAGGAGAGCAAAACATCCTAAGGGGAATGAAGTGATCGAAGGAAGTCTTGAGAGGCATGAAGAAACAAGGCTTGTATAGCCTTGAGCCTAAGGTTGTAAGTGGTTCATTAGACATCGCATCCACGAAACCTGTGTCAAAGACTAAGCTATGGCACAAGAGACTTGTCCATGTCAGTGAAAAAGCCCTGGTCGAATTGTTGAAACAAAATTTGTTGAATGGTGACAAGGTCGAAAAATTGGAGTTTTGTGAACCTTGTGTATTTGGTAAATCTTGTAGAGTGAAGTTTAACAAAAGTAAATAAAGAACACATGGATCCCTTGATTACATTCATGGTCATCTTTGGGGGCCTGCAAGGAATCCTTCCCACTCAGGTGCAAAGTATTTTCAAACCATAGTTGATGAGTACTTTAGAAAGTTATGGGTATTCATGCAGAAGACTAAGGATGAAACTTTTAAAAATTTCAAAAGTTGGAAGACTCTGGTCGAAAACCAAACTGGTAGGAAGGTTAAGAGGTTGAGGACCAACAATGGTCTTGAATTTTGCAATGAGGCGCTCGACAACTATTTTTATGTGTCTGGTATTACAAGGCACAAAACTACTGCAGGGATTCCCCAACAAAATGGTTTGGCTGAAAGGTTTAATCGAATCATTCTAGAAAAGGTGAGGTACGTGTTGGTAAGTGCAGGATTAGAGAAGGTGTTTTAGGCAGAAGTTGTTGTGACTGCAGCTTACCTGATAAATAGGTGTCCCTTGACTTCTTTGGGAATGAAGACACCTGAAGAAGTCTGGTCGGGACATCCACCTAGTCTCGACAGACTTAGAGTATTTGGCTACTTATCCTATACTCACATTAGACAAGACAAGGTCGAACCTAGAGCTCTAAAATATATGTTCCTTGGATACTCTGAAGGAGTCAAAGCTTATAGCTTGTGGTTCCTAGAACTAGGTCATAGGAGGTGTATCACAAGTCGAGATGTAATTTTTAATGAAGCTGGGATGGCTTTCAAGAAAACTAATGACATTGGTCAAAGCTCAAAGTTTTTGGAGAATAGCTGGAACAAGGAGAGATTCCTATTGAGGTGGAGCATATTGATGCTGAATTGCATGACCCAAATGAAGTCAAAGAAGTAGCAGAAGTTGTTGTCGAAGATGAGGAGACTGATAATGACTACCTGCTAGCAAGAGACAGGTCGAGAAGAGTCATCAAGCCACCTCCGAGACTTGGTTATGCAGATCTCATAGCTTATGTCTTAATTTCTGCAAGTGAGACCCTTGATGAAGAACTTAGAGATTATAAGGAAGTTATGAGGATTCGAGACAAGACTGAATGGCTGAAAGCCATGGATGATGAGATAAAATCTCTTTATGATAATAACACTTGGAAGCTTATTGAGAAACCTGCAGGAGCCAGGTTAGTCAGTTGTACGTGAATTTTTAAGGTCAAGGAAGGAATCGAATGGGTAATGTCGAAGCTCTTTAAGCCAAGGTTGGTTGCTAGGGGGTTCACTCAGAAAGAAGGTGTCGACTTTAATGATGTGTTCTCACCTGTTGTAAAGCATAGATCCATTAGAATGTTAGCCATGGTGGCGGAGTTCGACCTAGAACTTGAACAAATGGATGTGAAGACAACCTTCATGTATGGTAATCTAGATGAAACAATCCTGATGAGGCAACCCGAATGGTATGTAGAAAAGGGAAAGGAAGATTATGTGTGCAAGCTTAATAGGTCATTGTATGGCCTGAAACAATCTCCTCGACAATGGAATATGAGATTCGACAAGTTGATGGGACACATTGGTTTCACTAGGATCCAGTTCGAACACTGTGTTTACTTCATATTTCAACCTAGAAATTCACTTGTTATTTTGTTGCTTTATGTGGATGACATCCTCATAGCAAACAACAATGTCGAAGATGTTATGAAGGTAAAGATTGAACTCGATAAGAAGTTCGACATGAAGGATTTGGGAGCTTCCTCCAGAATTCTTCGGATTGACATCCAGAGAGATAAAAAGCAATCGAGATTATGCTTATCTCAAGAGACATACCTGAAGAAAATTCTCAACAAGTTTGGTATGTCGAATTCAAAGCCTATTCTAGCACCGACTAATTCTGAATACAAGTTGAGTAAAACTCAAAGTCCTAGTACTGAAGTCGAAAGAGCCTATATGAATAGCATCCCATATGCTAGTTTAGTAGGTTCTTTGATGTATGTTATGGTTTGTACGAGGCAAGGCATAGCGTACGAAGTGAACCGTGTAAGCAGGTATATGGCCAATCCTGGGAAGATGCACTGGCAAGCAATAAAGAGGATTCTTAGGTACATCAATGGGTCTCTGAGAAAAGTCCTTATTTATGGTGGAGCCTGTGGTGATGATAGCAAAGTCGAAATCGAAGGATTTGTCAACTCTTATTATGCAGGTTGTATGGATTCTAGAAAATCTATTTCTAGATATGTTTTCACTATGTTCGACACAACAGTCAATTGAAAAGCGACACTTTAGAAGGTTGTTGCCTTATCAACTACTGAAGAAAAATATATTACCCTCACTAAAGTTATGAAAGAAGCATTGTGGCTTGAAGGTTTGCTAAGAAGCTGAAACTTCAAGGTCGAGTTATCACTGTTGAATGTGATAGTCAAAGTGCAATATGCATGTCGAAGAATTCAGCCTATCATGAGCGAACCAAACACATCGATGTGAGGCTGCACTTCGTAAGAGAGATAATCGAGCATGGAGAAATCCAAGTGGTGAAGGTTTCAAATGATAACAATGCTGCTGATATGATCACCAAGACATTGCTGAGTAGAAAGTTTTTCCATTGTATATAGTTGATAAAGTTGCACGATGAAAGCTAGTTTGTTCCCTTGATTTGTGTAGATTTTGTTCCAAGGTGAAGAGTTGTGCTATTTTTGATCGAACTCTGGTGTCGACAATGGTAGCTTCATGGTTCGACAGAAGGTTTAGTATGAAGTTGAAGTCTGTTCACATACTGATCTTGCATGATGTAGTCGAAGTATGCTAAAGCATGCAGTAGTCAAAATGTTAGGATTGTTAGCATGTCGAATTAAACCTTTTCTGTAAGACCAATTGTTAAGTTAGTTATAATATAAGTTAGCTTAGTAGTCTATAAATAGACTAGTTTTCTTAGATTGTTGAGAGAGGTTAATTGTTGGTATTCACTTGTAATCTTTGAACACTTATTGAGAAAGTGAATAGTAAAATAGATTTAACCAATTCTCTATTCTTCTTCCTTCTTCTCTTTTCCTTTTTGAAACCTAATATGGTTTCTTGTGTGTGTGTGTGTGTGTGTGTATCTTAATCAATAGGTTGATAAATTAATTAGGTCTGATTCATATAGTTATGGTTAGTAATCAACATGAATCTTGATCATTACACGCACATTGGTAAACGCGCATAAAAAATTAAAATCAAATATTAAAAAAAATAAACAACATAATTATACAAAAGAGTAAAAATAAAAAAACCTAACATATGGTCTCCATAGATCCATACAAGTTCATCTCAACAAAACCTAATCCGAGGGGTTTTGCTACTCGTGTCTAAATAATTCATAACGATAAAAATAAGGTAAAAATACATGGATTACTTATTAGAAATCGGCTTCAGGTGATGAAAACATTCTCTCCCGAGCTCCACAATATTTTCCCGTCATTCTAATTAGATCTGCATGGCATCGTGTCACGATGGGAGCCTTATCACGCCGCGATGGGAAGCGATTCTTCTAGCATATGAAACTTTTTTAGCTTTCATTTTCCATCCATCCCACATCGATACGAGTTACGAAACTCTAGATATGATCAAATTACCAGACATAGGTCACACTGTAAATTATGTTGAAAATGACTGTTTCTTCACACTTTTTTCACAATTTCTTGATTTTGCTTTATTTCTTCAACTTCTTTAGATTCTTGCTATTTCTTCATACTTTAGCTTATCTTTAGCTCAATATTTCATCGATTTATTCATAAGTATTTGTAAAAAGGATGTAATGTCAAAATGTCACCACATAACCAATCAACACAAAATCCATACTCTTTACACCCACATTAAATAACTCATATTTAAGAGTATGCATCGATACTTTACATCGAATACAAATTTAATTTTTTTAAAAGGTTAAATCCATGTGTTTTTTAAATAATAATTAATAAATATTTAATATTGTATTATCACAAATGTTATCACATATGTTAGGCCACTAACCAAAAAAGATTGATGTAGTTGGTAAGTAGTTGACTCACATCAAAAAATTATGAGTTTAACTCCCACATTCAATGTGAAGACATTTTTGATGGATAATCTGTAAATAACTCTAAATATTCTTTAAACTTTAAAATTTCCCTCAACTTTTATATATATATATATATATATATATATATATATATATATATATATATATATATATATATATATATATATATATATATATATATATATATATATATATATATATATATATATATATATATATATATATATATATATATATATATATATATATATATATATATATATATATATATATATATATTATCAATAATAATTAGAGTTTAAAATTTCTTCAATTATTCAAATTTGTAAATCTGTTATTTACTCATTATATAGTCAAATATCAATTGCTTAACTAGTGGAGAATCAATAGGAAATTAGTTATCTTGATTCACTCCAAATTAGGTCTATCAAACTTGTATATTATCTTTATTCCACCACTCAGCCACTCAGTCATCTCTCCAAAAGCTAATTTATATTTTATCTTTATTCCACTCAAGAGAACATGACCATACAAATTAATACCCTTTTCTCTATGATAAAGATATCCAATGTGAATATATTGGTCTAGTTCTCTATCCATATATATTATATATTATATATTCATGATCCAACATGTTCTTTTGTGAAGTAAAAAAAAAACTACCCCTCGATTCATGCCTCAATAAGGATTGTCATCTAAAATCAATGGATTCATGATAAAACCCCCCATAATGAGAATGTGTTTTTTATTTATTTTTGGAAGGGGTCAAATCAAAAGAAAAGGGGTTAGGGGATCAAATGGTATAGTTCTTTTGTTGGTAAATTAGAGGATTATAAACATGACTATTGCGTTTCAAATGTAATTCAGAATGCTGTTTCTCTTTTTTACTGTCAAACTCGCCTCCCATGGCCACCGACAATTCCCACTACATCACCAACCCCTATGAGCCATCCAAACCCTTTGTGTGCATCACTCTTAGCAGTGTCACCAAGCTTCTTCCCACCAATTATCTTAATTGGCAACTCCAAGTTGAAGCTTTTCTTGATGGCTTTGATCTCCTAAAATATCCAGATGGATCTTTCCCCGCGCCGCCAAAAACGATATCTACCACTACAACACCTTCAGTGACGACAACAAATCCTGCTTATCAAACTTGACATCGACAGGATCGACTCATTTATGGCGCTATCCTCACCACTCTCTCCAACGAAGTGGCCTCTCTGGTGTCTCAAACAAAGACGTCGGATAATCTATGGACTCTCCTCAAGAACACATATGCCAAGGTATCTCGCAGCCATCTCAAGCAACTCAAAGAGCGTCTGCGAATGGCTTCCAAAGGTACCCAATCTATTACAACCTATATGCACTCTCTGAAGCAAACAGTAGATCTTCTCGCTTCACTCGGATCTCCTGTCTCGGTTGAAGACATGACTGATCATGTTTTGCACGATCTCGATGACAGCTAGAAAGCAGTCATTGATGGAATAAATGCAAGAGATACCCCAATTAACTTTGATGATCTCCTCGAGAAACTACTCATCCAGGAACTCTCCATTGTTGCTGCTCAAAGACAAATTCCTGCTCCGGTTACAGCCTTGAATGCTCAGACTCGACCCAAATACAACAACAGGTCTCAATCTGGTCAATTCCCTACATCGTCTAATCAACACACCAGCAATCGCAAACCGTTTCTCGGACGCTGTCAGTGGTGTAATGTCAAAGGACATGTTCTATCTCAGTGCCAAATCTTCAAGCAGCAACATCCCGATATCATGCCACCGTCTCGAAACTTTCTGGCTCACACTGGACTGGCTCATGCCAACACTGCAGCTGCTGGTCCATGCCATACTGATTTCTTGGTTGATAGTGGAGCAACACATCATGTAACCAATGATCTTGAAAATATGGCACTTCATCATCCATACACTGGTCCTGACTCGCTGTTCATGGGTAATGGTTCAGGTTTAAACATCTCTCATTCTGGAACACTTTTACTTCATAATTTATCCTTGTCTAATGCTCTGTGTGTTCCTTCCATGAAACAACAAATTATTTCTGTCTCTAAACTTACTAAACAAACTGACTTTGCTGTTGTTTTCCTACCAAACTCTTTTTATGTAAAGAACTTGCAGACAGGCCAAAAAAACCCATGAGGTCTCATGTGTGGATGGACTTTATCTCCGGCCCACCACTTCACCATCCGTCCATACCGTCTGTGCGGAATCCTCTGCATCATGGCACCATAGGCTTGGGCACCCTTCGTCCTTTATCTTCAAATTTATTCAACAACATTTTCTTTTGGGTTCAAATAAATTCCAGCAATCTGATTGTAATTCATGTCAAATTAGCAAGAGTCACAAACTTCCTTTTCATGAATCCACTCTTAAGTCTTCTTATCCATTAGAAATAATTTTTTCAGATGTATGGACATCTCCTATTTTATCTATTGACGGTCTTCGTTATTATTGCATGTTTGTTGATCATTTTACTCGCTATATTTGGTTATATCCAATAAAGCACAAATCTGATCTCCAAAATATATTTCCCAAATTTAAATCACTAGTTGAAAATTTCTATCACCACAAAATCAAAATCTTATACACAGATAATGGTGGCGAATATATTGGACTTCGTCCTTTTTTAAGCACTCATGGTATAAGTCATCACACCACCCCACCTCATGCACCTGAACACAATGGAACCTCTGAACGCCGGAATCGTCACATCGTCGAAACCGGTCTTTCTCTTCTTCATCACTCGGGCTTGCCCCTCACCTATTGGCCTCACGCCATGACTACTGCAGCCTACCTCATAAATCGTCACCCAACTCCAATTATTAGGTGCAAGTCACCTTATTACAAATTACTCCACATTAGTCCGGATTATCATAAACTAAAATGTTTTGGATGTTGGTGTTTTCCATGGATTAAACCATATGCTAACCATAAACTTGCGCCAAAGTCTGCCATGTGTGTTTTTGTAGGTTATTCAGCTGATCAACACGCGTATCTGTGTCTCGATCCCACAACCAGAAGGATTTATACCTCTCGCCATGTGAAGTTTGTTGAATCTAAATTCCCATTCAGCTCTCTAGCATCCCAATCTAATTTACATGTAGAACAACAAACAAGCCCACTTCAAATCTCTATTTTACCGCTCGTAGCTCAACCCACTGATAATACCACTTTAAACACACCATAAAATTTATCCGCTGCTCATCCCTCTCCATCCGTCACCCACGTACCGGACTTGGCTCAACCATCAACCTCAAATGAACCCACCAATAATACTCAAACTACATCATCACACTCCCCTCAACCTCCTCCTCCATCCCATCCGCCACCATCCACCATCAACCCAAACCCGGGACAGCAAACCAATGGTGGTGGTATCATCACCCGATCTAAAAACAACATTGTCAAACCTCTTAAAAAACTCAACCTACATGTTCGACCCTCCTCTCCCATTAAACCCAACACCATCACCCAGGCTCTACGTGACCCTGATTGACGCACGACTATGCAAGCCGAATTTGATGCTTTACACCAAAACAACACTTGGTATCTTGTAAGTAGCTCATCTGCTCAAAATTTGGTTGGTTGTAAATGGGTCTTTCGAATCAAACGGAATCCGGATGGATCGATTGATCGTTACAAGGCTCGGTTAGTTGCCAAAGGGTTTCACCAACACCTTGGTAGTGACTATACGGAAACATTCAGCCTCGTTGTTAAACCGATGACCATTCGAATTGTTCTAACACTTGCAGTTCGTCAAGGGTGGTCCATCCGTCAACTTGATGTCAATAATGCTTTTCTTCAAGGGACGCTTAAGGAGGAAGTCTTTATGGTACAACCACCTGGTTTTGTCAACAAAAACTTTCCTAATCATGTTTGCCACCTCAAAAAGGCACTTTATGGGTTGAAGCAGGCACCTCGTGCCTGGTATACGGAACTTCGAGTATTTATGCTCTCCATTGGCTTCGTTAATTCCACTGCAGATGCATCTTTATTCATCCACCAAAAACCGGATGTCACTTTGTACTTATAGTATATGTTGATGATATAATTGTCACTGGGAGTTCTTCTACAGAGTTATCAAGCCTCATTGCCACACTTGTTGCTCGCTTCTCGTTGAAAGATCTTGGATGCCTCAACTATTTCCTAGGTGTCAAAGTAATTCCTTCTGCTGCAAGTATGTTTCTTTCTCAAAGGAAATATATCACCGATCTGCTACATAAATCAAGCATGGCAGATGCGAAACCAGCATCCACTCCGTTGTCTGCAACTGTTCAACTACTCAAGGATTCTGGTGATCCTCTGCCTTCCCCAACTGAGTACCGAGCGCTAGTTGGAAGTATCCAATACTTAAGTCTTACTCGCCCAGACATCGCCTTTGATAACAAGAAAATGCATCGATTATATCGCTAGATTTCATTGACGTTTTATCGCGCATTCACCGTTTTAACACTCGATTTCTCGAGTTTTTCTTACTATTTTGCAGGTACATCGTTATGTGAGGCCGAATCATGAATTAAGAGAAAAGGAACAAAGGAGACCACAAGGAGATGAAGAAAGACAGAAGCCTGCAAAAAGACTGCATAATTTGTTGCAGCCACGGTCGTTACAAGGGTGTCACGACCGTGACACCCCAAATTGGGCCATCACGACCGTAAGGAAGTAGTCACAACCGTGACACTTAAAATCCTCAATTCACGAACGTGAAGACCTTGTCACGCCCGTGACAAGGATAAAACTTGGTTTTGACTCAGACTACGTCAAGGCACCACTGAAGACCACTTCTCCTCTTATTTCTCCTCAAGGCAGCACGTGAAGACGACTTCTCCCATTTTTGCTGCCACGTTCCAGCATTTCCTCAACAACTTCAGCAAGACCCATGCAACAAAGGACCAAGAATCCAGCCCATTAAAGACTCTATAAATAGTACAAGCTCTGTGAACTCAGGAGAGACTTCATTATCCAAAATTCCTGCGGAAGCTCTGCCGAATTACCTTACGAACCAGCATTTCCATTCCAGCATTATTTTATTTTCTGTCTCGTTTTATTTGTATCCAAACCAACCGTATAACAATTTCCAACATTAGGGAATTGTTATACATTTATTTGTTTCCAACCTTCAGCATTCGTTCATTTTTAATTTCCGCCTACTCCGAGCTTTCCGGTCTGTGGAAGAAGGAGTCTGCTCAATTATTTGTTAATCAGGTTTTTCAATTTATTGCAATTTAATTTAATTATAATGTCTATTTATTTTCCTATCATGAGTAAGTTGTTATTTAATTCTCTGTCTGATTCAACCTCGATGAGTAGCTAAACACCTTAGGGCGGTATGTAGTTATAACGAACTTAACCAGTAAAATATAACCATAGGCTGAAGATAATTAATCACTTAACATTCTGGCTGATACTTTTTAATTGAAATAGACCTTTTCGTTACGAGAGTAAGAAAAGGGTATTAGGTTGGGTCAAGACCACGAGAGTGTGAGATTTTAACCAGATAGCTAAAGTTAGGCATTTAAATTAAACACAGCGAGAGCGCTTTAAGATAAATTAGAATTACTAAGTTTCCAAAAATTACCTCTAAACACTTATGGGCTAGCGAGAGCAGGCATAGGGCTTTAGGGATAAGATCTGATATAAGACCACGAGAGTGTGAGTTGAGGGTATTTAAACTGGTAATCTCTACCGAATAGATTAAGTGAACATCTCTATAAGCCTAGGTTAGATTGACCCATCTAAGTTAGTATAATTACATACCGACCACCTTAGTATTACTATATTAAAAACTTAAATTTAATTCCGCCTTTAATATTCTTAAAAACCAACAACAATCGTGACAATTATTCGCCTTAGCTAAACTAGAAGTTCATCTAGCACTAAGTAACAATAGAATCCCTGTGGATCGATAATCTTAAATATTACTTCGATAGGCTGTGCACTTGCAGTAAGATACCGCTAGACGCATAAGTAGACACGTCTTTAGCCCATCAAGTTTTTGGCGCCGTTGCCGGGGATTCCTTAATTTAGTTACTAGTGCATTTAGGTAGCATTGTCTAGACTAAGGTATCAACTATTTAATTTAATCTAATCTCCGAGTGTATGCCAAGTACTCGCTCTAAAAGCGAAGACTTGCAACCTCTAATCCCTGAATCGGAGCGCTTCTTACACGTAAGAAGACGCATATTCGATTTCGAAAATAATTCCAATATTCCAGATCTTCAATTAGATCCGCCTAAACCAGTCATAGAACCAGACGCAGGGATGGCTGAAGAACAAACTCATCCACTCAAGTATTACGCTAATCCTTCGCAAGGTGAGCCGCATTCAAGCATTGCAGCGCCGGCTATCAACCGAAATGATTTCGAACTAAAACCTTCGTTGATATCAGCCGTGCAACAAAATCAATTCGCCGGAAATCCTACCGAGGATCCGAATCTTCATCTTTCGATCTTTGTGCAATATGCAGATACCGTAAAAGCCAATGGAGTTACCCAAGAAGCTATTAGACTACGTTTATTTCCTTTTTCGCTTCGAGACAGAGCAAGAGCTTGGCTTCAATCTCTGCCTTCGAACTCAGTAACTACGTGGGTAGAACTTAAGAAAGTCTTCTTGAATAGGTATTTTCCACCTAGCAAGACAGCCATGCTGAGAGCTCAGATCAACGGATTTAAGCAAAGAGAAAGTGAATCATTATTCGAAGCTTGGGAACGCTATAAGGATCTACTTAGACTTTGTCCACATCATGGATTAATAGACTGGATGGTCATCCATACCTTCTATAATGGACTCTTGTACAACACAAGAATGACAATTGACGCTGCCGCGGGTGGTGCATTGATGGACAAAGAATATAGAGATGCCTATGCACTTATCGAAAGTATGGCTCAAAACCATTATCTTTGGGGAAGCGAGAGAGTCGCAACTGAGAAACCAACAAAAGGAGGTATGTACGAAGTAAGTAGTATGGACCAAGTCAATGCGAAGTTTGACCAACTAAGCCAAAAGATCGATAACTTGGCCATAACACCTGCAGCCACCGTGGCTGCAGTAACACCCAACTGTGAGTTATGTGGAGTCCCAGGACACGAAGTCTCTGATTGTCAACTATTGACAGGAACTCCCACTGATCAAGTGAATTATGCTCAAGGAAACCCTTACTCAAACACATACAACCCAGGTTGGAAGAATCATCCGAACTTCTCCTACAAGAATAACAATGCTTATTACGCACCAGGTCAAACACCAGCTACATCACCAGGATATCAAAAGACTGCTCCTAACATCCCTAGAAAATCGAACCTTGAATTGATGATGGAGAGCTTTATAGCTAGCCAATCTCAGACAAACAAGGACTTCTTAAACCAAAACATTCACACTAGTGAGCAGATTAAACAATTAGTGAGCAAGGTAGACGCATTAGCTACACATAACAAAATGCTTGAAACTCAGATTTCACAAGTAGCTCAACAACAAGCACCTACTGCTGCACCAGCTGGAGTATTCCCTGGACAACCTCAACCTAATCCGAAAGGACATGCTAACGCTGTAATATTAAGAAGTGGCAAGAAACTTGACGGACCTACCGATCCAAGACTTGACAACCCAGCCATGTACCAAAAACCGGATAAACCGACTGAAGTGGTGAATGATCCAGAAGAAAAGGAAGAGGAAAGTCGAGAGGTAGTGGAGAAAGAACAACCTTATGTGCCTCCACCACCCTATAAACCACCAATTCCGTACCCTCAAAGATTAGTAAGTTCCAAGACGACGGGTCAATTTAAGAAATTTGTCGAACTTCTGAAACAGTTGAATATTACTATTCCGTTTACAGAAGCAATTACCCAAATACCCTCGTATGCTAAGTTTTTAAAAGAAATCTTATCCAATAAGAAAAAGATAGAGGATAACGGAACAGTTACACTTACTGCCGAGTGTAGCGCCATAATTCAAAATAACATGCCTCCTAAGCTAAAAGATCCAGGAAGTTTCTCTATACCCTGTGTAATAGGAAAATTCGTCATTGACAAAGCTCTATGCGTTTAGGAGCCAGTATCAGTGTTATGCCCTTAACTATTTGCAAAAGGCTAGACATGGGAGACCTAAGACCAACTAAAATGTCTGTTCAACTAGCCGATCGCTCTGTTAAATATCCTGTGGGCATATTAGAAAACGTCCCAGTACGTATAGGACAATTCTACATTCCTACTGATTTTATAATCATGGACATCTCTGAAGACTCCACTACACCTATCATACTAGGAAGACCATTCTTAGCTACCGCCGGAGCCATAATAGACGTAAAAAGAGGAAAGCTAACCTTTGAAGTAGGTGAAGAGAAAGTTGAATTTGTTTTAACACAATTCTTACAATCACCAGCTATAGAGGATACATGCTATCTAATGGACGTAATTGACGAATGTGTAAGAGAAATGGAGCTGAAGGAGACCACTTATTCTGAAATAATGAAAATTCAAATCCCTCCGATTTTCGAAGATGATAATTGGCGAAAACCGTATCAGGATGATAGTCTAAGCGAAAGTTTAGCACTTACACCGGATCCCATGCCAAGTAAAGATAAACCTACATTGGGATTAAAAACTTTACCTCATAACCTAAGGTACGAATTCTTAGACGTTGAATGTAAAAGACCAGTTATAGTAAACTCCAGTTTAGGAACTATAGAAACAAAGAAACTTTTAGATGTCTTGAAGAAATATCCAACTGCATTAGGATATAACATATCTGATCTCAAAGGAATATGTCCTTCAGTTTGCATGCATCGTATTCTGCTAGAAGAAGATTGCAGAACCTCCAGAGAATCTCAAAGAAGAATTAACCCAACCCTTAGCACTGTAGTAAAAGAAGAAGTCAAGAAATTATTAGATGCCGGGATAATATATCCAATCTCTGATAGTGAATGGGTTAGTCCAATACATGTAGTGCCAAAGAAAGGAGGTATCACTGTGGTGAAAAACGCTCAAGGCGAATCGATATCACAAAGAGTAGTGACGGGATATAGAGTGTGCATAGATTATCGTAAACTAAACAAAGCCACTCGAAAAGATCATTTCCCACTACCTTTCATAGATCAAATGTTAGAACGATTAGCCAAGCATTCTTACTTCTGTTATCTTGACGGTTACTCAGGATTTTTCCAAATCCCTATCCATCCTGATGATCAAGAGAAGACTACATTCACATGTCCTTATGGAACATTCGCTTACAGGCGAATGCCCTTTGGATTGTGCAACGCTCCTGCAACCTTTCAAAGATGTATGATGTCAATCTTCGCAGATTTTATAGACAACATCATGGAAGTGTTCATGGACGACTTCTCTGTATGCGGGCAAAGTTTTGAAGGATGTTTATCGAACTTAGAAATGGTGTTAGAAAGATGTGTAAAAGTAAATCTCGTGCTTAACTGGGAGAAATGTCATTTTATGGTCAACGAAGGAATAGTATTAGGTCATGTAATATCCGACAAGAGAATTGAAGTTGATAAAGCTAAGATTGAAGTAATAAAAGATCTTCAACCCCCTAAAACCGTTCGAGAAATACGAAGCTTTTTAGGACACGCCGGTTTTTACCGACGATTCATCAAAGATTTCTCAAAAATCACTAAACCTCTTACTGGTTTATTAATGAAAGACGCTGAGTTCATATTCAATGAAGATTGTCTTAAAGCATTCGAAACTCTAAAAATAGCCCTCATCACCGCACCCCCTGACTGGAGATTACCTTTTGAAATCATGTGCGATGCGAGTGACTATGCTGTAGGCGCAGTCCTGGGCCAGAGAAAGGAAAAGAAACTCCATGCGATTTACTATGCCAGTAGAACCTTGGATTCTGCCCAGATGAACTACGCCACTACAGAAAAGGAATTGCTAGCAGTCGTCTTCGCGCTTGACAAATTCCGCTCTTACCTAGTAGGAGCAAAAATAATCATTTACACAGACCATGCTGCTATCCGATATCTATTAACTAAGAAAGATGCTAAACCAAGACTCTTAAGATGGATTTTACTCCTACAAGAGTTTGATCTAGAAATAAAAGATAAAAAAGGTACTGAAAACGTCGTAGCGGACCATTTATCTAGAATAGAAGGTATTAAACCCGAACAAGTGCCGATTAACGATGATTTTCCGTATGAACAGCTGATAGCACAAATAGGAAGCGACCTAGCGCAGTTAGACATAAATGAACCAGAACCCGTGGAAACAATACAGACAACTGTAGGACTGCCATGGTACGCTGACATTGTCAACTACCTAGCTGCAGGAGCTCCTCCACCCGATCTAACCTATCAGCAGAAAAAGAAATTCTTTCATAATCTGAAACATTACTATTGGGATGAACCATTATTGTTCAAAAGGGGACCAGATGGAATCTTTCGCCGATGTATTCCCGAAGAAGAAATAGAAGATGTCATTGCTCAATGCCATTCATCTCCTTACGGTGGACATGCAAGCACTTCCAAGACTTGTGCAAAAATCTTGCAAGCCGGCTTATACTGGCCTAATCTATGGAAGGATGTTCACATCGCTGTTATAAATTGCGATCGGTGTCAACGCACTGGCAATATTTCAAGAAGAGATGAGATGCCCCAAAAGGGAATTTTAGAAGTAGAAATCTTCGACGTCTGGGGAATAGATTTCATGGGACCATTCCCATCATCTTTCGGTAATAATTACATACTCGTAGCTGTTGATTATGTCTCGAAATGGATTGAAGCCATAGCTTCTCCTACAAACGATACACGAGTAGTAATAAAGCTTTTCAAAAATATAATCTTTCCCAGATTTGGTGTGCCTCGACTCGTCATAAGTGACGGTGGCTCGCACTTCATTTCAAAAATCTTTGACAAATTACTATCTAAGTATGGAGTAAGACACCGTGTGGCTACGCCATATCACCCACAAACAAGTGGACAGGTCGAAGTCTCAAACAGAGAGATTAAACAAATCTTAGAAAAGACTGTCGCCATATCTCGGAAAGATTGGTCATCTAAACTTAATGAAGCTCTATGGGCTTATAGGACCGCTTACAAGACACCCATCGGTACTACACCTTTCAAACTAGTTTATGGAAAATCTTGTCACCTCCCAGTAGAACTAGAACACAAAGCTTATTGGGCGATCAGAACTCTCAATATAAACTATAATGCTGCTGGAGAAAAGAGAATCCTAGACATTAACGAATTAGAAGAATTAAGGTTAGATGCATATGAAAATGCTAAGATATATAAAGAAAGAACCAAGCGATGGCATGATAAACGCCTGTCTAGGAAAGAATTTAGTGTGGGAGACGTTGTACTCCTCTTTAATTCAAGACTTAGGCTCTTTCCTGGAAAATTAAAGTCTAGATGGTCAGGACCCTTTGATATAACTAAGGTATTCCCAAGTGGAGCAATAGAAATCAAGGGTAAGGATAGTGAACCATTCATAGTAAACGGACAACGTCTAAAACACTATCATAAAGTTGAAAATAGAGATTATGCGAATAATCTAAAGCTTTTAGGATTGTCCACTAATTCCCCTGATTAATCTAAACCAAAACATTACGTCAGGCTTTTGATAATAAAAACAGCGCTTAGTGGGAGGCAACCCATTTACTTATTTACTTATTTAAACTATTCTTTTCTTTTAGAGCATTGTTAATTATCGTTTTTACTATTTGTACAAGTTGCTTTGTCAGTTTTATTTTACATTACTATTATCGCCATTACATTTAGCATTTCATTTTCTTATTGTTATCTTAAATCACTTTTTACAGATTTTCTAAAGTCTTTTCCACTGATTTGTTTCCCCATATTTGCACTGACCATGGCTAACCAACCAATTAACTATATGGAAACCAAATTTAGAGGTAGGAACCAAAGAATGAAGTTCGAAGAGTTATCACAGAGGCAAATGGATTTGACCCTGTACCCAGATGATAGGACTATGGAAACCTTAGGTATACATGATAGTGTCATGTACTTGTTCAACCGACTCGGATGGGAGAATGCATTGATCCAACATAAGTTTGCGACTTACCGCGAGCTTACCCTTGAGTTCCTTAGCTCCTTACTTTACCTACCTGAGCGCGGTTTTGGATTTAGGAAAGGATTTATTAGTTTCCGCCTATTTGGAATAGAATACGACTTTAACCATAAAGAACTAGCTGACTTGTTAGGATTCCCTAGTGGACCTTTTGCTTTTACTACCACACAGGTAGAATTGATGGATGTGGAGCTAGATTTCTTTTGGGGAACTCTAATCGGAAACTACCACCCTGAACCAAATGACATGAATAATGATGAGATCCATAATCCTGCTCTCCGTTACTTCCACAAATTCCTCGCCCATACCTTCTTTGGAAAAGAAGAAAACATTACCGGAGTTTCTAAAGATGAAGTATTTATTATGTCATGTTTCACTAATGGACAGTCTGTTAATGGTGTACCTTTCATGATGCAAACCTTCACCCGCATCCAAGAAGAACCTGAATTACCTATATTAGTAGGAGGTCTTGTAACCATGATTGCTGATGCCATAGGACTTAGGTACCAATTGGACAGGTGCACCCGTCTGGGAACCATCCGCCCTATGAATCTTAAATTCTGCTTCAATAGACATATCATAAGGAATTTAGGACGCCCACCTTTTGAGTACCTAATCCGGAACGAAGTAGTAACCCTGTTCACATTGCCCAATCATGCTAGAGTAAGTGTTCATAATAAGGATAACTGGCTTTATGAGTTAAACCCACCTGATTATCCAGCGACTCCTGAAACACCTCAGTCTCACAGGATAACAGATGATATAATGACCGCTGTTGAAACTGACCCTGAGACACCTCCTGGATACCATGACATTGACCCAACTGACAAAGTTCATGAAACCCCTGGAGCGAATCAAGGAGATTATGCTAACAACTTACAAAACATCATGCACACTCTCAATGCCTACCAAACTGACATTAATCTATTCAAAGAAGACATTAAGAGCATGCGATTGGACATTATAGGATTGACTGACATGGCCTGCGAACAATTCTATCATTTGGACTCCGCCATCGAAGACCTGAAGAAACGCCTTTGAACGGCTATAAGTGATTTAGTTTATTTTTTTCTCTCATTATATTTTTCTCATTATTTTCGGTTCTAGTTAAATTTATCTTTCGCAACAATTTCATAACATAATTTCCGTTTCTATAATTTCATTTTTTACTTTATGCCATGCACCTTTTATTTCAATTATTTCTCCATTTTTAGCAACTTATATATTTTTTCTATATACTGTATGACTGCATTATTTCATGTATACAATCTTTCATGCAAGTTCGTATAATAATGTGTTGCAAATGATATACAATATGGTGTGTATTTAATATAAGTGTTACTAAATAAAATAAATTATTATTAATTTATGAATAACGTGAGAAAATGTTCTTTTATGGGAATTATTAAGCAAAACATGCCCTCACGGTCGTCACACCTATCTTACGATCGTGACATGCTCATTTAGCGTGTCACGACCGTCACGCCCCTGTCACGACCGTGACGACCTCTATTACAGGAATCGTGAGAAACAGAACTGTTTCTCATCGTGTCCCCTCTTCTTCTCCATCCATAACCTACCCAAAACACTACCCATTCATTTCACAACCGCCGTAACCTCTCCACTACCCCCATTAACCCCCCATTATCATCAACCATTTCATTAAAACTCTCCCATATTTAACCCGAACCTCTATCTCCCTCATTCTACCATTTTTCTCACAAAACCTCACAAAATCCTTCCTCCCTCACTCTTCACTCTTGCATGTTATGGATTCCATCATTTTTAGAGAAGGCGAAGCTGGAGTAAACCAGAGAGACCGTTTCATCCGTTTCCAAAACCGCGGTCTGCAACCTACCCGCTACATTGCCACTGACTGTCTGCGAGAACTCGGAATGTTGGCCAGCATTCAAAGCCTACTACAAAAGGTCGGTCTGTGGGACCTCTGTCGTCAACCTCAGCCTACTTTCGAACTTCTGACGCTGGAGTTCCTAAGCTCTTACAGTTACATCACCCCTCCCGGTTCCCAGAGTCAGCTTACCGGCATCGTAACATTCAGATTGCGTGGCCAAGAGTTCAATCTCCCGCAAACCAGGATAGCCGAGCTGTTAGGTTTCGATCACGGCACTGAAGCCCACCATCGCGTGCCCGATAATTTTAGTGAACAAGCATTCACTCTATGGCACGACCTTACCAACACCCGTGCATCCACCTTCCAGAGCCTCAACGCCACACACATCCACAACCCGGCAATCCGTTATTTTCACCGGGTCATCTGCAACACAATCTTCGCCAGAGAAAGCAACCACAAGCTCAACTCCAAGGAGCTTCTGTTCTTATACTGCGCTCTTCATGACGAGCCGATCAACGCTGCTCCTTTCATGCTTCATCACATCTAGGCCATTGCACAGCGAGGCTCCTCCCCGTTCTTCATAGGCGGCATTGTCACCGCCCTCGCCATTCAGTTGGGGCTTGGTGACGCGCTCGTTAATCAGCCTCACCTAGCCGCCGAATTCCTGACCAAGAGCTACTGCAGGTCCGCCCACCTGATCGCGCAGCGAGAGGATGGCAAATATAGCCCTGTAGTCAATGGCACCATCTTCCACCACATCACTCTGCCGTCCCGCACCCGCATCGACCCATCCAACCGAGCCAACTGGCTCTTTGTTTTACCTGCTGCTGCCGATCACGTCCCGGTTCATGATGATCAGGCAGACGCTCCAGTGGACGAGATGCAGGACGCTATGGATGCAGCTGAGCCTGTCCAGGATATCCCAGAGACATCTACCCGACAGCCCCCTGCTCCCGCAGTCACACTTGAGGAGGTCCTACTTGCGATTCATCAGCAGAACCAGATGAACGCCGCACTGGAGCGTAGGCAGAAGGCGCAATATGATGCTTTACTCGGCACTATTGCTGCAAACCAGGAGGCCACTAATGAGCGGTTTGGAGAACTTTTCAGCGAGCTAGAAGCGCTCCGCATCAGCATTACTGCTAACTCCGGCACCGGATCTGATCCTGACGCGACTCCCTCCAGACGCCGCTCTCGCACCAGAGGCCGAGCCCGCGGTCCTCAGCAGCCATAGTTTTCCTTTATGTTTGTTTTTCGTTTTAGTCTTGTACTGTATTTGTACCGCATTTATATCACAACATTGAGGACAATGTCTGATATAGTGTGGGAGAGGTACCTTTCATTTCAGCACTTTTTCATTTCGTTGTACTTTCAATTCCGTTGTATTTCTTTTAACAAATTAATGAAATGAGCAAATCTGTGCGCTATTTTCTTTAATTTCGAGCTTTCCCCGATTATTAAGCTATACCAGAAAAATCTTTAATTACTCGCATTACCCGACTTACCACCGAATGGTTCGTAGCTACGAAGCCGGGAACGATTAAACAAGACCAATACAATCTTGACATCTTTGACTCCCTGCTTAAGAAATTCCATCCCGATCACCATTGCGAGTGCACCTTTAGTTTCAGTTCAAAAGTAACCCCCAGTAGTTTATATTAGCAGTCAGCACCGTCTGAACACAAACCACGTGGGGAGCCGATGAATATAAGCGTTTGATGCCTAATCAATAATGATCCTTCGTATCTCGATGCAAAATGAAAAGAAATTGCACCAAAGTACACGGTCGCAGATAAGAAACAAGAAATATGAGAAGGAATCCGTTTCGAGTTGGTTCAGAGGTACTGGTTCTGAACTCGGTAGGGCGTGCTACGGCTCGATCCCCCACAACCTCCGAATCGGATGAAACATGAAGGGTTACTACACTCGTGTACCAGACCCCGTGCTCAAAAAGGATCAATATCGCTAACCGGCTATTCCACTACGTGCGTGCTGAGGCAAAGGGCTTAATGTGACTGCGCTAGAACGAAACCGGGCGAAATAAGATCGAAAAACTCTAGGTGAAATCATAATGTGATTGCCGATTGTTTCATTTGACGGGAAGTCGACGACATAGCTTGTTGCTTATGTCATTAGTGTATCGGTAGTGTTCTATCAAAGTACCGGACTATCCGACAAAACGATCCACCGTACGGTTTGTTATGAGTATGCGTGAATAAAAATCTTGTCCGCCGATTTTCAACCGACTATTTGCTTGAGGACAAGCAAAGGTTTAAGTTTGGGGAAGTTTGATAACAATAAAACGCATCGATTATATCGCTAGATTTCATTGACGTTTTATCGCGCATTCACCGTTTTAACACTCGATTTCTCGAGTTTTTCTTACTACTTTGCAGGTACATCGTTATGTGAGGCCGAATCATGAATTAAGAGAAAAGGAACAAAGGAGACCACAAGGAGATGAAGAAAGACAGAAGCCTGCAAAAAGACTGCATAATTTGTTGCAGCCACGGTCGTTACAAGGGTGTCACGACCGTGACACCCCAAATTGGGCCATCACGACCGTAAGGAAGTAGTCACGACCGTGACACTTAAAATCCTCAATTCACGGACGTGAAGACCTTGTCACGCCCGTGACAAGGATAAAACTTGGTTTTGACTCAGATTACGTCAAGGCACCACTGAAGACCACTTCTCCTCTTATTTCTCCTCAAGGCAGCACGTGAAGACGACTTCTCCCATTTTTGCTGCCACGTTCCAGCATTTCCTCAACAACTTCAGCAAGGCCCATGCAACAAAGGACCAAGAATCCAGCCCATTAAAGACTCTATAAATAGTACAAGCTCTGTGAACTCAGGAGAGACTTCATTATCCAAAATTCCTGCGGAAGCTCTGCCGAATTACCTTACGAACCAGCATTTCCATTCCAGCATTATTTTATTTTCTGTCTCGTTTTATTTGTATCCAAACCAACCGTATAACAATTTCCAACATTAGGGAATTGTTATACATTTATTTGTTTCCAACCTTCAGCATTCGTTCATTTTTAATTTCCGCCTACTCCGAGCTTTCCGGTCTGTGGAAGAAGGAGTCTGCTCAATTATTTGTTAATCAGGTTTTTCAATTTATTGCAATTTAATTTAATTATAATGTCTATTTATTTTCCTGCCATGAGTAAGTTATTATTTAATTCTCTGTCTGATTCAACCTCGATGAGTAGCTAAACACCTTAGGGCGGTATGTAGTTATAACGAACTTAACCGGTAAAATATAACCATAGGCTGAAGATAATTAATCACTTAACATTCTGGCTGATACTTTTTAATTGAAATAGACCTTTTCGTTACGAGAGTAAGAAAAGGGTATTAGGTTGGGTCAAGACCACGAGAGTGTGAGATTTTAACCAGATAGCTAAAGTTAGGCATTTAAATTAAACACAGCGAGAGCGCTCTAAGATAAATTAGAATTACTAAGTTTCCAAAAATTACCTCTAAACACTTATGGGCTAGCGAGAGCAGGCATAGGGCTTTAGGGATAAGATCTGATATAAGACCACGAGAGTGTGAGTTGAGGGTATTTAAACTGGTAATCTCTACCGAATAGATTAAGTGAACATCTCTATAAGCCTAGGTTAGATTGACCCATCTAAGTTAGTATAATTACATACCGACCGCCTTAGTATTACTATATTAAAAACTTAAATTTAATTCCGCCTTTAATATTCTTAAAAACCAACAACAATCGTGACAATCATTCGCCTTAGCTAAACTAGAAGTTCATCTAGCACTAAGTAACAATAGAATCCCTGTGGATCGATAATCTTAAATATTACTTCGATAGGCTGTGCACTTGCAGTAAGATACCGCTAGACGCATAAGTAGACACGTCTTTAGCCCATCAGCCTTCAGCACCAACAAACTTGCACAGTTCATGCAGAATCCAAGAACGGTGCATTGGTCTGCACTCAAAAGAGTGCTCCGCTATCTGGCTGGCACATTTGACAAAGGAATCTTCGTCTCAGCAACTGCTCCGTTGAATTTTCATGCATACTCGGATGCGGACTAGGCAGGTGACAAGGACGATTATGTTTCAACTACTGGTTATTTGTTGTATCTTGGCAACACTCCCATCTCTTGGAGCTCTCGCAAACAACGTTCAGTTGCTCGATCATCCACGGAAGCAGAATATAAAGCCTTGGCTGACACAGCTAGTGAACTACTATGGGTTCTGTCCTTATTTACAGAACTTGGTCACACTCCAACTACTAATCCATTTATATATTGTGACAATCTCGGTGCCACACATCTAAGTGCTAATCCTGTTTTTCACTCTCGAATGAAACATATAGCCTTAGCCTATCACTTTGTCCACGAAAATGTTCAACACGGCAAGTTTCGCGTATCCTTTGTCCCTACTGATGATCAACTAGCTGATATTCTAACAAAGCCTCTACTTCGCCATCGGTTCGAGTTTCTACTGTCCAAGTTGCATCTCTCTCCCAAGTTATCCAACTTGCGGGAGGATATCAATAATAATTAGAGTTTAAAATTCCTTCAATTATTCAGATTTGTAAATCTGTTATTTACTCATTATATAGTCAAATATCAATTGCTTAATTAGTGGAGAATCAATAGAAAATTAGTTACCTTGATTCACTCCAAATTAGGTCTATCAAACTTATATATATTTACAATGTAAACTAATAGCAGTATCAATTTTTATCAATAACTTACTTTTCTATATATATATATATATATATATATATATATATATATATATATATATATATATATATATATATATATATATATATATATATATATATATATATATATATATATATATATATATATATATATATATATATATATATATATATATATATATATATATGTGGGGACAAATTTCTTTTTTGTCTTCGTAAGGCTGTTTAAGAAAGAATATACCAAATTAGAAAAAGGAACACTCTTCTAAAAATAACCCTTATTTTTTAAATATTTGTTTAGGAACAATAACCAATCCAAAAAAATTTAGAAAATGATCTTAAAATTTAATAGAAATATTGCAAACAAATGTTTAGGTTAAAATTCATGTGGGTGTATGCACCCGTTCAAGATATAAGAGACCCTAATATCACATATTTGTTTAAAATTTTAAAATAATAATTATATAGATCATTTTTATTATATATTTAATATATATTTTTTTTCAATTCTTAATTAAAGTGAGATTTAATTATTCGCACTAAAAATCTCAACAATCTTTTATAAAATTGAGTCACTCATACCATTAATCTTAATCTATATTAAGATTTTATTTCCTCATCTACTAGTCTAACCATGACAACAATATCACTTTATTAGTCATGAGGAGAAATATACACACATAAAAGAAAAGAGATACCACATTTTAGCTCAATATTTTAATTTTAATTTGAAGAGTTCTAAGAGCAATGGAGGGGTGGGATTTGAGAAAGGGAAAATAAAATGAAAAGAATTGAAACATTTTAATTGACAGGATTTTAGTAACTTTACTAAAGCATAATTTTGGTGACTTTGGTCAATAAATGTTTAATATAAAAGAATAATTAGATACATGAAGTTTTCAAAGTCAGGTTCAGAAAAGTTGAAGGAATCCTGCAAATCCAGCAATGGAGTGCAGGCCCCCTAGCAAACATTAAATAAGAAATACAGAAAATTAACTCAACAAAAAGGACAACTAGTAAGGCATTAATGACTTGTAACTATACTATAGTGTTGTTGCACTTGTCTTGCATGTGTCGAAGGAACCAAGGAGGACACGTAAAGATATCAAGCAAATCATGATGGCCTCTCAATAAAATACATCTCCCCATGAAAATGTAATCAAGAATTTAGAAGTTGATTTTCTAGAATCAATATCTCCTGCCATATATGCATCTTTGTAGTCAATTAGTTCAGATTTTGTACTTCCAAAGCACAAACTCATTTTAGAAGTGCCTCTAAGATGTCGTAAAATCCACTTCACAATATTCTGGTGCTCTTTTCTTGGATTTGCCAAGAGTCTACTAACAACACTGACCGCATGTGTTATATATGCTCGTGTGTGTACCATTTCATACATCAAGCTTCCAATAGCTAAGTCATATGGCACCTTGTTCATCTTTTTCTTTTCAATTTTACTGGTAGGACTTTGCTTTAAACTAAGAGAAAACTGATTAGCAAGTGGAGTAATGACTAGCTTTACCTTTTTCATGTGAAACTGCTTCAATACATTCTCGATATATTTTTCTTGTGATAACCACAATTTACATTTCTTCCAATCACGAGAGATGGACATACTAAGAATATGCTTTGCTGGTCCCAAGTCTTGCATTGAAAAATACTTCTTCATTTTGTTATTCAATTTGCTAATCTTCTCACTATTTTGTCATACGATCAACATATCGTCAACATACAAAAGTATTATGATGAACTCGCCATCAAAAAATCTCTTCACAAACATATAATGATTAGAAGTAGTCCTTTGGTATCCATGATCAATCATGAGGGAATCAAATTTCTTGTACCATTGACGCGATGCATACTTAAGTCTGTATAAACTCTTTTTCAACTGACATACTAAATCTTTTTTAACTTTAACTTTGAATCCCTCTGGTTGATCCATGTAAATTTCATCTTCTAAATCGCCATGAAGAAATGCAATCTTCACATCTAATTGTTCCATATCTAGATTCAAACTTGCTGCCAAACCAATCATTACCCAAATCGATGATATATTTATTACGGGTGAAAAAATATCTTAAAATTCAATGCCTTTCTTTTGACTAGACCCTTTCACGACTAATGTCGCCTTGTATTTAGGTCATGAGTCATTCTCCTAAGTTTTTCACTTGTACACCCATTTATTTTTAGTGTTATTTTAAATTTTGACAGATCTAGCAGCTTATAAGTCAAGTTCTCACGTAAGGATTTCATTTCTTCATCCATGTCTTTTAACTACTCTTTTTTGTGGTTATCCATCTTAGCTTCTTCCTACGACTATAGTTCCTCCCCATCAATGAGTAACACAAATTCAGTTGCAGGATATTTAGTTTGCAGTTTAGGTATTCTGGATAACCTTCTTAATTTGGTTCTTCATCCTTATAGTCTTCAATCATATCTTCATTTTCACTATCACTTCTATTACCATATATTACTCTTTCATTTGGACCATTACTAATTAGAGGTTCATTTTTTGCATCTCCAATATCTTTTATTTCATCTTCCTCGTAATGCTCTAAAGGAAGAATTGTATCCAAGTTGATTAGATGTTCTATATAAATAACAAACTTAACTCCCTTCTGAATATCTTTAATATTCTTGTCTTCAAAGAAGATAACATCTTTATTTCTAATAATATTCTTCTCCACAGGATCCCATAACCTATTCCCAAATTCTTCATTTCCATATCCCAAGAATACGCATTCCTTTGACTTTGAGTTGACTTTTGATCTCTCATATTTTGGAACATGAACAGATCATGCTCTACAATCAAACACATTCAAATGGTTGTAGGATACATCTTTAAATTTCTAAAATCTATTTGAACATCACTATTCAATAGAGCTGAATGTGAATAGTTGATTAAATTAATTGCAGTCATATGAGCCTCACCCCAAAAACTCTTGGGTAACTTGGCGTGATATAACATTGTTCTCACTCTTTCAACAATATTTGTGTTCATTCTCTCAGCCAGTCCATTCTGGTGAGGCATCTTTGGAACACATCTTTCATGCCTAATACCATTATCCATACAATAATGTTTGAAAGCTCTCTTAAATTCTT
This sequence comes from Lathyrus sativus, assembly GCA_963859935.3. Classification (NCBI taxonomy): domain Eukaryota; kingdom Viridiplantae; phylum Streptophyta; class Magnoliopsida; order Fabales; family Fabaceae; genus Lathyrus; species Lathyrus sativus. The sequence goes on along the minus strand of OZ012738.1, from coordinate 680,877,120 downwards.
CTTCATTGTTAGTGCAAACACATTTTAACTTCTTGTCAGTTTCTCACTCAGCACTAGCGTGAAACTATTTGAATACTACAAACATCTAGTCTTTTGTTTTGAGGACATATGCCCCAACCTTTCTAGAGTGGTCATCAATAAAGGTAACAAAATACCTTGCACCTCTAAGAGTACTAGTGGTCATTGGACCACAAACATCATAATGTATCAAATCTAAAACATGTAGTCTTTTATGTGGGACATTATAATGAAATAAAGCTCTATGTTGCTTTCTAGCCAAACAATGTGTGCATGACTTAAGAGATATTTTAATCCTTTCATACCGGGCAAATTACCTCTTTTGACTAATATTTGAAGCCCCTTCTCACTCATATGTCTGAGTCGCTTATGCCATAGTTCGGCCGATGAGTCTTCTCCGAGAGCATTAACACACCCATTATTGACTTTGGCTTTTGTCACATAAAAAGTGTTTACTTTCTTGCGTCGGTCTACTACCAAGGAACATTTTTTTAGCTTCCATTTCCTATCCCCAAACGCACTAGTATAACCTTCTTTGTATAGTAGTCTGATAGATATTAGACTAGGATGCATGTCAGAAACATGTCTCACATCTTTCAATGTTAGGGAACAACCAATGTTTTTTATAGACAAATATCTCTTTTCTCGATACTTTTATATGTATTATCCTTTCTTATTCCTACATGACCAAAATCACCGCATATATACGAGGCAAAGAAATCCCTTTGTGATGTTACATGGAATGATGCATCAGAATCTACAACCTAACATGTATCTTGTGTTGTTAAATTAACACGATTATCATTACAAACATATATTACCTCATTGTCTTGAAAAATGGTAGCAACCATGTTACCCACATCACCATTTTCTTTTTGCTCTCTTTTGAGCTTCCTACATTATATTTTCATGTGATATTTCTCGTGACAATCATAACATTCTATGTCTTTTCTTATCCACGGTCTTCCCTTGACTTGTCTCTTGTAATAAACTTCTTATAAATACTTTTTTCATAATACTTTGTGACAAACACATGCTAAGATTCTGACGACATTCTTTGTTCTTTCTGTCTTGATTTTTTTTATTAAACATAATATCTTTTACAATGTTCAATGTACGAAACCACAAGTTTGTTCTAATTGTCAGGCAAAAAAACTAGTAATATTAATACTTGTAATTTATCTTAAAGCATCATCTTCGTATTGATGTGATTACTTTATTAACTATCCAAGTTGTGTTAAGTTTAAATATACTTAATTTTTAATGTATTCAATTACGTTTTTTTATAAGCAAATAAGATTAAAAACGATATAATGGGTCGAACAAATAGCTAATCCAAAAATCAACCCAAAATCCACCTTTAAATTTATTTTAACCGACACCTCAAGTGTAAACAAGCGGTCGATAGGAGACAACAATTCAAAAGACAAAACAATATAAAGTCAATCAATAGTTTGATTCACCGAACTTTTAGTATATTAATTCAGATCTGCGTTATATTCATTAAGTATAACTTTGTTTAAATATATATCTCAAAAAGTGGTTCTTTTTAATTTCTGTCACAAATTGAACATGGGATTACTTTGAATCTCATGCTTTGCCAAAGACACACTTATTACATGAGACAAAAATGAAAAGCAATAGGGAATGTTCCCAACGGGTAGCTAGTAGAGTTGGGATGGTTTAAAAAAAACAAAAGTAAACACATGTCATGCAGATTCTCTCATGATAAGAGAGACAAAAAGCATACCCTCCTCAGAATCCAAATGAATGAGTTATTTCAACATGATTGAGACGTGCCTCAACTTGAAAGGTACTATACCCTCTTTTTTTATTTCATTTTATATGCAACTTAATGAGGGACCAAAGTTTTGATATACATAATGAGTGAAATGATAGTCCATTCTGACAGTTTTGGGATGAGATTGGAAGGAAAGACTGAGATGTTTGAAGCTTAAGGAAGCAAAGCAATTACACAATATAACTGCAATTGCACATGGTGCTTTTGAAAGAGTGTAAAATGATACATCCCTCATATCACACCAAAACAGAAAGCAAGCAAGAATGATGCAAACATATTTGATGGTGGTCACCCTGCTACATTTGCATGTGTTGTAGAGACATACATATATACATTCTTGAGTGTTCATCAATTAAAGGACACAGCTCCAGTTTACACCACTAACTTAACCAACAATTTTGAGTAATTATGCTGATCTAAAAACCAATTTTATTTTTCATATTCATTGAATAATTAATATATCTGATCTATATATTGTCCAAATATATTATTTATTTAATATATCTGAAAAGTAAATTTTTTTTTATAAATAAGAATAAACTAGTAATTTATATAATATAATTTAATTGTAGTAAAGAATAATCAATTTAAAAATATGAATAATTAATGTAGATTAATAAATATAAATTACTAAAACTATAAAATTAAAATATAATATAAATAGGATGGTTTGAAGAATTTAAATAATAAAAAACTAATTGCCTTGTCGGTTTGGTTTATTTAAGTCTAGTTTGAAGATTACTGAAAAGAAAGAGTTAGGTTTTTAGTATTTACATTCTACTTTAATCCCAAACAAAGTGCTTGAAATGAGTAAACAGTAGTGTGTTTGTAGCTTTAAACGGAAAGGAATTATTTGAAGTTAGTATTGATGATGACAAGCATGTCTACAAAGCCAAATTAAGCAAATTTGATTGGTTAATGGAAAATGATTGGCACAATAAAAGTAGAACTGGTTTCCCAAGACAAGGCACCTAGGGTTAAGGATGCAGAGGTAACTGTAGTAGAGTATGATCATTAAAATAAACAGAAAGCAAATTGTTATAATAATGAGGATCATATCAAATCAAATCTAGTTGACTCATATTAACTTTTCTTTCAATTAATTAAACACAAAAAACCAAGAGAGAGATAGTTGGTTGCTTCCTTTTGCTCATTGAATCAATTTTTTTGATGCGACAAAAGTTTTAGCTTTTCAATGAGACCATTTTATCTTTATGTAATAGTGTTCCTATGTTTTGTCTAGTTGCAATCAACACTAACCTAGCTTTGAATCTTCAATGATACTATCTACTATTGTTATAAGGATGATCCTAATCCTATGCCCTATTTCTATTGTTATAAGGATGATCCTAATCCTATGCCCTATTTCTTAAGTTGTATATGAATTTACTATTGAGATTTAAAACTATGTCTAAAACAAAATTTCATTACTCATTGTAGATTTATAGTTAAATCATATAAAAAAGGAGGTTGAACAAACTCTTCCTACTATTGTGAGATTTACAGGGAATCTATTATTTTGTTGTCCTACCTTGAATTTATTGAAACTCTTTATAAACTAAATAAGTCACTTTTATTTAAAAACTTGAGAGAAAGATAAGTTTGTTGGGCGTACTGTTTATTTTGTCTAGTGCGCCTATTTTTATCCTTATTAAGTAATGTCACCCAACCATGAACCTAGCCATAAACTTACTAGGTGCACCACTCATTTTCGACTAGCTTACAAACTCTTCCTGCACCATGAATCACTTAGCCTTGAAATCTTCTGTCACATGTGCTCATCTAGCGCGCCCATAGATTTGGCCTAGCGAGCCTTGCTTGTAGGAAAATGTCTCTAGCAAGGCCTTTGCATGTTGCTTAGTGGCTTTTAAGCCTTTTTCACCTGTTTTTTTATTATTGTGCAAGTAAAGTTCAAACATGTGTTTTTATCACTTTTCATTGATAAACTGTGTGTGTGTGTGTGTGTGTGTGGGGGGGGGGGGGGGGGAGAGGGTGTTGAATCATCAAATCGGGGGTCAACACGAGGGAGCATTTATGTCGGGACTTTTTGTTTTATGAGCAACACACCTTTGTGAGAGACGCACCACATACTCACCTAAAATCTTAAGGTGATAGGTGTGTGTGTGTTCTCTCACTTATAAATGCTCAACTCTCCACTTTTCTAATCAATGTAGGACTTTCCCACACTTTGTTTCTCAATGTTCTTAACTCAACTTGCATTTTCTCAACACTCCCCTTCAAGTGTGAGTTATCCATAATGCTCCTCCATAAGCAGAAGTTTTTTCATCCACATACACTTGTACTGTAGGTGACACTCTTCAACTAAACATCTCCTACCCACCACATGTAGGGAGTACTTTTGATATAAGAAAGCAAGTCCCTCACCCAAACCAGGCTCGTATTGTGGGAAAAATAACAACAACAAAAAAATAAATCGGGGGGTGGGGGAGAGGGTGTTGGATCATCAAATCGGGGGTCAACACGAGGAATGTAGGACTTTCCCACACTTTGTTTCTCAATGTTCTTAACTCAACTTGCTTTTTCTCAACACTCCCCTTCAAGTGTGAGTTATCCATAATGCTCCTCCATAAGCAGAAGTTTTTTCATCCACATACACTTGTACTGTAGGTGACACTCTTCAACTAAACATCTCCTACCCACCACATGTAGGGAGTACTTTTGATATAAGAAAGCAAGTCCCTCACCCAAACCAGGCTCGTATTGTGGGAAAAATAACAACAACAAAAAAACAAATTTTTACGCACGCTGAAACAAACCCACAAAAAGAAAAAGAGCAAAAAAAAATCAAAAATAAAAGTCACAAATTCATTTTTCAACTTTCAATCTTTATAAAACAAAATTACAATCTCTCTTGTTAAATTGCAATTTCTAAGGAGAAAATTGCAAACCCTCCAAACTGCAATTTTTGAACGAAAAAAATTGCAAACACTTCAAACTGCAATTTTTGAACAAAAAAAATTGCAAACTCTCTCAATTATAATTTTTAAACGGAAAAATTACAAACCCTTTCTCAATTAGAAATTTTTTCCAGAAAAATTGTAAATCCCTCAATTGCAATTTTTGGACGGGAAAATTGCAAACACTTTCTCAAGTACAATTTTTGGACTGAAAAATTGAAACCCTCTCAAAAAAACTATTTTTTAGCAGAAAAATAAACACCCCTCTCAACAACCTATTTTTGAACGAAAAAATAGAAAACCTTCTCTAGACACCCAACTACCGAAGTCCCCAATACACCTAAAAGACTACATTTTGTTGAGATGTTAGATATAATACAAGTTGCATTATGTGGCCCAAGTCCAAATCTAATCAGGGTTTATGATTTGTTACTTAGTTTGTTATATTTATTGCTTAGTAGTCAAGTCACTTAGGTCTATATAAATAAGACACTTTGTAATTCAGTAATATTCATTCATTCAATAATATCAATTCTTATTTCCTTATTCTCCTTTTTTCTCTCCTCACTAAAAGTGCCTCATGCACTAACAGATTTGGTATCTGAGCTCCAGTTAGATTCTTGATCGTGTTTTCAAGAATCACACGTTGGAGATCTTGTTTATGGGATCGTGGGTTGTTATTGATCAACCGTTGCAAAGATGAATGGTAAGGGAAATATACCAAACTCCCTTCCAACTCTTGACGATAAGAATTAGCTTCAATGGAGAAAACAAATGCAATCTATATTTGACTTTCATGAAACCTTAGAAGTGGTTACTATCGTGATGATAATTGGATATCAAATTATTGGATTAACTTGAATCTTAATTCATTGTTCACCACCGGTCTTTAATTTGTCCAAGGGAAGGGAAAAAGATCGAATTACCCACAAGATGCAATGCAAATGCAAAGCTAAAGAGAATCTAAGGTTTGGGGGTTGGTTATATTTAGGGAAGGTGCTAGCTGTTGCTACTGCAAAAATCGGCACCGGCTATGACAGACGAGTCACCACCGTGCGTTATTTATCCCACAAGAGGGAAAGGAAACGCTCAGAGTAAACCTAACGCAAAGAGGGAAAGGAATGGTCATCGCAACCAAATCCTGGATTCGGGAGTCAGTTACGCAAGGGGAAGGTATTAGCACCCCTCACGTCCGTCGTACTCGACGGGATCCATGTTTGTTTTCTATCTAAGGGTGTGTTATTCTATCTACTCTATAGGCCTGGGTTAAAAAGAAAAGAAAATGACTCGGCAAAATATCGCACTTTATGCCTACGTATTCCTATCTGGAACGAGAAATCAGAGTCAACGTAGTTCGCCTACCTACGAGAAAGGAGGGAAAGGTTGCTCGCTAGGATATCGCATCCTATGCCTACGTACTTTCATACGGCATGAAAGATCAGAGCAAACGTAGTTCGGGCTACGGAAGACACAAGCTTGTCTGACTGTTTTTTATTACCTTCTAAAAAGGGTTTTCCTGATTAAGAGTCCAAGCGGACAAAAATGACACTTTGATGTTTATTTTGAATCTTTTACGAAAGAAGTGTTTTTTAGTTTGTTTGCAATCTCTGACGCACTAGAGACTATGATTAGAGAGTGACTACGTCGCATGTCACCCTAAGGGTACCATACTAAGCAATCAGATTACTGAAGAGTGACCCTCCAGCAACCTTTTCTTAAATAGCTTAAGGCTCGTAACGTACGACGTCGATTAACCTTATTACTGTATTTTGGAATTGTTTTGAGATAAGAAGAGAAAGAAGCTCTAAAAAACCTAGGGTTGAAAGGGGAATAAAACTAACCTAATGTTGTCATGCATGGATAAGAATCCTAATGTCTGTCATAATTCCCTCCTGCACAGAGGAAATCAGAGATCCTAGGGGATAAACAGAAAAGAAAGCAAGCAAATACAGTAAAATGCATGCAATACAGCAATACAAGCGAGGCAAGGGAGTCTCACTTAACCTCGAACCTGGGAAAACAACAGGCAAAGTGAATCAACATTCACCTCAAACCTAGGGGGCAAGCTACACAGGCCAACAAACAAAACAGAAAACAAAATCCCAAAGCAGAGGAGGCAGCCCAAGCAGCAACACCAATCTCCTACAGCAAACAGCAGCTCTGACAGCAACAGTTGATTAACCAGCAAAAAGTTGACAGCAACAACCTTCATCTTCATGAATAACTCCTATTTTCAATAGACACCAGGCTTCAACAAGCTACCAGCTTAAGCAAGCTCAAACCCTAACCAGTAACCAGCTTCAACAAGCCCCTGACTTCAACTTCAACAAGCAGCAAAGCCCTAGCTTCAACAAGCAACCAGCTTCACCAAGCTCAAACTTCAACTTCAATAAGCTTCAACTTTCTCTTTACCAAGCTTCAATAAGCACCTCCCAGGGAGAATCAAACCAACAATATCAAGGTGAAATGTTAAGAGGCTCAATGACAACCAAGGAAAGTCACTGAGAACTCAACATTGCAAATGAAAGGTATCCTCAAAGTTCTACTCACTTGAGCATACCACTCATACCTCTTAAGGAGAGATGGAGCTTCCCAAGGAGGACTTTATGTCATTGGATTGAATGGAGATGACCAATATGCTCCATGTTTGAAGAAACAAACAAAACTAAGTCTAAGGCACTTCTTAAAACCCTAATTTCCTAAGCTCCTAAAACAACTCCTAAAAAAAAGGAAACTCCACCTCCAAGCTCCAATCTTCAATCCCAAGCATCTTCAATGAATCCAAAAGCTCCACCAAAAAGAACTCAAGCTTAAACCCACTCCAAAGCAACCAACTAAATCAAACAATCCAAAGCACTCAAGAGAGGAAACCACAAATACAAGCCACTTGCAAAATACAACTAAAATAGAAAACAAAGTTGTAAAATTCTAATAAAATTCCTAGGGGAACATACATGTCTACCCTAACACATACTAAAAATCAAAGCCAAATTCATCACCAATTGGAAGAACAAAATTCAACAAAATAGAGGGAAGAATTACGAAAGAAGAAGAGAAAACAAGCAACATGCAAATGCAAGCATGCGAGTGGAAAATGCACCCAAGATCATGATTAAACAGCCAAAAACAGTGACAAACATCCAAAATAATTCAATCCTAATGCAACACAATGATCTATGGTGATTCGAGTCGAACCGGCACGCGAACAAGCAAGCAAAACAGCAAAACAGGCCCTCTGTTACAGTGTTAATCGATTAACGCCAGGGGTTAATCGGTTAACCATTGAAAAACACTTGAAAATTTGAATATTTGATTTGGTTAATCGATTAACACTGTGCCAGAGGTGAAAAACAGCAGTTCATAATCACTTTTCAGCAGCTTATCACATAAGCAAACACTCCAATTATCATGTGATTGATCATGCACGAAATTAAACCAGCAAACATTGATTTAAACATCATGTAAACACAATAACACAACAAGATCATGGATCAAAATCAACATAATCAATCAAATGCAAAGATCCACATGCAAATTGTGTAAATAAGTTCGAAAACAAAATCGGATTAGAATTCCAACCTTCGGATCGGAGACTTGATCCTGTAATTGTTGATTCAACTGTAAATGAGTAGATCTAAGCAAAGAAAACCAGAATTCTTCAAGATCCATACAATTCTTATAGTAGCAATGTAGATTCACCAAGAACAACTCAAAATAAGCCAAATAATCACTTCCAAGAACACTTCAAAATTCAGATCTGCTTGTGCACGAAAATTGGATGATGAAATGGAATTGATGGAGTGAATTAATGGAGGTTTAGCTCTTAGAAATAAATGATTCCAATGAAGAATCAATGATCTCAAAGAGAAGAGCTTTGAGTGAGGTTTTTGAGATTGGAAAATTGAGAGAGAATTGAGAGAAAATTGAGAGCAATTCTGAAAATGAGAGTGAATTATGAGGATTTTGATGATGAGGTTTGGAGTGAATCAAATATATACACTCTTAGTTTGGATCCAAAGCAAGGATTGGAAAATGGCTTGGAAAATGTGGTATGGAATGAGGTTTGGGCATTTGGAGGGAAAATGAAATTTGATAGTGTTCTAGATCCTTCCCAAGTGTGAAAATGCAATTTAAATGACCAAAATTGGACCCCAAAAGTGACTGGACTTGAAAATTCACGTGCAAGGCAAAACCTGTTGTGGTTAATCGATTAACCATATGGGTTAACCGATTAACACTGTTAAAAATTCAAATCTGGACTGATTTTCAAATGGTTAATCGATTAACCCTATGTGTTAACCGATTAACACATTCAAAAATTTGAATTTGGCGCCTTTTGGAGGGAAATCTGCCCCTTCGCCCGTTTCCTGCCGTTTTGAACTCTGTTTAGCTGCTGAAAGCCATTCTTGATTGCTCTGACCATGGGAACACTGTACATAACCTGAATGCTGCTTTTGACATGAAAAATCCCCTGCAAAATAAAATAAAATCGGTCTCTCGGTCGCTGGGCAAAACAAGTGTTGAAGCCTTCGATGTTTGTTGTTTAGCCTCTTGCAATGAAAGTTGCACCTAGAGCCACCTGAATGCCTTGATCCCCTGCTATATGAATGATATCATGATATACAAATGATATAACTATGCAAATGGTAATGGAATGAAACATAAATCAGGCAAGAAAAGGTTGAGCAAATTTTGGGGTGCAACAGCTGCCCCTATTCAAACGGCTTGGACCCGACTGGGTGAAGAGCGAACGACCTTCAAACAATCGAGGTACGAGATGGTTGAATACCAAGAAACCCAGAAATTTGCCAACCGCAAAAATAAACTGCACTGCTTGGTGAACGACATCCACCAACTGAATCCGGTTGTCACGGCAACAACCGATCCAACGTCTGATAATAATTCTGATTTCAACTCCAACCACCTATGTAACGCCACAGGTACTGAATAATTTTCGCAAAACACCTCCGTCCACAACTGGTCCAACCTTGTCAGCCCAAGAAGGGAAACAAATTCGTCAACACGAATAGAGATTCTGTCATCACAGGAGTAACCTTGTCCACATCTGGACCCCGAATTTCGTCAAATCACGAATAAACACAAATCTGTCCACGTCAGGACTCACATCTCAACAACACAGGAGTAGAACTTTGTCCACGTTAGGATGCTTGTTTAGTCAACACGAAGAAATCTCATCATAAACTTGTCCACGTCAGGACTCCACCTGCCGTCAACACGGAAAAATCCCGACAACTTCGCTGGGGATGACTCGTCTGTATTTCATCAGCACGAGGGGATCCTATCAACATAGGAATGAATTGTCCACGTCAGGAATAAATCTTCCACGTTAGGAATAACCTGTCCACGTTAGGAATCACATCTTCGACCCGCGGAGGAAACAAAACTTGTCCACGTCAGGACTCACGCTTCGCCAACACGAAGAAAGATAAATTTTTCCATGTCAGGACTCGTGCATCTTGTCATCACGAAGAACTATAAACGTGTCCACGTCAGGACACACATTTCGCCAATACGAAGAAAGATATCTGCTGGAATAAATGGTCCACGAAGAGTAATCAATTTGGTCCACGTCAGGACTCCCCATTCCATCAATCCGGAGAAATCGAATCTGTCCACGTTAGGACTAGCACATCTCGTTAACCCGAGGAAATAAATCTGTCCATGTTAGGACACCCACTTCACTAGCACGAAGAAACCCCGTCAATATAGGAATAAATTGTCCACGTCAGGACTCATATTTCGTCAACGCGAGGAACTCCTATCAGCATAGGCAATAAAATTCTGGTGACTTTCGGGGAAGTACTTCTGTCAACGGGAAGATACTCTGAATACAGTTTCTCTGCTTATCTCTGCAGTAGCTAACTCCATTGATCCCAACCTACAAATCTTTTAGCACTGACGTGACAGCGACTTTGAGGCGGACTCTACTGGGGATATTTGGAAACCAAACCGCCGGACGCCTGTTCTGATAACCGGCGGCAGCTTCTGAGATTTTGATTCATGAAACCCTTTGATGCTAACGTAACAACAAATTTGAAGAAAATAATCCGCTGGCCGGATAAGAAAAACTTCAACAAGCCACTATGGCGGGGAAAACAAGAGAAATTTTAAGCAAATAACTCTGCTCGGGGACAAAGAGAAACTTAACCAAGTAACTCTGGGGAAAAAATAGAGAGATGAACCGTATCATCACACGTCTCACGGCGAGACCTCGAATGTCTGGTCATAGATCTGAGCTAGAACTCCATACACCTGCTAAGAAAACACACCTGAAAGCGAAAGGTTAACCAACCTGATTTATGTTTCAAAATGCGTATATTTGAAAATGGCGTAATGCTCCGTACGGCACGGAAATGCTACGCATTTAGGGTAGATGCAAATATGATGATATATGCAAAATGCAAAGATGCCAAGAGACGTCTCAGCAAAATAAATGCTGAAGACAAAACCAAATCCACATGGGATAACCGGGTATCATAGACATATTCCAACAAAATAAATGCTGGAAGGGTGCAACCAACTCCGCTGGGGATAACCATCCTGTTGGGGAATGGATCACAAGCTTGAAATTACGAACTAAACTAATGATGTTCATCCTGTCGAAAGAATGACAACCTGTTGGGGAGAAGGAAAAATAGTCCCGCGCGGGGATAATCCTTCTGAACCAAAGACGACTTGATTATATTCTGCGGGAGGAAAGAACCAACCACCCTGCTGGTGAACCAACTCATCTGGGGAAAGAAGCGACACTTCTAGGAAAAACACACTGTCGGGGCACAGTTTACACATTCAACGTTACTACTCTGCAGAGGATCAACATCCTGTCAATGGCAAGACGACCTGTGGGAAGCAAGAAAACCATCCTTCGCGGATATAAACCTTTCGAACCAACAACTCGGTTAGCTATTGCGGGAATCTCCTATGCTGGAGATTGAACGTGCACATCTTCGATTCGCTGAGGAGCGCAACCTCTGCAGGGGACATTAATTTTGACTTGCTGGGATTAATCCTATGGACGGCTTTCCATGAGGACACTCTCCTGGGGAAGATAATTCCCTCTTTCGGGAAGGGATAACCGCTATTCCGACTCCCGAGGGATAAGCTGCGGCTAGCTGAGGAATGACATCAACTGGAGTCAGGTCTTATGTCAAGCGATCTTGGCTGGGGAATGCGATTCCTGACTGTTTGCTCCAAAGGTAAGAACCCTGCAAAACACAAACGAGACAAAACAGGCCTATACAACAGAATCTATCCGAGTTATCATCTATGACATTACTCCAGTCAATTCGAAGTTTTAGCAATTATTGGCAAGGGCCAGCAAGATTATGTAAGTGCAAGTTTATCAAAAACATCGGCGTCCTTCACAAACAAAACAGTAAAGAACAAACATCAAGTACTTAATAACATGTTTTATTGATAACAGGCCTCTGAATAGGCAAAGTTTTGTACACTGGATGCAACTCCTGAAAAGAGGAAGTTACGCACACACATACATACATATATGCACAAGAAGTATAAATAAAATACAAAACAATATTTGTACACATGTCGGCAACGTGGTACAGACAAACACCATGAGCTGATCCTCCTATGACTCGCCTGACTCTGTGCTTTCCCGGTACTCGATCTTCAGAAGAGATTGTTTTTGAATAGATGGCCCCCAGGTACTCCCAAACCACTAAGCAATGCCGTATCAAACTCTGGACCGCAGTCATTTGCTTTTTTCAATCCCTAACTTTTGCGTGAACCGCCCTTTGCAGGTTTTCAATTCACCGACATACCCTTTTTTGCCGAAGTCGCCCTTTTCAGGTTTTCGACTTCGCGGGTGTACATCTTTTCAATTTTATCCCTAACTTTTGCCCGAACCTTTTATTCATTTTTTATGGTTCGCCGGGATACCCCATTTTTGCCTGAACTCTCTTTTTACTGTCCAGCGGGTCACTTTCAAGAAAAGTATTTTTTAACTGTGTCCGAATTCACAGGAGACGTAAAGTCTTCACCATCCATGGTGGATAGTAACAAGGCTCCTCCAGAGAAGACTTTTTTGACAATGTAGGGACCTTCGTAATTGGGAGTCCACTTGCCCCTGTGATCTGTTTGTGGTGGGAGAATCTTTTTCAAAACAAGATCGTCCGTCTGAAAGCTTCAAGGGCATACCTTCTTGTCGTAAGCTTTCTTCATCCGGCTCTGATATAATCGACCGTATGCTAAAGAAGCCAGTCTCTTCTTATCCATTAAACTGAGCTGATTCAGTCTATCTTTAACCCATTCTGCCTCGTCGAGTTGGACATCACGTAAAACCCTCAGGGAAGGAATCTCGACCTCCAATGGTAACACTGCCTCCATCCCGTATACCAATGAGAAAGGGATTGCCCCGGTTGATGTGCGTATCATCGTATGATAACCGTGCAAAGCGAAAGGTAGCATCTCGTGCAAGTCCTTATACGTCACAACCATCTTCTGAACAATCTTCTTTATGTTCTTATTGGCCGCCTCAACAGTGCCATTCATCTTGGGCCGGTAAGGAGAAGAGTTGTGATGCTCAATCTTAAAATTCTGACACAGCTCTTTCATCATTTTGTTATTAAAATTTGAACCATTGTCGGTGATAATCTGCTCGGGGATTCCATATCTGCATATAATATCTCGTTTGATAAACCTGGCTACCACTTGTTTGGTCACATTGGCATACGATGCTGCTTCCACCCATTTGGTGAAGTAATTGATTGCCACCAAGATGAACCGGTGTCCATTTGATGCCGTGGGCTCAATCTTGCCAATCATATCAATCCCCCACATCGAGAAAGGTCACAGTGATGACATCACATTAAGAGGACTCGGAGGCACATGGATTTTGTCTGCATAAACCTGGCATTTATGACACCTTTTTGCAAACTTGAAACAGTTTGTTTCCATAGTTAGCCAATAATAACCTGCTCGCAGCATTTTTCTTGTCATAGCATGCCCGCCAGCATGTATACCAAATGTACCCTCATGTATCTCTTCCATGAGCAGCTTCGCCTCTTTCTCATCTACACAGCGTAGCAACACCAAGTCGTGGTTTCTTTTGTATAGAACACCGTCCGGATTCAGATAGAAATTTCCAGCCAATCTCCTGAGAGTCTTCTGATCTCAACTGGATGCCCCAGCCGGATACTCCTTGTTCTTCAGGAAATTCTGGATGTCAAAGTACCAGGGTTTACCATCGGGAGCCTCATCAATGGCGAATATGAAGGCAGGCCTATCGAGCCGAGAGATAACAATCCGGGGAGCCTCGTTCCAGAGGTTAACTTTATACATTGAAGACAATGTCCCCAGGGCGTCATCCATTTGATTTTCTACTCGTGGCACATGATGAAATTCCACCTTGTCAAAGAAAGGCAACAATCTCCTTGCATAATTCATATATGGTATCAAATTGGGCTGACGTGTCTCCCATTCTCCCTTAATCTGATTCACCACTAGAGCTGAGTCTCCGTATACATCCAGGTTCTTGATTCGCAAATCAATGGCTTCTTCCAAACCCATGATGCAAGCCTCATATTCAGCTTCATTGTTGGTAACCGAAAAGGTCAATCGGGCAGTGAAGGGGATGTACGACCCCTGAGGAGTAGTGATAATTGCCCCTATTCCGCTACCATAGGAATTTACAGCTCCGTCAAATATTAACTGCCATTTGGAACCCAACTCTGGTCCTTCGTCCGACAACGGTTCTTCACAATCTTTCATTTTCAGATACATGATATCCTCGTCAGGAAAATCAAACCTCATTGACTGGTAGTCCTCAACCGGCTGCTCAGCGAGGTACTCGGACAGAACGCTACCTTTAATAGCCTTTTGCGAGACATATTGAATATCGTATTCGGTTAACACCATCTGCCATCGGGAAATTCTTCCAGAGAGTGCTTGCTTCTCAAACACGTATTTGATTGGATCCATCTTTGAAATTAGCATGGTTGTATGATTCAGCATGTATTGCCTCAAACGTTTGGCGGCCCAGGCTAGCGCGCAACACGTCTTCTAGAGCATTGAGTATCGGGACTCACAGTCGGTAAATTTCTTACTCAAATAGTAGATCGCATGCTCTTTACGTCCGGTCTCGTTGTGTTGACCGAGAACACAACCCATACTTTCCTCAAGAACCGTCAAATACATAATCAAAGGTCTTCCGGCCACTGGGGGTATCAAAACAGGAGGTTCCTGCAAGTATTCTTTTATCTTGTCGAACGCCTTTTGACAATTTTCATTCCAGGTCAACACCCGATCCTTTTTCAACAACTTGAATAACGGCTCGCATGTCGCAGTTAGGTGAGATATGAACCGAGCGATGTAGTTCAACCTCCCTAAAAACCCACACATTTCTTTTTCTGTTTTAGGCGTCGGCATTTCTTGTATTGCTTTTATCTTTGCAGGATCAACCTCTATTCCCTTTTCACTCACAATAAACCCCAGCAGTTTACCCGATCTCACCCCGAAGGTGCACTTATTATGGTTCAGTCTCAACCTGAACTTCCTAAGTCTTTTGAACAGTTTCAGCAGATTAACCAAATGCTCGTCTTCCGTCTGGGATTTGGCAATCATATCATCAACATAAACCTCGATCTCTTTGTGCATCATGTCATGAAAGAGAGTCGTCATAGCACGTTGATATGTTGCCCCAGCGTTCTTCAGTCCGAAAGGCATCACTTTGTAGCAAAATGTTCCCCAGGGAGTAATGAAGGTAGTCTTCTCCATGTCTTCCGGCGCCATTTTGATCTGATTATAGCCTGAGAAGCCGTCCATGAAGGAGAATACGGATAACTGAGCAGTATTATCAATCAGCACATCAATGTGAGGGAGTGGGAAGTCGTCTTTCGGGCTCGCCCTATTCAAATCACGGTAATCTACACACATTCGCACGTTACCGTCTTTCTTCGGCACTGGTACTATATTAGCGACCCATGACGGATAAGTTGTAACGGCCAGGAAACCAACATCCCACTGTTTTTGAACTTCCTCCTTGTATTTCACCACCATGTCTGGTCTGGTTCTTCTAAGTTTCTGCTTAACATGCAGACATTCCTCTCGTAACGGCAGACGGTGCACAACCATGTCCGTATCCAACCCAAGCATATCCTCGTACGACCAAGCAAATATATCACTATACTCTCGAAGTATCTCAATCAGCCTTTGCTTTACGTCGCTCTGCAGTGCAACCCCTATACGAATATTTCTCACAACTTCTTCCGACCCCAAGTTGATAATCTCAATTTCCTCCTGATGAGGCAGAATGATTCTCTCTTCCTATTTCACCAGACGAGTCAGCTCCTCTGGCAAGTCGCTATCCTCAACAATCTCTTCCTCTGCTTGGAATAGCGGATGCTCGAAGTCAAAACGAGTCATAGGCGGTTCGTAGGAGATGTCATCTGAAATATTAGTCCTACAAAGGAAATGGTTAAACGCTTCAACACGCAAATAAAGTAAATAACCACGTTGCCATTTATTGTTAAAGTAAAAAACAAGAAAAAGAGGGATCACAACAGTTGAATATGAAAAACGCCTTTATTTCATGATTAAACAGTGCAATAAACATAATCAAGCAGCCCTAATGTAACATCACTATGCCCCGGGTAGGACATAGGATTATTCAACAATTGATAAAACAAATCATTACTGTTTAAAAGTCATTGGGACAGTTTCCCGGATGGACCAGTTGCAGAGACTTTGTTCTGGCACGCTTGGCTTGATCCACGCGTCCATATCGCAGTCGCTAACCCCGTCCTCAGCATTGGAAATAGCGTTGATAGTCTCAAAGCACACCCCGCTTGGCGTAATCGTGACCGGTCCCTTGAACCTGGGCGCTCCTGAAGATGACGCTGATGACGTCGGTCGATACCCTAGCCCAAACTTGTCATTCTTCACGGGAATCTCTAGTACTTGCCCCTAGCCTTTAGTCTCACCAGTCAGCACTAAAGCCTGAGCCTCTTTGTAAGATGACACTGCCATATCTGATATTTTGCTGGAACCCTGAGCTTTGTCTTTAATCCGTAACCCTTCGAAGGCTTGATAAGGTGTCTCGTGTATTTCTCCGTCGACCTCCACATATCTGAACGAGGACAGGTGACTGACCAAAATATCCTCTTCCCCGCAAACGGTAACAACACTATCACCCACCATATACTTCAGCTTCTGATGCAGTGTGGACGTTACGGCCCCTGCAACATGGATCCATGGGCGCCCAAGAAGACAGCTATAAGCTGGATGGATATCCATGATGTAGAACTCGGTATCAAAAATTTCCGGCCCCACCTGAAGCGGTAACGTTATTGACCCAAACACTGATCTTTTCATCCCGTAAAACGCCCTCACAACCAAATCGCTGGGCGTGCAAATAATTCCCCGTATGTCTAATTTCATTATGGCTTTCTTTGGCAGTACGTTCAACGACGATCCAGTATCCACCAATACACGCGACAGTATGGTGCCTCGGCATTCCACCGATATATGCAAGGCCATGTTGTGTTCTCGACCCCTGGGTGTTAGGTCAAAATCTGTGAAACCCAGGCTATGTCCAGCATTGACATGCGCCATTACCCCCTCTAACTGATTTACAGAAACTTCTTAGGGTACGAATGATGTATCAAGTATCTTCAGCAAGGCGTTCCTGTGGGCTTCGGAATATAACAACAACGACAAGATAGAAATCTTCGACGGCGTCTGCTGTAGGTGTTCAACAATTTTGTAGTCGCTTTTACGAATCAGTCTCATAAACTCCTCTACGTCCTTGAGTGACGTATCCTTTTCTTTCGACTGAGTAGGCCCACTTTCATTTACTTTGGCTTTGCCTTTGGCCAACCTCTCCGCTTCTATTTCAGGTGAGGTGAAGATCCTTCCACTACGGGTCATGCCCCCCGTTCCAACAACATTATCAACAGCCCCAGCTGGCTGGCTATTCATCACAATCTTTTCACCGTTGCAATACGCTTCTAATCCGTAGGTCCACGGGACAACTTTCGTACTCTCAAAGGGAATCGGCCCTGCTTTGGTAATTGTAATAGTTGGTCGCTTGGCGGGCGCTGTTATCGTTATAGTCTTTCTCGGGATCGTTACCGTTGCAATATCATTCTGCTTATCACATAATGCCTCCACAGGCTTCTCCACCGTAGTTCGATCAAATTGCAAGGTCCCTTCGTCGATCATGGCCTGAATGCCCTATTTCAAATCAGTACAACCCTCAGGTTGGGTCCAACACTCTAAACAGTATTCATCACAACCAGGGAATACCCCCCCTCTGAGCAACCTGCTTTTCACTTCACTCAATGGTGTCTTCAGTTCGTTAACATCCATCACCAAGTTCAAATTTTCTTCTGTCAAGATAGCATTTGCCCCATAATTAGGCATAGGCTGTTGTACAATATTAGGCCCAGTTTGACCAAATTTGATGGTTTTACTGTCCAACAAGTCTTGAACTTTATGCTTGAAAGCATGACAAGATTCTACATCATGTCCGGGCGCCCCGGAATGGAATTCGCAGTGCTTATTAGCGTCATATCCATAAGGAAGTACCGGTCCTGTAGACGGTTCCAAAGTTCTTTTCTCAACCAAATTCAACCCCAGCAGTGTCTGAAGAAGCTCTGCATATGTCGACGGAGGCTTATCAAATACCCTCTTCGGCTTTGCATTCTGAAACCTTCTCTGACCCTGATTCTGCCTTTGCTGCTGCTGCGACGGTTGTTGTTGCTGCTGTTGTTGTTGAGGAATCGGAATAGTAACAATGGTTATTTGTTGAGATTGACTGTACTGATTTCTACCTCTGCCCCGGCCTCTGCCACCAAATACAGCGCTTGCATCACCTTGTCGTCTTCCGCCGAACGCTTTCCTCGCACCCCCAGCTGGAGTAGATTCACCTGCCTGAATCTTTCCAATTTTAATTTCGTTCTCGATCCTTTCTCCCATAAGAATCATATCGGAGAAGCTACCCATCGAAACATTGAGTAACTTGTCGTAGTACATTCCTGTAAATGTCCCCACAAACATGTCATTCATCTCCCTTTCAACCAAAGGAGGGTGCACCCGAGCTGCCATATCGCGCCATCGCTGCGCGTACTCTTTGAAACTTTCACCACTTTTCTGCGACAGACTCTGCAACTGAACTCTGTTTGGCGCCAAATCGCTATTATATTTGTAATGCATAACAAAAGCATCAGCCAACTGCTTCCAGCTCCTAATCTGGGTGGGCTCCAGTCCCATGTACCATTCTAATGATGGTCCCGATAAGCTATCTTGAAAGAAATGCATGAGCATCCTTTCATCATTGGAATATGCGGACATCCTTCTATAGTAAGAGCGTACATGGACCTTTGGGCAGGTATCCCCTTTGTATTTGTCGAATGTTGGAGCCTTGAATTTCAATGGCACCCTCAGCCCTGGTACCAACCGCATAGTAGTCATATCTAACCCAGCGGAGTTCTGATCAACCACCCCTTTCATCTGCTCTTCTAGCATTCTGATCCTCTGAACAGGGTCAATAGGGCCTTTAGGTCCCATACCTCTTCCTAAAAAAGCGTCATCTTGTTAATCCACCTTCCAGTCATTGCCATACCCATCGTAATCCATGTTACGGCCAAATCCATGCTGATTGAACACACGACCCTGTCCTCGGTTGCCGAACCCTAGATTGACCCCAGCAGGTCCGAAACCATTGTTGAAAGGAAATGCTCCAGCACCGTTCACATTATCTAATCCATCATTACCGTAGCCATACCCCTGATTGTTGCTGTAACCGTCATTACCGAAGCCTTGATTGTTGAACCCGAAGTTCCCGTCCTGATTGACATTGCCATACCCGTTGTTTCTAAAGCCAACATTGTCAACGAATCCTTGATCGGCATCCACAGTGTTGCCTTTGTTGTTAACAACATGCCCATCACCACCATTTCCAGTGTTGCCATTACCAGTGCCAGCACCTGCACCAGTACCAGTGTTTCCGTTGACAGTCATAACAGGTGGAGTAACAACCACCGGTATCTCATCCTCCCGGCGAGGAGTTTCAACAGAAATATGGTCAGTGTTTCCATTTCCGTTTGCCCGCGTCAGCAGCGGCAACACCAAGGTCTGAAGATTCTCTTGGCCCTTGGCCATGCTCTCCATAGCTTGCATGAACAGAGTCAAGTTCTCGCGGATTTCCTGCATCTCGACCTGAACTTGATCCATTATCTTCTTGCAGTTGTTTCTGGTTGAATAGTGGTGGACTCTCTGGTCGTCAATCCTGAAAAACTTTTGAGATGCAGGAAATAAGATACAGATTCAAAAATACCGGTCATGCAATATGAGGATACAGATGCAAACGTATAAATATGCTACAGGTTATATTCCCCCCCGATTCTAGTTTCAGAGAGAAGGCCATCACGACAATGGAGTCCCCATCAAGCAAGCAAGGAATCAGAAAACCCTCATACATAAACAAATGCCAAGAGGCAGAGTACAAGAGTACAACTGAATACAACTGAAGAGACCTCGGCCAACAAGCCTGGCGATGGTCAAAATACAAGTACAAATAACAAAAGTAAGGCAAAGATAACTCAAGCCAAGTGGCGCGCTCTGACATCTTCCAATATCCTTAACGTCTCCGAATGACCTAGTCTGGAGATTAGCTCTTGTATCAGTAATGCATGTTGCTCAGCAATGGATCTCAGCTTTTTGGCGGAGTCCTTGCAGGTTCCTTCGCCAAAACACTCGTCGAGTCTGCATCTCTTAGAGCCGGCCTTCAATTCACAACCTCTCAGCTTCTCGCCAAGGTCTCTCACTCTAAGCTCAACAGCGCTCATAAGTGATGTCTCTTCAGCAATCTTTGCATCCTGGGCTCTAATTTGCGCCTCTAGCGTGACAATCTGCAGCTTCAGCTCATCTTCACGCTCCTTTCGCTTGGTAAGCGTGGTATTCCATAATGTTTCCCACTTTCCGAGTCGGGAATAAGCCTTGTTTAAGAGTTCCTTCTTGGAAGCAAGCACCTTGCTAACACCGTTCAAGGCTGCTCCCATCTTTTCCCTCTTGCCGAGTCTCTTCAGTCAAATCCGAACCCAACCTATTAATCAACTCAATTTGTTCCTTCACAGTGAAGGTAGCTTCATTCTTCTCATGACGCAACTGGAAGATCTCTTTCTCTAACTCATCATTGGCTTTCTTCAACTCTTCATTTTCAGCCAACAATTTGTTATACTTCTCAATCTCTACCGAAGTAGGTGCCTCAATCACTGGAAGATACAGAGGTTCCACAGCAGGATATAGCATCAGGGAAATCCTAGCTCTCTCGTGGATCCAAGCCAAATAGGGATCATAAGCTTTGCTGTTGCTCTTACCAAGCAAAGCCTTCCCTCTCCTATGGATGTTAGCCCATGCATGTCTCAACCTGATCAAAATAGCCTCGTCTAATGAGCCCGTGAGATACAGAGATTCCTGTATCTCAATCTCAATAGGAGCATCTCTCAAGGTATAACCAAACTGTCTCACCAGCAGAGAAGGGTTATAGTTGATACAGCCTTTCCGTCCAATCAAGGGGACATTCGAAAAGCCACTGCAACTATATATAATATCAGTGCCAAGCATGTTTCGATCAAACCAAATGATGTTCTCAGCAGACAGCCCCATCAACCGAGAAGACCAATCCAAAGTATCAACAACATCAACAAAAGGCCCTGTCTTCGGAAGATGTCCCTGGAACCACCTGTACAAAAGAGGAAGACAGCAGGAAACATTCTTGCCACGACGTTTCTCATTCTTGTAGTGAATAGAATGATAAACATCGCCCAAGAGAGTAGGAACTGGATTCTTTGATGCAAGAATCAAGAAGGCATCTGAGTCAACAAAATCTGGCACATTAGGAAACAAGACAGTCCCATAGATGCAGACATCTAGAATGGCACTGAAGGCAACCCAACATCCACTCTTCGCACACTGCGTAGCCTTCTCAACCAGGACAGACAGGTGAAAACCATAGGCTCCGTTCAGCTTGACCAATCCTCCAGGAAACTCAGAAGCGTCTAAACTGACAATCTCAGCAAGTGTAACCAACTCAGGCTCAACATCAACATGTATAAAGGGCATCTGGTCTAACACAGGAACTCCCAACATAGCAGAATACTCCTGCAAAGAGGGTGCCAGAATATAGTCGGGGAACAGGAAGCATCTCAGCTGAGGCTCATAAAACTGCATCAAAGTATACACCCCAGTCGTCTCAAATGCTGAAGGCCTGTACAACAAACTAAGCAATCTCCCATAAGATACTCTGAACTCAGCCCTCACTCTCTCATCTGCTAGAGCAACTAATCCCAGCAAGGCACTGATATATGGAGAATGCAACCAGTAAGCAACTGTCCTCTTCATGGACTCCATGTCTGGCTAGAAGATAACTAGAATCAGAGGGGAATGATCACACCTGCAACATAAATACACGTTAATGAAATGAAAACATGAAAATGCACATGCATATGCAAACGGGGGATCAAGTGCAATGCTGATGAACTGTGTTGCCTTGTACTGAAGCCTGAGAACCATCAAATCTTCATCTCAAACCAAACCAACCACTCAAATGAACCATGTAACCACATCTCACTGACAGAGATAAACCAGGTACTCTGAGGCCACAGGTTTCCTGCAAACAGACCTACCTACCCCTCACAAGTATGTACTTAACTCGCAGACGAGGTACGACATCCTATGCGGGTTCAACGTCACAGACTTTCAAGAGCAATGATACGATACCCAGAAGTTGTGGCATCATCATCCCTCGAAGCGGCCTCACTTAGTTGAATCCCAAATGATAGGTCCCCAGAGTCGACAATCCTTGGGTCAGACAACTTGTCGAGCCCTAAGGGCCAGGCAAGAAGCATCAAAGAGAATCTCGTCCGAGCGCAGATTTCGCGGCTAGCTGGTGCGAGCTAAGCAAGCAGACTAACCACTACTCTATACTTCTAAGTCTATGTGCAAACTCAGGCTCAGGTCCGACTTATCTCTCAATCTAACCCTCTTCCCAGCACAACAATAATAATATAATACTGAAAGTAAAGGCAAAAAGGTAAATACATACAACACCCCCAGACGGGAAAACAAGCGCTAGGATTGACTCGCATAGGGAACCGTTGGAGTCCCCAACAGAGTCGCCAGCTGTCGCTGCTGCGAAAATTGGCGCCGGCTATGACAGAAGAGTCTCCACCGTGCGTTATTTATCCCACAAGAGGGAAAAGAAACACTCAGAGTAAACCTAACGCAAAGAGGGAAACGAATGGTCATCGCAACCAAATCCTGGATTCGGGAGTCGGTTACGCAAGGGGAAGGTATTATCACCCCTCACGTCCGTCGTACTCGACGGGATCCACGCTTGTTTTCTATCTAAGGGTGTGTTATTCTATCTACTCTATAGGTCTGGGTTAAAAAGAAAAGAAAATGACTCAGCAAAGTATCACACTTTATGCCTACGTATTCTCGTCTGGAACGAGAAATCAGAGTCAACGTAGTTCGCCTACCTACAGGAAAGGAGGGAAAGGTTGCTCGCTAGGATATCGCATCCTATGGCTACGTACTTTCATACGGCATGAAAGATCAGAGCAAACGTAGTTCGGGCTACGGAAGACACAAGCTTGTCTGACTGTTTTTTATTACCTTCTGAAAAGGGTTTTCCTGATTAAGAGTCCAAGCGGACAAAAATGACACTTTGATGTTTGTTTTGAATCTTTTACGAAAGAAGTGTTTTTTAGTTTGTTTGCAATCTCTGACGCACTAGAGACTATGATTAGAGAGTGACTACGTCGCATGTCACCCTAAGGGTACCATACTAAGCAATCAGATTACTGAAGAGTGACCCTCCAGCAACCTTTTCTCAAATAGCTTAAGGCTCGTAACGTACGACGTCGATTAACCTTATTACTGTATTTTGGAATTGTTTTGAGATAAGAAGAGAAAGAAGCTCTAAAAAACCTAGGGTTGAAAGGGGAATAAAACTAACCTAATGTTGTCATGCATGGATAAGAATCCTAATGTCTGCCATAATTCCCTCCTGCACAGAGGAAATCAGAGGTCCTAGGGGATAAACAGAAAAGAAAGCAAGCAAATACAGTAAAATGCATACAATGCAGCAATAAAAGCGAGGCAAGGGAGTCCCACTTAACCTCGAACCTGGGAAAACAACAGGAAAAGTGACTCAACATTCACCGCAAACCTAGGGGGCAAGCTACACAGGCCAACAAACAAAACAGAAAACAAAATCCCAAAGCAGAGGAGGCAGCCCAAGCAGCAGCACCAATCTCCTACAGCAAACAGCAGCTCTGACAGCAACAGTTGATTAACCAGCAAAAAGTTGATAGCAACAACCTTCATCTTCATGAATAACTCCTATCTTCAATAGACATCAGGCTTCAACAAGCTACCAGCTTAAGCAAGCTCAAACCCCAACCAGTAACCAGCTTCAACAAGCCCCTGACTTCAACTTCAACAAGCAGCAAAGCCCTAGCTTCAACAAGCAACCAGCTTCACCAAGCTCAAAATTCAAATTCAATAAGCTTAAACTTTCTCTTTACCAAGCTTCAATAAGCTCCAGGGAGAATCAAACCAACAATATCAAGGTGAAATGTTAAGAGGCTCAATGACAACCAAGGGAAGTCACTGAGAACTCAACATTGCAAATGAAAGGTACCCTCAAAGTTCTACTCACTTGGGCATACCACTCATCCCTCTTAAGGAGAGATGGAGCTTCCCAATGAGGACTTTATGTCATTGGATTGAATGGAGATGAACAATATGCTTCATGTTTGAAGAAACAAACAAAACTAAGTCTAAGGCACTTCTTAAAACCCTAATTTCCTAAGCTCCTAAAACAACTCCTAAAAGAAAAGGAAACTCCACCTCCAAGCTCCAATCTTCAATACCAAGCATCTTCAATGAATCCGGAAGCTCCACCAAAAATAACTCAAGCTTAAACCCACTCCAAAGCAACCAACCAAACCAAACAATCCAAAGCACTCAAGAGAGGAAACCACAAATACAAGCCACTTGCAAAATACAAATAAAATATAAAACAAAGTTGTAAAATTCTAATAAAATTCCTAGGGGAACATACATGTCTACCCTAATACATATTAAAAAATCAAAGCCAAATTCATCACCAATTGGAAGAAAAAAATTCAACAAAATAGAGGGAAGAATTACGAAAGAAGAAGAGAAAACAAGCAACATGCAAATGCAAGCATGCGAGTGGAAAATGCACCCAAGATCATGATTAAACAGCCAAAAACAGTTACAAACATCCAAAATAATTCAATCCTAATGCAACACAATGATCTATGATGATTCGGATTGAACTGGCATGCGAATAAGCAAGCAAAACAGCAAAACAGGCCCTCTGTTACAGTGTTAATCGATTAACGCCAGGGGTTAATCGGTTAACCATTGAAAAACGCTTGAAAATTTGAATATTTGAGTTGGTTAATCTATTAAACATATAGTTTAATCGATTAACACTGTGCCAGAGGTGAAAAACAGCAGTTCAGAATCACTTTTCAGCAGCTTATCACCTAAGCAAACACTCCAATTATCATGTGATTGATCATGCACGAAATTAAACCAGCAAACATTGATTTAAACATTATGTAAACACAATAACACAACAAGATCATGGATCAAAATCAACATAATCAATCAAATTCAAAGATCCACATGCAAATTGTGTAAATAAGTTCGAAAACAAAATCGGATCAGAATTCCAACCTTCGGATCGGAGACTTGATCCGGTAATTGTTGATTCAACTGTAAATGAGTAGATCTATGCAAAAAAAACTTGAATTCTTCAAGATCCACACCAATTATTTTAGTAGCAATGTAGATCCACCAAGAACAACTCAAAATAAGCCAAATAATCACTTCCAAGAACACTTCAAAATTCAGATCTGCTTGTGCACGAAAATTGGATGATGAAATGGAATTGATGGAGTGAATTAATGGAGGTTTAGCTCTTAGAAATCAATGATTCCAATGAAGAATCAATGATCTTAAGGAGAAGATCTTTGAGTGAGGTTTTTGAGATTGGAAAATTGAGAGAGAATTGAGAGAAAATTGAGAGCAATTCTGAAAATGAGAGTGAATTATGAGGATTTTGATGATGAGGTTTGGAGTGAATCAAATATATACACTCTTGGTTTGGATCCAAATCAAGGATTGGAAAATGGCTTGGAAAATGTGGTATGGAATGAGGTTTGGGCATTTGGAGGGAAAATGAAATTTGATAGTGTTCTAGATCCTTCCCAAGTGTGAAAATGCAATTTAAATGACCAAAATTGGACCCAAAAAGTGGCTGGACTTGAAAATTCACGTGCAAGGCAAAACCTGTTGTGGTTAATCGATTAACCATATGGGTTAACTGATTAACACTGTTAAAAATTCAAATCTGGACTGATTTTCAAATGGTTAATCGATTAACCCTATGTGTTAACTGATTAACACATTCAAAAATTTGAATTTGGCGCCTTTTGGAGGGAAATCTGCCCCTTCGCTCATTTCCTGCCGATCTGAACTCTGTTTAGCTGCTGAAAGCCATTCTTGATTGCTCTGACCATGGGAACACTGTACATAACCTGAATGCTACTTTTGACACGAAAAATCCCCTGCAAAATAAAATAAAATCGGTCTCTCGGTCGCTGGGCAAAACAAGTGTTAAAGCCTTCGATGTTTGTTGTTTAGCCTCTTGCAATGAAAGTTGCACCTAGAGCCACCTGAATGCCTTGATCCCCTGCTATATGAATGATATCATGATATGCAAATGATATAACTATGCAAATGATAATGCAATGAAACATAAATCAGGCAAGAAAAGGTTGAGCAAATTTTGGGGTGCAACACTAGCATCCTAAATATTTGTAGTACTCTACATGAACCTCTTGTTTTATCGTGTTATTGTTGTTTGCTAAGGGTGAAAGACCTAGGGGTTTATTTCTAAGTATACTCGCCAAGAAATTGCATCTTGTGCCTACGTATCTTGACGGGAATAGAATCAGAGTATTCGTAGTTCCCCTAAAAGGGATTGAGGAACCATTGAATGTGGTCAAAGTTTCAGGGGGGAGAAGGTTTGTTGATTGATTCTAGGAGAAAAGACGAGTCGTCATCTTAAAGAGAATACTCGACTTAACCACCACAAGTTTATATGAGATGGTCTTTGCGTCACATTGAGAGAAGGGGTAATACCCCAAATTTTAACCTTAGATTTAGTCGATTCATGTTGCATGACATTTCATTTGTGCATCAACTAGCTATTAACAGGTTACATAGTTTGTTTCGTTTTGCAGGAACCGCGTCTGGTAGACTTTAGCTGTTAAAAGGCGAAATTATCATTTACACATTGTTTGCTGACAATCTTTAAAGTTGAGTCATCGCCAGGATTTTTTTTGAGTAATTATAGCTTCCGTTTCAGAGTTCCTCATTTCCTTTGAAGATAAACAGAAATTCATGGTATTTTCGTATCAGGATGTTCGAGATACAATAATTATTCCAATGGGCTGAGTCTCTGTCACCAGTGGATTTCTGAGACATGTATTTTGTCATATGGGTTGATTAAGTTGAGATATTCATTTGGGTTGGTTCAAGTCGGTGCAAGAATCCGTTTTGCGGAATTTGGTCTCAATAGGCATTTATTTCTCTGTTTCTTCTACTACCTGCCACTTAAGTTTCTCAAAAGGAAAGTGGTACAAAGTTGGCTCAAGTCGAGATTTGTCATATTTATTTACTTGAAGTTTTTGGCCGAGTTGGTTCACGACAGGGAATTTATTCATCAGAAACATAAACAGAATTTTTGGCGCGGAATAGTGTTGTTTTGCTGTTGATCTGCTTTTCTCTGTTTCTTCCTATTTTAATTCGTTCAAGGTCATTACTTCAAGTGTGATTTAATTTAGAAATATTTCGGAAGAATTGAAGTTATATCGGTTATGGGGAGTGTCGCACCCTAATTTTTGACCATAAGATCCCACCCCTTTTTGCGTGTTTTCTGTTGTTATTTGACTTTAACTTAATAGTTATGTTCTTGAGACTAACCAGCTTGTGCAGATACAATAATTTCGAGTGGAGATAGTATTCGTTCTCGCAGTAAGCCGTTTATGCATAACTAACCACTCTAACCATTTCGTTCGTGTTTCGTGAAGTGAAGTTTGTTGCTGAAAGCAGGAGGTCATGAAAACTTTATATGGACTTCTTATTCCCCATGAGTTATGTTGAGTTCCGGGAGGAAAGATGCGCCTATATTCTCACAACCTTCTAATCAATGCAAGGGCGATATTTCTTAAGGTTTCAGAGTATAGTCTACATCTCGGATAACCTTGCATCGATGTTAAGCAGGGTCTTTATTGAAGGCAAAGTCAGAAGAGTTTGGATTATTCAAGACCAAGATGGAAGAGTCAGGTTATGTTCTTATCTCGATTCGAGAATATCAAGTTCATGCTCAGGCACCCATTCAAGACCCGTACTCAAGTTACAATTTCGATTAGAGACAAGTTTCCAAGAATACAATTGAAGTTCCTCCTAATTTGGTAGAAAGGTTCAAAGCATGGAAGTCCAAGTTTTCCTTAAATTCAATTTTACTCACGTGAAGTTCTTGCCACACATGAGACGGAGCCCATAATTAGAACTGAGGTGGCTCTTCTAGCACCTGCTGCATGATTATAGCATCTGCTTTTTAATATCTCATCACATATATCCATTAAAGTTGGGCTTAATATGGAAACATTTAGTCAAATACAAACACTAGAACTAGACCAAGAGGACATATGAGAATAGATTCTAAATACAAAGTATCATCCGAAGCATACATGAAAAGTCAGAAGAATACTACAAAAGTGAAACTTAAGCCTGTCGATTAACATTGGCCAAGACCCACTAAGACTCATTATTGCTTATACATGCCAAGAATGATCTATTTACATCCAGCCTTCACGATTGGTCCTATGCGGATTACAAAGTCCTGCAACATTAAAGACCTACCCTTATACTTTGAGACATTACTATCACTACCATGGAAGCTTGCAAATCCATTGAACCTCCTCTTTGCGGCATGAAAACCGTCAAGTGAACTCTTGCTTGCCTTCATAGAGAATCGCCCATTGCTTTGTAAATAACGGTTAACCTACAAGTGAACATAGGCCAGCATTATAACATAATTCCATAACTATTACCCAAGCACTCGAAGCATCCGAAGAAGAAAGAAAACATTACTCACGCATCTTCAAGTGGAGATTTTGCAAGGATCCAAGTGATCTGACGAAGAACACTGTTATGATATCCTGAGAATAATAATAGCAAATTTTTCATTTAATTTGATAAATCCTTGAGGATATTATGAGTACAAGTCAATCGAAATGGAAACAATTGATAGTCACAAATTCACAAAGTAGGAGAGCGAGAGACCAGTTTTTCCTAAGAATGCACAAGCCTGAAAATTGAAACTTCCGACCAGAGCCAGACACTTGCGATTTTGTTCCCAAAACGGTCCTCCGACGCATTGAAAGGGCACCAAAGCAAAGATGGAAAGAGCCTTTATTCGCTGTAACGTCATTATTTCCGTGAATCTTGAAGCTACATATAAAAGGTCGAGTCAGGAGATGAGGAATGGGAACAAGAAAAAACGATATCAACAAAATCACAGCGATTCACAACAATCCTCAGAAACCCTCACAAAAATCCCCAATTTGAAACCCTATAAATTAAAGAGAGAGAGGAAGACTTATCTAGCTCAGAGTCCGTCGCCGTCAAAGTATTTCGTCGCCGGAAATCTCCACCGGAGAAACCCACTCACATCATACACCATCGACCACCGCGAGTTTTCAAACCCACAGATCATCATCGTCGTGCCATCTCGGACTTCCGTCGCCCACAGTTCGCGGTAACCTTTCTGTTTGGGTCGAAATTATTGAAACGTTTGATTTGTTGGTTTGTATTTCAGATTTGAAGTGAAGGAGATACAATGGAAGGAAGACGATGTGAGTGAAGAAGAAACAATGGCGAGGAAAGGAGAGACGGGGGACAGATCGGCGGCGTTGGAAGACGGAGAGGGATTGGGGAGATGAGGGTTTTGTCTTTTCTTTTGTTTTCGTATCTATTTTAATGTAATATAATCTGATGCATGTACACCCACAGACACACAGTGCACCCTTGCATCTTCACCACTTGATCCCCAACAAATCAGATCCTATGGATTAACACCGCGCAGCCCACGGTAGGACCTCACCTACATACCACACTGGCTCCCGCGCCACTTAATTATTTTAATTACCACCTTAATCAGTTTTTTTTAAAGTAAATCAACCTTAATCATTTTTAATTAAAAAAACCAATCCTCTTTTAATCAATTAATTATTTAATCATCTTTTATTTAAAATAATTAATAAACCTTTTTCTAAATAATAATATTATGTCCTTTCTCCTTAAAATATTTTATACTTAAGATAACCTTTTATTAAATTATAATAAACCTCTTTTTTTTATCTAAAATAACTTTAGCTTTTTATAATAAATAAAAATCTATTTTATTTAATAAACCTTCATAATATAACCTCATAATTAATAATAAAACTATTTTATTTTAAAATCTCACTTCATAACTATCTATTTAGTTTATTTTATTTATCAATAATAACACCCTTTTTTTTATAATCACTTAAACAAAAATAAAAAACGATTTTTATAACAAGAAATAATTTAAATAATTTATACTCACTTATTAAACTAAATTTTGATAACTTAAGAAAACCTTTTAATTAGCAACCTAACTTTATTAAATAAATAAAACTAATTTATCCAACTATTTTCTTAAAAATCAATTCAACATCCCTCTAAAATCAATCTCTCCCTTAAATCAACCTTTTCTCATAAATAAATCTCACCAAAATAATATAACTTCTAAATAAATTCTCGCATAAAATCAACCCGCACAAAATGAATCAACATCATAAACCAACATCAATCGTGCACGCCTCCATTCCTAGCATCAATCGTGCACACCTCACTTACACTCACATATTCACATTCACAATTCACACACTCACTTAGCGCTTTCATGCGTCTGTGTATGAATTTACTTTATCTGCCTTTACTTTACTGCAATTTATCTTTCTCGCATTGCATACCGTCCAAAGGAAGAACCTACACATGACTCAACACTTGTGTGTATTGCATCCCATTTGTATCATTCTCCCCTTTTGATCCTTTATCCCATTCAAGTCGATCTTCTAAATTAGATCTTTCCCCATAGGAAGGACCTTCTTTTTACAACATAGAAAAAAAACAAAATAACTCAAACAAATTAATAAATAATTAGAGAAAGATGTTAATCATCTTAAGCGAGATAGAATCTCCACCCCACAACAATACAATCTCTTACACTTATGGCGGTTAAATCTCTCTTAAAATGACAACTCATCTTTTCTCCTAAAATCAATCAACCAACTACCCAAAACCCGTAGGAACTTTGACCACAGTCAAAGAATTCCTCAAACCCTTTAGAGGAACTACAGATACTCTGATTCCACTCCAGTAAGGATATGTAGGCATAAGATGTGATATCTTATCGAGTATACTTAGAAATAAACCCCTAGGGTCTTTTAACTCTTAAGCAGATAAACCTTAGCAAATAAACAAACATAAAACAAGAGGTTGCTGTAGAGTACTACAGAAACTTAGGATGCTAGCACCTTCCCTAAGTTTAACCAACCCCCGAACCTATAACTCTCTAGCTTGCATTTGCATTGCATTGTGGGAATTTCGATCTTTATCCCTTCCTTTGGACAAATCAAAGTTCGGTTGCAAAATGAATTAAAGATTCGAACTAATCAATAGTTTGGTATCCAATTTTCATCGAGACAGAAATGACGACTTCACTGGGGACACTCAGTGGGTTTCCCTAACTTGTTTTCTTTATGTTTGTTTATATTTTCTTATATTTGCTTAATTGTTTACTTGTATACCGGTTTGTTTATTGCCTTTGGGTTGTTACTCTTGAGTGGTGAGACAAAGTCCTACACCCGGACTTGAGTGAACTTAAGATAGGATAATGATATGTTCAAAGAGGCTTATAGGGGGTGGAATCCCGACCAAGCTGACTTGAAAATCACGCTCAATTGAGGCCCTCTCGAAAGTTGTATTGTTAAATGAGTTCTTAATCGTGAAAACATGCACTATATTCGATGTTGGAGCCTATGATATTGAGGACCATAGTTACCTTAACCCCATTTTGGCCTTTATTAGGATGTAGTGCAGGGCTATGAGGGGGTCCCCCCAAAATAGTGCTACGCGATGCTACACTCAAAAGAGGTTCTCTTGGGAATATTATTAACCAATGAGTACTTGGGAAGTTGATAATATCTGAAAGATGGACTAATGACTTTAGGAACCTCCTTAGAACCTTGTTCTGCAGGTACAATCAACCCTTAGTCCGTGTCCTTTGGGAATGGGTATACCCTTCGGCTCCATGCTCGTTGCAAACCTAGGGTCCCCATTGTTTGTTTACCTTTGTGCATCTATGTGCTTACTTGTATTTGTTGCATTCATAAAGCATCATATTGCATTGGTTTCATGGAATCTTGAGTTTATTTATAAACATTATAGAGCCAATAGGGATTATAAAAGAAAAATATTTTGAAATATTCTTTAAGAGTCCTAACTTGAATGACCTAAGGAAGTTAGAAGCTCCCATTGAAGATCAATAGAAGTTTAAAAGACTTTCAGCAATATTGAAGATCCAAGTAAATAAGGGTTTCCCTCCTTATTTTTCCAACAAGAGATAGAGGATTTATTTTCCTCTATCACACTATCTTCAAGAAGATTAAGTTAGAAGAGCAAATCAACAAGCACAATGAAGGACTTCCTTAGGACTTTACTTTTTATTGGGTCAGGACTCTTATAAGAATATTTATTTGTAATCGATATAAATAATAATAATAAACAAGTTTTCTTTGGTATTCAGTAATATTTATAAATACTTGAGTTCCATGAAACCTTTCATTTTGCATTCTTGCATTTGCATTTCGCATTTTGCATCGGCATATCATCCTTTGCATTTCGGGGGGTCTCACTCTTACTTCATCTTCACAGACAAGCTGAATCACCAGTACAACACTTGAGCCATTCGACGCCAAAAGATAGATCAATTGGAACAAGAGAACAGAGTGCTTCGTGACAAAGTTGCAACCCTAAAGGAAAATTTGGAAAGGTTGAATGGCTTAGTTGAAGCTCTGTCCAACCAGTCTGCATTCAACAATCAAGAAGTTCAGAGGACCGTTATATCTGAAATAGTATCAGCACCGATCCCAGTGGTGTCTTCTGTTGCCGAAGTGACCTATAGCATGCCTCAAGGTTTCCCGTGGGGGATGTCTCCTAATTTCTTTTCGGCCGACTATCGTCCATCTGTGCCTGAGATCCCTGTTGTGACCACTGTTCAAGCCATCCCTACCACTGCTTCCGTAATGACCACTGCACCACCGCATGTGAATGCTACTCCGTATGTGCTAGACGATCCAATTCTCCATAGGACACCCAGCGAAACTGTGGGTTTTGAAGAAAGGATGTATGGATTTCAAGACCAGTTCTCCGAAATTCAGAAAGAATTAAGAGCCCTTCGTGGGAAAGATCTGTTTGGAAAAAGTGCTTCTGACTTATGTTTGGTTCCGAATGTCAAGGTTCCGCCAAAGTTTAAGGTCCCTGATTTTGAGAAGTACAAGGGGAACACCTGTCCTCAGAGTCATCTTATCATGTATTCTAGAAAGATGTCCGCACAAACCGACAATGATCAATTGCTCATTCATTATTTCCAAGACAGTCTAACAGGCGCGACGCTCAAGTGGTATATGGGATTGGATAGCGTGAAGATTCAAACTTTCAACGATCTAGGTTGAGCCTTCATCAAGCAGTACAAGTATAATATGGACATGGCTCTCGATCATGATCAATTGAGGGCCATGGCTCAGAAAGACAAAGAGAATTTCAAGGAATATGCTCAGCGTTGACGCGAGTTAGCCGCTCAAGTCATACCACCATTAGAAGAAAAGGAAATGACCAATATTTTCCTAAAGACTCTGTGTCCATTCTTTTACGAGAAAATGGTAACGAGTGCATCTAGTGACTTCACCGAAATGGTAAATATGGGAATGCGCTTGGAAGAGGGGGTTCGCGAAGGAAGATTATTCAAGGAAAGGAGTGCTCCCAATAATGCTCAAAAGTATGGGAGTGGTTTTGTGAAAAAGAGAGAACACGAGGCAAGTGTTGTGCAGCAGGGGCAATCCAAGAGAGGGTATCCGCCATCACATCAGGTTGCTGCAGTTTATCAGCCACAACATAAGCAAAATCAACAAAATCAGCCATTCAACGATCAGAGTCGTGTACACAAAAGGATAGAATTTGATCCCATCCCGATGACATACACTGACTTGTTCCCATCTTTGATTCAAAAAGGTCACATCCATACAAGAGCTCCACCTAAGATACCCAAGAAACTTACGTATTGGTACAAAGCTGACAAATTTTGCCCATACCATCAAGGTGCTCCAGGCCACGATATTGAGAATTATTACGGTTTGAAAGCAGACGTTCAAAGGTTGGTCAAGTGTGGAATTTTATCCTTTAAGGGTTCCATTCCTAATGTGAAAGATAATCCCCCACCTCAGCACGGTTCGTCCTCCACGAACATGATCCAAGGTTGTTTGGGAAGCTCATATCAATATAGTGCCTGAAGATGAATCTGAAAGCAACATATCAGACGATTCTACAAGCTTCTCCATTCCATACAAAGACTGAATAAAATCCTGAGAAGGGGTCATCAGGGTGTTTTCTTTTCGTTTGCTAATGCGTATTTCATTTCTTTGATTAAAGGCGTGATTGGCTTGTAAGAACCTGTTATTTTGAATAATTAGTGCAATAAAATGTTTGTCTTGAAGAAATCCATTCGTATTCACTCGTAAAATATTCTTCACAATTTATAACGCCTACTATACCCAATTCTCTCACTTTGGTGAATAATTGGAGGGAGGATGATGAAGTAAAAATGCAGGATCTCTCGTTGTATGCTTTTGAATAAAAATCCTACTGATGATATAAGCCATTCCTGTTTCAAACCTCCTAAACACCAGAAATATTTAACCTTTCGAACCTGGATAAAGAATCTGTCTTTCCTAAATTAAAACCTCATTTTTAACCTAGGGCAGGGTAATTTACAAATAAAGCTTTAAAAAAAAGAGAGAATCTCTCAAAAATTGGGTAGGCACAAATATACTTTGACCCTTTATTCCTCTGCTTTACAAATCATAAACTAAACCCATATATATAACTCATAAAGTCCTAATTGAAGTAAGGTTTAGTTTGAAAGCATACTCGATTAGATATCGTTTCCTGACTCCTATGAGTTATGCTCAAATTTAGTATTGGCCTTATAAATAAATTTAATTCATGTCCTAACTAGTGATTTTGGTCACTAGTCATTGTGATATCTTTTTCAAAAAAAGGACTTCTTTGAGACAAACATATATGTTGTGTTAACAGTTTCAGAATCAACATTTCTGGCTCGCTAATTTTGCTTGATATCTTAGAAAGATTACGTGAAGACATCACCGATTAAGTTTGAAAACTTTGCTGACCTGGGGCAAGTCATTTTCCAAGAGGTTTGATCCATACAAGTTTGACTTTATCTATAGCACAAGTTTGAAGACTCGGTTATACCGTCAATCAAGGGCAGTTATGTCGAGATTCGACGAATCTCTCTAAGAGTTTGAAAATCGTGGGGCATTTAGACGCCATGCTTTTCTATAAAATCCTCTCGAGGTGACCTTTTCTCATGAACCGTGTGACTTGGGGCATTCGAAAATTGAAGGTAGTGGTGACAATTATGTGATGAGCTTTTTCCATGCAAGAAATCTCCAGTTGGTGACCTAAGAATTTTCAGTGAGCTGATTAGCTTCACCTCCCCAGCGAAGTGGACGTTATTTCACTTCTCAACGGATCCTTTTACAACACCGATCTTCCTCGACGAGGTGGATGTTTATTTCATCCCCATCGAAGTTTTGACTCCAACATATTCAACAAATTTGGTTTCCTAAAGCAAGTGTACATTCTCCAAGCAATGTTTGATCTGTGAATATTTGGTTTGAGTGCCCTCCGCCTGGGATGTTTTTCATCTTCGTTTGGTTATTATACGCATATCATATAGATAGATAGCATGGCATATGCATTTTGCATCTTTGTGTTTGTTTGTTCCGTCACTTTGGTCGTGGTTATCCCCAAGTGACTGGGTGTGTCTTCTCCTCCAAGTAGAGTTGTCAGCCCTAGGCAGAAAGAGCACAATATTTCTAATTCCCCACTGAGTTTGATCCTCGTGGAAGACGGTTGTTTTAGTACATTTCAATTTGAGCTCATACCTCAATGGTCGAGTTTTGCTTGACAGTTTCTCTTCAGTTATTTCCTGAATTGAACTTTGGTCCTTGACAATCACATTGTGGACATCTCCAGCTTTGGAATAAGGATTAAGTATGCATTTATTTTGCACTCGGCTCCCCAAGAGAATTTTTATGAAGATAGCTATTGAAGACAGTTCCTCAATAATTCACATCTGGATTGCGAGCAATCTCTTTATTTGAGCAACTTGTTCTATCAGGTTTCCTATCTCAGGATGACAAATGGCAGCCTCCTCAAGACAGTTTGTCCATCCCCAGCCAACTTATCAAGATTATCAGCTCATCAAATGGCATTTCTTCGAAAATCCATCTGAGAAGTTCGTCGAAGACTTTACAGATACTTCTCTTTATTTGAGAATTCACAGAACATTTTACAGCTACAACAAAGATACTCCTCAGGAATGCATTCCCCAGTGAGTCTATCACACAAGCTGTAACTCCATCAAATAGAATCACTCCCGAGAGGGTTGATGAAGTTTATTACATTGGTCTCTCTTTATTTGAGAAGACATTTTTTGCTAATCAACCGGTCTACATCTCTTTCGAAGATCACCGTTGAAGCTTTACAAACCTCCAGTACGTTACCGGTCAGACACCTTTTCTTAGGCTGCCATATGTTTGGTAGTAGGTGATCTTTCCTTTTGATAATTACCTTTGCTTAGGCTATCATATGTTTGATAGTAGGTAATATACCTTTCTTTTGGTCAGACACCTTTTCTTAGGCTGCCATATGTTTGGTAGTAGGTGATCTTTCCTTTTGATTATTACCTTTTCTTAGGCTATCATATGTTTGATAGTAGGTAATATACCTTTCCTTTGGTGTGTTCACCTTTTCTTAGGCTATCATATGTTTGATAGTAGGTAACACATCTTGTTATGGTCAGACGCCTTTTCTTAGGCTGCCATATGTTTGGTAGTAAGTGATCCCTCCTTTTTGAGTTTATTACCTTTTCTTAGGCTATCATATGTTTGATAGTAGGTAATACGCCTTTCTTTTGGTCAGATACCTTTGCTTAGGCTACCAG
The DNA here is from genome assembly GCA_963859935.3 of Lathyrus sativus. Lineage (NCBI taxonomy): Eukaryota > Viridiplantae > Streptophyta > Magnoliopsida > Fabales > Fabaceae > Lathyrus > Lathyrus sativus. The sequence goes on along the minus strand of OZ012738.1, from coordinate 680,839,895 downwards.
GTTCGCTAGTAGGTTATCTTTCCTCTTCATGTTGCCTTTGCTTAGGCTATCATATGTTTGATAGTAGATAACATGCGTTTCTTCAACCAGATACCTTTGTTTAGGCTGTCACACGTTGATAGGGGGCTACCCTTCACTTTCAAGATCTCGTTTCACTGTTCAAGCTACTGAACTCCTGGAGGTATTGTTATATCATATCCTTATTTTGGAGATTCCACAATGAGGATTGTTGTCTCTTCTCGTGGCGTCTCGCGTCGTTGAGTCTGTTCTTTGGGTGTCGTGTCCAGTTGGTCCCCTGTGGCATCATTTCCTCAGAGGAACCTCCCGTCTTGCATCTCGTATCATTGCATATCATCTGCATTCGGTGGCTTCTTAGGGCCAAAAATTCGTGCAATGTTTGTATGTAAGTCCCTCCTATCTCGTTGAGACGAAGATTTCAATCTCCATATCTCCGGCTAGAAGTAACTTAAATAGGAGCATCTGTCGCACCCTAATTTTTGACCATAAGATCCCACCCCTTTTTGCGTGTTTTCTGTTGTTATTTGACTTTAACTTAATAGTTATGTTATTGCGACTAACCAGCTTGTGCAAATACAATAATTTCGAGTGGAGATAGTATTCATTCTCGCAGTCAACCGTTTATGCATAACTAACCGCTCTAACCATTTTGTTCGTATTTCGTGAAGTGAAGTTTGTTGCTGAAAGCAGGAGGTCATGAAAACTTTATATGGACTTCTTATTCCCCACTAGTTGTGTTGAGTTCCGGGAGGAAAGATGCGCCTATATTCTCACAACCTTCTAATCAATGCAAGGGCGATATTTCTTAAGGTTTCAGAGTATAGTCTACATCTCGGATAACCTTTCATCGATGTTAAGCAGGGTCTTTATTGAAGGCAAAGTCAGAAGAGTTTGGATTATTCAAGACCAAGATGGAAGAGTCAGGTTATATTCTTATCTCGATTCAAGAATATCGAGTTCATGCTCAGGCACCCGTTCAAGACCCCTACTCAAGTTACAATTTCGATTAGAAAGACAAGTTTCCAAGAATACAATTGAAGTTCCTCCTAATTTGGTAGAAAGGTTTAAAGCATGGAAGTCCAACTTTTCCTTAAATTCAATTTTACTCACGTGAAGTTCTTGCCACACATGAGACGGAGCCCATAATTAGAACTGAGATGGCTCTTCTAGCACCTGCTGCATGATTATAGCATTTGCTTTTTAATATCTCATCACATATATCCATTAAAGTTGGGCTTAATATGGAAACATTTAGTCAAATACAAACACTAGAACTAGACCAAGAGGACATATGAGAATAGATTCTAAATACAAAGTATCATCTGAAGCATACATGAAAAGTCAGAAGAATACTACAGAAGTGAAACTTAAGCCTGTCGATTAACATTGGCCAGGACCCACTAACACTCATTATTGCTTATACATGCCAAGAATGACCTATTTACATCCAGCCTTTACGATTGGTCCTATGCGGATTACAAAGTTCTGCAACATTAAAGACCTAACCCTATACTTTGAGACATTACTATCACTACCATGGAAGCTTGCAAATCCATTGAACCTCCTCTTTGCAGCATGAAAACCGTCAAGTATCCCTATGAACTATCTCGCACCCCTGCTGTCAAAAATAACGCTCGAGTAGCGCCACTTTTTAAAGCCACCGTCACAATATTGAGAGCATTAAAAAGAAGGTAGCATCATTCCTCCGTCAAAAGCGGACCGGAGTGTGGAAGCTACATTTCTCAACAAACCAAAACAGAAGGAGGATGTGGCGATACCATAAGCTAAACATGTGCCTCCCAACGCAGTCACAAAATCCGCGACATTCTGGTACAACCTGCAAGCCGAACCACAAATAGGAACAAGAAACCACATACAAAAACTCCATGTATTTGATTCCAACACTAGAATACATTGACCTAAATAAGGCACATTTTAAGTTGGTAATGTAGCACAAGTTACTTATGCAATTGAAGTTTCTCCTCTTTGACGATCTGCAACAAAACCAGAAGAAATCTTTGAACAACTATACGGTTACAGATTTGAGAACAATTTAACATTATGAGACAGGATTACCCCAGGTATGCTTTTGTATTGGAGTTGTACGATTGCTTAGGCATGGTTAATAGCTGCAGCAATTTATAGAGGTTGAATTGATCCATCAACACCTTCCTCAATCAAATCACAGTTACCGCACGATATAACCCAACATAAAGAATGAGGCAACAATTAGAAGAAGAGCGTGCGAAGTTCAGCAGCAACATTGAAAGGTTTCAGTTGTTATTTACATCCGTACTTTAGAAGAATTAGTCCAAGTACCTCCCAACTCCCTAGTCAACACCTGAGACAACAAAAAAGGATTCGATTAGAGGTTATGAGAAAACAACATTTCAATATTGATCAAGTTCTAATTATGAAGAGCGGTCATAAGACGTTTCCAAACCACCGTCCAACATGATGAGATGAAAGAGAATTCTGAATTACCTGCATACTTGCTATGCAACCTGGTTACTCCACCTTATGACCTTTCATTGCTGGGAGTGAGATTGTTGCAGCCTTCAACTGGGTTAATTCGACGGACCTGCGTCAAACATGGCATCCATCATTAGCGACTCTTGCTTGCCTTCATAGAGAACTGCCCATTGCTTTGTAAATAATGGTTAACCTGCAAGTGAACACAGGCCAGCATTATAACATAATTCCATAACTATTACGCAAGCGCTCGAAGCATCCTAAGAAGAAAGAAAACATTACTCACGCATCTTCAAGTGGAGATTTTGTAAGGATCCAAGTGATCTGACGAAGAACACTGTTAAGATATCCCGAGAATAATAATAGCAAATTTGTCATTTAATTTGATAAATCCTTGAGGATATTATGAGTACAAGTTAATCGAAATGGAAACAATTGATAGTCACAAATTCACAAAGTAGGAGAGCGAGAGACCAGTTTTTCCTAAGAATGCACAAGCCTGAAAATGGAAGGGATTACCATAAAGATTGAGTGCTCAGACTCTCAAAAAGGAGGAGCGAACCTTCAAGGATCCATTCTCTCCTTAACATCTTAGGAAGTTTAGAAGTCAATGACTATCCCTCTACTACCTAAAGAGTGGGGCAGCCACAAGCCTTTCAAAGGAGTCACACGACTTATTCAGCAAAAATAAAAATATATATAGCCCGCTAAGTCACAACCTATGAAGGAGACTTAGGCAAAACTGGGGCATCCCGCTGGACTCCAAGGTCAAATCAAAGGACGTCGTCCAGGAAAAAGTTAGGGAATAAAAAATATAACAAGAGCAAGGGATTACCATAAAGAATCCCCAATAAAAGAGCAAAGTCGTGAGATTCAAAAACCAATAGAAATAGGTGAGTGACTGCCATTGTCCAAAGCTATTAATAAGTTCTTGACCATATCAAATCCGATTGAGATACGAGTGCTCGTATCCGATTAACTGAATTAGGATTGGAGAACATCACGAAGAATGGGCGGGTACAAATAACCTTGAGCCTTTATCTTTTGTTTCTTAAACCGTGAACCAAGCAACGATACAACCATTAAAAGACCTAATTGAAGTAGGATTTCTTTTGAAAGCATACTCGACGAGATAATGTTTCCTGACTCCTACGAGCTATGCACAATTTAACGTTGGTATTACAAATTAAATTCATATCCTAACTAGTGATTTTTGTCACGAGTTATAGCAATACCCTTTTTCAAAATCAAAAATCTCAAGACAAATATATTGTTGCATTGATAGTTTCATAATTAGCATTTCACGCGTGTTGATTTTTCCTGATATCTTAGAAACTTACATATAGACTACAACAACAAAGCTTGAAGATCCTGCTAAGCAAGGGCAGTTGGCTTCCGAGTCGCTTATTGATGCAAGCCTGACTTTCTTGAGAGCTACTTCTTGAAGACTCAGTCATGACACCGTCGATCTGAGCCAGTTACGTCGAGATCTGACGAATCTCTCCAAGAGTTTGAAATAGTGGGGCAGTTGAACTCCATGTTCTCTGTAAAATCCTCTCGAGATGACTCTTTCATACAGCAGGTACTCTGGGGCATGATATGTTTCAAAATGGCGACTATCCCAAAAGTCCATTAAGATCAAAGCTAGCTTGTTTCACGACATTCTTCATACACCCGATGGATTTTACTCCCGACGGTCTTCATCCCCCAGTAAATCTCATCGTTGCAGAAACACGTCTAAACCTTCGCCTCAAAGCAGTCCCCAGCGAGACTAGAAGCCGACAACCCTTTGGATTATTCCAGTAATATCCAGTAATTTTCTAGGTTACTGAGACCTTACCAGCATCTTCGCCAGTGGTAGTCCCCAGCGAGACTTTAAGCTGTCCACACTGTTGGATCCATCCGATAAATCCCCAATGACCCTCAACACTGCAGGGATGTCCCTGGTATCCTCCAAGAGATATACGTTCTTTAAGACCCATTCTTAGCGGAAGCATATGTTCCTCAGTGAAATTTCATTACCTTCCTCAGGAATATTCCCCAGGAGATTGCTATATTCTCCTAAGAAGTCAAGATACTGTCCTCAGGAATGTCTGTTGATTTCTCCCCAGTAAGTCCGGCGAACTCTCCTCAGGGAAGTTTGATATCTTTTATCCCCATTTGGATGTACCTTGTCCCCAGGAAGTCGAGGTATTATTTCTAGGAAGTTGCTACACTATCTCCATGAAACTGCCTAGCTCCTCATCTTCCCCACGAAGCAGATATTTAGTTTATCCCCGGAAGTCTCTGATCCTAGGATTTTCTTTGGCTGATTATGGTTCATGATAGCGATCCCTCCCGTGAAGTCATGACGTCGTATCCTCATACAGAGATCAAGGATCCCCAATTGAATTTAGGACATCATACTCTCCAGGTGAAGTCGTATCGTACCCCCATATAGAAGTCATGATATTTTCTCCCCAGGGAAGTTATAACTTTAAAGCCAAATTTGGTTCTACCATCAACTCTTCCTATCCCTTGATAGATGTACTGTTGCAGAGGGCGCAGGGTATTCCCGTCAAGACGTTTATTTCATCTCACGTCTCCTCTCTCGTCTATTTTGTCAGCATATGCACGAGCCCAAGCATTGCATACTCATTGCATGACATTTTCATGAACATACATATTAATATATACTTTGGCATACGCAGCAGCATATGCATGTTTGCTAGCTGCTATCATCCTTTATCATTATCGCCGAGTAACCGGATTTGTCCGCTCTCTCCAAGTAGATCGTCAGTCCTAAGCATAAAATAGCTACTTGTTTCTAGTTTCCCCACAAAGTTCAACCCTCGTGGACGATGGTTATTTCCGTTACATTTCCGCGTTAGGATAAGGTAGTCCCCATTCAAGTTCGTTTCCTCCATGGAGTTTTGTTCGTCTGTTCTTTCTAGCCCAATTCTAGATCAAACTTCGGTCCCGTCGGTCACTGAACCTACCTGGATGTGCATTAATTTTGCATTATCTATCAAGAAAAGCATTTACAATCCTTTGCAGATATGCGACAGTTCTCGCCGGAGAAGCTTGTCACTACATTACACAACAGACAAGCAACAGTTCCCAGCCGAGGAGCTTATCACCTACAGTACACTTTACATTACACTATACAATTGATCTTCTCGTACAAGAAGCTCATCACAACAACTTTCTGTACAATTTACATTACATGTTACCACCTCTACAAGCAGTTCTCACCTGAGAAGCCTATCAATAAGCGGTATTTCTCGCCTGAGGAGCTTATCCTATCTTCGTCATGACTTGCAGCAAATGGCCATCTCCATCGAGCAGTTGGGATTCCATTTTCCTTTTCACTTTGAAGTGCGGGGAGGTTTTGAGCTGAATCATATTCGGGAGAGCACCGATCTCGAATTATGAAGACGTTCATTTTATCCTTTAGTAAAAGAATGAGCCGAATCATATTCAAGAGAGCATGAATCTTGAAAATATGAAGAAGTTCGTTTTATCCTTTAGTAAAAGAAGGAGCTGAATCATATTTGGGAGAGAACCGATCTCGAATTATGAAGACGTTCATTTTATCCTTTAGTAAAAGAAGGAGCCGAATCATATTCAGGAGAGCATGAATCTTGAAGTATGAAGAAGTTCGTTTACCCTTTAGTAAAAGAAGGAGCTGAATCATATTTAGGAGAGCATGAATCCTGAAGTATGAAGAAGTTCGTTTACCCTTTAGTAAAAGAAGGAGCAGAATCATATTCAGGAGAGCATGAATCTTGAAATATGAAGAAGTTTGTTTATCCTTTAGCAAAAGAAGAGACCGAATCATGTCCAGGGAGCACAGACTTGAGACGTGAAGAAGTTTATATTATCATTTAATCAATTATCCACGATAAGCGACAATCTCTTTATTTAAGAGCTTATCCAGTTTGGCATATAAGTCCCTTCCAACGATAAGTGGCAGTTCTCTCTCGAGAAAGTTTATCAGGGTGTTTCCCATTTAAGTCCATATATTTTGGCATACATCCGGTTTTACCCTGTATATTTTCTACGGATTCCTGAAAATTCCGTTTGATCCTGTCACGAGGGATAGGTTCGAGAAGCTTGGATGTTATTCTTTGCTCAATGCTACAGCATCTTGTTAATCGATCCTACAGTCGTGCAAATCCTAGTTTTACTTTTTTACCCTAGTGAACATTTACTCTTAGATATTCCCCAGTGGAGGCTGTCTCCTCGGTGCCATCTCCATTGAGGATCTTGTTTACCATTCCCTTTCTGAAAGTAACAATTGGTTATACTCGCACCAGTTGACCATCACTTTAGAAATCCCCAGTCTCGTGCTATTTCCCAGTGCATCGTATTCCCTAGTATGGTTCGTCTTCGCGTTTGTCCCCTGTGTCGTCGTGTCGTCTGCATCTTTACATTTACCATCCCATCATACGCATCATACTAAATTCATGGCATTGTTAGCATTAGTCTATCCCGTTTTGTCCATAGCATTGCATATCACTGCATCTAAGGGCAAACTTTTCGGTTAACTATATTTAAATCCCTTTCACCATGATTTCTCGAGCCTACGTCGCTCAAATCATTAGATGAAGCTATTTAAATAGGGGAAACTGTAATACCCCAAATTTTACCCTTAGATTTAGTCGATTCATGTTGCATGATGTAACACCCATTTTAATTATTTAGTCACTTTATTATTATTTTAAAAATTATATGTTGGTGTGCCCTTTGGTGGGGGTGTATTTGATGATGTTTGGTGGGTGTCCCTAATGTGGGAGGACTATTGGTGATATTTTGGTGTGAAATATAGTAATATAAAAATAATAGTAACATTGGTGGGGGTGTTATTATTATTATTATATTTATTATATTTGTTACTATTATTAATATTATTATTATTTTGGTGAAATAATAATATTAGTATTATTATATTATTATTATATTATTTTTATTAATATTATTATTATTATTGGTGTGATAATATTATTATTATTATAATTATAATTATTGTTGGGTGTATCACTATTATTATTATTATGTTGAATATTACTATAATATTATAATAGTATTATATTATATTATATTATTATTATTATTATAATGATTATTATTATTATTATTATTAGAATTATTATTGGGAATATTAGTGGTTGGAATAAGTAAAATAAGAGGTGAAAGGGTTATTGGGAAGTTAGAATGGAAATATGAAAAGTCACGATAGAAACCGTGAGGAAGGAAATATGAAGGGGTAGCAAGGAGATATTAGAAAAGTTGGAATGGAGAGGAAAGGGATTACCATAGGCGTGGGATATTGGTGTGATAATAATAATAGTATTATTATTATTATTATTATTATTATTACTATTATTATTATTAGTGTTATTATTATTATTATTAAAAGTATTATTATGATTATTGGAGAGATAATAATATTATTATTATTGTTATTATTAATAGTATTATTATTATTAAGATTATTATTATTATTATCATTATTATTATTATTAGAATTATTAATATTATTATTATTATTATTATTATTATTATTATTAATATGTGGTATTATTAATATTAGTAAGATTATATTAGTATTATTATTATTATTAAGATTATTAATATTATATTATTTTATTAGTTATTATTATTGGGATTAGAATAATTAAAAAGGGAAATAGAATATGAGGGGTTAGGAGAGTTACGATACATTTTAGAAAATTGAGAAAAAAGAGCGATAGAAAGAGAGAAGAGGAAAGAACGAGGAAAGTGAAAAAGAACGAAGGAAAAAGGGAACGAAGAACGGAAGAGGAAGGAGAAGGCCAAGAGACCAATTCTAGGAGGAATTCTATCGATCGACCAATTGTCAAGGTAAGGGGGAAGAAATTTGATTGGGAATGGTTTATACATGTATAGGGTAGAGGGGATTCCTTAACCCCGTAGGAATTTATCGTTATATAAAGTTTTATATTGGCATGCTATGATTATTGTTGATGTTGGGGGATTGATGAATGCTGATGATGCATTTTGGGGTATATATATATATGGTGATGATGTTACTGTAGTATTGATCCATTTTGTTGGATTGTTGATGTTACTGTAGTGTTGATAGTAACTAGGAATATAAAGCTGATGAGATTATGTGTTGTTACCGTAGTGTTGGCAATGACCGTGATTATAGCTTTGGGAAAAGTTATGTGTTGTTTCCCTATAGCGTCGTTAATGACTATGGTTAGGACCTTGGTGAGATTCAGAGTGACTCTGAAATGTCGGTAATGTACCGTAATGTCGGTTCTAGAGTAGAAATTATAGGATAATTGGTAAGTATAATATCTATTGGCATGTTTGTGATTGTGGATTGATGTTGATGAATTATTGATTTTGGTGTATAGGCTGAGGTGTTGGTTTAGGGAGGTTCTGAGTAACCTCAGAGACTTTTGGTGAGATGTCTGAATTGGTCTCGTGTGATCCTTCTAGCCTTGCTGTAGTGTGAAAATGATGAGTATGGGATATAACTTGTGTACTTGGGGATAGTACGCGTTTCCCTTAATATTGTTGGTGAGCAATTAGTAATGTATATGTGTGTAGTGATCAGTAGGATCGTGTATCCCCGAGTGGGGGGGGGGGGACGTAGTTATATCCGGTGTGATAGTATGAATTCGTTTACTATCTGATTGATTTATATGGTGTTGGTGTAATATATCTATACATATGCATTGTTGTATGATGATATGATCAGGAGGATCGTGTGCACTTAGCGTGCCAGAATATAATAATTATGCATTGGTGTCTTGCATATCATGGTGTTTTGGTGGGATGAATCATGTCTCAGGAGGAGCGTAAGTGATTCATCCGTACTCCTTTGTGGAGAATGGTGGGGGATAGATCATGTCTCAGGAGGAGCGTAAGTGATCTATCCAGGTTCGATTGAATGAACCAATGAGTCGGTACCGCATGCATGGTGTTGAGTTGCATAATTGCATTATAATATGTTATATTGTAATTTGAACAGTAGGTTCGTTATATGGTGTTGTTGGGGTGAATAATTGATGTGTTGGTGTGTTTTACTGCCTTATGACATGTATTACATTACCATTATATTTTTGATCATGATTTCTCACCCCTTGTTGTTGTTGTGGTCTGTGCTTCTTCGGAAGTACAGATAATCCAGGTGCTTAGCTAGCTTGGATATTGGTGTGACTGTCGAGTCTAGGATGCTCTGATACGTAGCACGGGACTTGGGCATTTTTATTGTTTCATGTTGAACTCCTATTTTTTTCCTGCGAACGTATCAAAATTTTTATTTAATTGTATTATTTAAATATTCCGCTGTATTTGGAGAAAAACCTTTTTTATAAGGAAACGTGATTTTTATGTGATATCCCACTTGGGAAGGAAACTCTGATTTTTATTATGTTATTCATATTTTATTTGTTTTGGGAAGTGGGGTGTTACAATTGGTATCAGAGCAGGTCGGTCCGTCCGGCCAGTGTTGTTGAGTCGAGTTGAGTCTGTCCGTTATGATGTAGTTGAATATCTTTTAACCTGGTGTTGTTATGTTTTGAGCAGTATGGCAGGAAGGAACGATGCTGCATTAGCTGCTGCTATGCAAGCAATGGCGCAAGCTGTTGCTAATCAGAATCAAACTGCAGATGCCCAATTCAGGAGTTTGGCGCAGTTTCGGAGCAACAAGCCGCCAACGTTTGAAGGAGGAATTCTGGACCCAGAAGCTGCTCAGAAGTGGCTGAAGGCAATTGAGAAAATCTTCAGAACTATGGATTGTACTGATGAGCAGAAGGTGAGGTTTGGTACTCACATGCTGGAGGGTGAGGCTGAAGCTTGGTGGGACAATAGTCGCCAAAGATTGGAAGCTGCTGGAACTGCCATTACTTGGGAGGTAGTTCGGAAGGGTTTTCTGGAGAAGTATTTTCCGGAAGATATTCGGAGTGCTAAGGAAATTGAATTCTTAGAGCTGAAGCAGGGTAGTATGACTGTAGCAGAGTATGCTGCTAAGTTTGAGGAGCTGGTGCAGTATTGTCCTCACTATAATGTGGAAGGGGCAATGACTTCTAAGTGCTTAAAGTTTGAGAATGGACTGCGTCCAGAGATTAAGCTGGGGATTGCTTGTCAGAAGATCAGGAGCTATCCTGAGCTGGTAAGCAGGAGCAGGATCTATGATAACGATAACCGGGCAAGGATTGCACACTACAAAGCTGTTAATGACCGTAAGGGTAAGCAGAGGTTTAGTGGTACTCCTTATGGTGTTGCTGCTGATAAGGGAAAACGTAAAGCTGTTGTTGATAAGAAGCCTAGAGATGGGAGAGCATCTGCTGAAGGGAAATGTTTTCGGTGCGGTGGTATGGGACACCGTGCTAATGATTGTCCTAATGAAGCCAAAAAGTGTTTTAAGTGTGGAAAACCAGGTCATGTGATAGCTGACTGCAGAGCAACTATGCCGACCTGTTATAACTGTGGTGAGAAGGGTCACATCAGTACCCATTGTGAGAAGCCGAAGAAGCCTCAGACGTCTCCGGCTGGTGGAAAAGTGTTTGCTTTGGCAGGAACTCAAGCTGCCAGTGATGAGCGTGTTATCAAAGGTACTTGTATTATCAATAATATTCCTTTAACTGCTATTATTGATACGGGTGCAACACACTCGTTTATTTCTGTGGATTGTGTGGAGAGGATAGGATTGGTGCCGTCTACTCTGGAGAGACGAATGACTATTGAGACACCCTCTATAGGTTCAGTGACTACTTCTTTGGTATGCCTGAAGTGTCCGCTGACTATTTTCGGTAGAGAATTTGAAGTGGATTTGATTTGTCTACCACTTGGTAAATTGGATGTTATTCTGGGTATGAACTGGTTAGAGTTCAACCGAGTCTACATCGACTGTTTTCGGAAGGAATTGTTGTTCTTGACCCCTGAAGAGGAAGCTTTAGCAAGTTCTTTGTCTAATAAAGAATTGAGGGCCTTGTTGGAAGATGAAACTAGAGTGTTTGCTTTATTTGCAACTTTATCGGTAGATAGCAAAGTGTCAATGGAGGAATTGGCAGTGGTGAATGAATTTCCGGAAGTGTTTCCTGACGACATTACGGAATTGCCTCCGACGCGAGAAGTGGAATTTGGTATTGATCTTGTTCCTGGTACGAGGCCTATTTCTATGGCGCCGTACAGGATGTCTGCAGTGGAATTGGCTGAGTTGAAGTCTCAGATTGGAGAATTGTTGGATAGAAAGTTTATTAGGCCAAGTGTATCGCCGTGGGGAGCTCCAGTGTTGTTGGTGAAGAAGAAGGATGGTAGTATGCGTTTGTGCATCGATTACCGTCAGTTGAATAAAGTGACGATTAAGAATAAGTATCCTCTCCCGAGGATTGATGATTTGATGGACCAGCTGGTGGGAGCTCGTGTGTTTAGTAAGATTGACTTAAGGTCGGGTTATCATCAAATAAGAGTAAAAGAAGGTGATATTCAGAAGACTGCTTTTAGAACTCGATATGGACATTATGAATATGCTGTAATGCCGTTTGGAGTGACTAATGCGCCGGGAGTATTTATGGAGTATATGAACAGAATTTTCCATTCTTATTTGGATCAATTCATTGTAGTGTTTATTGATGATATATTAATTTATTCTAAATCTGATGAAGAACATGCAGGACATTTGAGAATTGCCTTGCAAGTGTTGAAGGAAAATAAATTATTTGCTAAACTGTCAAAGTGTGACTTCTGGTTGAAGAGAGTGAGTTTCTTGGGGCATGTAATATCTGAAGATGGAATAGCGGTGGATCCGTCAAAAGTAAGTGCAGTATTGCAGTGGGAACCGCCGAAGACAGCGACAGAAATTAGGAGCTTTCTGGGTTTAGCTGGTTATTACCGCAGGTTTATTGAAGGGTTCTCTAATTTGGCGTTGCCATTAACTCAGTTGACGAGAAAGAACCAAGTTTTCGTATGGGACGCTGCTTGTGAAGGAAGTTTTGAAGAGTTGAAAAAGAGATTGACTACGACACCGGTGTTAGTGTTACCGACTCCGAGTGAACCGTTTGTGGTGTACTGTGATGCGTCTAAGATGGGATTAGGAGGAGTTCTTATGCAGAATGGTAAGGTAGTAGCATATGCTTCGCGGCAACTGAGAGTGCATGAGCGAAATTATCCTACTCATGATCTTGAGTTAGCTGCGGTTGTTTTTGTGTTGAAAATTTGGAGGCATTACCTGTATGGTTCAAGATTTGAAGTGTTTAGTGATCATAAGAGTCTGAGATACCTGTTTGATCAGAAAGAGCTGAATATGAGGCAGAGAAGATGGTTAGAATTTTTGAAGGATTATGACTTCAGTTTGAGTTATCATCCGGGAAAGGCCAATGTAGTGGCAGACGCTTTGAGTAGAAAGACAATTCATATGGCAGCTCTGATGGTGAAAGAAATTGAGTTAATTGAACAATTCAGAGATTTGAGCATGGTTTGTGAAACTACTGCAGAGAGTGTAATGTTGGGTATGTTGCAGGTAAATAATGACTTCTTGGATATGATTAGAGAGAATCAGAAGTTGGATGTGAAATTGGTAGATTTGATGCCTGGAGTAGGAAGTGACTCCGATAGTGACTTTAAATTGGATAGTACAGGTGTGTTGAGATTTAGAGGCAGGATTTGTGTACCAGATGATGAGGAACTGAAAAAGCTGATTTTGAGTGAAGGACACCGTAGTAATCTGAGTATTCATCCCGGAGCTACGAAGATGTATCATGATTTAAAGAAATTATTTTGGTGGTCTGGTATGAAAAGAGACATTGCTCAATTTGTTTATGCCTGTTTGACGTGTCAGAAATCGAAGGTAGAACACCAGAGACCTTCTGGATTTATGCAACCGTTGGAAATTCCGGTTTGGAAATGGGATTGCATTTCTATGGACTTTGTTACAGGATTGCCAAATACGGCGAGAGGTTTTGATGCTATATGGGTGATTGTGGATCGGTTAACGAAGTCTGCACACTTTGTGCCAATTAATATTAGTTTTCCGTTGACAAAGCTGGCGGAGATTTATATTCGGGTAATTGTGAAGTTACATGGTGTTCCGTCCAGTATTGTGTCGGATAGAGATCCGAGGTTTACTTCAGAATTTTGGAAGAGCTTGCAAGAAGCTTTGGGTACTAAGTTGAAATTAAGTTCAGCTTATCATCCACAAACTGATGGTCAATCGGAAAGGACTATTCAGTCGCTTGAGGATTTATTAAGAGCTTGTGTATTGGAAAAGGGTGGTGCGTGGGACACTCATTTATCATTGATTGAATTCACGTACAATAATAGTTACCATTCGAGTATTGGAATGACACCCTTTGAAGCTTTGTATGGGAGGAGGTGTAGGACTCCTCTGTGTTGGTATGAGACCGGTGAGAGTGTGGTGCTTGGACCAGAAATTGTTCAGCAGACTACTGAGACGATTCAGATGATTCGTGAGAAAATGAAAGTGTCTTATAGTAGGCAGAAGAGTTATCATGATAATCGGAGGAAAGAGTTGGAATTCTGTGTAGGTGATCACGTATTCCTAAGAGTTAACCCGATGACTGGTGTGGGTCGGGCGTTGAAGTCCAAGAAGCTGGATCCTAAGTTTATTGGACCTTATGAAATTTTGCAAAGAGTTGGTGCTGTGGCCTATAGGGTGGCGTTGCCGCCGGAGTTGTCGAATCTACATGATGTGTTTCATGTGTCGCAATTGCGAAAATATGTTTCTGATCCATCTCATGTGATTCAGAGAGATGATGTTCAGGTTCGGGAGAATCTTACTATTGAGACGATGCCGTTGAGGATCGAGGACCGTAAGATGAAACAGCTCCGAGGGAAAGAGATACCTTTGGTGAAGGTAGCTTGGGGAGGTGCTGCAGGAGGCAGTGTGACCTGGGAGTTGGAAAGCAGGATGCGAGAAGCGTATTCGGAGCTATTTCCATCAGGTAATTTTCGAGGACGAAAATAATTAAAGTGGGGGAGAGTTGTAACACCCATTTTAATTATTTAGTCACTTTATTATTATTTTAAAAATTATATGTTGGTGTGCCCTTTGGTGGGGGTGTATTTGATGATGTTTGGTGGGTGTCCCTAATGTGGGAGGACTATTGGTGATATTTTGGTGTGAAATATAGTAATATAAAAATAATAGTAACATTGGTGGGGGTGTTATTATTATTATTATATTTATTATATTTGTTACTATTATTAATATTATTATTATTTTGGTGAAATAATAATATTAGTATTATTATATTATTATTATATTATTTTTATTAATATTATTATTATTATTATTGGTGTGATAATATTATTATTATTATAATTATAATTATTGTTGGGTGTATCACTATTATTATTATTATGTTGAATATTACTATAATATTATAATAGTATTATATTATATTATATTATTATTATTATTATAATGATTATTATTATTATAATTATTAGAATTATTATTGGGAATATTAGTGGTTGGAATAAGTAAAATAAGAGGTGAAAGGGTTATTGGGAAGTTAGAATGGAAATATGAAAAGTCACGATAGAAACCGTGAGGAAGGAAATATGAAGGGGTAGCAAGGAGATATTAGAAAAGTTGGAATGGAGAGGAAAGGGATTACCATAGGCGTGGGATATTGGTGTGATAATAATAATAGTATTATTATTATTATTATTATTATTACTATTATTATTATTAGTGTTATTATTATTATTATTATTAAAAGTATTATTATGATTATTGGAGAGATAATAATATTATTATTATTGTTATTATTAATAGTATTATTATTATTAAGATTATTATTATTATTATCATTATTATTATTATTAGAATTATTAATATTATTATTATTATTATTATTATTATTATTATTATTATTAATATGTGGTATTATTAATATTAGTAAGATTATATTAGTATTATTATTATTATTAAGATTATTAATATTATATTATTTTATTAGTTATTATTATTGGGATTAGAATAATTAAAAAGGGAAATAGAATATGAGGGGTTAGGAGAGTTACGATACATTTTAGAAAATTGAGAAAAAAGAGCGATAGAAAGAGAGAAGAGGAAAGAACGAGGAAAGTGAAAAAGAACGAAGGAAAAAGGGAACGAAGAACGGAAGAGGAAGGAGAAGGCCAAGAGACCAATTCTAGGAGGAATTCTATCGATCGACCAATTGTCAAGGTAAGGGGGGAGAAATTTGATTGGGAATGGTTTATACATGTATAGGGTAGAGGGGATTCCTTAACCCCGTAGGAATTTATCGTTATATAAAGTTTTATATTGGCATGCTATGATTATTGTTGATGTTGGGGGATTGATGAATGCTGATGATGCATTTTGGGGTATATATATATATGGTGATGATGTTACTGTAGTATTGATCCATTTTGTTGGATTGTTGATGTTACTGTAGTGTTGATAGTAACTAGGAATATAAAGCTGATGAGATTATGTGTTGTTACCGTAGTGTTGGCAATGACCGTGATTATAGCTTTGGGAAAAGTTATGTGTTGTTTCCCTATAGCGTCGTTAATGACTATGGTTAGGACCTTGGTGAGATTCAGAGTGACTCTGAAATGTCGGTAATGTACCGTAATGTCGGTTCTAGAGTAGAAATTATAGGATAATTGGTAAGTATAATATCTATTGGCATGTTTGTGATTGTGGATTGATGTTGATGAATTATTGATTTTGGTGTATAGGCTGAGGTGTTGGTTTAGGGAGGTTCTGAGTAACCTCAGAGACTTTTGGTGAGATGTCTGAATTGGTCTCGTGTGATCCTTCTAGCCTTGCTGTAGTGTGAAAATGATGAGTATGGGATATAACTTGTGTACTTGGGGATAGTACGCGTTTCCCTTAATATTGTTGGTGAGCAATTAGTAATGTATATGTGTGTAGTGATCAGTAGGATCGTGTATCCCCGAGTGGGGGGGGGGGGGGGGGACGTAGTTATATCCGGTGTGATAGTATGAATTCGTTTACTATCTGATTGATTTATATGGTGTTGGTGTAATATATCTATACATATGCATTGTTGTATGATGATATGATCAGGAGGATCGTGTGCACTTAGCGTGCCAGAATATAATAATTATGCATTGGTGTCTTGCATATCATGGTGTTTTGGTGGGATGAATCATGTCTCAGGAGGAGCGTAAGTGATTCATCCGTACTCCTTTGTGGAGAATGGTGGGGGATAGATCATGTCTCAGGAGGAGCGTAAGTGATCTATCCAGGTTCGATTGAATGAACTAATGAGTCGGTACCGCATGCATGGTGTTGAGTTGCATAATTGCATTATAATATGTTATATTGTAATTTGAACAGTAGGTTCGTTATATGGTGTTGTTGGGGTGAATAATTGATGTGTTGGTGTGTTTTACTGCCTTATTACATGTATTACATTACCATTATATTTTTGATCATGATTTCTCACCCCTTGTTGTTGTTGTGGTCTGTGCTTCTTCGGAAGTACAGATAATCCAGGTGCTTAGCTAGCTTGGATATTGGTGTGACTGTCGAGTCTAGGATGCTCTGATACGTAGCACGGGACTTGGGCATTTTTATTGTTTCATGTTGAACTCCTATTTTTTTCCTGCGAACGTATCAAAATTTTTATTTAATTGTATTATTTAAATATTCCGCTGTATTTGGAGAAAAACCTTTTTTATAAGGAAACGTGATTTTTATGTGATATCCCACTTGGGAAGGAAACTCTGATTTTTATTATGTTATTCATATTTTATTTGTTTTGGGAAGTGGGGTGTTACACATGACATTTCATTTGTGCATCAGCTAGCTATTAGCAGGTTACATAGTTTATTTCGTTTTGCAGGAACCGTGTCTGGTACACTTTAGCTGTTAAAGGGAGAAATTATCATTTACACATTGTTTACTGACAATCTTTAAAGCTGAGTCGTCGCCAGGATTTTTTTGAGTAATTATAGCTTCTGTTTCATAGTTCCTCATTTCCTTTGAAGATAAACAGAAATTCACGGTATTTTCGTATCAGGATGTTCGAGATACGGTAATTATTCCAATGGGTCGAGTCTCTATCACCAGTGGATTTCTGAGACATTTATTTTGTCATATGGGTTGATTAAGTTGAGATATCCATTTGGGTTGGTTCAAGTCGGTGCAAGAACCCGTTCTGCGGAGTTTGGTCTCAATAGGCATTTATTTCTCTGTTTCTTCTGCTACCTGCCACTTAAGTTTCTCAAAAGGAAAGCGGTACAAAGTTGGCTCAAGTCGGGGTTTTTCATATTTATTTAATTGAAGTTTTTGGCCAAGTTGGTTCACGATAGGGGATTTATTCATCAGAAACATAAATGGAATTTTTGGCGCGGAATAGTGTTGTTTTGCTGTTGATCTGCTTTTCTTTGTTTCTTCCCATTTTAATCCGTTCAAGGTCATTACTTCAAGTGTGATTTAATTTGGGAATGTTTCGGAATAATTGAAGTTATATCGGTTATGGGGAGCAATACATATTAGAGTGACAAGGTTGATTCGACTGATTTGTGGGATTTATTCATGTTGAGTTGTACGGTGAATTAAGCTTATTAGTCGAGTTGGGTCGGATTATATTTTATCGGTGGATTTTGTTCGGAGTCACTTGACCATTCGGATTTAATCGGATTCTTGTTGCTAAGCTAATTAAAGGGAATCGGAAAGTGGTCTTGATAGAAAAACATTGGGATTTTATTCATAATATTTACAAAGAGAAAATTGAATTTGAATAGGAAATATTATTGAATTTTTTTTCATAGATATTTTTTTATTACAAATTACAAATGAAAATATACATTATTTTTTATCCTAAATTCTATCTTCCTAAGTGGTCTTCATCTTCATGCCATTCTTCATGCTCGACTTTTCCGATTAAATTCTCTGAATATCCAAATGTTCTCTCGTACCTTCAAAACCGACACAAAGCAGAAAAATAAGAGTAAAATGTTAGATTTATTGTTGACACCCTCAGAAAAGTCTCATCACCGACTGTCGGGAGGGCACGACAATTGTCGCAACCAACTCCCACTCTAATTCTCGGCCTCAGTGTTGAATTGGTAGTATTCGTTCTTTTCGGGATAGCCGAGAAGAAGAGAAAAAGAAGGTAGGCCGAAAAATGATTTTTGCCGAAAAAGTGATTATCCAACCAAACAGATCACTAACAGAATCCAATCCAGATATCCATTCCTATCATGTAAATTTTATGGATATCCAGCTAGATAAAACGAAATCCGAATCTGGATAGCAGCAAGTAAATCTGGATTAACTGCAAATCCCAATCACCAATATCAAACAAATCCAAATCGTAAACAAGATCATATCAAATCCATCAAAAGAGTAATGCGAGAATAAAAGCCAAGTCAAGCAAATCGCCAGATCAGCGAAATTCCAGAAAAATAAACAAGGTCTAAGATCCACAGATTAGTCGCAGAAAAGGTGAATCCATCAACATATTTTTGCCGGCAAAATCGCTGTCAACGTTGTAACAACACCGCAACAAACAAAACCAGTTCGATTTAAATCTACAATACCCACAAACATTAAACCGATCAACAAGCCAAACAGACTCGAACCGGTTCCTCAAATCTGTTCTAACTAAAACCAGCAGATTAAAAATCAATGCCAGGAATCCGCCGTAATTTTCGCAACCGGATTCACAAATTAAAGCCCATAAACCCAACATAAAGAGGATATATAAGAGAAATATACGAACCCTAATGGTGGGTGGAAGCGGCGCCGGTGCAATCGAACGGATTCAGAACTCTAAGAGGTTCATCACTATCCAGTGGACTCAGAGAAATCCAAAGGATCTCATCATCATTATCCTAGAACTGAAGCAGAAGAGGAAAACAAATCCACTCATCACCGAGAGTTTGCGGCGGCCGTAAACTCCCTTAGAGGCTCACTACCGCTTCGTGAAACCCGTTACCATCAACGTCAAAGCCCCACCAACAGCCGTGACTTTTTCATCAGAGACGAAAAGGTGAGTTCGGACTGTCAATAATTGTGTTTAGTTTCTGTTTTGATCTGTTTCAGGTAGCACGGCGGTAGGAAGGTCAAGAAAATTTGGACTGTAACCATGGCTACTGGCGGCGGCATGGAAGAAGAAGATGCGAGCTCTTCTTAAACAATACCCTAATAAAGCTAATTGAAGCTAAACAGCAACAAAAGTACCACCCGTCTGTACTCGTTTTTTTAGTATTTTATGGTATATTTTTCTTTATTTTTTTCTTTTTCTTTTCGTTCTTAGTGATTAATTTGTTCTGTATAGTGGGATGATAAGTAGAAACATCTTCCTAGTTATTCAAAACTAAAGTCCTCTTTTATAATTAAAGATAAATTTTTTTTTTTATAATTAAAGGTTTGATTCTTTTATGAAAAAACTTAATCCTTGTTTTAAAAATTCAACTTTTTCTTAATTTAAAATGTAAATGTTCTCTTATGATTTAAAATAAACCATTTTTAAAAAAATGAATTTAATCATTAGATTAACTTTCTTAAAAAAAAATATAAAAATTTATTTTCTTTTAGAATTAACCATTAATTAGTGGTTATCTAAAACTTTATTGAAATTTTTAGTGAAAAAACTCTAAACCGTTTTTAATTTTCTAGTTGGACTTTTGTTTTAATCTCTAAATCTTAATTAAATCCCTAACACTTTCCGTCATTGCTCATCAAATCTTCCTCATTTCTCATTGGGTTTGACTATTTGGTTTCGTTGGTTTCCATATCTCTTTCTCAATCATTTTTGTGAGGCAATCGTCATTTGTACTTCGTTTTATTATTGCATTTTTGGGTTGTAATTTACGTGAGGCTGTCGTCGCGGTTTATTATTCTTGCATTTTTGGATTTTGTAATTTACGCGAGTGGCCGTCGCAATGCTTATTATTTTACAACTTTCTTTATTTACCGTACTTTAATTATGCCGCTATGATATATTTTGTCTGTTTACATGTTTTACTGTTATACCATCCGAAAGAACTAGGTCTAGCCGTTTGACCACCGAGTCACTAGTCCTACCCTTTGACCGTTTCAAAACCTTATTTAGCCTAGGCGTCCCGCCGTGGACGAAAATACCATTTACCCTAACATTAGGTCAAAGAGTCGCCGTACTCTGTTTTAGGGTTTCCCGCCGCATAATACCTAATTTAACCCTAATTTCAATTAACAAATTCAACGTAGAAATAGGAGTTTTAAGACTCCACGTAAGCGCTTCCTTAAGAACGCTTATTCCCTTGAAGCCTTGACCACAGTCAAGAAGTTTCTAACCTCCCTTTCAAGGGGAACTACAATTACTCTGATTCCATTCTCATCAAGATATGTAGGCACAAGATGCGACGTCTTGCTGAGTAAACTTATGACTAACCCTTAGGTATTTAGGTCACTCTATCCCTTAGCTCAATATATATTAAAACAAATAATAAAATAAAATAGCAAAAATAAACAAAAGGTTCCTGTAGAGTACTACAGAAGTTTAGGGTGCTAGTACCTTCCCTAAGCTTAACCAACCCCTTACCTAGGTCTCTCCCCGCATTATGTTTATGATGCAAAAATAGGTTTTCCTTCTTTTGACCTTTCCCTTTGGATAAATCAAAGAGTGGTTGTGAATTAAGAATTGTGATTCAAACTAATTAATAGTCTGATATCCTATTTCAACCGCAACATAATGGCTCTAACTTGGATTTAATCGACGAGTATGCCACATACCTCTCTCAAGCGGAAAAGATTCTACATCTCTCAATTACATTATGGGCTAGGAGGATTACATCTCAACTACTTAGATGAATCACGTCTAATTCTCTTGAGGGAGAATGAGAGTTTGAATTAATCAGTTTTTCTAAGTTGAAAACGATTTTAGGGAGTTTATCCTAAGGATACAAGATTTAAATCCTAAGCTGATCAACTTGAAAAGTTAAGGATCAAGCGGGGGAGAAATGATGCAACTGAAAATGCGCTGTATACAACTTATGAAGTCATATATGAGTTTTTCCCTTGGACATAACATGCATGAATACATTATAGGGAAACATATATGAACAATAAGCATTACAGTCATAATTTATGATTGAATAATCAGTATATAAGGCATATATCATAGTCAACTCATAAGATGAGATATTATAAGATACCAAGTCAAGCCTAGATAAAAGCTAAGAGTGCTATTGCGCACACAGATAATAGAAACGGTTGACATAAATCACGAATAAAGCTCTATGTCCTCGTTAGACAACTGCCTATCTTAGCAAATACGACCGATTAAGTAAAATCAATAATTGCTAAATAAGCCAGATATGACTTGATAATAACGTATATGATTTAAAAACAAAGGTAATTAATTATGAGATTCAAATTCTAAATTGGTTAGTATTTAATAGAAAATTAAGAATCAAT
Organism: Lathyrus sativus; assembly: GCA_963859935.3. NCBI lineage: Eukaryota > Viridiplantae > Streptophyta > Magnoliopsida > Fabales > Fabaceae > Lathyrus > Lathyrus sativus. Next base: position 680,817,997 of record OZ012738.1, on the reverse strand, counting down.
TTTTATTTTGATAAAATAAAATAATACGTTAAATTAGATTATTTAGCAATAAATATCTTGGTAAATTGAGAGCAATTTTTATTATAAAAACAAAATAAGTCTTATTTAAAAAAACAACAAAAAAAAGCACAAAGGGAAGTAAGTTATAGACAAGAAAAAGGGGGGTCCACGGTAGACCCCTGATCAGCTCATCTTCTTCGCTCGATCGGGGTGAGTCAACCGATTGACTCAGATCAAAGGTCAGGAGTGGAGGTGCATGGTAACACGGACGGGGGGCACGCACTAGATCAGGTCATAACAAAACAAAGAACACGAATGAAGAAACAACTCAAAATTCACGCATTTCTCTCTCTCTCTCTCTCTCTATCGCAACTCTCTCTCACACTTCTCACATTCCAGCTCTAAACCCTAGATCTGTGTTAATGACCACCACGAACAGCGGCGGAGGCTTAACTCTCCGTCAATGATTCAAATTACTCTGTTCACCTTGATCTTTTTCTCGTCTCCGTTCACCTTAACAATACTCAAAAGAAATCCATAGGGTTCCATGAAATACAGCGATTTTCAGTCATACAAGCATGAATCAACAAACAATTTAACATACAGGAATTATTAAGAGCCAACTAGAAAAAAAAACTTGACGAAAGATAAAGGGTTACGAGATTGCTCAAATGGAAGGCCTGGGCGTAATGACGGTGACGAACAACTTCCAGTGGCTTCGTGATGGCCTTGGGTGCGTGGTAAGGTTTTGTCCTCCTTCTCCCTTTTTCTCCTTCGTGTCTCTTTTGTCGACTATTGCTCCTTCCCTTTTATAGGGTTCACGCATTAAAGTTTTCAATGAATGCGCCATATTTGTTTTCTTAAAGGGGAAACCTGTTATGATTGATAAAGAAATTCCCAATTCCAAAATATTCTGTTTGAGGTAAATTTGGAAAAAGGATAAAAAAAACCTGCCAATTTGAGGGGTATCCCGTTTGATTATGTTTGGGAATCAACTGTTAAATGCGAATTTGAATCAGTCTTGAAGGATTGGATTTCAAAATTGATTATGTTAATGGGCCTTCTGTATCTAATGCGAGATTTAGAATGCCAGGGATTACTAGCATATGGTGAGGAAATGACAGCTCTTATAGATGCTTAGATCCAATTGTTGATAGCATAGGCTTCCATAGAGCTACGAACTTGTGATATGCTTATATTTCTTCTTGCGAAACTTCTTGGCTAACTCCGCATTTGTGAACCTGTATGATACCTTCTAAGTAAAATGATAAAGCTTCCATGTGAATTCTTATGTGATAGCTTAGTACTATTTCCTTTTTAGTTTAGGGTTTATTTCGAAACTGCAACCTGGAAAAATTTCTTTGGTTTCAATGTCGTTACAACGAAAATTAAAGCCTTTGATAAAAAGAAAAAGAAATGCATGCTTATGCACTTCATATTGCGATTATCGGCGACTCTTTTAATTATTCTCGAATTCCTAATATGTGACGTTATCATGAAGTTATACAGGTTGAAATCAAGTGATCACATGAGGCGAGACAATGCCATCAGAGCGGTCTTGGAGTACTCATGGTTTTGAAGTTGCGCCTTAGGAGCTAGAATGTAGTAGGAAGTTTGTAATATGTATTCTTGCCTTGTGAGACTTAGAATTTAGACATCTCTAACCTTGGCACTTCACGCCTTGTCTCCAATGTATTATGAAAATGTTTTCGAATAAGAAAAACTCTTTGTACCTAGTTACTGTTTCACAACCCAGAGATGGTTTACCTGGTTGTGGCCCATCCGTGATTGGAAATTTGGTTGCAAATTGGAAATGAAACATGTCACATAAATATTGCCATCATCTTAATTTAATTCATGGCCTGAGTTTAGAAGGTTTGGATTGTAGTATGGGACTTTAAACATGCAATTGGACTTAAATTGAATTTCAACCCGAAACTTCGTGAAGACATAAATTTCGAAACCCTTGGAATTGAAATTAAACCTCATGATAACTTGCGCGTCTAACGCTTTTGTTAATAATACGTATGAAATCGAACTCTAAAGAAATTCTAAGAATGAACCTTCCCACTTTAGCTCGCTTACTAATTGTCCACTTGAATAATTTGAACTAAAACCTTATGAACCAAGTCTTGACGTTATATAGAACTCCGTAAATCAAATCATGCCACCTTAATCTTAAAGAATCTGTAACTTTACTTTCACACCCTGACTTATGATTTCTTCCAAGTCCTTTGCTTTGATAAGCTCCCTTTATTCAAGCTGCTTCATTTTCTATGTTAATATTATTCTTTTGAATATTGTATAAACACACAGAGTTATTGTTCGTATTGTGTGAATATTTCATTGTACTCAAATTTTGTGTTAATCTGCTTACTAAAAGCAATCATTGTAAACACAATCTGTAAACCTCAAATCTATTTGAGTGTTTTCCTTGAGTGACCAGAGTTTAGTCTGTATACTCAAGAAGACAAAGAAAGTTGTATTTGTGGTGTTTATAATTAGTTTGGTTATAATGGACTAAGTCCTTATTGAGAAGGCGAAATCACCTTGGTATGATGGACTAGAGGTAGCTTAGTTAACCATGAACCAGTATAAAAATAACGTGTTATTTTTATTGTTTGCATATTTGTGTTTTGAATCGGTTTTGAAAAAGCCTTGTTTTTTAGAACCCCAATTCAAACCCCCATTTTCTTGCGTTTCTTGCCACCTTCACTCATGAATATGCATTTTTAGAGTTGATATTGTTTGGTGTTTCTTCTTGAATGTCGTAACATTTATTTGTTATTGTGTATGGGGAACGATGTTGTGGATAACAGTGATAAATTCATGGTGAATATTTTCGTGAACCTTTGGGTGATAATTCATGTTGTTGCAAGTCATGTATCATGGTGTACGAACTTCAGCCCAATTTTAGGGTGCTTTGGTCCTATGGAGTGGATTTAGGAGTGACTAGCTAGTTTCATATGGGAATCGGTGAAGCGTTACCTATGGCGATGGCAATGATTTGGTGTGCTCTGGTCCCATGGTGGGGATTCAGGAGCAAGATGAACCTGAGTGTGGAGTACATTGCATACATGTTTGCATATGTAGTTAATTGTTCACGATGTTGTTGATTGGCTGAGAACATGTACATGTTGTTATGAATGTGTGTGAGATTATGTTGTTATTGATCGTGTAATAAATGTATGCTTGTTGTATATTCTCTACCTTATAATTCTTTATATTGAATGTTGTTTCTTACCTCATTTGTTTCATGTTGTCCACCAAGGACATCTTGAAGATACTCAGGAGTGATCCTTATTGGTGTATGTTGGAAAATGGCTCATTGGAGCTACATTTCCCTTTTATTTTATTCACTTGATAATACATTAGTGCTTTACTTCTATGATCGTGTAACATCAGGGACGGGAGTTATTATGTTTTCAAAGTTGTTGTTGCTTTTTGTTATTTTGGACTTTATAACTTATTTATGAAGTTGTGTTGAAAAATGCCTTTTCCACTATGTAGTTTCAAATGATTTGATGTGTTTTCGAAGGATTGTCGTTGGTGACACCTTAAATTGCCGTGTAATGCTTTATTTAAAAGTTTGGGGGTGTAGGGTGTTACACTGGTAGGTCCCCATGTACTCAAGATGATTGGGTATATGGAGAACCTTGAAAGGTTGGGTTTTCCTCTCAAAATGGAGCTTGCAACTAATTTGATCATGCGATTCTTGCCCAAGAGCTTCAGTCAATTTTTCCTTAGTTTCAATATGAATGATATGGAAAAAAAAGAGTCTTCCAGAGCTTCTAGGAATGTTAAGAGCTACTAAGAAGATTCTGAAGTCAAAAGGGAAGTCCATTATGATGGTCAATAATGGAAAGAAGCAGAACAAAAGGTCCACCAAGAAGGGTGGTAAAGGTAAAGGCAAGAAAGTTACCATACCCAAACCTACTGCTCATGCTTTAAAGTCTACTGGAGGTATAAAAAAGGAAAACACTTTCTCCTATTATGGTAAGACCAGCCACTGGTAAAAGGCTTACAAAAGAAGAGAGAAGTGGAACGACATTACCTCGCTCATGAATTGATGAAGGATGCACTCTTATGTAATAGAAATTCCAATGAAAGTTATAGCAATAGTATAGTAAGTGCATGCAACAATTCATATTTAGAAAGATTTGAGATATGAAGTATCCTTGATTGCCTTTGAATGTTGGAAAATGGCTCGGTCACAAGTGGTTTTTTAAAAATATCCGCAAGTTGATTTTTACTACCAACATGCTCAATTACGACATCCCCTTTTTCAACATGATCACGTAGGAAATGGTGAAAAATCACAATACTCTTAGTGCAAGAATGTAACACCAGATTTTTAGTTATATTAATAGCATCAGTGTTGTTGCACATAATATGAGTACGTTGAAGTTTTATATCAAAGTCAAGTAATTATTTCTTAAGCCACAAAATTTGAGTGCAACAACTACCGACTGCAACGTATTCCACCTTGGCGGTTGACAAAGCAACGAAAAATTGTTTCTTGCTATGCCAACTTAATAAGGCATTTACAAACATGTGGCATGTTCCACTAGTACTTTTCTTATCCGATTTGTAACCGATAAAATAGGAATCGGTGTAACCAACCAAATTATAATCATTTCCCTTAGAATACCAAAGCCCGTAACTAGAAGTACCATGAAGATACTTAAGAATACGTTTTAAATCTTTTAAGTGAGATTCTTTGGGAACTGATTGATACCAAGTGCACATACACACGCTAAATATGATGTTTGGCCTATATGCAGTTGGATATAGAAGAGAACCAATCAAACCTCTATATTTATTCACGTCTACATCCTTACCATTCTCATTCCTTTCCAAGTTACCGTTTGTAGCAATAGGAGTATCAATAGACTTTGCATCTTCCATGTCAAATCACTTTAGCAAGTCTTTGCAATATTTGGTTTGACATACAAATGTGCCTTCATTTAGTTATTTGATTTGAAGACCAAGGAATTAGTTTAACTCCTCCATAAGGCTCATTTCAAAATCTCCCTTGATAATCTTAGAGAACTCTTCTACAAGTTGCATATTAGTTGATCCAAAAATAATATCATCGACATAAACTTGAATTAGAAGAGTTTGCTTTCCTTGGCGCTTAATTAATAATGCAATATCTACTTTTCCCCTTGAGTGTCCTTGATCAATTAAAATTTTACTTAATCGCTCATACCAAGCCCTAGGGGCTTGTTTGAGACCATACAAAACTCTTTTTATTTTGTACACATAATTTGGATACTCATGACTTTCAAAACTGGGGGGTTGAGCTACATACACTTCTTCATTAATATAGCCATTTAGGAACACACTTTTCACATTCATTTGAAATAACTTAAACTTTTTAGCGTAAACACAGTCTAGTAGAAAGTGTATAGCCTCAAGGCAAGCCACTGAAGCATAAGTCTCCTCATAATTGATGCCCTCCTTTTGGTTATAGCCTTAAGCCACTACCCGGTATTTATTGCGGGTTATCACTCTGTTTTGGTCAAACTTGTTTCTAAAAACCCATCGGGTCCCAATTACTTGATGATTTTTAGGACGAGGGATAAGGACACAAACATCATTTCTTTTACATTGGTTCAGTTCATCTTGCATGGCCATAAGCCAATGCTCATCAAGTAATGCATCTTTAGCATTTTCAGGTTCGACTTGAGAAACAAATAAAAAGTGATAACAAAAATTTCTTATCTTAGAGCGCGTTGTCACGCCTTTGGTGATATCCCCAAGTATGTTGTCAATAGGGTCATCTTTTGATGTTTTCCAAATCAAAGGTAGATCTTCCACTGTAGTTGGACTCTCAACTTTCTCCTCTTCATGATCGTCATATTATTTCTTCTCATGTTCCACCGCATTAGGTTGATCAATTCTTTGTTTGTATCACGTGAGAACTTCTTGTAAAGATACACCTACATCATGAAAAGAAACACCTTTCCCAGCATCTTTTGGGTAAGACTCATCAAACGAAACATGTACGAACTCCTCAATAATAAGTAATATCTTGTTATAAACCCTATACACTTTACTAGATTGTGAGTATCCCAGGAATATACCCTCATCGAATTTTGCATCAAATTTACCAAGATTATCCCTTCCATTGTTCAAAATATAACATTTATATCTGAAAACGTGTAGATCAGAAACATTAGGTTTTCTACCTCTAAGTAGTTCATAGGGGTTTTTGTCTAAAATAGGACTTATTAGAATCATATTCATGACATAAAAAGCCATGTTAATGGCATCGACCCAAAAATACTTAGGCAAATTACCTTCATTAAGCATAATCCTCGCTAAATCCTCTAAAATCCGATTTTTATGCTCCACAACACTATTTTGTTATGGAGTTCTATGAGCGGAAAAGTTATGATCAATGTCATGTTTGTCACAAAACTTCTCAAAAAGGTGATTTTAAAATTCTCCTCCATGATCAATTCATATGGAAACGATTTTCAAATTTATTTTATTTTGGGATAATCTAGCAAATTGTTTAAAAGTCGGATAGGTCTCATCTTTACTAAACAAAAACAACACCCAACAAAATCTTGAGTAATCAATCATCTACAATAACAAAGTCATAATTATTTCCACCTATGCTTTTGGTCCTTGAAGAGCCAAAGAGGTCCATATGGAAAAGCTTAAGAGGTCTCGAGGTAGAAACACGATTTTTCTATTCTAAAGAGAAATAAGCGCAAATGTGAGAATATTTTTCACTTCCCAATCATGTGAGCACAATTTCCAATCACTAGCATCCCACTATGCTTCTGGTTTAGGTAATGTGACACCTCCATTATTGGTCATAGTTATTTCATTCGGAACATTTTTGATGGCATTCCATATACCTTTATCAACAGAGTTGACAAGAATACGCATACAAGCTTCCCAATATTCATAATTATTGTCGGTGAAAATTGGTTCTCTATTGTACGTTCCCTTAGGTTCGGCAGTCATTCTTCTAAAAATTAACTCTTAAACACAAAATTAACCAGACCTTATGATACCTATTATTAGACGATAAGCTTTGATCTAGAGGGGGTGGATATATCACAAATTTAAAATTTAAACTTTTGGTAAATATGATTTTCAAAAGTTTTATGGCACAGTGGAAACAATCTGAATCAAATTGTCTAACCGAACCTACTATTAAAAGGCTCGGATATGCGTAAAGTAACACATTTGAATGATAATTAACATAAATGGTTCAACAAATATTAATTATAAATCAACTAAATACTAAGCTACACGTAGAGCTTATTTCCAATTATCAAAAATCAATTAAAAGCACTAAAGACAATTTATCAAACACCTTGTGTGCAATCGGTAATGTTTAGAAATTTAATTTATCTTTTTGAAGTTAAAGCAAATCATAATCAAAGTTATTATAATTCTATCAAAAACCCTTAATACAAAATGATATCACTTCATGCTCAATCCCTCTTCTTCACTTTCACTTTCTGAATTGCACAATTTTTTCTAGTTTCATCATGACATCTTAGCTTTACCAACATCAACATCATCATTCAACTTATTCTTTCATTTTACTTTCAATTTTTTGTTTTTTTATGGAGTTTTCTTTTATTTTCTTAAAGAATTTGGCCTCCAAATCTTATTCAGACACCTTTTTTGAATTTCTCCGTTTCAGCCTCAATGCACGTGCTTCAAGAGATGCTTGCAATTCTTCAAGCTTCACCTGTGACAAATCTTTGGACTTCTTAATGAACACAGTAATGTGATCGAACTTGGCAGGAAGATCTCTAAACACCTTTTCCACTTTATGAAATTCAGAGATATTTTCTTCACATGATTTCATCTTATTTATCAAAGCAATATATTTGAGAAAAACTCAGCAATAATTTCATAATCATTCATCTGCTAGTTCTCATACGGTTCTCTCAAATACTTTCTTTAATTTCTCATATCCACCATAAAACTTCTTGAGAGTATCCCAAACATCCTTGGTTGTTTTTTGCTTGATAATTTTCTCAAATACAATCGAATCCACACATTGATGGATCAAGAATAAGCCTTTCCCATCATTCTTGCTAATTTCACAATGAGTTGATCTTTGCACCTTAGTAGCATTTGTCTCCTAGGTTAAGAATCCATCATACACAATTTCAAGCACATATTGAAATATGAATATTACTTTCATCTACGCACACTATCTATCATAGTTTCCTCCTTTGAAAACAGGTAGATTGGTTGGGAATTGGTTAGAGGTAGTACTTCCATTCATCATGGTTAGAGATTGGGGACATAACCACCACTGTTAATACCAATTTGTTGGTTAACGTGTGTCTCGAGTTATTAAAAAATTATGATAAAAGAGATATTGAGAGAGAGAGAGAGAGAGAAGTATATTATTGGAATGGAATTCAGGAATTAATTTTTACAAAAACGTGTTACATCCTTTATATAAGATCATACTACTAACTAACTTCTAGTTAATAACCTCATACATAGTTAGCATTAATCACATGCATAACTATTAGTAACCACATGCAGAAAACTGAATTGCACATCTAATAATTTTATACATTTTTTAATATAATAACTCAAAACACTTAAAATTCAAACATAAAATTTATTGGAAGGGTTATTGATCCATAATTAATGGTCACATAGTCCTTTACTATGCATAGTCACATGAAGAAAAGAGAAGTATATTTGATAATTAATTGTTGATACTTCGACGATGGTTCTCGTTTGCATCAGTTCAAAGGCAAGGATCAACTGAGAATCAACCTGAAGTTTAATTTGGTTGAAGATGAGATAACTAGGTTTCAAAAAGCATATATTGGAATAGTGGAGAACCCGAGTTTAGCATACGGAATGCAAGATATCTTTCATTTCGAAGGGTATTTTTTTCAATTAAAGTGATTCATTTGGGTGATAATTTATGTCTTCTATAGGATCAGGAAGAAGGAGAGACGAAAACTCTAATAGAGGAAAGCAGAGAATGGTTAGGCTAGTGGTTCAAAGAAGTAAGATTATGACAACCTAGTGATGTGGATCCTAAAAGAACCACATGGATAAGATACTTTGGGATTCCATGTCTGCATGTTCTCTAAGATTCTTTGAATTCTTAACATCCACTATAGAACATTTTATTTGCTATGATGATAACACGTCTAACCAGTCTAACCAATCCAAAATGGATATAGCAAGATTCATGGTCGGAACTAAATGTGTAACGGTGATCGACAAAACTCTCAACATTCAAATCAATAAGAATATCTTTAAAATTAAAATGATGAAAGAAGCACAGTCAGTTGGCTCATCAGCAAAAGAAAAAAAAAAGAACAGTTAGGGAACCGGTGGCTCATCAGTTGAACAATATTTCTATTTTTTATTTTATTTTTAAATTTTTATAACTGATATACCTCTTATTTGAATTGTCTTAGGAGGAGGGGTAGTTTTCTTTTGTTATGTTGTGGATTAGAGTATCTTTTTACTCTTTTCATTTATTCTCTTAGTATGAAATCATTGCTTATAAAAAAAAACAATTACAATAATATTCTACATATGTTTTTTTAAAAAGCCATTCAAAAATATATGTTAGCTTAATTGACACTGACCAAAGTTGTTTGTAGAATAGTTTTTTTTTTGTTAAAACTAAAAGTGAAATTTTCACGAGGATTAAAATTAAAATTTGACAATTTAATAAAAAATAAAAGCTATTAGAAGTAATTCATATTTAGTTGTACTATTACTTAGCCCCTAAGTTTGTTAGAGGGTATTTTAGTATTTTATCTTATTCTAGTAACCCTAGTTTTAGCTTATAATAAGGGTTGCAATCATTCTAATGTTGAGTGAGTTGTGTAGCCGTCAATCTCTTTAATAGAATATTTCCTATGTTCATCATTTATTCACCTTTGCACCAACAATTGGTATCTAGAGCTCCGGTTCGGTTTTATTTGGAAACACGGGAAACACGAGTGAACATGAGGTCTTGTATGTTTGATTTTGTTTCTTAGATTCGTGTTGAATCTTGAATAAAATCTGATCAGAATTTTAATTTTGTGGGTTGGGAAACACTGTGTGAGAAATCTGTGTAAACTGTGCAAGGTAGAAGATGAACGGAAACGGCAACATGAACACCAAACTTCCAGTATTTGACGGTAAAAACTAGAATTGTTGGATGATCCAAATGCGTGTATTGTTCGGTGCTCAAGATGTTCTAGATCTTGTCAGTGATGGTTATATTCCGGTAGCAGCAGATGCAATGGATGAACAAAAAAACACGCAGAAGGAAGTAAGGAAGAAGGATCAGAAAACATTGTTCTTCATTCATCAATGTGTGGATGTAAATGTGTTTGAGAAGATTGCAGATTCAACGACAGCAAAGGCTGCGTGGGACACACTGGTGAGATGTTATGGTGGTGACGCATCAGTGAAAAAGGTGAAGCTTCAGTCCTTGAAAAAGCAATATGAGAATCTCAACATGAAGAATAATGAGAAAGTATCTGAATACATCTCCAGAATGATTCTGATCACTAATGAGATGAAGGCGTGTGGAGAAACTCTTTCTGAAGAAGCAATCATGGAGAAAGTATTGAGATCCCTTACCTCTCAATTTGATTACATTGTGGTAGCAATAGAACATTCCAAAGATCTGAGCACCATGAGAATTGAAGATCTGCAGAGCAGTCTAGAAGTGCAAGAGTTGCGTTTGACTGAGAGAACTTCTGAAAAGGAAGTAGAGCAGCAGGCTCTAAAAGTAACTTCTGATAGGATGTATCAGAAGCAGTTAGAAGCCAGGAGAAGATCTGTTGGTGGTCAGAAGTCAGAAATCTCAACCTCTGATAGACAAAAGAATGCTCATAAGGGAAAAGAGAAGTATGACAAGAAAAAAAATCCAATGTTACTATTGTAAGAAGTTTGGTCACTTTGCTAGAGATTGTTGGTCAAACAAGGAGAGAAAATCAAAAGAAGCAAATATAGCCAGAAGTTCTGATGACGAATCTGTGCTATTGATGGCCTTTGAATCTGATGATATAGATCTGATAGATTGGTGGTATATGGACACTGGCTGTTCAAATCATCTTACTAGAAACAAGAAATGGCTGGTTGACTTTGACTCTGAAAAGAGAACAAAGATCAGATGTGCTGATGACAAATATCTTAATGCAGAAGGTATGGGAAATGTCAGAGTGATTCTGAACAATGGGAAAACAACATTGATTTAGAACGTGTGGTATGTACCTGGCATCAGAAGCAATCTGATGAGTGTGAGACAATTAATTGAGAAAGGTTTTTCAGTTACCATGAAGGACAATCTTCTGAAGCTGTATGACTGCAATCAGAAGTTGATTATGGAGTCAGAACAGGGAAGGAATAGAACATTCAAGGTGAATATCAGAACTGCAGACTCAAAATGTCTTAGTGCAACAAGTGCTGAGAAGGAGAGTGAGTTGTGGCACAGAAGATTCGGTCATTTGAATTTCAGAAGCTTAAAACATCTGAATTCAAAGAAGTTGGTACATGGAATTCCTGCAATTAAGAAGTCTGAAAAGTCATGCAAAGTTTGCATGGAAGGAAATCAACCACGATTGCCATTTGCGTCAGAAGCTGCTCCAAGAGCAAAACATGCCTTGGGAGTTGTACATTCTGATGTGTGTGGTCCATTTCCAGTAGCATCGATTGGAGGGAATAAATACTTTGTGTTGTTTGTTGATGAATTCACAAGAATGACATGGGTATCCCTTATTAAGTTTAAACACAAGGTGTTTGATGAATTCAAGAAGTTCAGAATGAAGGCAATCTGACTCTAGTGTGTTTATATGTTGATGACATACTGCTGACTGGAAGTTCTGAACAGGAGATAACCAAGTTCAAGAAAGTTCTGATGAATGAATTCGAAATGACTGATCTAGGAAAAATGACATACTTTCTAGGGATGGAGTTCATATATTCTGAGAAAGGTATCATTTTGCATCAGCTCAAGTATGAATTAGAACTTCTGAAGAGATTTGAACTGAAGAATTGTAAGATTGTTGTCACACCTTCTGATACAAATCAGAAACTGGATTCTGACTCTGATGGAAAGGATGTGGACGCTACAACCTTCAAACAGTTGGTTGGTTCTCTGAGGTATTTGTGCAATACCAAACCTGATATTTTCTATTTTGTTGGGATGGTTAGTAGGTTCATGAGTAAACCTAAGTGGTCCCATTACCAAGCTGCTGTCAAGATTCTGAGGTATATCAAGGGAACTCTGAAGTATGGAGTGTTATTTCCTTCTGGAAGAAAGAATGAGTCAGAACTTCTGAGTTATTCAGATTTTGATTGGTGTGGAGACAAAGTTGACAGAAGAAGTACCTCTAGGTATTTGTTCAAATTTCTGGGAGGTCCCATTTCTTGGTGTTCCAAGAAGCAACCTGTTGTGACATTATCAACCTGTGAAGCTGAATACATTGCAGGTGTTGTTACTGCATGCCAAGCTGTGTGGATTCTGAATCTGTTGCAGGATCTGAAGATTAAAATAAACAAATCTCTGAAGTTAATGATTGACAACAAGTCTGCAATCAATCTTGCCAGAAATCCAGTGTTGCATGGGAGAAGTATACATATTGAGATCAAGTATCATTTTCTGAGACACCAAGTTCAGAGTGGAGTGTTAGAAGTTGTACACTGCAGCACTCAGAAACAGTTGACAGATGCTCTGACGAAAGCTATCAAGACTGATCAATTTCTCAGACTAAGGGATGGAATTGGTGTTACAAGCTTTGATAGAATATGAATTAAGGGATGGTATTCGAAGTAATTCATATTTAGTTGTACTATTACTTAGCCCCTAAGTTTGTTAGAGGGTATTTTAGTATTTTATCTTATTCTAATAACTCTAGTTTTAGCTTATAAATAGGGTTGCAATCATTGTAATATTGAGTGAGTTGTATAACCGTCATTCTCTTTAATAGAATATTTCCTCTGTTCATCATTTATTCACCTTTGCACCAACAAAAATATTTATAACACAACTATTTTATACATATGATAATAATAAATAACAAATAAAATTAGGTAAAGAGTACTAAGCCAATAAAAGGTTATATATATATATATATATATATATATATATATATATATATATATATATATATATATATATATATATATATATATATATATAATGAAATTATATGTGTATGTTTGGGCAAGAAATATGTGGTGATAAAGAGTACAGTGATAAAGAAAATATTTGTTCTTTCTTTCTAACATATAATACTAAACAATTACTTACAATATTAAGATTATAGAAGAAAAAGAAACTATTGAGGTATATTTGATTAAGGAGTAAAAGTTGATGCGTTTGATTTGAAGCAGATTCAAAAACAAATTGCAAGGGAGAAAAGAAGAAAAGCAAGAAAAGAAAAGAAAAAGTAATATATACATGCAGCAGAATTATCATAAGAAAAGACAAGATAGATAAAAACAAATTGCAAAGATGGATAAAGCCTTAAATAATGTGGTGAGGAATAAAGGCAAAGATAATAAAAGAATAAAGGTATCTGAATTATTTATAAAAACTAAAGCATGTAATAAAAAGGAGAATACTTTTCCTACTTCCCAGTACGTAGAATATAGCTTTACAGAACAACCGTGACGATCTGCTAACTTTTCATTACAATTTTAACTCGTACAAGACAGTTTTATCAAATGGTAGTATGAGTTTGATATCACAATAAAAATATATATTTATGAGATGATTAAAAGGTCGTTTTTGGCGTACACTTGTATATAGGAAATACTTATTTGATACCTAAAGAAATGTATTAACTATATAAAAACATTTTTATTACGTTTTTTAATATGTTAAATTGATTTATTTATTTATTAATAATATCAACGGTAGTTCTCCAAACACGTGAATGTGAATGTTATGATGGAAAATTAAGACACAATAACACATAAAGACGCAGCGGATATAAAATTCCCTAGACTTGTACGAATCTTGTGGATCAAAACAAATATAAGACGGCAAATCGAACAAATAAAAACACAAAATAACACCGATATTTTTAACGTGCGAAACCCTTCAATATGAGAGTAAAAACCACGAGTCGTTCAGACCAAAGAAATAACTCTACTATAATTAATTAAGGGTACAATAGAGTCTTAAAGTGATTCACAAACTAGTGCTAATCACCGCAAATCACAAAGCAAACTATCTTACAAATAAGAATAAAAAATGCTGAAAATTTTCTCAAAATTGCAGCTTCAGTGTAAAGCAGATAACTCTCATCTCAAATGTTATTCTGAAAAATTGAACGGTCAAAAGTTAGATACAAGTGTTACAAACCTGCCTGTCAAATTTGACTTTGATCTGACGGCTAACGAATCGGAGATCGTCAATTTAGTGAGACTGGTTGTAGAAAACAAGAATGAGTTTCTCTCCTCTTTTCTCTCTTTTGTATCCTTATTTCTCTCTATCTCTTTCAACCCTAAATGAACCCTCTCTACTTAAATAAGTGAGACAAATGGACTAATCATATTCGGGTCTTTCTTCACATAGGAAGGGAGTCCAAACCCAACTTATTACTCATCTTCAACACTCCAAAATCACCAGAAGTATAAGATATAAAGAAATCCTTCCTTGTTGTAACATGCAATGTAGCACCACTGACAACTATCCACATGCTCTCTCCTAGTACAAGATTAACAAATTAAGGATCTTGAAGAATAACAAGATCATCACTTATAGCAGTAGTAACACGATCATCATCATAATCTTCATTGTCTCTTTGTTTAGACTTACCCTTCTTGCCTTTTTTTCTCTTTTCCACTGATAGTAATACATTTGTATGTGTCTTATTTTGTGACAATAATGACACTTAATATTCTTGTATCGTGGCTTGGACTTGCCTATGTTATTCTCCTTAACACCATTCGGTTCCTTATTATGACTTCTCCCCCTATTTTCAGTGACAAGTACCTTAAGTTGAGATGAAGAACCTTGTGTCTTCCTTCTCATCTCCTCATTAAGAATACCACCCTTAGTTGTTTCCAAAGAAATAACACCTCTAGAAGTAGAACTTATGATAGAAACCTAAAAGGTCTCTCAATACTTTGGTAAAGATAGGAAAGAAAATAGTATCGTAAGTTTATCATCAAATTCGATATTCATTCCTGACATCTGATCAAGAAGCTCTTACAATTCACTCAAGTGATCTAAAATAGAATTCTTCTCCCTATACTTCAAATTTATGAAGTTATTCAACAAGAACAATTTATTATTCTCTCATTTAGAGACATACAAGGACTATATCTTCTCCAACAAATCTTTTGCATATGTCTCATTAACAATATGATTATAAACATTATCTTCTACATATTGTCCAATAAAACCACATACTCGTTGATGTTCAAACTCTCATTCTTCACCACACATAAAATCCGGCTTTGCGGAACTAGGTAAGTGCAATTTCTTTATAAATAGTAAGTCTTTCATCTTTCCCTTTCATGAATGGTAATTAGAACCATTCAACAATACCATCTTCATCTTTGTATTTGACTCCATCATTTAAACAAGTAAAATAGCCATTAACCAAGAGCTCTGATGCCACTCTGATGAGAAATTAAGACACAATAACAAACCAATACACAACGGATATAGAATTTCCCTGACTTGTAGAAACTTTGAGGATCAACAACAAATATAAGACATCAAGTCGAATAAATAAAGTCACAACCAATGTTTTTAACATGGAAAACCCCTCAATATGAAAGTAAAAACCACGAGGTACCCAGACCAAAAAATAACTCCACTATAATAAATTAAGGGTGCAAGAGAGTTTTAAAGTAATTCACAAACTAGTGCTAACAACCGCAAATCACAAAGCAAACTAACAAATAAGAATAAAATAGCTTAAAC
Source organism: Lathyrus sativus (assembly GCA_963859935.3). Taxonomy (NCBI): domain Eukaryota; kingdom Viridiplantae; phylum Streptophyta; class Magnoliopsida; order Fabales; family Fabaceae; genus Lathyrus; species Lathyrus sativus. The sequence goes on along the minus strand of OZ012738.1, from coordinate 680,802,090 downwards.
ATTTCCCAAATTTGCAGCTTTAGTGTGAAGTAGGTAACTCTCACCTCAGACATTGTTCTGAAATATTGAACGGTCAAAAGTTAGATACATATGTTATGAACATGCTCTCCAAATTTGAGCATGACCGACGGTTAATGATCCAGAGATCATTGATTTAGTGAGACTAGTTGTAGGAAAATGGAATGAGTTTCTCTCCTCTTTTATCTCTTTTGAATCCTTATTTTCTTTCTATCTCTCTCAATCCTAAATTGATCCTCTCTACTTAAATAAGTGAGACAAATAAACTAATCATATTTGGGCATTTCTCCATATAGGAATGAAGCCTTAACCCAACATATTACCCATCATCAACAATCCATAACACCATAAGTATAAGATGTAAAGAAATCCTTCCATGGTGTAACATGCAATATCGCACCACAGTAAACTATCAATATGCTCTCGTCTGATACAAGATTAGCAAATTCATGATCACAAAGAATAACATGGTCTCTTTTGTTTAGAATTACCCTTATTTAATTTTTTCTCTCTTTTCCACTGATAGCAATACTTCTGTATGTGTCCTATTTTGTGACAATAATGATACTCTAGATTCTTGGATCAAGGCTTGGACTTGCTTATGCTATTCTCTCTACCATCATTCGGTTCCTTTTTATGACTTCTCCCCAATTTTCAATGACAAGTACCTCGGGTTGAGATGAAGAACCCGATGCCTTCTTTCTCATCTCCTCATTAAGAATACCATCCTTAGCCGTTTCCAAAGAAACAACACCTTTAGGAGTAGAATTTGTGATAGAAACCTAAAACATCTCCCAAGACTCTGGTAAAGATGGCAATAGAAATAGTCCCTAAAGTTCATCATCAAATTTGATACTCATTCCTGACATCTGACCAAGAAGCCCTTGAAATTCACTTCAGTGATCTGAAATAGTAGTCCCCTCCTTATACTTCAAACTTATGAAGCCACTCAACAAGAAGAATTTATTATTCCCTTATTTAGAGGCATACAAGAACTCTATCTTCCCCCACAAATTTTTTGCATGTGTCTCATTAGAAATATGATTATAAACATTATCTTCTACATATATTCGAATAAAACCACTTACCTGTCGATGTTCAAACTCCCATTCTTTATCAAATCTAGAATATGGCTTTACGTAACTAAAAACTGGTAAATGCAATTTCTTTACAAATAGTAAGTATTTTGTCTTACCCTTCCATAAATGGTAATTAGAACCATTCAACAATACCATTTTCATATTTGTATTTGACTCCATCATTAAACAAGTAAAATAACCCTTAACCAAGAGCTCTGATTCCACTTTGATGGGAAATTAAGAAACAATAACAGACCAATATGCAACAGATGTAAAACTCCCCAGACTTGTAAGGACCTTGAGGATATGTGATACCCCAAAATTTGCCCCTTCGTTTTTAACCATACTTGGCTTATGTTTCATTCATTTTGCATTATCATTGTGCATATCATGAAATTGGTTTTTGGGACATGGGATCAAGGTGTTTTGGTGCCCCAAGACCCCCTATTATTCCAAGTTTTTAAGCATCAAACATCAGAAGCTCCAGCATTTATTTTGCTTAGTGATTCGATATCGGGCCGTAATTTTCCAGCCAGTTATTTTGAGTGTAAAATGGAAAATCATAGATTATTTCAGGCATTATACAACTGCAATAGAAGCACTTATGTATCCTTTAGAGATCGAGCAGCCCACGACAGTGGAGATTGAGAGGAATAACAAGCTTTAAGGCCGAAAAAGAAGAACTCTGCAAAGAGAACAAGGAGTGGAAGATGGAGGTCTACCAGTTGGGTCATGCTCAGAATGAAGCAGTCTATGTATCCAAGGTGAAGACAGAGCTTCTAGCCAAAAGAGAGAAAAATCTATAAGAGGAGATCAAGAGTAGGGAGAGGATAGGCTAAGATCTGAAGAGTGTCAACAACGTGCTATAACAGAGAAAGAAAAATGTAGGCAGAGCTCGCCTCGAGATCTCAAAGTTCAACAGTCAATGCAACGCCACCGTAACGGCTCACAAGATGAAAGAGGATGAACTCCGCGACCAGATTGAAAAGTTGAAGCTGCATCTTGAGGGTAAAGAGAAAGAGTTTAGAAAAGAGTCATCTCATTGATGCAGAAGTGAAAAACAGCTTAAGGAGACTTTGTCAGCCATAGAGGAGCTTAAAGTCCAAGCGGAGGTGAAGAAGCCTAAGCTTAAAGACGCCTTTGGAGAAGATGCTTGGGAGTTACATTGTCGCTATCTGGAGGGGATCATGTACTGAAGGGGTGTTCTCATTCAGGAGCTGATCCAAAGACCGAAGCATCCTGACACCAAGAATTTATTCAAGGAGGTTCAAACCTGGTGCAAGGAGCATAATGGTTGGGAAGGATTATCCTTGGTGGATATTGATGATATGTTATAGTCGCTTTTATTCTTCTTATATTGATCACTGTCAGGCTTGTTGACTGGGGTCATTGACTTTGTATTTCATTTTATATCTGTTGTATTGACTTCAATTTTCTATTCAATCCATGAGCATCTTTATAGTGTTTTATCCATTGATAACACGAAAACGTATATATTAAATGCCATGATTTTATGCTACTAATAGTTAATTTCACCCCGATTTCTGACCTCTCCACGTTGTTTGTTAAGTATTTTTGCAGGTATACAAAGTTCAAACGCAAATGAAGCAAGACAAAGAAAACAAATGTTAGAAGACACAAAACAGAAGAAAAAGGACGAAAAAATAGCAGAAATGGGATTTTGCTGATATGACGATCGTCACAGGTCCCTCACGAGCGTCACGAACGTCATGTGCATCACGAACGTCATATATCCTTCACGATCATCACAATTGCAAAAACAGAATAACGTTCACTTATGAGAACGTGTCAACAGAGGCCCAGAAAATATGACCACGACTCCCTGGATTCTCTGACCCTCAACTGCACTTCCTGAGGTAGTTCACGTAAGAAACATCCACTATAAAAGGAGAGCTTGAGGACTGGAATAAGGGAGCCGCATTGAAGACCACGAAGTGCTGCCCAATTTACTACGAAAAGCCATTCTTTGTTCCTGCTTTATTTTTTCCATTATTTTCCTTTAAAATTCCAGTTGTACTTTTGCTTTTATTTTCCATACATTATTCGTCACTGAAGAATTAATCCTGCCAACATTGTGGGGATTATTCAAGTGCCGAAGTAGAATTGTTTACAAATTCATTACTATTAATTAAGTTTCCATTTGTCTTTATAATGCATGTTTACATATTCTGCTGTTTTCATTCAATTATGTTTGCTTTAAGATTTATGTCTAGCTAAACCATATCGGTATGTAATGAATTAGTAGGACGAGATTCAATAACATCCGGCATTATTCCACTTTTTCAAACTTGTTTATGGCCATAGTTTTTAATCTAAATTTATTAAACAAAACTTCGTCGCGACAACGAGAATTTGTTTATAGTAATCTCGCCACGATAGTGGGAGATTCATTAAGTTACAATCCGACATGCAAAAGCTAAGGCTAGGACCAGATAGTAAAAACTAGGCATTTATTTTAAATACAGCGAAAGCGCTTTAAAAGAAATTAGAACTCAATGGTTTTCAAAAAGCAATTTAAACCCCGAATGGGATAGCGAAAGCATACATTCCTCCTTAGAGTTGCGACTAGCATCAACAACCATCATGAGACGAAAGTCTTTAAACCGTTATTTTCTTCTGAAAACTATTTTGAAATTATTTAACCACGTCGGTGACTTGTCGAATCCTCAAAGAACTAAGGCATTGCATACCGATTCCCCGTATTAATATTCTAAGAAAACCTTTTATCCTTTCTTTAATTTAGCCTTTACTTTTGCATCTTTTCCCTTAAACCATATCCAACCTAGCTAAACATAGTAACGCCCGAGAACATGAGTTTGATTACGAGTCCTTGTGGGACCGATATCTTTTATTACTACGCGATAGACTGTGCACTTGCAGTCAGTTAAGGTTAGACTCAATAGTGTAAACCTTTGTTACGTAGTATAGACTAGGTTAACTATTTTATTTCCCTTTTACTCGTTCATCGATTGTATGCCAATTACTCGCTCACAAAGCGAACATTTGCTACCGACAATCGTCGAACTTGAGCGCTTCCTACACTTAGGAAGACGATTCGTAGAACACCAACGAAGACGTAATAATCCCCAACTTCTCGTTCACACTCCTATATCTGAAGAAGAATCAACGATGGCTGAAGGACCTCAGAACAAACCTCTGAAGGATTACACTACCCCATCTCAGCTAGAGCCTCATAGAAGCATTGCTGCCCCCGCCATCAATCGGAATGATTTCGAACTGAAACCATCATTGCTGTCAGCTGTACAACAACATCAATTCTCAGGAAATGCAACCGAGGATCCGAATGAACATTTAACGAAGTTTGTGCAATACGCAGACACAATGAAGGCAAATGGAGTAACTCCAGACGCAATAAGACTTCGTCTTTTTCCTTTCTCTCTTAGAGATAGAGCTTGGGCTTGGTTACAATCCTTTCCATCCAACTCCGTTACGACGTGGGAACAGTTAAAGAACGTTTTCTTAGCGCGATACTTTCCGCCAAGCAAAACTGCTATGCTAAGAGCTCAAATTAACGGATTTCGACAGAAAGATGCTGAATCTTTCTACGAAGCATGGGAAAGATTCAAAGATATGATAAAATAATATCCTCACCACGGTTTAGAAAACTGGGTGACTATTCATACCTTCTACAATGGGCTTCAGTATAATACCAGATTGACAGTAGACGCTGCCGCAGGCGGTGCACTTAAGGATAAGCCATACGATGAAGCCTATCAACTTATCGAAAACATGTATCAGAACCATTGCCAATGGGGAGGTGAAAGAACTCCGTCAGAGAAACCCGCAGCAAAAGGTGGGATGTACGAGATCAGCAGTCTTGAAAAATTTAACGCTAAGGTAGATGCTTTGACGCAGAAGATTGACAGTTTAACTGTAACGCCACCTGCAACTGTAGCTGTTGTAGCTCCAAACTGTGAGTTATGTGGAATCACCACTCATAATGCGCCCGAATGCCCATTATTGGCAGGAATTCCACCAGACCAAGTAAACTACGCTCAAGGTAATCCTTACGTGAACACCTACAACCCAGGCGGGAGAAACCACCCAAACGTTTCCTACAAAAGCAATAACGCATTGCAATCACCTGCTGCTCCACCAGGATATCAGAAACCAGCCGTAGCTGCTCCGAATGCCCCTAGAAAATCAAATCTTGAAATGATGATGGAAACATTCATAGCTACTCAAGCTCAAACGAACAAAGAATTCCTGATTCAAAACATACATACTAGCGAGCAGATTAAATAGCTAACCAGCAAAGTAGATGCTTTAGCCACCCACCACAAAATGCTTGAAACGCAGATATCATAAGTGGCTCAACAACAAGCTTTTGTAGCCGCACCCGCTGGTACATTTCCTGGACAGCCAGAACCTAATCCAAAACGTCATGCAAACACTGTCATATTAAGAAGTGGAAAAGAACTGGATGGGTTGATCGATCCTAGGAGTGAAAACTCAGCCATGCATCAGAAAACTGATAAATAAGCAGAAAAGGATTTTGAAACCGAAGAGAAGGAAGATAACGAGAAGGAGGCCGCAAAAAGTGAAAACTCGTGTGTGCCTCTACCGCCGTATAAGCCACCGATTCCTTATCCTCAAAGATTCATAAATTCTAAAACTACAGGACAATTTAAGAAATTCGTAGAACTTCTGAAGCAACTGAATATCACTATTCCTTTCACAGAAGCTATTACTCAAATGCCCTCATACGCTAAATTTCTCAAAGAAATCCTGTCTAACAAAAGAAAAATCGAGGATAATGAAACAGTTACACTTACTGCCGAGTGTAGCGCGATCATTCAAAATAACATGCCTCCTAAACTAAAAGACTCAGGTAGCTTCTCCATACCTTGTGTTATAGGAAAGTTCGTCATAGACAAAGCTTTATGCGACTTAGGAGCCAATATAAGTGTTATGCCCCTATCTATATGCAAAAAGCTGAATATGGGAGAACTAAGACCAACCAAAATGTCCGTGCAATTGGCTGACCGATCAGTCAAATATCCCGTCGGTATTTTGGAAAACATTCCAGTGCGCATAGGTCAATTCTACATTCCAACCGATTTTATAATCATGGATATTAAGGAAGACTCTGTTACCCTGATTATCTTAGGAAGACCCTTCCTATCAATAGCCGAAGCTATTATAGACGTAAAGAAATGCAGGCTAACATTCGAAGTAGGAGAAGAAAAGATAGAATTCATCCTCACCAAGTTCTTAAAAGCACCAGCCATAGACGACACATGCTATTTAGTAGATGTCATTCACGAATGCATAAGAGAGCTGGAGAAGGAAGAAACTAAATACTCTAAAATCATGAAAATCCAAATCCCTGAAATTCATGAAGACGACAATTGGCGTGCGCCATACAAGATGATAGTCTAAGCGAAATCTTAGCACTAACTCCTAATCACATGCCAAGACCGAAGAACCCAACTTTAGAGCTTAAAGAATTGCCTAAGACTCTCAGGTACGAATTCTTAGATACCGAATTCAAAAGACCAGTGATAGTCAACCCCGATTTAGGACAGTTAGAAACTAAGAAACTATTAGAAGTCCTAAGGAAATACCCAATTGAGTTAGGCTATAGTATAACTGACCTCAAGGGTATAAGTCCTTCCATTTGTGTGCATCGAATCATGCTAGATGAAGACTGCAAAACTTCTAGAGATCATCAGAGAAGGATAAATCCTATCCTAAGCACTATAGTCAAAGACGAAGTGAAGAAGTTACTAGATGCAGGAATCATATACCCGATCTCCGACAACCAATGGGTTAGCCCAGTGCACGTCGTACCTGTCGCTTCCGCAAAAGTAAGGTGCCGGCAAAACAGAAGAGTCACCACCTTTCGTTATTTATCCCTCAGAACGAGAAAGGAAACGATCGGAAAAACCTGACGAAAAGGTATAAGACAAGGTCATCGCAACCATTGTCTGGGTTCGGGAGTCGCTTACGCAAGGGGAAGGTGTTAGCACCCCTCACGTCCATCGTACTCGATGGGATCCACGCTTGTTGTGTTTATCTGACGGGTTGGTTTTACTATCTACCTATCATAGCTGGTCTGAAAAGAAAAGAAAAATGACTCGGCAAAGCGTCGCACTTTATGCCTACGTATTCTCATCAGAGAATGAGAAATCAGAGTCAACGTAGTTTGACTAACTATGGGTTACGGGGGAAGGTGGCTCGCCAATTGTGCCTACGTACTCTCAACAGATATGAGAGATCAGAGCTTACGTAGTTCGGGATAATACGACTTACGGGTTTAGATTCATCTATTTTTCCGAGTAGGGTTAACAAACAGTTCCAGCAGTTTGGTGTACGCAGCTCGACCCTTGGAGACTTAGGCGTTACCGTTTGCGGTAGAACTGAGAGTTAACGACACTCTTTTCTTCAGAAAAGCTTCCTTTGAATTATGGGCCCACGGGGCAAAAAGTTTGAAGTTTGTTTTCTGTCTTTTAGGGAAGAACTGTTTTTTATGGATGTTTGCAACCAATATCGCACTAGAGACTATGACCTGAGAGTGAATGCGTCGCATGTCACCCAAAGGGTGCCATACTAAACATCCGGACTGTTGAAAAGAAACTCTCCAACAATCCTTTCTCAAATAGCTTAAGGCTCGTAACGTACGACGTCAGTTAACCTTTATTACTGTATTTTAATTTGTTTCGAGATAAGAAGAGAGAAGGACAACTACGGGGAGACTATCAAGTCCTAATGTTGTCATGCCAAGGATTCATCCTAGGGTTGAGGTTTGAAACAAGGATCTCCTAGAAGTTATCATGCATAGGTTTCAACCTAAAGTTCTAATCATCACTTCCTTATCAAAGGAAGTGAGATTCCTAGGGGATCATGTCAATGATAAACAGAAACAGATAAAGCATCAGCTTAAACAGTAAACAGATATACAGTAAACGACTGTAAAATGCATGCAATGCAAGTAAGGAAGGAAATGTGTGTGGGGCATCAGCCTCCACAAGCTCATCTCAACCTCAAGCCCGATATGAATAACTGTAATCATACAGAAAACATAACATGCTATCAAGCAAACACAAGTGACTGTAATCATACAGAAGAAATGAAATGCCGTCAAGCAAAACACAAACCACATAGGCAAGGGAGCTGGGCTCTACCGAATACCCGCAAGCAAAGCCATACAGTAAAAATACAAGCAGAGGGAGCAACTCAACCTCTAGTGTAATCATGCTCCTAGCTTAACAAAATTTAAGCATGAACTTATTCTAATGCGTCAAGCAAATCAAACAAGTCACATCAACACATTTGCACAGAAAGCAAACAGACAGGAAAGAAAGCAGATCAACCACTCCCACAGCTTCACAGCAAAGCTCCTCTGACAGCAGTTCAGTCCTCAGTCTTCAACTACTCTTCAAGGCTATCATCTTCAATAGCAAGTATCAACTTGCTTCTTCAAGCTTCCAATTCACCAAACATAAGTATCAACTTATTCTCCAACTTCAAGCCTCAGCTTCTTCATCTGATCTCAACTGGATTTTCTTCACAAGTATCAACCATGATTATTTTAACATCAATTAAAATTCAACAAATGAAAATAAAATAAAAAATGCATGAAATATTAATATTTTTTATCTAAAAAAAACTAGATTCAAACATGAATCAATGGAAAAAAGAATGGAATTATTTGAGTTAGTTTTCATTTTTTTATGGATTATTTACTAAACTATGTAAAATGAAGAAATTAAAAGAAATTACAAGAAATTGGTGAAACCTACGTGGTAAATAGCAAATAAACCCAGTTTAATTCAATGCTGGGCCCAAAAGGGGGGTGTGAGAAGCAGCTGCAACCCAAGCCCGCGCGCCAATTCTCAGTTCACAAAAATTAAGAGAAAAAGTGTACACAAGAAGACTCGAACCCATGCACCTTTGGTATATGCAGCGAGCACACAAGCCTGAAGTTCTCATTAATCAAAACGGTGCGTTGCAAGGCTAGCTTACGTGGCTCAACGAGAGTACTAGGATGAAGAGACCAAGTCAAGTTCTTCACACAAACGGACAGAGGAGATTATCTCTTCTCCAATTTGAATCTCTGCAAGTATCAAACCTACGCGCGCAGCAAGGCCGTCGCCGGTGACTCCTCCGGTCACCCCTGTGCAACCCTAGATCCCTCTACACTCAACCATTGGCCATGATTTCTTGATGAAAGTTGACCAGAATTTCCTCAGGAATTCAATCATGCCGCTAGTTTATGCTAAAAACACATGGTTTGCAAAAACACGATCTCAACCGAAAATGGCATAACCCCTAACTTGTCTCTAACCATCAAATTAATTAACCAGAATCCATCTACATCCTAAGGGAACTTAACCACATGCTTCCAATGGATTAAAAGTGCATAATCAGAGAGATATTTCAAGAATTTAGAACCAACCTTGAAGCTTGGATTGCAATGGTTATGCGCCTCAATTCTCTTCCAAACCTTGCAGAATCCTTCAAGGAGTAATGGTGGATGATTCTTGATGCTTAATTCTGGTTGAAACTTCCTGATTCTCCAAAACGAATTTTCAACTTTCAAGCTTTTCCTTCACCTCACTCCAATGGCTTCTCAACAGAATTCTGCACTAGAACCTTCCTATCATGATCCAAATCCTATTTATAATGTGTTCTGATGGATATGAAGCCCAAACTAGGCCCAATTATGGATTTTGGATCTTCACTTTTCCTTCCAAATTTCAACATGGATGTGTGCCTTCAAGCCTTACTCTGGCTTTACTAAACTTCCAAACCATTCACTTAATCATTAAGGAGTGTAATGAAATAGTTTTCTTCCTTTAGTTTCAACATATGGAATGTATATGATATGTTTCTTACTTGTGAAGTAACCATCCAAATGACTATGTTATGGACCTCAAATCAAAAATGTGGCAATGCCAATCTTTCTAAAACATCAATTCCATTCAAAATGACCACAAATTTGACTTGGAAACATGTTAATCTCATTTACTTTGAATTTTCTCATTTTAATTCATTAAAATGGCTTTTATGTGAAGTTTCTTCAACCAATGCTTGATATAGTCCACATCAATGGACACTTGATGTTTAGACAAGCTAAAAACATCATTTTGAACAACTTTCATGTTGAACAAAAATTCATTTGAGACCTCTAAGTTGGTGAAAATGGCCTATGATCACAAATGACCTATAATCACCAAATGTCCAAAATACCCTTGACTTGTCACAACCATAACTTGAGTTCTACAAATCCTATCAAGGACTTCTAGTACTATCTAGAAAGATAAGAGGATAAGGAACAACATCCATGTTGACCAAAAGTTCATAGGAATCATCCTTCTTGGGAAAAAATTTCATGCAAACTGGGTAACTTTCAAGCTCCAAATTCACATTCCTCAGATGACTTGTAACTTGTCAAAGCCATAACTTGAGTTCTACAAATCCTATCAAGGGCTTCTAGAACTAAAATTAAAGCTAAGACCATGCTCTATAATAATCATGTTGGGGGCAAGATGATATGACAATCACATCTTGAGCTAAATTGCCTTGAAGATAGGGGTCAAACTAGGGGATTTTACACTGTCAAGCCTTAGAAACCCTAGCTTGAAACTTCTCAAACTCTTCAATCATGATGAGTTGACCTTGGAATCATCCTTATCACATCTCAATGTATCAATCCATGATCACATGGCTCTTGGATTAGGTCTCAACCTTCTTCAAATCATCAGTTGACTTAGGGTTGACCCAGTCAAACCCTAGCTGCACCAATCATGGCTGAGCCTTCTCAATCTTGCACAATGACCTGTCTAGGCCTCAAAGTGATCTTCAACACTTCTCATGAGCTCTATCAAGACCTCAAGTCCATCTTCATGGCTTCAGAATCATCTGATGATCTTCCCACAACTCTCAAGTTAGGAGACCTACACACTTGGCTTCAATCACTCTCTCTAAGGATCTTTTAACTTCTCTGGTAAGGATATCAACCCTTGAACACCTGAATAACATTCTCAGCTAGCCTCACAATCTTGTATAGCTCTTGATTGGTAATCATACCTCTTGATCTCATGCATACATATCAATGAAATGCAAATGATAATGCTAATATGAATGAAATGAAACACAAGCTAGGTAAAGAAAAGTTGAGCAAATTTTGGGGTGCAACAGCTGCCCCTATTCAAGCGGCTTGAACCTGACTGAGTGAGAAGCGAACGACTCTCAGACAATCAAGGTAAAAGACGGTTGAATACCAACAAACCCGGAAATTTGCCAACTGCACAAGTACACGGTACTCTGATGGGGACAACTCTTCAGAAACTGAAACAATAGCTGCACGGAAACTAGCTGGGGAGATACTGATCTGAATCTCCGTCAGGATAATTCTCTGATTTATCTGATATCATTGCATCCTCAAATCATCAAGGGATCACCAGTTGCATGATAACTGGTGATTTGCCGACCGTACGGGTAAACGATACTCTGATTGGTAGGAACATCTTCAAAACTGAGCATGACAGTTGCACGACAACTCTGCTGGGGGAATTGGTCACACGGTAGTCGGTGAAGGGCCTAATCTCAAATCTCCGTCAGGATGATTATCATATTTCACTGCAGCTTCTCCCTCAAGTCATTAAGGGATCACTGGTCACTCGGTAACCGGCAATGGATAGCTGATGTTGCCGTCAGGCATTCCGCGACACTGCGGCAGAAGGATTCCTCGGGACTCGTCAGGTCATTAGGAACTTTTAACAATCAAGCTATTTATGCCATTAGGCATTCAAGGGAATTTCCGGGCGTCAGCCGGACTTCATCAGTAAGCCTGGAATAGAATCTTCGGTCAATCATGAACCAAATAAGGATATACAATCTTTTGTCGTCAGGCACTCTGCGTCAGCTGAGCAAACTGCTTCGACATCGCAGCTAGACTTCATCAATAAGTCTGGGGTTTTGGCACCGCTGCCGGACTTCAATCATCAAGTCTTCAAGAGAAGTTTCAACTTTTTTGTTTCAAAACCTGCTGGGGATTTCACATCTCCGCTGGGGATTCTGGAGAACTATCGAGTAACTCTGCTTCGGGGATCCAGAAATCATCCTGGGTGAATCAACTCTGTTGAGGACTTCAAGAATCATCTTGGACAAATAACTCCGTCGGGGACTTCAAGAATCATCCTGAACCAGTAACTCTGCTGGAGATTTCAGGAATCATCCTGAGCAATCACTCTGCCGGGGACTCTAAGCACCAACTTGAACAACCAACTCTGGCGAATTCACTGGGGATTTTAAGAGTCATCTTAAGCAAACAACTTTGCTGGGGAATTCAAGAATCATCTTGAGCAAACCATTCTGCGGAGGAACACCTGCAAAACAAGAACGGTAACGACCTAGCTCATGTTTCATATGCATATGATTGACAATGGCGCAATGCTCCACACAGTGGAAATGCTACGCATTTTTGGGTAAATGCTATGCAATCATGCAAAATGCTATGACCCCATCAGTAAGATAAATGTTGGAGGGAAAAGCCTCCTGTCAAGGAGAAAGAGCCACTCTGGTGGAGGAAGGAATCATCCTGCTGAGGAAAACGATGTCAATCGCAGAAATAAACTGCACAACCTTCGCGGCTAAACCTTCCTGGAGGTACCGACTCCGGTGGGGAAATACAGCATCAACTACTCAACACTTTACTAGGGAAAACCAATCATGGCCTGAATGGCTTCCAAGGACTCGGCTCTCTTGAGGAACTGCCAGCTCGACTGGGGAAGAAGGAATCATCCTGCTTACTGGGGAGAGTACGGCTCTGTGGGGAATTTCAATTCCGCTGAAGACTTCAGTCTGCACTATTGAGAGCTGAACATTTGTGAATAGTCTTCTACGAGAAACTGCACACTGACCCAGTGTTGGGGAATGAATACACACTTCAGTGCCTGACTCAGCTGGGAAAATGATGATCCTGCCCAGGATACATCTGGTTAGGGAGAGAATATTCTCTGCTTGGGGGAGACATATCAATGCTTGCGGTCTCATGTTCAGACTCCGCGGGGAGATACTACTGAACTTGCTGGAGAAGAAGGAATCATCCTGCTTGGGAAAACATACGACATACTGCCTGGAATATGCTATACCTGCAACAACACAAACAAACAGAAAAGATACCCTTCTCAAAGGGACCTATCAAGGTTATCATCTTGTGACAATGTTCAAGTAATTAATTGTTTCAACAATCAGTGGCCTAGGCCAGTAAGTTTATGTATGCACATTTTGTCAAAAACATCGGCATTCTTTTTCGCAAACAAAATAGATAAATGCTAAACAAGCAAACAAAATTGCTGAATAGTATACATTTTATTGATAACGAACCCCTGAATGGGTGAAACTGTTTTACAACAGATGCAAGCTCCTGGAATGAGGAAGCTGCGCAAATATAACTATATAAATATACATCAGTATATACATAAATGTTGGCAATGAGGCGTAGACGAACACCATGAGTTGATCCCTCTATGACCCACTCGACTTCGATACTTCTCCGACGCTTCAGCTTCAGAAGAGATTGATTCAGGTAAACAGCCCTTAGGTCTTCCAAACCATTAAACAACGAAAGTCCACACGCGGAACGCAGTCATTTGCTTTTTCAAATCCCTAACTTTTGCCTGAATTGCCCTTCCGGGTTTTCGATTCACCGGGATACCCCGTTTTGCCAAAGTCGCCCTTCTGGGTTTTCGACTTTGCGGGTGTACATTTTTTCTTTTATATCCGTAATTTTTGCCCGAACCTTTTTCCTTTTTTATGGTTCGCCGGGATGCCCCGTTTTTGCCTGGATATTCTTTTTCTTTCCAGCAGGTCGTTTTTTTAAGCAAAGTATTTTTTAACTGCGTCCGCGTTCATCGGGGATGCAAAATCTTCACCATTCATCGTGGATAACAACAAGGCTCCTCCCGAGAAGACCTTGCTGACGACGTACGGACCTTCGTAATTGGGAGTCCACTTGCCCCGGTGATCGGAGTGTGGAGGAAGAATCTTCTTCAGGACGAGATCACCCGTCTGAAAGCTTCTAGGACGCACCTTCTTATCATAAGCTTTCTTCATTCGGCTTTGGTACAGACGACCATATGCAATTGATGCTAACCTCTTCTCGTCCATCAGGCTGAGTTGGTTTAGTCGGTTCTTAATCCATTCTGCCTCTTCGAGTTTCACATCAACCAAAACTCGTAAAGAAGGAATCTCAACTTCTAACGGTAGGACAACTTCCATACCGTACACCAGTGAGAAAGGAGTTGCCCTGGTTGATGTACGTACCGTTGTAAGATAACCGTGCAGTGCAAATGGAAACATCTCGTGCCAATCCTTATAGGTCACAACCATCTTCTGTACAATCTTCTTGATGTTCTTATTGGCCGCTTCAACGGCGCCATTCATCTTCAGCCGGTAAGGAGATGAGTTGTGATGTTCGATCTTGAAACTCTGGCACAACTCCTTCATCATCTTGTTATTCAGATTCGAACCATTGTCAGTAATGATCCGCTCAGGAATTCCGTAACGACAGATGATGTCCCTCTTTATGAATCTAGCCACCACCTGCTTGGTCATGTTAGCATATGAGGCTGCCTCCACCCACTTGGTGAAGTAGTCGATGGCTACTAGAATGAAGCGATGACCGTTAGATGCAGTGGGCTCGATCTTGCCTATCATGTCGATGCCCCACATGGAGAACGACCACGGGGAGGACATGACATTCAACAGGCATGGCGGTACATGAATTTTATCAGCATAAATCTGGCATTTATGACATCTCTTCGCGAATTTAAAGCAATCCGACTCCATCGTCAGCTAGTAATATCCTGCTCGCAAGATTTTCCTCGTCATAGCGTGCCCGCCGGCGTGCGTACCAAATGTGCCTTCATGGACTTCATCCATGAGCATACTCGCTTCCTTCTCATCTACACATCTGAGTAGCATGAAATCGTGGTTTCTTTTATACAAAACTCCATCAAGATTGAGATAAAAGTTTCCAGACAGCCTCCTCAGAGTCTTCTTATCCTGGGTTGACACTCCCGCGGGATACTCCTTAGTCATAAGGAAAGTCTGGATATCATGGAACCATGGCTTGCCATCGGAGGCTTCCTCGATCACAAAGACGAATGCAGGTCTATCAAGACGAGAAAGGACAATTCTTGGAGCTTCATTCCAAAAATTGACTTTATACATCGAAGCCAACGTGGCTAAGGCATCAGCCATTTGATTTTCAGCCCTGGGCACATGATGGAGTTCCACTCGATCAAAGAACGGAAGTAGCCTTCTGGAATAGTTCATGTATGGCACCAAATTCGTTTGACGAGTCTCCCACTCCCCTTTAATTTGGTTAATCACAAGTGCTGAGTCACCATATACATCTAGGTTCTTGATTCTCAAATCAATCGCTTCTTCTAGACCCATGATGCATGTTTCGTACTCCGCTTCGTTATTGGTGACCAGAAACGTCAGTCTAGCGGTGAACGGGATGTGGGATCCATGGGGAGTTGTGATGATCACCCTAATGCCACTTCCGTAAGAATTAACCGCCCTGTCGAATATCAATTTCCATTGGGATTTCCTATCTGGACCCTCGTCGGGCAACGGCTCATCACAATCCTTCGCTTTGAGAAACATGATGTCCTCGTCAGGGAATTCAAATTTCATCGGCTGATAATCCTCGATCGGCTGTTCGGCCAGGTATTCAGACAATACGCTTCCCTTGATGGCCTTCTGGGAAACGTATTGAATGTCATATTCCGTCAACACCATTTGCCATCTGGCAATCCTGCGAAAGCGCTTGCTTCTCGAAGACGTACTTGATCAGATCCATCTTCGAAATTAGCATGGTTGTGTGATTGAGCATGTACTGTCGTAAACGTTTGGCAGTCCAGGCTAGTGCGCAACACGTTTTCTCCAGCATCGAGTAACGAGACTCACAGTCTGTGAACTTTTTACTCAAGTAGTAAATGGCATGCTCCTTTCTGCCCGTCTCGTCGTGCTGACCGAGAACACACCCCATACTATTCTCAAGAACTGTCAAGTACATGATTAGGGGTCTTCCGGCCACTGGGGGTATCAAGATCGGAGGTTCCTGTAGATATTGTTTTATCATATCAAATGCCTTCTAGCAATCCTCGTTCCAGATAATCGCCTGATCTTTCTTTAACAGTTTGAACATCGGTTCACACGTGGCCGTGAGCTGAGAAATAAACCTTGCAATGTAGTTTATTCTGCCCAGGAAACCACAAACTTCTTTCTCGGTTTTTGGCGCTGGCATTTCTTGTATTGCTTTTATCTTCGCAGGATAAACCTCAATGCCTCATTCACTCACAATAAACCCCAGTAGCTTTCCGGACCGTACTCCGAAAGTACACTTGTTAGGATTCAGCCTCAACCTGAACTTCCTAAGCCTCTCAAAATGCTTCAGCAAATTGACCAGATGTCCCTCCTCCGTTTGGGACTTTGCAATCATGTCATCAACATAGACTTCAATCTCATGATGAATCATATCATGAAACAAAGTAACCATATCTCGTTGGTAAGTGGCCCCTGTGTTCTTCAGACCGAAAGGTATTACCTTGTAGCAAAATGTTCCCCAGGGTGTAATAAACGTAGTTTTCTCCATGTCCTCCGGCGCCATCTTGATCTGATTATATCTGGAGAAGCCATCCATGAACGAAAATACGGAGAACTGAGCTGTATTGTCGACCAACACATCGATATGAGGCAGCGGGAAATCACCTTTAGGGCTCGCCCTATCCAAATCCCGATAATCAACCCACATTCGTACCTTACCGTTCTTCTTCGGTACAGGTACTATGTTGGAGACCCACGGAGGGTAAGTAGTGACTGCTAAAAATCCAACATCAAGCTGCTTTTTCACTTCCTCTTTGATCTTAACAGCCATATCTGGTCGCGTCCTTCTAAGCTTCTGCTTAACGGGGGACAATCTTTTCGCAGCGGCAAGTGATGGACCACGATGTCAGTATCCAGTCTTGGCATATCTTCGTATGACCAAGCAAAGACGTCACTATACTCTCTTAGCATCTCGACCAATCTCTGCTTGACATCACTCTATAATGCGGCCCCTATCCTGACGTTCCTGACAAGTTCTTCAGAACCCAGATTCACAATCTCAATCTCTTCTTCGTGAGGCAGAATAACTTTCTCTTCTTGTTTCAACAAGCGGGCCAACTCTTCGGGAAGGTCTTCATCTTCATCAATCTCTTCTTCGGCTTGATAGATCGGGCAATCGAAGTCGAAGTGAGTCGTAGAAGGTCCAGAGTCGATGTCATCTGCTATGTGGATCCTGCAATAACAAGGGTTAAGCTTAAAACAAGGATATGCAGGTTAGCACAAACCCCATTGCCATTTTGTTGTTTTTCAAAACAAGTATAAAACAGGAATAACAGAGATCACAACATTTGAATACAAAGAAAAACGCCTTTTGATTTATTGGTAAGATGCATGTACATAATCAAACAAGGCCCTGACAATAAAACCACTATGCCCCGGGTAGGACATAGGGTTGTACAACAATTGGAGAAAGTAAAGCATTACTCTTTGCCTGTCACTTGGATGGTATCCCTGATGGACCAGTTGATGAGGCTCTGGCCTGGTTTGCTTGGCTGGATCCAAGAGTCTAGGTCGCAATCGTTGTCTTCGCCGTCTTCAGACATTGCGTTGACACTCTCGAATATCACCCCGCCACTGGTAAACTGGATCGGCCCTTTACCTCGCGACGCACTGTGAGAAGAGGAGGCTTCAGCCGCAGGAGAGTATCCTAACCCAAACTTGTCCTGCTTGTTAGGTATTTCTAGGATTCGCCCCCAACCTGGGGTAGATTCGGCTTGAACAATGGCCCGGGCTTCCCTGAAGGAAGAAAGAGTCATCTCTGGTTTCTCAGTGATTACAGGAGCTACGTTCTTGACTTTAACAGCTTCGAACGCCTGACATAGGGTTTCGTGGATTTCCCCATCCATCTCAACATACTTGAAGGACGACAAACGGCTCACCATTATGTCTTCCTCGCCACATACAGTCACGATGCTGCCTTCAACAGCATACTTGAGCTTCTGGTGCAACGTGGAGGTCACGGCACCAACAGAATGGATCCATGGCCGGCCTAAGTGACAGCTGTAGGCAGGCATGATGTCCATGATGTAAAAGACTGCGTCGAATGTTTCTGGCCCAACTTGGATTGGTAGCGTCACCTCCCCAAAAACATGACGTTTGGTTCCATCGAACGCTTTCACAACCAGATCACTGGGTGTTCAATCAATCCTCGAGTATCTAACTTCATCAGTGCTTTCTTCGGAAGAACATTGAGTGACGACCCCGTGTCCACCAACATATGAGACATAATCGTTCCTCTACACTCTATCGAGATGTGCAGGGCGCTGTTGTGGTTTTTTCCCTTCGGCGTCAGCTCCAGGTCAGTGAATCCTAACTCGTTTCCAGCATTCACGTGGGCTACGACCCCTTCTAACTGGTTGACCGATATTTCCTGCGGCACATACGTGGCATTCAAAACCTTCAGCAGCGCGTTGCGATGTGCCTCAGAACACAGCAACAAATTCAGGATGGAAATTTTCGAGGGTGTTTGATGGAGATGATCCACGATCTTGTAGTCACTATTCTTAATCAACCTCATATACTCTTCAGCGTCCTTGACAAGTAAGTCCTTCTTGTTGCACCCCAAAATTTGCCCAACCTTTTCTAACCTAGGTTTATGTTTCAATTGCATAGTCATTTGCATTGTCATCATGTACATAGTGTATTCATCTACATTGCATAGCATGAGCAAGCTATCTTAATCAGGGGATCAAAGTGCTATTCTTATCTCAAGAGGTATATCCAAGGGTTTCATTCATATTCAAGTCTACTCAGGTCATCAGGGAAGAATTTGAGCTTTGAGGAGTTAACATGTTGATCAGTGAGTTTCTCTCCTATCTTGAGGTTGTGTGGGGATCATCAGAGGGTGTGGGAGCTATGAGCCAAGAGCATGAGGTGTGTATGGATGTTATGAAGGGTCTATAGAATCACTTTGAAGGAGAACCAAGTCATTAGAGTGATTGCAGGAGCCCCAGTTGAAGTCAGTCAACTAAGGTCAACACCAAGTCAACTCTAAGCCAAAGGGGTGTTTTGAAGGGCATCAAGAATCATTTGAAGAATGTGGGATTCATTATTTGCTATATGCATATGGATATGATGTTGTGATAAAGAAAAATCAAGAGGAGTCAAGGAGAACTGGAGTTACTAAATTAGGGCTTCAGTGTAAAATCCCCTGATTTAGGTCAAACTTCAAAGCAGTGTAACTCAAGATGAAAGCTTCATATGAATTCTTTATCCACATGAAACTTGTATAGTATCTTCATAGCTTTAATTTGAGTGGTGGAAGTCATCAAGATGATTTATAGAACTCAAGTTATAGCTCTTGCAAGTTACAGGTCATCTGAGGGCACTGAAATTTGTCTGTGAAAATTATCTGTCTTCCAAGCAACTTTTGACCTTCAAGTATATTTCAAATGGATTCCTGGACAACATAAGAGTTGTTCCTTATTGTATTATATTTCTAGAATGGTATGGTATGCCTTCATATGATTTGTGGAACTCTACTTATGGTCTTGGCAAGCAAGGGGTATTTTGGTCATCTGAGGATTATAGGTCATTCTTAGCATATGCCTAAAACTCATACAAGGGAGCTTCAAATGAAAAACTTCACAACATCAAAGTTGCTCAAAATGCCATTTTAAGTCTAGAAAAGAAGTCATGAAAGTTTGGAAATGCATAGAATGAGACTTGACCAAAGTTGGTGAAAATTGACCTAAAAAAGGCATATAAGTTGAAAAAGTTGAAATGAAAAATTGGTTTGAGAGATCTACAAATCCAAAATGGGTAATCCAATATACCAAATTGATTCCAAACATCATTTTAAAGACATTGGTTCAGCCACTTTTTTGAGTTAGGGGTTAAATTTTGGACTTGCTTTGTATTTTTGTTGCTTGCATAATAAGGCAAGTATGGAAAACTTGGCATAAGTGAAATTTCAAGGCAGGGAGATTGGTTTTTTCACACACACCATATAAATAACTCATGAGAGGAGATTTTGATACAAGTTTGGAAAGGTATATGCATGAGATATGAGATGGTTCAAAATATCATCACATGAGAAGTTCATGAATTTTCCACCACTTTCTAGAATCCTCTAAGATCAATCTAGAAACTTCTAAATCTGTTAATCATCATCTATATATTGAAATGAAGCCATTGATGCAAGGGGTTGGTGAAAAGAGGGAGAGAAAAGAGAGAATTTCATGGTTGCTTCCATTGTAAGAAAGTGAGAGAATCATTATAATTTTCCATTTCTGTTCAAGAGAGTTCTTCATTTCCAATCTTTGGTATATTGTGAGGGTGAATGAGCATGATGCAAGGTCCATCAATGGAGGTTTAAGGAGTTGTTGTCCAAGGTTTAAAATTGTGCACCAGAGTTGCAGCCAAGAATCCAAGCACTCATCATCATAATTTTTGCAAACAGAAGTCATATCACCTCCCAAGGACCATTGGTGAAAGCTTGCAAGAGTTGATTCGAGCTCTTTCTCATCTGTTTTATCAAGAATTGCAGGTTGGTGAATTCTCTTGTATCTCCCTGTTTAGGTGTTGTTAGGTTAGATTTTTAGTTTAGATTGGTTAGGTTAGGCTAGAGGATGATGTACTGGAACTGTTAGAGCCATTAATGATGATTTCCATTAGGGCAGTGAAACTTTGATGACTTAGAACTCATAGATTAGGGCATAATAATTCTTGCTAGATATCACAGAATAACTAGGGTAACATGTATATTACAGTAGGGTTAATTTTAGCAAGAATTATTGAGGTTCATCTCAGTGCAATTCAATGGTACCCCAGACTTCCAGCTATCGGGTTTGGTTTTTGGGAAGGTTTTAGAGAGAACCACGGGCATGGTCTTCTAGAGGGGAAGAAATGGAGTGAGTTTGGTTTTTAAAGTTCGTGATTTCATGGCCTATGGAGAGAGAACGAAGAACATGAACATGGCTGCATGGAGAGGGAATTCTGAGTTTAGGGTTTTGATTTGGGGACGATGACCAATAGCCGTCCGATCATCATGGATAATTGACCTTTTACACCCATCCAATGGTTGATGTTTGAAGAAGAAATGGAGGGAAAAACCAACGTGAAACGATGCGTTTCACTTAAACGCATGTCTGGGCTTGGATTTGATTTTCATATCCCCACCCCCTTTTTGATAGGCCCAACGGATTGCACGTGATTTTGTTGCTGTTTGCACCGAGGATTTAATCTTTTTTTTCTTTTATTTTTCAATGCATTTTTCTGAGCGCGTTGGGCCTAGGGCTTTTGTTATTCGCACCCCTGGTTCCATGGCCCATTAGGGATTTGAATTGAGCGAAGTTGCTGGTAGCACCCCCCTCCCCATTTTATTTCTATTTTGTGATTTTATTTTCCTTAATTGTTTTAGCACCTTTAAAAAATCATAAAAAATGGGAAAATTGATATTTTTAATTTCTTCTTTTTGCTCTAGGTCAATAATCCTGTCTAGAAAAATATTAAATAATAAAAATAGCCTTTTATTTTGTTTTACTATTTTTTGTGTATTTTTCTTGTAAATAGCATTTTAATGGATTTAGTTTGATACTTAAAATTGTTGATTTTTGTTCTAATAGCTCCCTTTAGCTTTAGGGCTCATTCTTTTTAGAGTGATTAGTGTAGGACTTCAACTTGTACATAGGATTTAATTCACATTTTTAGGATTAATTCTTAGGTGATTTGTTTAAGTGTGATTAGTGTGATCAAAATTAGGGTTTTAAATGAGCATAGGTGAGATAGATTAATTCTTTTAGGAATTTTTGAGTTGATTTTTGGGGTATGGGACTATAGGGGTTATGGGTATAGGGTAGATCCCTTAGAAAATATTAGGTTTCCCCTTCTGCTATTAGTATACTGCTGTATTTGGTTGATCTGTGTGGTGTGCCCTCCTTAGGGTTATGATTTGCCTGTGTTGGGTGTTGGGTTGTTTGGGATTTGGGGAGAGCTGAAGACCTGTAATGGTGAAGTCCATTTGAAGATCAATGATTGAAGACCAACTTCCAGAGTTGATGAGGAGGATCTCTTGCTGGCAGCTGTTGAAGTCTATAGGATTTAGGAGTCAGGCAGAGCCCTAGAGTAGACAACTTGATTCTCAAACATGGAAGGTCTTGATTGCCTCCATCCTTCTCTGTGATGCAGAGTCTCTCTAAGACACTCACCCCCTTCCTTTGGAAGGCTTGGTGCTAATGTCTAAGGGATAGAACTCTTGAGAGAAATATTCCTTGTGTTGATAGCAGTATGTTTGCCACCCTTGGTGGTCAACTAATTGCTTAACACCCAGTTTATTCTTGTGATTGATTCCTCAGTTTGGAGGTTAGGACTTGAAGAAAAGCCATTGGGAGATTGAAGATAGAAGACTGATGTCTGTTTGAAGCCTGAAGATAGTTGCTGATGCTGATGAAGATTGTTTTGCTGTTTAGCTTCAGCTATTTTAATTTTGATGTATTGTGTGATTTTCCCGGACTGTATTGTTTGTTGTTTAACTTGTTGGGTTGAAAGCGAATCCTGTTCACTTTTGCCTATTGTTTTCTAGGTTCGAGGTTGAGTGGGACTCCCTTGCCTCGCTTGTATTGTTGCATCCATGCATTTTACTGCTTTATTGTATATATCTGTTGTTTCTGTTTCCGTCTATTCCCTTAGGATCTCTGTTTCCCTCTGCGCAAGAGAGGAGCATGATAGACATTAGGAGTTAACACATGCATGATAACATTAGGGTAGATTTTTATCCCCTTTTAACCCTAGGATTTTTAGAGTGTCATCTCTTCTTCCTTCAAAACAACAGAAAAACATTAATAAAGGTTATGACAGAGATTAATTCATTTCTTCCGTCAAAAGATTTGAACAAACATCAACTTTTTTTGCAATAAGAAAACCCTTGTTTAAGGTTAGATTTTTCATAAAAGACACTCAAACAGCTTGTGTCGGGCGTAGCCCGAACTACGTTTGCTCTGATCTTCCATGCTGTGTGGAAGTACGTAGGCATAGGATGCGATGTCCTAGCAAGCAACCTTCACCCATCTTCCCCCGTAGTTAGGCGAACTACGTTGACTCTGATTTCTCGTTCCAGGCGGGAATACGTAGGCATAAAGTGCGATGCTTTGCCGAGTCATGTTTTCTTTTCTTTTCAGACCTCATCCTTTAGTTTAGATAGAAATGTAATCCGTACAAACCAAGCAAGCGTGGATCCCATCGAGTACGATGGACGTGAGGGGTGCTAATACCTTCCCCTTGCGTAACCGACTCCCGAATCCAGGTTTTGGTTGCGATGACCATAACGTTTCCCGTCTTTGCGTTAGGTTTACTTCGAGCATTTCCTTTCCCTCCTTTGGGACAAATAACGCACGGTGGCGACTCTTCTGTATTGCCGGCGCCGATTTTCGCAGCAGCGACAGCTGGCGACTCTGCTGGGGAACCAACGTCCCCTGGCTGCTAAGGACTGCGATAGTTCCTTATGCATTTGGGATCCAACGTCCCTTAAGAGAGTCAATCCTAGCGCTTGTGTGCCCGTCGAGGAATTTGTATGGATTTACATTTCTGTATTTACCTTTCAGCATTATATTATCATTATTATTGTTGTATTGTGGGGTGTGACGGGTGTTCTATGATTGAGAGATAAGCCGGACCTGGGCTTGAGTGCACCTAGACTTATAGTAGAGATTAATGGGCGCGCACGTGCTTTGCATGTCCTAGTGTCCCACGAAATCTACACTCAGACGAGGTTCTTCTGGTTGGCCTCCTGTCCTGCCCTTTGGGTGGCTCGGGTTGCTGGTTAGTTGGATTGTCGACTCTAGGGACCGATCATTTGGAAGTTGGCTAAGTGAGGCCTCTTCAGGATTTGATGATGCCACTCCTTCTGGGAATCGTATCATCAACCCTGAAAGTCTGTGACGCCGACGACCGCATAGGATGCCATACCTTTGTCAGTTGCTAGGACATCCACCTGTGAGAGGGTTTGGGGTTATGCAGGTAACTAGACCTTCAGATGCCGGTTATTTCTTGATCAGAGATCCTGGGTATTCATAGATGGTTGTGAGGTCTATCAGAGACTAGGCTGAGTTATGGTATGAG
Organism: Lathyrus sativus; assembly: GCA_963859935.3. Lineage (NCBI taxonomy): Eukaryota > Viridiplantae > Streptophyta > Magnoliopsida > Fabales > Fabaceae > Lathyrus > Lathyrus sativus. Next base: position 680,777,767 of record OZ012738.1, on the reverse strand, counting down.
GTCTATCAGAGACCAGTTGGAGGTTATATTATGGGTCTATCAGAGACCGATGCTGGAGCTTTGTGCTAGGTCTATCTGAGACCAGGGATTGATGAGTATTGGAGGGTATATCTGGGGCTCTTGATATGGTCCAGGCTTCTCAGCTATAGCACTTGGTCCCTGTTGCATGTTGCTTGCATTGCATTATTTGCATAATCATTATCATTGCATCCCATTAACGTGTGTCTGTGCTGCAGGTGCATTTGCATATCCCCCGGTTCTAGTGTCTGGACTTCTGGGTATTGATTATGGATGGGTTGAGGATGACAGTTGCCTACAAGCTACCTATTCCTGATATTACTCCACTCCTGGGTCTGATTTCTCTGGCAGATGAGGATGTCCGTAGAAGCTTCAGGCAGAGTTATGGACGGCTGTTGAGTCTGGTTCGCAGATCCACTGATGATGAGTTGAACGGGTTGTACACGCTGATGCAGTTCTATGACCCGACTTTGAGATGTTTTACATTTGCATACTTCATTTTGGGACCAACCATGGAGGAGTATGTGGAGTTTACTGAGCTGCCAGTGCAGAATGCAGTTCCCTTTATTTACTCTGCCGCTGAACCTAAGTTGGAGGATTTAGCCAAAGCCTTGCACATGAATGCTTCTGAGTTGTTGATAACTTCTTGGCGAGGAGTTTCGGGTTTTTCTCTCCAGTTTCTGGTTGGTAAGGCTCAAGAGTACGCCAAGAGTGGGTGTTGGGTGGTCTTTAACGCTATTATGGCTCTATGCATTTATGGGATCGTGCTGTTTCCCAATTTCCCAAACTTCGTGGATATGGATGCGTTTCATCTGTTTGCTGCTGGCAACCCAGTGCCTACACTGATCGGGGACTTTTACCATTCAATGCACTACAGGAATGAGAACAGGAGAGGCAAGAATGTCTCTTGTTGCGTGCCTTTGCTGTCCATGTGGTTCAAGAGCCATCTTCCTTCGAAGGGACCTTTTGTGGATAATGCGACCACACCTGACTGGCCAGAGCGTATGATGAGGTTGTCTTCTACAGATATTGAGTGGTTTGATCGAGACCTGCTGGGGTCCGAGCTTATTTGCATTTGTTCCGGGTATCTTAATGTTCCGTTGATAGGGAGAAAAGGGTGCATTAACTACAACCCATCTTTGTTCGTCCGTCAGTTCGGATATGCGCTGAAGAGCCCACCTCAGGAGGATGAAGTACAGGAATCTCTGTACTTCATAGGTGATTTGAGCGGAGATTTGCTAGCCAAGCTTCGGCATGCCTGGACGCGTATTAACAGGAAAGGGAAGCCACTGTTGGGGAAAAGTGATTGCTAGGCATATGCACCCTACAAAGTCTGGATTCAGAAGAGAGCCAGACGGATACTGATGCCATTTCCAGCTGCTCCGGTCCCTGTTCACATTCCGGTAGAAGAGCCAACCACTGTCACAAGGGAGGTCTACGAGCAGGTTGTGAAGGAAAAGGAAGCCTTGCTGAAGATTAATGAAGAGTTAGAGAAGGAGCTAGCTCAGATGAGGAGTGAGAAGAATAAGGTCGTCCGTTCTTTCCAACAGCAGATCGAACTAGTGAACAGGCTAGGCGCTGAGTTGACTGAGGAGAAGAAAAAACGCGAACGTCTGGGTCAAGAGTTCAGAAGCTCCCACGACATGCTAGAGGCCAAAAAGAAAGCACTTGACGCCGCTCATCGAGAGATCTCCTCTTGCAATAAGACTTGGAATGCGACACTGACCAACAACAAGAAGAGGGAAGATAAGTTGAAGCAGCAAATTTCTAACCTCGAGAAGTAGTTGAAGGCTAGCATTGAGAAGTGCGAAGAAGAAGTGATGACCAGATACAGTCTCCAGAAGGCATTGAACAAAGCCATTGAAGGCAGGAACAAAGCAGTGTCTCGGAAGCGGAAGCTAGAAGATCGCTTCGGAGATGGAGCAGGGGAGGAAACCGCTGGTGACGCGCCACGTGTTCTCAAGAGAAGAAACCAGCTTGTCGAAGGACTGCTCACTCGACCAGGTCATCCAGAGACCAAGAAGTTGATAGAAGAGTACCGGGCTCATGGGAGTACTTGATCATTTCATGTATTTGTATGCTTTATTTGCATTAGCGCTGACCATCACCAGGATTGTTGGTTGAGGTCATGCCATCTTACTGTATACCCTCGGTGATATTGTATTCTTGGATTTCTCTTCAATATACGAGGTTTTCTATGATTCGGCTCCAATCATTGTCTTGCTAGCACTGTCACTGCACTGGCACTCACACTAGAATCGGGGCATAATAATCCCTAATGCACAGACACACATTACATTTTGCATACATACTCATATTTGCATTGCAGGTTTGCGATCCAGGTATCTTTTCTCTTGCATCTTTGAAGCAGGTATTTTCAGGATTGCAGAAAAGCGGGTCCACCGTTACTCTCCAAGAGTCAACCAGAAGAAGATCATGGACAACGTGCAGAGTGAAATGCAAGAGCTGCGTGACAGGATGGCCCTGCTCATGCAAACCATGGAGACTATCGCCAAAGGACAAGAGCATCTGCAGAATCTGGTTCAACCGATAGTCGCCCGGGCTGAGAACAACGGGACACCGCAGGGTGAAAACATTGCTGCTTCTCCCCGAGTTGAGAATCGTCAAGGTGCTGACGCTGTTCCCGTAACCGGTTTGAATGCTGGAGAAACTGGTCCTGTAGGTGGAGGTGGGAACACCGGTAATGTGAATGCTAAGGCAGATACTGCTGGGGTATTTGTGGGCAATGTCAATCAGGGTTTCAATGGAGGCGTCGAGAATGTCGGAACAAATGGTATTAATGGTAACCAGGGCTTCAATGGTGTGAATATGGGGTATGGCAGCATGGCTGGCGCCAAGGCTGGGTTTGGTGGCTATGGTAATCTTGGATATGGAGCTGGTGCATACGACACTCAAGAGATGGGTAATCTGAGGTATGACCCCAGGTACGTTCAAACGGGTCCGGGCCGTGATACCGATTATGTTGGATATGATGCAGTACCTCGCTGGGAGGATCGCCAGGAGGATGTGTTCTCTGGTCAGAACGAGGGCTATGAAAGAGCCAGAGGTGACAACCATCGGATGAGATTGCTAGAAGAGAAGGTGAACGGATTGGCCAGCCAGAATGCTCTTGGGCTGGATATGTCAAATATGGGGTTAGTCCCGGGGTTGAGGGTCCCGCTGAAGTTCAAAGCACCGTCGTTTGATAAGTACAAAGGGGATACATGCCCTAGGGTGCATGTGCGTGCATTTTACAGGCGTATGTCTGCGTATTCTGAGGATGAAAAGATGCTAATGCACTTCTTCCAGGATAGCCTGTCAGGGCCATGGCTGGAGTGGTACATGAGCTTGGAACCTACTCAGATCAGGAGTTGGAAAGAGCTGGCAGAGGCTTTTGTTCGACATTATCAATATAATAGCGATCTCGCTCCTAACTGAGTCCAGTTGCAAAGCATGTCTCAGAAGTCTAGTGAGAGCTTTAAAGAATACGCCCAGAGATGGCGAGATTTGGCTGCTAGGGTGCACCCTCCAATGGTGGAACGCGAAATGATGGATATGTTCATAGGAACTTTCTCTGGAATGTACTACGACCGTCTGCTCAACTTTTCGATGAGTACTTTCTCTGAGTTGATCTTGATGGGGGAGCGCATTGAAAACAGGGTGAAGATTGGTAAAATTCAAGCAGGTGAGTCCAGTTCTGCAGGAGGTAATAAGAAGACGTTCGGTGGTAAATGTCAAGGTGACACCAATGCTGTATTCGGTGCTCGACGAAAGAATAAAGGACAGAACTGGCGTCTGCAATCACAGGTTGCAAGTGTAACCATTCCAGGGCCTCCTCAGCAGCAGAGACAACAACTACAGCAGCAGGCTCAGCCGCAGCCTAATAATAATCAGCGCAGATTTCAGAACCCACGACCGAGGAGAGTATTCGAAGTGCCGCCGGTGTCATATGCAGAACTCCTTCAAACTTTGTTGAAATTGCAGCTAGTCGAGAAGAGGACCTTAGCACCACCAACCGGCCAGCCGCCAGTCGGATATGATGTTAATGAGCACTGTAACTTCCATTCGGGTGCACCAGGGCACAATATTGAAAATTGCCTAGCTTTCAAGCATAAAGTACAGGATTTGCTTGATAGTACGGCTATTAACTTCGGGAAGGAAGGTCCCAATATCACGCAGCAGCCAATGCCCAAGCATGGTGGGGCTGGGGCCAATGCAATCATGGTAGATGATGAGTTGAACTTGGTCTCAGAAGTGGGCGAGCTGAAAACCCCTTTGAGTTACGTAAAGCAGCGCTTGTTAAGCGGAGGTGTTTATCCCGGATGCGGTGAAGAGTGTGATGACTGTTTGGTTCAACCTGAGGGCTGCGAGAAGTTGAAGAGGGGAGTTCAAAGTTTGATTGATGAAGGAACGTTGCAGTTTGACAGGGCTGCGGGGCGGGAGAAGTCTGTTGAGACCGAATCTGAGAAAGAGCGCGTCGAGATTGCTACGATCACCATCCCATTCAAAACGGTGACAATTTCGGCATCATCAAAAAGGCCGACCATTACTATTACCAACGCTAAGCCAGTCCCTTTTGAAAGCACAAAGGCAGTCCCGTGGTGCTACAGTGCTGAGGCGTATTGCAATGGGGAAAAGATTGACTTGAATTATCCGCCAGCAGGATCCGTTGATAATATAGTGGGAGCAGGTGGTATAACCCGGAGTGGGAGAATTTTCACTTCACCTGAGGTTGAAGCAGAGAGGCTCGCCAAAGGTAAGAACAAGGTTGTTGAAGGGGAATCTTCAGGGAGTAAAGAGAAAGGGCCGATAGCCAAAGATGTGGAAGAATTCATGAGGTTAACCCGCAAAAGTGATTACAAGATTGTAGATCACCTGCAGCAAACCCCGTCTAAGATCTCCATATTATCGCTGTTGTTGTGCTCTGAGGCGCATAGAAATGCCCTGTTGAAAGTACTTGAGACATCTTTCGTGCCGCAAGAGATTTCAGTTAATCAACTGGAGGGAGTTATGGCACATGTCAACGCTGGGCATGGACTGGGATTCACGGATTTTGACTTAACGCCTCGAGGGCGTAATCATAACAATGCTTTGCACATCTCTATCGAATGTCGGGGCACTGTTTTATCCCATGTGCTGGTAGACACTGGGTCCTCGTTGAATTTGTTACCAAAGAAAGCTCTACTGAAATTAGATACCCGTGGTTTGTTGTGCACACCTAGTGATTTGGTGGTAAGGGCCTTTGACGGAACGAGGAGGTCAGTATTCGGGTCGATAATGTTACCTATTCAGGTAGGTCCGGAGGTGTTTGATACAGTGTTTTACATCATGGACATACAGCCCGCATATAGTTGTTTGATTGGGAGACCCTGGATTCACGCTGCTGGGGCAGTAACTTCGACGCTCCATCAGAAGTTGAAATATATGGTTGAGGGGAGTATTGTGACGGTGTGTGGCGAAGAGGATATCCTAGTCAGTCATTTATCTTCTTTCAAGTACGTGGAGGTAGATGGAGAGATTCATGAAACGTTGTGTCAAGCGTTCGAGGAGGTGAAAGTTAAAGAGGAAGCTCCGTTAAAGAGTGAAGGACTAGAGGTGGCCGTCTCCTCGTATAAAGAAGCCAAGGCGCTGGTACAAGCAGGAGAGACTCAGAAGTGGGGGAAGGTTCTGGACATTCCGGTAAAGCAAGACAAGTATGGCTTGGGGTACCGTCCATCTTCCTCGCATAGTGCGCCTAAGTTCAAGGGACCTGTCGTGTTCACACCCGGAGGGGTTAGCTTTGAAAGGATCAATGCCGTGTCGGATACGGATGAGGTGGATAGCGATTGCGACATGGACTCATGGATTCGACCCAGCACGTCAGGGCAAAGCCTATGCAACTGGTCCATCCAGGACGTCATCCAAGTCACCAAACAGTAATACATTGTTTTTTTCAATCAGTTGTATGATCTCATGCCTTGCCCGGGCATCGATGATCTTGTCTTAGGGCCTAACTGTTTACCTGTATGTTTGCATGATTAATAAATGACGGCGTTTTTACATTCAAATGTTGTGATCCTTTTCTTTCTGTTTTATTTTATTTTTTAATAAAATGGCAGCGCGGTTATGCATTTTGCTTGCACAACATTTTGAAGCACTTAACCGTTTCCCTCGTAGGATTCATGAATTTTCAGATAACGCCGACCAAAAACTTCCTATGACTCGTTTAGACTTCAAGCATCCGATATTCCAAGCTGAGGAGGAGATTGTGGAGGATAGTGACTTACCAGAAGAGCTCAGTCGGTTATTAAAGCAAGAGGAGAGGGTCATTCTGCCTCACCAGGAAGAGATTGATATTGTCAACATGGGGTCTGAAGAATGCGTCAGGAATATCCGTATAGGGGCTGCATTGCAAGAGGATATTAAGCGAGAGCTTATTGAGATGCTACGTGAATACAGTGATATATTTGCTTGGTCCTACGAGGACATGCCGGGTTTGGACACTGATATGGTTGTTCATCGTCTGCCGTTGAAGGAAGAGTGCCCGCCCGTGAAGCAGAAACTCCGAAGGACTCGTCCTGACATGGCCGTAAAGATAAAAGAAGAGGTGCAGAAGCAATGGGATGCTGGGTTCCTGGCTGTTACCACTTATCCCACTTGGGTCGCTAATATCGTGCATGTGCCAAAGAAAGATGGCAAGGTTCGAATGTGCGTTGATTATAGGGATCTGAACAAAGCGAGCCCAAAGGATGACTTCCCGCTGCCGCATATTGATGTGTTAGTTAACAACACGGCTCAGTTTTCAGTGTTTTCCTTCATGGATGGCTTTTCAGGGTATAACCAGATCAAAATGGCTCCGGAGGATATGGAAAAAACGACCTTTATCACCCCGTGGGGAACCTTCTGTTATAAGGTGATGCCCTTTGGTTTGAAGAATGCTGGGGCAACGTATCAGCGGGCTATGACAACGCTTTTTCACGACATGATGCACAGAGAGATTGAGGTGTATGTCGATGACATGATAGCCAAGTCTCAAACAGAGGAAGAGCATCTGGTTAATTTGTTAAAGTTGTTCAAGAGGCTGAGGAAATTCAGGCTGAGGCTGAATCCAAATAAATGTACCTTCGGAGTAAGATCCGGGAAGCTACTGGGGTTCATTGTGAGCAAAAAAGGAATCGAGGTCGATCCTGCAAAAATAAAAGCAATACAAGAAATGCCAACACCGAGAACAGAAAAAGAAGTCTGTGGATTCTTAAGGAGGTTGAATTACATTGCTAGGTTCATCTCTCACCTAACGACCACGTGTGAACCATTATTCAAGCTGCTAAAGAAAGATCAAGCGGTGGTCTGGAACGATAATTGCCAAAGGGCATTTGAAAAGATAAAAGAATACTTGCAGGAGCCTCCGGTGTTGATACCCCCAGTAGCGGGACGACCACTGATTATGTATCTGACGGTTCTGGAAAACAGTATGGGTTGTGTTCTCGGTCAACATGACGGGACAGGGCGGAAAGAGCATGCAATTTACTACCTGAGTAAAAAGTTTGCGGATTGTGAATCTCGATACTCTATGCTCGAAAATACGTGTTGTGCATTGGCGTGGGCTGCCAAACGTCTAAGACAGTACATGCTGAATCATACAACCATGCTGATATCGAAGATGGATCCGATCAAATATGTGTTTGAGAAGCAAGCACTCTCTGGGAGGATTGCTAGATGGTAGATGGTATTGACAGAATACGACATCCAGTATGTTTCCCAGAAGGCCATTAAGGGAAGTGTTCTGCCCGAATATCTCGCCGAACAGCCAATTGATGATTATCAGCCTATGAAGTTTGAGTTTCCCGATGAAGACATAATGTACTTGAAGGCTAAAGATTGTGATGAGTCGTTGCCTGGTGAGGGTCCTGAGCGGAGTTCCCAGTGGCAATTGATTTTTGATGGGGCTGTCAATTCGTATGGTAGCGGGATCGGGGCAGTCATTACAACTCCCCACGGGTCGCACATCCCGTTCACATCCAGATTGACTTTTTCAGTAACAAATAATGAAGCCGAGTATGAAGCTTGCATTATGGGGTTAGAAGAGGCTATTGATATGAGGATTAAGAACCTGGACGTATATGGGGATTCAACATTGGTGGTGAATCAGATTAAGGGAGAGTGGGAGACGCGCCAACCTAATTTGATACCGTACATGAATTATGCGAGAAGGTTGCTACCCTTCTTTGATAGGGTGGAGTTCCATCATGTACCTCGGGCGGAGAATCAAATGGCAGACGCCCTTGCAACGTTATCCTCGATGTATAAAGTCAACCGCTGGAATGAGGCTCCCAGCATTGTCATCTCTCGCCTTGATAGGCCGGCCTTTGTGTTTACAATTGATGAAGCATCTGACGGTAAACCATGGTATTTCGATGTACAGAATTTCCTGAAGAATAAGGAACATCCGGCTGGGGCATCCAGTCGTGATCGGAAGACTCTAAGGAGATTAGCAGGCAACTTCTATCTGAATCCCGACAGCGTTTTGTATAGAAGGAACCACGATTTGGTACTCCTCCGGTGTGTGGACGAGAAGGAAGCCAACTTGCTCATGGAAGAAGTCCATGAAGGAACTTTTGGTACACATGCAAGTGGGCATGCTATGACCCGAAAGTTGTTACGAACAGGGTATTATTGGTTGACGATGGAAACTGACTGTTTCAAGTTCGCAAAGCGGTGTCACAAGTGCCAGATCTATGCTGATAAGATCCACGTGCCACCCAGTCCACTGAATGTTATGGCTTCTCCGTGGCCTTTCTCCATGTGGGGAATTGATATGATTGGAAAGATTGAGCCTACTGCTTCTAATGGGCATCGCTTCATTCTGGTTGCGATCGATTACTTCACCAAGTGGGTGGAAGCGGCATCTTACGCCAATGTGACGAAACAGGTGGTGGCCAGATTTATCAAGAAGGATATAATCTGCAGATACGGTATTCCTGAACGGATCATTACTGATAATGGTTCGAATTTGAACAACAAGATGATGAAGGATTTGTGTCGGGATTTCAAGATCGAGCATCATAATTCATCTCCTTACAGACCCAAGATGAATGGCGTTGTTGAAGCGGCCAACAAGAACATAAAGAAAATTGTTCAAAAGATGGTGGTAACGTATAAGGATTGGCATGAAATGCTGCCATTCGCTTTGCACGGTTATCGTACTACAGTGCGTACATCAACCGGGGCAACACCGTTCTCACTAGTATATGGCATGGAGGTTGTCCTGCCGTTGGAGGTTGAGGTACTGTCTTTGAGGGTTTTGCTTGATGTCAAGCTGGACGAGGCAGAATGGGTGAGAAGTAGATTGAATCAGCTGAACTTGATAGATGAAAAAAGACTAGCATCCATTGCACATGGTAGGCTGTATCAGAGCCGGATGAAGAAAGCATTCGACAAGAAGATTCGACCTCGGAGCTTTCAGACGGGTGATCTTGTGCTGAAGAAGATTCTCCCACCGCAATCGGATCATAGGGGCAAATGGACTCCCAATTACGAAGGTCCATACGTCGTGAGAAAGGTCTTCTCCGGAGGAGCCTTATTGTTATCCACCATGGATGGTGAAGACTTTTCGTCCCCTGTGAACTCGGACGCAGTTAAAAAATACTTTGCTTAAAAAATTGACCCGCTGGACAGTAAAAAGAGAGTCCAGGCAAAAATGGGGCATCCTGGCGAACCAAAAAACAGAATAAAAAGGTTCGGGCAAAAGTTAGGGATAAAATGAAAAAATGTACACCCGCGAAGTCGAAAACCTACACTGGGCGGCTTCGGCAAAAAAGGGTATCCCGGTGAATCGAAAACCCGCAAAGGGCGATTCACGCAAAAGTTAGGGATTTGAGAAGCAAATGACTGCGGTCCAAGTTTGATTATTAGCGGTTCGAGAGTATCCGGGGTTCAATTATCCAAAGCAATTTCTTCCAAAGACAGAGATCGGGAAAGCGTCAGAGTCCGACGAGTCATAGGAGGATCGGTTCATGGTGTTCGTCTGTAACACGTTGCCGACATGTGTACAAATTTTATTCTGTATATTTGTATACTTCTGCATTTTGTTTATGTGTGACTGCCTCTTTTCAGGAGTTGCATCCGATGTACAAAATTTTGCCTATTCTCAGGCCGTTATCAATAAAGTGTTTTATTCAGTGAAGTGCGTGACTTTGGTTTTGATTTTTACAGTTTTGTTTGTAAAAAACGCCGATGTTTTCGATAAACTTACATGCGCGTAACCAGGCGGGCCTCGGCCGACGATTGTTAAAACCGAAAATTACCTGAATGGTTGTCGTGGGTGATTACCAAGATGTCTCTTTTTGCATAGATTGTCTTGTGTTTGCTTGTTGACTTTTGCAGGTAGTCAAAAGTTCACAAAGTTCCCCGCCAGAGTCCATGGCAGGCTGGTACCCTCTCCAGAGGTTGAATGTTGTGTCTTCCCCAGTGAAGTCGCTCCAGGCAAAACTGAATGTTATTTCCCAGGAGAGCGGAGATTGCGTCAAAGTAAAAGATAATGTACCTTCATTTCAGAAGTGGCTCGTCAAGCAGAGCAGAGTCCTCCCCAGTGAAGGTCGAGATGGATATGGTTAACTCCCCAGAAATTTCTTGCGCAGTGCAAATCAGAATGTGTAATTCAATCCCCAACTCAGTGATAGCAGGATGATTTCCCCAGCTCAGTGATAGCGGGAGGGGTTCCCCACAGAATGTGATTAGGTGGTTGGAGCTGCTGAAAAGAGTTTTCCCGAGCAGGATTGTCCTTTCTTTCCCCAGCAAGTCGCTCCTCCTCGTCAGGAGGATCGTCCTCAGCAGATTGTGGAGTTTTGAGTTTGTGAGCTACTTCCCAGCAGGATGGTTATCCCCAGCGGAGTTAGTTCATCTTTCCAACATTTATTTTGTTTTGTTGGAAGCGTATCGGTAGTGTTCCGGTCATCCCCAGCGGATCCAGTGTGTCTTCAGCATTTATTTTGCTGAAGCAACTCTTTGCATAAACATGCATCATGAGCATTTGCATTTTACCCGAGTATATAGCATTTCCATGCTGTATGGAAGCATTACGTCATTATCAAGCGCGCATTTTGAAACATAGGCCAGGTGGTTACCTCCACAGTTTCAGACATGTTATTCCTTGCCGATAAGAGAAATCGTGATTCAGGAAGATGTAGATTTTGTGGTCGGAACACGCAGTGATCGTGTCGATTTTGATGCCATCTATGGGGTTCATGGTGTCAGGCACGCAGTGATCGTGTTGATTTTGAGAAGTTAATTTGTGGCCCAAGTGCGCAGTGATCGTATTGGTCCCGACCTTTGGGGGTTTATGTCGTAGGACACGCAGTGATCGTGTTGATCTTGGTATGTGTATCTGTGGTCGAATGGCGCAGTGATCGTATTCGTCCCGATCTAAGGAGATTGCGTTGTAAGGCACGCAGTGATCGTGTTGGTATCATCTTGGGGTTTATAGAGCAGGACACGTAGTGATCGTGTTCATCCGGTTGGTTGGTCGGTATACGCAGTGATCGTATTTGTCCGTTACGCGGGGTGGTTATAGGGTGAGGCATGCAGTGAACGTGTTCATCTAGTTGTTGGTGGCCGAAGTACGCGGTGATCGTATTCGTCCCAGGTTTGAAGTTGTGGCACAACACGTAGTGATCGTGTTTCCACCAGTCAAGAGGACGGTGACATGAAGCGCGCAGTGATCGCGTTTACCCTATGTATGGTTAGAATATGCAGTGATCGTATTCGTCCAGTTATGTGGGTTAGTTGAGACGCACAACACGCAGGGATCGTGTTTTCTCCAGTCAAGAGGATCGTGGCTCAGAACGCGCAGTGATCGTGTTCGAACGCGCAGTGATTGTGTTCAAGATACGCAGTGATCGTATTCGTATAGCACGCAGTGATCGTGTTGATAGTACCATGGGAACTTGTGACGCGAAGCACGCAGTGATCGCGGCTACCGTATCAGTTGGTTTTGTTGGCCGGTATACGCAGTGATCGTATTCGTCCTATTGCAGCACACGCAGTGATCGTGTTCATCATATTGGTGGTTGAAGTACGCAGTGAACGCGTTCGCCTCTTCTATATGGGTTTATTCCGTCTGGCACGCAGTGATCGTGTTTATCTCATCCGGTTGGATTTATGGTCGATGTGGTTGTAACGCAGCATGCAGTGACCGTGTTCGTCGTGTTTGTACCATCATGTGATTTTGTTTACAGCATCAAGACGCGCAGGGATCGTGTTTCCTCCTGTCAAGAGGGTGGTGGTGTAGAATACGCAGTAATAGTGTTCATCTTGTTACAGAGGGTTGTTGTGCCTGACATGCAATGATCGTGTTCGTCATGGCATATTCCCCTAGCAGAGTAGCTTGGTCAAGCATTTCTCTTTCTCCCTAGCCGAGTCCTTTCTCAGAGTGTTGTGGAAATAGCATGTTGCAGATTTTGGGTGGTTACCCACAGTTACCCCAGTAGAGGCGCAATCCCCAGCGGGGTGGTCATCAACAAGATACTTGGTTAAGTTCCTCGTAGTCCCCGACAGGGTACTCTTTGACAAGTCGCTTGGTTAAGTCACTTGTATTCCCCCAGCTGAGTCTTTCTCGGGATGATGTGGTATCAGTATTAGAACGCAGTAATGCAGATTTTCGGGTGGTTACCCGCAATTCTCCAACAGAGTTATGTTCTCCAGCAGGGTGTCACTTCAATGGTTTGCTTGGTTAAGGCCCTCATAGTCCCCAGCCGGGAGCTTGCTACAGGAGGTGTTTGGTTAAATTCCTCGTATTTTTCAACAAGGGTGCTTGGTTAAATTCCCAATTTCCCCAACGGGTGTTTGACGGCCGTCGTCAGAATTGACCTCAGAGTTGCTTAGTTAAGTTTCTCTCTTCCCCGCAGAGTCGGTGGTTCATGTCTTCGAACATTGCCCCGCTTGGTTAAGCGTTTGCTCGTTTCTTCAGGATACGAGAGGTTGATCAGTGAAGTCAACAGGACAAGTGAAGTCAATATTTTCCCGCTGGTTAGCGTGTGCTCAGTTGATAAGTGAGATCAACAGAGGTTGATAAGTGAGATCAACAGAGGTTGATAAGTGATATCAACAATTTATCGTCGTGTGGTGTATGCTCATTTCTTCGGAATGGAGTGGTCTGCGGACAACATCAGATTATTTGACAGATGGATGGCTAGTTGTTGCTGTGACGACAGAAGCCAGTGCCCAGGGTTTTCCCAAACAGTAGTCGTTTTCGCAATTTATTTTTGCGGTTGGCAAATTTCCGGGTTCTTTCATATTCAACCGTCTCGTACCACGAATGTCTGAAGGTTGCGTGCTCTTCATCCAGTCGGGTCCAAGTCGCTTGAATAGGGGCAGCTGTTGCACCCCAAAATTTGCCCAACCTTTTCTAACCTAGGTTTATGTTTCAATTGCATAGTCATTTGCATTATCATCATGTACATAGTGTATTCATCTGCATTGCATAGCATGAGCAAGTTATCTTAATCAGGGGATCAAAGTGCTATTCTTATCTCAAGAGGTATATCCAAGGGTTTCATTCATATTCAAGTCTACTCAGGTCATCAGGGAAGAATTTGAGCTTTGAGGAGTTAACAGGTTGATCAGTGAGTTTCTCTCCTATCTTGAGGTTGTGTGGGGATCATCAGAGGGTGTGGGAGCTATGAGCCAAGAGCATGAGGTGTGTATGGATGTTATGAAGGGTCTATAGAATCACTTTGAAGGAGAACCAAGTCATTAGAGTGATTGCAGGAGCCCCAGTTGAAGTCAGTCAACTAAGGTCAACACCAGGTCAACTCTAAGCCAAAGGGGTGTTTTGAAGGGCATCAAGAATCATTTGAAGAATGTGGGATTCATTATTTGCTATATGGATATGGATATGATGTTGTGCTAAAGAAAAATCAAGAGGAGTCAAGGAGAACTGGAGTTACTAAATTAGGGCTTCAGTGTAAAATCCCCTGATTTAGGTCAAACTTCAAAGCAGTGTAACTCAAGATGCAAGCTTCATATGAATTCTTGTTCCACATGAAACTTGTATAGTATCTTCATAGCTTTAATTTGAGTGGTGGAAGTCATCAAGATGATTTATATAACTCAAGTTATAGCTCTTGCAAGTTACAGGTCATCTGAGGGCACTGAAATTTGTCTGTGAAAATTGCCTGTCTTCCAAGCAACTTTTGACCTTCAAGGATATTTCAAATGTATTCCTGGCCAACATAAGAGTTGTTCCTTATTGTCTTAGCTTTCTAGAATGGTATGGTATGCCTTCATATGATTTGTGGAACTCTACTTATGGTCTTGGCAAGCAAGGGGTATTTTGGTCATCTGAGGATTATAGGTCATTCTTAGCATATGCCTAAAACTCATACAAGGGAGCTTCAAATGAAAAACTTCACAACATCAAAGTTGCTCAAAATGCCATTTTAAGTCTAGAAAAGAAGTCATGAAAGTTTGGAAATGCATAGAATGAGACTTGACCAAAGTTGGTGAAAAATGACCTAAAAAAGGCATATAAGTTGAAAAAGTTGAAATGAAAAATTGGTTTGAGAGATCTACAAATCCAAAATGGGTCATACAATATACCAAATTGATTCCAAACATCATTTTAAAGACATTGGTTCAGCCACTTTTTTGAGTTAGGGGTTAAATTTTGGACTTGCTTTGTATTTTTGTTGCTTGCATAATAAGGCAAGTATGGAAAACTTGGCATAAGTGAAATTTCAAGGCAGGGAGATTGGTTTTTTCACACACACCATATCAATAACTCATGAGAGGAGATTTTGATACAAGTTTGGAAAGGTATATGCATGAGATATGAGATGGTTCAAAATATCATCACATGAGAAGTTCATGAATTTTCCACCACTTTCTAGAATCCTCTAAGATCAATCTAGAAACTTCTAAATCTGTTAATCATTATCTATATATTGAAATGAAGCCATTGATGCAAGGGGTTGGTGAAAAGAGGGAGAGAAAAGAGAGAATTTCATGGTTGCTTCCATTGTAAGAAAGTGAGAGAATCATCATAATTTTCCATTTCTGTTCAAGAGAGTTCTTCATTTCCAATCTTTGGTATATTGTGAGGGTGAATGAGCATGATGCAAGGTCCATCAATGGAGGTTTAAGGAGTTGTTGTCCAAGATTCAAAATTGTGCACCAGAGTTGCAGCCAAGAATCCAAGCACTCATCATCATAATTTTTGCAAACAGAAGTCATAGCACCTCCCAAGGACCATTGGTGAAAGCTTGCAAGAGTTGATTCGAGCTCTTTCTCATTTGTTTCATCAAGAATTGAAGGTTGGTGAATTCTCTTGTATCTCCCTGTTTAGGTGTTGTTAGGTTAGATTTTTAGTTTAGATTGGTTAGGTTAGGCTAGAGGATGATGTACTGGAACTGTTAGAGCCATTAATGATGATTTCCATTAGGGCAGTGAAACTTTGATGACTTAGAACTCATAGATTAGGGCATAATAATTCTTGCTAGATATCACAGAATAACTAGGGTAACATGTATATTACAGTAGGGTTAATTTTAGCAAGAATTATTGAGGTTCATCTCAGTGCAATTCAATGGTACCCCAGACTTCCAGCTATCGGGATTGGTTTTTGGGAAGGTTTTAGAGAGAACCACGGGCATGGTCTTCTAGAGGGGAAGAAATGGAGTGAGTTTGGTTTTTAAAGTTCGTGATTTCATGGCCTATGGAGAGAGAACGAAGAACATGAACATGGCTGCATGGAGAGGGAATTCTGAGTTTAGGGTTTTGATTTGGGGACGATGACCAATAGCCGTCCGATCATCATGGATAATTGACCTTTTACACCCATCCAATGGCTGATGTTTGAAGAAGAAATGGAGGGAAAAACCAACGTGAAACGATGCGTTTCACTTAAACGCATGTCTGGGCTTGGATTTGATTTTCATATCCCCACCCCCTTTTTGATAGGCCCAACGGATTGCACGTGATTTTGTTGCTGTTTGCACCGAGGATTTAATCTTTTTTTTCTTTTATTTTTCAATGCATTTTTCTGAGC
Source organism: Lathyrus sativus (assembly GCA_963859935.3). Classification (NCBI taxonomy): domain Eukaryota; kingdom Viridiplantae; phylum Streptophyta; class Magnoliopsida; order Fabales; family Fabaceae; genus Lathyrus; species Lathyrus sativus. The sequence continues at coordinate 680,761,728 of OZ012738.1, read as the reverse complement.
GCGCTGGGCCTAGGGCTTTTGTTATTCGCACCCCTGGTTCCATGGCCCATTAGGGATTTGAATTGAGCGAAGTTGCTGGTAGCACCCCCCTCCCCATTTTATTTCTATTTTGTGATTTTATTTTCCTTAATTGTTTTAGCACCTTTAAAAAATCATAAAAAATGGGAAAATTGATATTTTTAATTTCTTCTTTTTGCTCTAGGTCAATAATCCTGTCTAGAAAAATATTAAATAATAAAAATAGCCTTTTATTTTGTTTTACTATTTTTTGTGTATTTTTCTTGTAAATAGCATTTTAATGGATTTAGTTTGATACTTAAAATTGTTGATTTTTGTTCTAATAGCTCCCTTTAGCTTTAGGGCTCATTCTTTTTAGAGTGATTAGTGTAGGACTTCAACTTGTACATAGGATTTAATTCACATTTTTAGGATTAATTCTTAGGTGATTTGTTTAAGTGTGATTAGTGTGATCAAAATTAGGGTTTTAAATGAGCATAGGTGAGATAGATTAATTCTTTTAGGAATTTTTGAGTTGATTTTTGGGGTATGGGACTATAGGGGTTATGGGTATAGGGTAGATCCCTTAGAAAATATTAGGTTTCCCCTTCTGCTATTAGTATACTGCTGTATTTGGTTGATCTGTGTGGTGTGCCCTCCTTAGGGTTATGATTTGCCTGTGTTGGGTGTTGGGTTGTTTGGGATTTGGGGAGAGCTGAAGACCTGTAATGGTGAAGTCCATTTGAAGATCAATGATTGAAGACCAACTTCCAGAGTTGATGAGGAGGATCTCTTGCTGGCAGCTGTTGAAGTCTATAGGATTTAGGAGTCAGGCAGAGCCCTAGAGTAGACAACTTGATTCTCAAACATGGAAGGTCTTGATTGCCTCCATCCTTCTCTGTGATGCAGAGTCTCTCTAAGACACTCACCCCCTTCCTTTGGAAGGCTTGGTGCTAATGTCTAAGGGATAGAACTCTTGAGAGAAATATTCCTTGTGTTGATAGCAGTATGTTTGCCACCCTTGGTGGTCAACTAATTGCTTAACACCCAGTTTATTCTTGTGATTGATTCCTCAGCTTGGAGGTTAGGACTTGAAGAAAAGCCATTGGGAGATTAAAGATAGAAGACTGATGTCTGTTTGAAGCCTGAAGATAGTTGCTGATGCTGATGAAGATTGCTTTGCTGTTTAGCTTCAGCTATTTTAATTTTGATGTATTGTGTGATTTTCCCGGACTGTATTGTTTGCTGTTTAACTTGTTGGGTTGAAAGCGAATCCTGTTCACTTTTGCCTATTGTTTTCTAGGTTCGAGGTTGAGTGGGACTCCCTTGCCTCGCTTGTATTGTTGCATCCATGCATTTTACTGCTTTATTGTATATATCTGCTGTTTCTGTTTCCGTCTATTCCCTTAGGATCTCTGTTTCCCTCTACGCAAGAGAGGAGCATGATAGACATTAGGAGTTAACACATGCATGATAACATTAGGGTAGATTTTTATCCCCTTTTAACCCTAGGATTTTTAGAGTGTCATCTCTTCTTCCTTCAAAACAACAGAAAAACACTAATAAAGGTTATGACAGAGATTAATTCATTTCTTCCGTCAAAAGATTTGAACAAACATCAACTTTTTTTGCAATAAGAAAACCCTTGTTTAAGGTGAGATTTTTCATAAAAGACACTCGAACAGCTTGTGTCGGGTGTAGCCCAAACTACGTTTTCTCTGATCTTCCATGCTGTGTGGAAGTACGTAGGCATAGGATGCGATGTCCTAGCGAGCAACCTTCACCCATCTTCCCCCGTAGTTAGGCGAACTACGTTGACTCTGATTTCTCGTTCCAGGCGGGAATACGTAGGCATAAAGTGCGATGCTTTGCCGAGTCATGTTTTCTTTTCTTTTCAGACCTCATCCTTTAGTTTAGATAGAAATGTAATCCGTACAAACCAAGCAAGCGTGGATCCCATCGAGTACGATGGACGTGAGGGGTGCTAATACCTTCCCCTTGCGTAACCGACTCCCGAATCCAGGTTTTGGTTGCGATGACCATACCTTTTCCCGTCTTTGCGTTAGGTTTACTTCGAGCGTTTCCTTTCCCTCCTTTGGGACAAATAACGCACGGTGGCGACTCTTCTGTATTGCCGGCGCCGATTTTCGCAGCAGCGACACTTCTCTACCCCCCGAGGGGTTTCCTTAACGACTTTACCTTTTCCCTTATCGGTTACATCAGCTTTGTCGGCTTTGTCGGCTTTGTCCGCCACAATCTCGGGTGGAGCAAATACCCTTCCGCTGCGCGTGATTCCGCCAATTCCCACTAGGTTATCCACAGACGACCCAGATGGTTCCAGTTCCAACTTCTGTCCGTTACAGTAGACGTCTGCCCCGTAATGCCACGGGACAGCATTGGTGCTTTCAAAAGGTATCGGCCCAGCCTTGGTGATGGTAATTGTGGACGGCCTGGGTGCAGAAATAGTGATAGTCCGGCAAGGGATGGTGATGGCGGCAACCTCATCATTTTGCTTCAGCATTACCTCTCCAGATCCACATTCGGCCCTTTGGCTAAACTGCAAGATCCCTTCGGTCATCATACTCTGAATCCCTTCTATCAGCTGTTCGCATCCATCAGGACTAGTTGCACAGCCCATACACAGTTCTCCACATCCCGGGAAGAAACCTCTCTTCATCATCTTGGCTTTAACGAAGCTAAGCGGTGTCTTCAGATCCTTGACGTCAGTCAACAAATCCAAGCTCCCGTCTTCAATAGTGGCATTTACTCCACCTCCCCTATGATTTGGCATAGGGTTCTTCGTGACGTTTGGCACATTATCTGAGAAATTGATGATCTTAGCGTCCACCATATCCTGCACCTTGTGCTTGAAGGCTTTGCAGTTTTCTATTGTGTGGCCTGGTGCTCCTGAGTGAAACTTACAAGTTGCATTCGCATCATAACCTGCCGGCGGTGCCCCTGTTAAGGGAGTCAGGGTTCTCTTCTGGATTAGCTGTAACTGAAGCAGAGTCTGTAACAGCTGAGCATAAGACATGGGCGGTGTCTCAAGGTGGCGACTTGATAGAGGTGCCCTGTTCTGATACTTTCTATACCCTTGCTGATTTGGCTGCTGTTGCTGCGGCTGCTGCTGTGGCTGTTGGACCGCGGGGATAGTTATGCTAGCCACCTGCTGGTGCTGGCCCTTGCCTTTCCTTCAAGCGTTGGACACGGCGCTCGTCTCTCCTTCCCGCCTTTTGCCACCATACGGTTTCTTTCCTCCTCCAGCTGAGGATAGATCACCTTGAATTTTCCCTAATTTGATCCCATTTTCAACGTGCTCGCCGGTGATGATGAGATATGAAAAGCTTCCAGACATACTGCTGACCAATTTCTCGTAATAAACCCCTGGGAGGGTGGCTACAAACATTTCAACAAGCTCCCGTTCAACCATCGGCGGCTGAACTCTAGCTGCCAATTCACGCCACCGATGGGCGTACTCTTTGAACCCTTCGTTGTTCCTCTGTGACAAATTCTACAGTTGGACTCGGTTTGGAGCCAAATCACTGTTATACTGATAGTGGTGCACGAATGCTTCAGCAAGTTCCTTCCACGTGCACACACTGGTAGGTTCCAAACTCATGTACCATTCCAAGGATGGCCCTGACAGGCTATCCTGAAAGAAGTGCATCAGCAGCTTCTCGTCCTCAGAGTGAGCAGACATTTTCCGGTAGTATGATCTCAGGTGGACGCGAGGGCAAGTGGTGCCCTTGTACTTTTCAAAGTCGGGTACCTTGAACTTGGGAGGCACCTTGAAATCAGCAATCAGTCCCAACTTGGACATGTCAACACCCATGGTGTTCAGGTTCTCGAAATTCCTCATCTTGTCCTCGAGTGCTTTAAACCTCAGACGTGCTTCAGCAGTCAGCTCTCCTTCAGCACCTTTCTGTGAGAACAAATCGTCTTGACAGTCTTCTAACCATGGTTGAGGCCCATACAGATTCCCAACACCTGTGTTGCCGTTGCCCAGCTGTTGCGGTGGAAATAGGATCACAAACTATTAATGAGTTTGAATCGCAATTCAATTCACAACCGCTCTTTGATTTATCCGAAGGAAAAGGTCAAAAGAGGGAAAACCTATTTTTGCATCGTAAACACAATGCGGGGAAAGATCTAGGGTTCGGGGGTTGGTTAAATTTAGGGAAGGTATTAGCACCCTAAACTTCTGTAGTACTCTACAGGAACCTTTTGTTCAAATGTTTACTATTTTGCTTTATTTATTTGCTTAAGGTATATGTACAAAGGATTAAAAGTGAGAAAAGAGACCTAAGGGGTTAATTCTAAGTTTACTCGGCAAGACATCGCATCTTGTGCCTACGTATCCTTACGGGAGTGGAATCAGAGTAATCGTAGTTCCCCTCAAAAGGGAGGTTAGAAACGTCTTGACTGTGGCCAAGGTTTCAATGGGGAATAAACGTATCTTAGGGACACGCTTACATGGAGTGTAGAAACTCCAAATCTCTACGTTGAAATGTTAAGTTGTAATTAGGGTTAAATTAGGGATTCCACGGCGGGAAACCCTAAAATGAGCGCGGCGGCTCTTTGACCTAAAACTAGGGGTAAAATGGTAATTTTTGCCTGCGGCGAGACATTTGTGAAAATTAGGGTTTGTAAAGGTGTAAGGGTTGAAGTTGAGGTTGAGGACTATTGACACGGCGGTCAAACGGCTAGACCTAATTCCTTCGGAGGAGTGAAATTAATTATAAAGATGCGATGAAATTGAATATACATACAACGGCAGAAAATAAAGTGCGGAAAGATAAATGCGACAATTGTCTCGCACAATTACATCCCATAAGCAGTTACAATTATAATAGCTAAATATAAAACCGAAAATAAGTTTCAAATTGAACATAATAGCTGCAAGAAACAAAACAAACAAAAATGTCAGTATGTGGGGTTAGACGAAAACGAAATCAAAATTGAACGAGAAACAAACCGTATGAATTTTGGAGGACTTTTATGGTCTTTTTAACCAAGGATTTAAATTTGTGAAAAGAGAGATTAATTTTAATTAAAAGAGTTTTGAGTTTTAAAAAAATTTATTAATAAAAAAGTGAAAGTTTGGTTAATTATTCTAAAAAAGGAGTTTTAGTGATAATATTTTGAAAAAAAGATTTAATCATTAAAAAAAACAATTGGTTTAATTTAAAAAATCTTAATGTTAGTTAAAAACACGTTTTACTTTAAAGTTATAAAAAAGTTTTATTATTTGAAAAAACATTTGATTATTTTATTTAAAAAGAGTTTTAATTAATTTGAAAAAAGGTTTTTGATTATAAAAAAGAAAGGGCCTTCTTGATTTTTTTAAAAAAAGATAAACAAAATAAAATAACAAATGGAAAAACAATAAATAATAAAAAAGAGGGTTGGGCCGGTCATCACTCTTCTTCTCTCTGCTCTCTGAGTTTGCGTGTGTTCCTCTCCTTCTTGTTTGCCTCTCACGGATGTTATCTTCTTCTTCTTTTGCATGGCCGCCGATTTGTCTTCTTCATCTCTTTTTCCTGAAAAACATGAAAAGCAACACAAAAATTGTAATTATCTTTTTTGATCCTTACGGAATGATGATGGCCGATGATGCTTTGTCCTGAGGCTAGAGGATTTTTGACGGAGTTTGCTTGGATTTTACGAAAAAAGTTCTCCCCTTCTTGTTATGATTTTCGTCCCTTTTATACTTGATTTTTAAATCTTTTTTTTTAATCTCAGATTTAATTTGAATATCTCAATCTTTTTCAATCTCTGATTTGATTTGAATGAATTTTTATGATGATTTCAGATTTGATTCAATGATGGTGATGTTGATATTTAGATCTGATTTTCTTATGATGATGATTGATCTGATTGATTTGATTTAACTCTATCTGGAATTCATTAAGATTGGATTAGATTAAAAAAGTGTTGAGATTTAAATTTAAAAAGTTAGCAAAGAAGATTAGAGTTTCAAGTTAAATAAAAAATTAGAGTTTTAAAAAAAAATGAGTTAGAATAAAAAAAATATTTGAATGTTGGTTTTAAAAAATGTTAGAATTTAATTTTAAAAGGAATTTAAAATTTAAAAAAAAAAAAAAGAAAAAGAAAAGGGCGTTAGAATTTAATTTTAAAAAGAATTTAGAATTTTAATTTGAAAAAATAAAGGTGTCAAAAAAAGATTTAGATTTAATTTAAAAAAAAAAGGATAGATTTAATTTATAAAAAAAGGTTAGATTTAATTTTTAAAATAGTTAGAAAAAAAAGATTTAATTTTAAAAAGAAATTAGAGAAAAAAGATTTAATTTTATAAAAGTTAGAAAAAAGATTTAATTTTTTTAAAAAAGTTAGAAAAAAAGATTTAACTTTTTTAAAAATTAGAAAAAAAAGATTTAGTTTTAAAAAAAGTTAGAAAAAATATTTAACTTTAAAAAAGTTAGAAAAAAAAGATTTAGTTTTAAAAAAAATTAGAAAAAATATTTAACTTTAAAAAAGTTAGAAAAAAGATTTAATTTTAAAAAGTTAGAAAAAAAAATTAATTTTAAAAAGAAGTTAGAGAAAAAAAAAGATTTAATTTTTAAAAAGAAGTTAGAAAAAAATTATTTAATTTTTAAAAAGTTAGAAAAAAGATTTAACTTTAAAAGGTTAGAAAAAAAAGTTTTAGCTTTAAAAAAAGTTAGAAAAAAAGGATTTAGCTTTTAAAAAAAGTTAGAAAAAAGATTTGATTTTTTTAAAAAATTTAGAAAAAAAGATTTAACTTTAAAAAAGTTAGAAATAGATTTAACCTTAAAAAAAAGGTTAGAAAAAAGATTTAATTTTAAAAAGGTAATAGAATTTGATTAAAAAAATGTGTTAGAAATTAATTAAAAAAAGTTATAAAAAATTTACTCTTGAAGAAAAGAAGAGAAAAAAAAAAAAGTTAAATTTTAATCTAAATCCTAAAAGTTAGTAAGAAGAGCTTAAAATGACTTAAATAAATAAACTAAATAGAAAAAAAAAGTTAATAAAAAACATTAGTAAAGTTATAAAAAAGGTTAATTAAATTATTATTAGTTAAAAAAACAAGATTTAAAAAAAAGGTTAATTTATTAGGTTAATAAGAATTTAAAATAAAAATAAAAAAGAAAGGGTAAAATTTGGGGTATTACAGTTGCCCCTATTTAAATAGCTACACCAGATGATTTGAGTGACGGAGACTCAAGGAATCATGGTGGAGGGATTTAAATATAGATAACCGAAAATTTTGCCCTTATATGCGGCGATATGCAATGCTATGGACAAAGCGAGAACAGATTAATGCAGATGATGCCGTGAATATGATGTGATGCGTATGCTGGAATGATGAATGCGAAAATGCTGACGAATACGACGACACAGATGCTACGAGAAGAACACACTGGGGAAAACGACGCGCTGAGACACAGTACAACACTGGGGAATTCTAAAAATGATGGTCAACTGGTGCGAACACGACCAATTGTTATTTTGGGAATGAGATTCTCAAATGGAGATGACACCTGTGAGACGGCCTCCACTGGGGAATCTAAAAATAAAACTGGATCATGTACGATTGCAAGATCGATCACAGAATGCATGGAGCATTGAGCAAAGAATAACATCCAAGCTTCTGTAACCTATCCCTCGTGACAGGATCAAACGGACTTTTCGGGAATCCGTAGCAAATATACAGGGTGAAAAGAACCGGTTGTATGCCAAAATAAATGGACTTTGAGTGGGAAATGCCCTGATAAGCTTCTCGAGGGAGAACTATCACTTATCGTTGGAAGGGACTTATGTGCCAAAATGGATAAGCACTCAAATAAAGAGGCTGCTGCTTATCTGATAAATAAATCTTCTCGCATTTAAGGTCGGCGCCTGGAATACGATTCTGATTCTTCTCTTACTGAAGGATAAATAAACTTCTTCATGCTTCAAGATTATGTTCTCCTGAACATGAAAAGGGTAAACTGAACTTCCTCATACTTCAGGATCGTGCTCTCCTGAATATGAAACTGGATGACTGAATATACTCATATTTCAGAATCGTGCTCTCCTGAATATGAAACTGGATGACTGAATTTCTTCATATTTCAGAATCGTGCTCTCCTGAATATGAAACTGGATGACTGAATATACTCATATTTCAGAATCGTGCTCTCCTGAATATGATTTGGTTGTAAATGAATTTTTCCATACTTCAGAATCGTGCTCTCCTGAATATGAAACTGGATAATCGAACTTCCTCATAACTCAGAATCGTGCTCTCCTGAATATGATTCGGCTCCTGAAATTTCTTCATTCTTCAGAATCGTGCTCTCCTGAAAAACGGCCAACTGAACTTCCTCATAACTCAGAATCGTGCTCTCCTGAATATGATTCCGTTCCTTCTTTTACTAAAGGATAAATGAACTTCTTCATAACTCAGAATCGTGCTCTTCTGAATATGATTTCGCTCAAACCTTCTCGTAACTCAAGATCGTGCTCTCCTGAATACGATTTGGTTCAAAACTCAAGACGGCAGGTAAATGGAAGCCCAACTGCTCCATGGAGATGGCCATTTGCTGCGAGTCATAACGAGGATATGATCGACTTCTTAGGTGAGAAATGTCGTGTGTTGATGCTGTAAGATGTAAAGTGTAAAAGGTTGTAACATGTAGGATTGTAAAGTGTTGTACTGATATATTTTCCAGGCGTGAACTGGCATGTATCTGTAGTTGATTGCGGTTGAAAGATAGTGCAAAATAAATGCACGTCCGGGTACAGTGATAAACTTCTCGGGCGAGAACAGTCGAACATCTGTCATGGTATGGTGAAAATCTTTAGATGGTGCAAAATAAATGCACGTCTGGTTGGGCTTGACGACCGACAAGACTGAGATTCAATCTAGGATCGAGCTAGAAAGAAGACTGGTAATCAAGACTCCATCGAGGGAAACGATCTTGAAGGGTAAATATCTTATCCTGGTAAGGAAAGATAGCTGAGGTAACCGTCATCCACGAGGATCGAGCTCCGTGGGGAAACTGGAAACAAGTAAGTATTTTATGCTTAGGGCTGACAATCTATTTGGAGAGAATGGACGAACCCAGTTACTCGGCGGTAACAACCAAATGATGGTGAAACACAATGAACCTGTGAATGCTACTGCATATGTTAATGCATATGTTAATGTGAATGTATGTTAATGTCTATGTATGTTAATGTTTATGTATGCAAGATGTTATGAAATGAGTATGTAATGAGTATGTAATGAATATGTAATGAATATGAAATGAAATAGGCATGTGATGCTTATGCCCTTGCGTATACTGACGAAACAGACTAGAGACGGGACGAGAGATGAAATAAACATCTCGACGGAAATACCCTGCGTTCTCTGCAACCAATACGTCAATCATGGGTAAGAAAGATCAATGGTAGAACCAAGTCTGGTTTTAAAGTTCTGAATTCTCTGAGGGAAGGTAATCTGCTTGTGGTATACAGTATCACGCCTTCTTATGGGGAGAAGAAAACCTGAGGGACACTTTCGAGTTACCCAAAAAAAAAGTTGTCAGCTTATAGTCTCGCTGGGGACTGTCACTGGGAGCATGTCAGTGAAATCTCTGATGCCTTAGGGACCACTGGCTCCATCCAAAGTATTGTCAGCTTAGAGTCTCGCTGGGGACTAAATCAGAGCAATGGTTTAGGAACCTGTTGCAACACTGAGGCTTACTGAGGTATGAAGGCCGCTGTGAGTAAAATCCATCGGGTGCATGAAAAAATTGTGAAATCCCATGGTTTTGATCTTGCAGGACCTTATAGTAGCCGCCATTTGTTTCTTCAAAAACATGGTGCCCCAGGATACTTGCGTTGCGAGGTAGGGTCATCTCAAGAGGATTTTATAGAGAACGCCGAGTCCGGTTGCCCCATTGTTCTCAAACTCTTTGAGAGATTTGTCAGGTCTCGACGTAACTGGCACAAATTAATCGTGTTACGACGAAATGTTTGGGAAATAGCTCTTAAGAATGTCAGACTCGCGTTGGTAAGCGAATTGGGAAACTGCCTGCCCCTGTTCAGCAGGATCTTCAAGTTCCACGGGTTATGTTCATATGTAAATCTCTAAGATATCAAGCAAAGTTGTCATGCCTGAAATGCCTATCCTGAGCTTGTCAATGTACACATATATTTGTCTTGAATTTTTGTTTTGAAAAAAAGATATCGCAACAACTTGTGACCGAAATTACTAGTCAGGATATAAGTTTTAATTATAATGCCATCATGAATTTTTTCTGAGCATAGCTCGTAGGAGTCAGGAAACGTGATCTTGTCAAGTATGCTTTCAACCGAAGTCCTACTTCAATTAGGTCTTTTAAAGGTTGTATCGTGGCTCAGTTCACGGTTTAAGAAACAAAAGGATAAAGGCTCAAAGTTATATTTGTACCCACCCATTCTTCGTGATGTTCTCCAATCCTAATTCAGTTAACCGGATACGAACGCTCATATCTCAAGCGGATTTGCTATGATCGAGAACTTATCAAGGCTTTGGACATGGCAGTCGCTCACCTATTACACGATCTTGTTCTTTACTAGGGACTATTTATTGTACCCTCTTGTTTTGCTTTTATTCCCTAACTTTTGCCTGGACAACGTCTTTTGATCTGACTTTGGAGTCCAACGGGATGCCCCAGTTTTGCCTAAGTCTCCTTCATAGGTTTTTGACTTAGCGGGCTCTTATTTTTTGAATATTCTTTTATGCACAAGTCGTGTAAATCTTTTGAAAGGCTCGTGACTGCCCCACTCCTTAGGTAACCGAAGGATAGTCATTGTATTGGACTTCTTAAGATGCTAAGGATAAATTCTCGAAGGTTTGCTCTTCCTTTTTAAGAGTCTAAGCGCTCGATCGGTTTAACTGAAACCTACCCTGCACCAGGTTAGGATGAAGGTTCTTTAAAAGAAAGAAAAACTCCTACTTCAAGGCTCAAAGGGTTGACTAGGGGTTAACATCCTTATATCTCCAGTGTTTGGGGTTTGAAACAATGCCTTACATCATCAGCGGGTTTCAATCGAAAGCATACGACAAGAAATCTGACGTTTTAGGTTCGTCATCCTCCCCCCAATTCTCCATCAGAACAAGAGATCGGGTAAAGTTGGCATTATGATTTATGAAAACGTTTTTTGAATGAGTGAAACGAATGGATTTATTCAAGACAAACATATGCGTTGCATTAATTAATCAAAGATAAACAAGTTCGTACATGCTAAATATGCTTAATCAAAGAGAAATGCATATAAATAAACAAATGAACTGTCGGAAAAATCCTTCTAAATGTTTATGAAATCTAAGAGCAACAGTTTCCTTTGGCGGAGCCTCAATGGAAAGAACGTCTGGTTTACGATCATTGTGAGTCGTCATGGCTTGCCCCAGTTACGCTGGTCACATCTTCAACAGTTTTCAGTCGTTGCTTCAAAATAATTTTCCCAGATTCTTTGTTGATCATAGTCACGTCATATTTCCAAGGCACAGCTTTAGGATCACTGAAAGAAAACGGACTCGGTCTTCGAATAACTATAGGCTTAGGCTGATTCACTTCAGGGATATACGACCTTGGTATATCGAACACGAGGTTGGCGGAGCCTGCCCCTGATAAATTAAACACTGGTACCTTACCCTTTGATTCAGGCTGATGGAAAACAGGCTCAACCACAGCGACTACATCCTTCTTGGCTTGGCTTGTCACTTGTAAAACACCCTCATTAATCAGCCTCTGAACATCGTTCTGAACTAACACACAACCCTTAGTACTGGCTTCACAACTTACACATGCAACGTGGGAAGTATCTACTAAACCAGCTTCAAACAGTTTCGAATGGAACATTTTGAGAGGAGTCTTAATCTGTTCAACGTCAAGGGCATAACCATCCCCCGAATCAACACTAACGGCATTGACACTCTCATGGTTAGGGAAAGGGTTCTTCTTAACATTTGGTTGAGGATTTTCAAATGACAAAATCTTCTTTTCCAATAGATCCCTGACAATATTTTTGAGAGCATAACAATTTTCCAGATCGTGACCAGGCGCACCCTCATGAAATAAACAATGAGCGGCGGCGTTGTAATTGGCGGGTAGAGGATTAGGAGGCGGACCCAAAGCCCGAGTAGTGATGAGACCCTGCTTGACCAAAGAGGGATACAACTCGGTAAAAGTCATTGGAATCGGCGGACAAGGCTTATACGTTCTTCTATTCGGCATATTCTGGCGAGGAGCCGGACTCTTTGGCTGTTGAGGAGCAGGAGTATTGGGTGCCTGTAGGTAGTTGACAGGAAGCGGATAAACAGGAGGTTGTTGCATAGGTTGATACATGGGAACCTGTTGACTGAAAGAAGGTGTAATAGCTGCCACATAGGGTTGTTGAGCATATTGGACTGGGTACCCTTGAGGTTGAGCATAACCTTGCGGATGCCGATAAAAGCGTTCCCTTGGTCTACCGGAGGATATAGCATTAGTCTCACTCTCCTTCTTTTTCTGGGAGCTATACGGAGGTTTCTTCGGCTGATCCTTAGAAGCGCCATGATTATTTGTCATTTTACCACTCTTCATACCCAATTCAATCTTGACACCCACAGCAACGATGTCGGAGAAATTTGAAGTCACACTACCCACCATTCTTTCGTAAAATTCTGGACGGACCGTGTCGACAAACCAATCAGCTAACTCTTTCTCGGTCAAAGGAGGTTCTACCTGCGAAGCAGTCTCTCTCCACCTTTGAGCATACTCTTTGAATGACTCAGAATTCTTTTGTGACATACTCAGCAACTGTCTTCTGTCAGGAGCCAGATCCATATTGTACTTGTAGTGTTTGATGAAAGCGTCAGATAAATCCTGGAAACTCTTAATGCGAGACTGGTCTAAAGTTAAATACCACTTGGAGGAAGCACCCTTCAAACTATCTTGGAAGCAATGAATCATCAGTTTATCATTCTCAACATGGGCAGCCATTTTGCGATAATACATGATCAGATGACTCTTAGGACAGGTGGCACCTTCATAACGATCGAAGTTCGGAGTTTTGAACTTTGGGGGAATAACCAAACCTGAAACCAAACAAACATCCCTTGCAGCAGTCCCAAAAATTTGATCACCCTCTACCTTTTTCAATCTCTGGACGATAGTGTTTACTTCCTCACGAAGCTTATCATGTTTCTCATAACCCTCAACATTCTCATCAAGATTATCAAAAGCTGTCTCATTGAAGTACGGTTGCGCACGAGTGTGTACAACAGGTGGTGCAAAGATAGGAGCCCCCCTAGAAACTTCAGAAAACAAGGGCACGGCTTGCTGAACAGGTTGATTAATCGGAACAGTGGCTTGAGGAGGCACAAAACCGGGAGCAAGACCATAAGGTGGGTCCCTTGCTACGGTCACACTTGGTGGAGGGTCCACAGTAACGCCGGTAATCTCAGAAACAACAGTGGGCTGGGTGTCCATCTTAGCATTCATGACATGTAACAATTCCATCATTCGCCCCATACCCCCTCGAAGGTCTTCAAGTTCATTGCTAAGGCGATCAATCTCTTTTGCCTGATCCTCCATTCTTTTCCGAGTTTGAGCTCTGGTGTTGTATTGGTGCCGAGAACTCAGGGTGACGAAACTGGAAGGTGAGAGAACCGAGTGTGAGAAATCGGGAGACACATGCAATGCAAAAGTTTGATGCTAAAATGTGAATGTAAATGAAGATTTTATGGAATTCAAAACATTTACTGATGTCGTGAGGTACCAAGGAAATCTTTTTCTTGTTTTTTCATTTTATATATTTTATCTTTTATTTATGGTATCCCGCGATATCCATAAATGATATTTGAACTCCATGAAATACAATGCAATGAGATGCTTTATGGATGCAATGCATGAAAACACACAAAGTCTTAGGTTAAAGGCTTGCATGAGGTTCAAAGGCAAGTACCCTCCCCTGAAGTTAGATGGTTCATCCTGTCCTACAAAAGTAACCAGGTTCTAAGGGATCTCAATATCATTGATCCTTCACAAGGGTGGTTGTTCAGAAGGCAACTTACTTGCCAACCAAAACCCTCCAAGTTTAAGATCTCAATGAGCGTAGTATCGAGTGTCAACCAACTTTAGTCTGCACCAAAGCCGGTTACCTCACTACTTTCTAAAGGCCAAGATGAGTTAACTAGGGTTCTAAAAGTCAGTTAGTGCATTGACAACATATGGCAGCCTCAATATTATCCTCAACTTGACTTAAGGAATATAAGCACCAACCAAGAAGTCGCACTAACCATGGCCACCAGATCAACCGTATCGATATACGTCGTACAGTTTCCTTGGTCTATTGCCATTTACCTAAGGTACACTAGATCCGGGTTAGGACCTATCTCACAGCACAAGGAACAGTCCCACAATCAAAGCGCAAATATATACATGCAAATGAATAATAACACAGATAGTAATAAATATGAACAGGTTAGGGATAACCCTCAAAAGTTAGGAGTTCCCCAGTGAAGTCGCCATTTTCTGTTGCGGTGGAAATAGGATCACAAACTATTAATGAGTTTGAATCGCAATTCAATTCACAACCGCTCTTTGATTTATCCGAAGGAAAAGGTCAAAAGAGGGAAAACCTATTTTTGCATCGTAAACACAATGCGGGGAAAGATCTAGGGTTCGGGGGTTGGTTAAATTTAGGGAAGGTATTAGCACCCTAAACTTCTGTAGTACTCTACAGGAACCTTTTGTTCAAATGTTTACTATTTTGCTTTATTTATTTGCTTAAGGTATATGTACAAAGGATTAAAAGTGAGAAAAGAGACCTAAGGGGTTAATTCTAAGTTTACTCGGCAAGACATCGCATCTTGTGCCTACGTATCCTTACGGGAGTGGAATCAGAGTAATCGTAGTTCCCCTCAAAAGGGAGGTTAGAAACGTCTTGACTGTGGCCAAGGTTTCAATGGGGAATAAACGTATCTTAGGGACACGCTTACATGGAGTGTAGAAACTCCAAATCTCTACGTTGAAATGTTAAGTTGTAATTAGGGTTAAATTAGGGATTCCACGGCGGGAAACCCTAAAATGAGCGCGGCGGCTCTTTGACCTAAAACTAGGGGTAAAATGGTAATTTTTGCCTGCGGCGAGACATTTGTGAAAATTAGGGTTTGTAAAGGTGTAAGGGTTGAAGTTGAGGTTGAGGACTATTGACACGGCGGTCAAACGGCTAGACCTAATTCCTTCGGAGGAGTGAAATTAATTATAAAGATGCGATGAAATTGAATATACATACAACGGCAGAAAATAAAGTGCGGAAAGATAAATGCGACAATTGTCTCGCACAATTACATCCCATAAGCAGTTACAATTATAATAGCTAAATATAAAACCGAAAATAAGTTTCAAATTGAACATAATAGCTGCAAGAAACAAAACAAACAAAAATGTCAGTATGTGGGGTTAGACGAAAACGAAATCAAAATTGAACGAGAAACAAACCGTATGAATTTTGGAGGACTTTTATGGTCTTTTTAACCAAGGATTTAAATTTGTGAAAAGAGAGATTAATTTTAATTAAAAGAGTTTTGAGTTTTAAAAAAATTTATTAATAAAAAAGTGAAAGTTTGGTTAATTATTCTAAAAAAGGAGTTTTAGTGATAATATTTTGAAAAAAAGATTTAATCATTAAAAAAAACAATTGGTTTAATTTAAAAAATCTTAATGTTAGTTAAAAACACGTTTTACTTTAAAGTTATAAAAAAGTTTTATTATTTGAAAAAACATTTGATTATTTTATTTAAAAAGAGTTTTAATTAATTTGAAAAAAGGTTTTTGATTATAAAAAAGAAAGGGCCTTCTTGATTTTTTTAAAAAAAGATAAACAAAATAAAATAACAAATGGAAAAACAATAAATAATAAAAAAGAGGGTTGGGCCGGTCATCACTCTTCTTCTCTCTGCTCTCTGAGTTTGCGTGTGTTCCTCTCCTTCTTGTTTGCCTCTCACGGATGTTATCTTCTTCTTCTTTTGCATGGCCGCCGATTTGTCTTCTTCATCTCTTTTTCCTGAAAAACATGAAAAGCAACACAAAAATTGTAATTATCTTTTTTGATCCTTACGGAATGATGATGGCCGATGATGCTTTGTCCTGAGGCTAGAGGATTTTTGACGGAGTTTGCTTGGATTTTACGAAAAAAGTTCTCCCCTTCTTGTTATGATTTTCGTCCCTTTTATACTTGATTTTTAAATCTTTTTTTTTAATCTCAGATTTAATTTGAATATCTCAATCTTTTTCAATCTCTGATTTGATTTGAATGAATTTTTATGATGATTTCAGATTTGATTCAATGATGGTGATGTTGATATTTAGATCTGATTTTCTTATGATGATGATTGATCTGATTGATTTGATTTAACTCTATCTGGAATTCATTAAGATTGGATTAGATTAAAAAAGTGTTGAGATTTAAATTTAAAAAGTTAGCAAAGAAGATTAGAGTTTCAAGTTAAATAAAAAATTAGAGTTTTAAAAAAAAATGAGTTAGAATAAAAAAAATATTTGAATGTTGGTTTTAAAAAATGTTAGAATTTAATTTTAAAAGGAATTTAAAATTTAAAAAAAAAAAAAAGAAAAAGAAAAGGGCGTTAGAATTTAATTTTAAAAAGAATTTAGAATTTTAATTTGAAAAAATAAAGGTGTCAAAAAAAGATTTAGATTTAATTTAAAAAAAAAGGATAGATTTAATTTATAAAAAAAGGTTAGATTTAATTTTTAAAATAGTTAGAAAAAAAAGATTTAATTTTAAAAAGAAATTAGAGAAAAAAGATTTAATTTTATAAAAGTTAGAAAAAAGATTTAATTTTTTTAAAAAAGTTAGAAAAAAAGATTTAACTTTTTTAAAAATTAGAAAAAAAAGATTTAGTTTTAAAAAAAGTTAGAAAAAATATTTAACTTTAAAAAAGTTAGAAAAAAAAGATTTAGTTTTAAAAAAAATTAGAAAAAATATTTAACTTTAAAAAAGTTAGAAAAAAGATTTAATTTTAAAAAGTTAGAAAAAAAAATTAATTTTAAAAAGAAGTTAGAGAAAAAAAAAAGATTTAATTTTTAAAAAGAAGTTAGAAAAAAATTATTTAATTTTTAAAAAGTTAGAAAAAAGATTTAACTTTAAAAGGTTAGAAAAAAAAGTTTTAGCTTTAAAAAAAGTTAGAAAAAAAGGATTTAGCTTTTAAAAAAAGTTAGAAAAAAGATTTGATTTTTTTAAAAAATTTAGAAAAAAAGATTTAACTTTAAAAAAGTTAGAAATAGATTTAACCTTAAAAAAAAGGTTAGAAAAAAGATTTAATTTTAAAAAGGTAATAGAATTTGATTAAAAAAATGTGTTAGAAATTAATTAAAAAAAGTTATAAAAAATTTACTCTTGAAGAAAAGAAGAGAAAAAAAAAAAAAAGTTAAATTTTAATCTAAATCCTAAAAGTTAGTAAGAAGAGCTTAAAATGACTTAAATAAATAAACTAAATAGAAAAAAAAAGTTAATAAAAAACATTAGTAAAGTTATAAAAAAGGTTAATTAAATTATTATTAGTTAAAAAAACAAGATTTAAAAAAAAGGTTAATTTATTAGGTTAATAAGAATTTAAAATAAAAATAAAAAAGAAAGGGTAAAATTTGGGGTATTACACCAGCCCAACATTGACATTAGCTTCAAAATTCCCATTACCGACGCCAGTCGTATTACCATTGAGCCCCATGTTAGCGATCACATTACCGTTGCCACTACCATTCCCCCCGGTCACGGGGACGCCGTTCTGAGGAGTTTCAACAGGTGGAGGGGTTGGAACAGTCCCACCATGGAGTACACCATTGCTGTCAACCCTTGAAATCAGAGGCTGGACCAATGTTCTGAGCTGATCCTGGCCGTTGGCAACCACTTGCATGAGTTCCATGAAGCGGTCCATCCTCTCTCGGAGTTCTTGAACGTCAGTCTGCACTTGCTCCATAGCTCTAGCTTGATTTGCTCTAGTCGGATAGCGGTGGATTGGTCTTTGATCAATCCTGGAACAACCTGCATACACAAAGGGTTAGAAAAACGGCAAAGTGCTTGTTATGCAAATGCTTCATGCAAATGCAAACGTGTGTCTGTGTGTTAGGGAGATTTCTCCCGATCCTAGTGCCTGAGTGCCAGTGCTGATAATAAGAAGTATGAGTCCAGTCATGGAAATAACATCTCATATATATAATGAAAGCCCATCAAGGCGGTACACAACGTCACTGAGTACAAGCAGAATCAATAGCATGACCTCGACCAACAAGCCTGGTGATGGTCAGCATACAACAATGATCAACACAAAAGGATTACAAATATAGTCAAGCACGGCCACGGGCTCGAAACTCTTCTAACAGATCCCTCGTTTCTGGATGATCAGGCCGAGTGAGCAACCCTTCGACGAGTAACTCCCTCCACATAATAGTGTATTGAAGACCTTCAATTGAGTCTTCCCATGCTCCTTCCCCGAAACAATCTTCTAACTTCTGCTTCTTGGATTCAAACGTCAGCTTGCGCTCCTTCAGGTTAGCAAGAGCTTTGTTGAGCTGGCCTTCAGCGGCATATCTGCGAGCGGTTTCTTCATCAAACCTTTTCTCACTAGCCTTCACCTGGGCTTTTAACTTGGAGATCTGCTGCTTCAGTTCATCTTCCCGTTCCTTGCCGTTGGCTAGGGTGGCCTTCCAATGCTGATTGAACTTGGATATTCTTCGGTACGCTTCATCCAAGTGCTGCTTCTTAGTAGCTAGTACGTCATTGACAGCTTTGAAGTCCCGACCCAAGCGCTCACGCTCAGCCATCTGCTTAGTCAAATCTGTCCCTAACTGGTTCACCAGCTCTGTTTGCCTCTTAAAGGAATGGACGGCTTCGCTTCTCTCGCTTCTGAGTTGAGCCAATTCTTTCTCCAGTTCTTCATTTGCTTTCTTCAGCTCATCTCTCTCAGCTAACACCTGATTATGCTGCTGAATAGGCACGGTGGTAGGCTCTTCAATCACTGGAGGGTTTTCTGGCTGGGCAGGTGGAAACGGCATCCCTATCATATCTGCTCGGGCTCTGATCCAGGTCACATACGGAGCGTAGGCTTGGCTATTACTTTTCCCCAGCAACGGCTTTCCCCACTCACTGACACCATTCCAAGCGCGCTAAAGCTTAGATAACATATCCCCCTCTAGAAGACCAGTGAGGTACAGAGATTCCTGCACCTCTTCATCCTTCGGCGGAGCTCTCAAAGCATAAGCAAACTGTCGGACCAGCAGAGATGGATTATAGTTGATACAGCCCTTCCTGCCTATCAAAGGCACATTCAGAAACCCACTGCAGCTGAAGATAATCTCAGTACCCAACCTATCTCTATCAAACCAGGCAATATCCTCCGTTGACAGACTCATCAAGCGCTCAGACCACTCAGTTGTGGCTGCAGATGAAGCAAAGGGACCCTTCTTGGGTAGGTGACTATCAAGCCATCTATAGAGCAGGGGTACACAGCATGAGACATTCTTATCCCTTCTGTTCTCGTTTTTGTAGTGGACGGAATGATAGACATCTCCTATCAGGGTAGGGACTGGATTCCCTGATGCAAAGATGTGAATAGCGTCGAAGTCTACAAAGTCAGGCATATTGGGGAACAGAATGATGCCATATATGCACAGAGCAAGGATGACGTTGAACACGATCCAACATCCGTCTTTGGCGCACTGCTGGGCCTTTCCCACTAAGAACTGCAAGGAGAAACCGGGAACCCTGTTCCAACTAGACAAGACCAACTCGGAGGCATCCAGATGAAGTGAAGGGGCTAGACTAGCCAGATTAGGCTCAGCATCCATATGAACAAAGGGCATTTGACTCTTGATAGGCACACCTAACAAATCAGCATACTCCTCTAGTGTAGGTGCGAGAATAAAGTCTGGGAAGGTAAAGCATCTCAAAGGAGGATCGTAGAATTGCAGCAGGGCGTGCAACCCATTCAACTCAAACACAGAAGGTTTACGAACCAAGCTGAGCAGTTTCCCATAAGACTTTTTGAATTCATCTCTCACAGAATCATCTGCCAAAGCAATCAAACCAGTCAGCTGAACAACATCAGGAGTGGGGAGCTTGTAAGCTACGGTCTTCCTCAGAGAACCCATAGTAGCACAGTAGAAAGCAAGAAAACCTGAACCGGGGGAAACGGTACCTGCAACACAGACACACGTTAATGAAATGCAAATGAGTATGCAAAGCAAGGTAAAATGCAATCATGCAGCAGGAGATCAAGATAACTGTGTTGTTGAGGAGATGAAGGTGAAGATTCTGTATCAACAAAACCATAATACTGCTCTGTCAAGAACAACCATATCTCTGATGAGAAGAAAACCCTGATATCGGACCATAAATTCTTCTTTGTCAAGAACAACCACACATCTGATAATAAGGACCTCTGATACAGGACCATAAATCTGCTCTATCAAGAACACATACATCTCTGAAGATAAGGACCTCTGATACAGGACCATAACTATGCTCTGTCAAGAACACATATACATCTGATGATGAGAACCTCTGATACAGGACCATAAATCTGCTCTATCAAGAACAAACATACATCTGACAATAAGGACCTCTGATACAGGACCATAAATATGCTCTGTCAAGAACACATATACATCTGATGATGAGAACCTCTGATACCAACAAAACCGATTTACTATCAAGAAAACCAGGTAGTCTGAAGGCTAAGGTTTCCTACAACAAACCCGACCCTGCTCACAGGTATGAACCTAAACTGACACAAGTTCGGCATCCTATGCGGTCATCAGTGTCACAGACATTCAAGAGGGGTGATACGATACCCAGAAGGTGTGGCATCACCATCTCCTGAAGCAGCCTCACTCAGCTGAATCCCAAATGATCGGTCCCCAGAGTCTACAATCCTCCAAACCAACAACCCCTCGGGCCCAAAGGGCCAGAAAAGAAGTCAACCGGGAGAACCTCGTATGAGCATGGATTTCATGAGACACTAGTGCCTGCAAATCAAGCACGCGCCCACTAATTTCCACAACTAATGCTAAGTACACTCAAGCCTGGGTCTGGCTTCTCACTCATCAGAATGCCCTTCCCACAACAACACAGATAATCATATCATACTGGAAATAAAGTGCGGGAAATAAAATACGATAAATAAACATAACCCAACAAGTAATCATACAAGCGCTAGGATTGACTCTCGCAGGGGACGTTGGATCCCCAAACTGACTCGCATAAGGGACGTTGGATCCCAGGAAACTATCAAGTCCCCAGCAGAGTCGCCAGCTATCGCTTCCGCGAAAATAAGGTGCCGACAAAACAGAAGAGTCGCCACCTTTCGTTATTTATCCCTCAGAACGGGAAAGGAAACGATCGGAAAAACCTGACGAAAAGGTATAAGACAAGGTCATCGCAACCATTGTCTGGGTTCGGGAGTCGGTTACGCAAGGGGAAGGTGTTAGCACCCCTCACGTCCATCGTACTCGATGGGATCCACGCTTGTTGTGTTTATCTGACGGGTTGGTTTTACTATCTACCTATCAAGGCTGGTCTGAAAAGAAAAGAAAAATGACTCGGCAAAGCGTCGCACTTTATGCCTACGAATTCTCATCAGAGAATGAGAAATTAGAGTCAACGTAGTTCGACTAACTACGGGTTACGGGGGAAGGTGGCTCACCAATTGTGCCTACGTACTCTCAACAGATATGAGAGATCAGAGCTTACGTAGTTCGGGATAATACGGCTTACGGGTTTAGATTCATCTATTTTTCCGAGTAGGGTTAACAAACAGTTCCAACAGTTTGGTGTACGCAGCTTGACCCTTGGAGACTTAGGCGTTACCGTTTGCGGTAGAACTGAGAGTTAACGACACTCTTTTCTTCAGAAAAGCTACCTTTGAATTATGGGCCCATGAGGCAAAAAGTTTGAAGTTTGTTTTCTGTCTTTTACGGAAGAACTGTTTTTTATGGATGTTTGCAACCAATATCGCACTAGAGACTATGACCTGAGAGTGAATGCGTCGCATGTCACCCAAAGGGTGCCATACTAAACATCTGGACTGTTGAAAAGAAACTCTCCAACAATCCTTTCTCAGATAGCTTAAGGCTCGTAACGTACGACGTCAGTTAACCTTTATTACTGTATTTTAATTTGTTTCGAGATAAGAAGAGAGAGAGAGAGAGAGACAACTACGGGGAGACTATCAAGTCCTAATGTTGTCATGCCAAGGATTCATCCTAGGGTTGAGGTTTGAAGTTATCATGCATAGGTTTCAACCTAAAGTTCTAATCATCACTTCCTTATCAAAGGAAGTGAGATTCCTAAGGGATCATGTCAATGATAAACAGAAACATATAAAGCATCATCTTAAACAGTAAACAGATATACAGTAAACGACTATAAAATGCATGCAATGCAAGTGAGGGACGAAATGTTTGTGGGGCATCAGCCTCCACAAGCTCATCTCAACCTCAAGCCCGATATGAATAACTGTAATCATACAGAAAACATAACATGCTATCAAGCAAACACAAGTGACTGTAATCATACAGAAGAAATGAAATACCATCAAGCAAAACACAAACCACATAGGCAAGGGAGCTGGGCTCTACTGAATACCTGCAAGCAAAGCCATACAGTAAAAATACAAGCAGAGGGAGCAACTCAACCTCTAGTGCAATCATGCTCCTAGCTTAACAAAATTTAAACATGAACTTATTCTAATGCATCAAGCAAATCAAACAAGTCACATCAACACATTTGCACAGAAAGCAAACAGACAGGAAAGAAAGCAGATCAACCACTCCCACAGCTTCACAGCAAAGCTCCTCTGGCAGCAGTTCAGTCCTCAGTCTTCAACTACTCTTCAAGGCTATCATCTTCAATAGCAAGTATCAACTTGCTTCTTCAAGCTTCCAATTCACCAAACATAAGTATCAACTTATTCTCCAACTTCAAGCCTCAGCTTCTTCATCTGATCTCAACTGGATTTTCTTCACAAGTGTCAACTTGTTCCTCTTCTTCTTCAAGCTTTAGCTCTCTCTTCCTTACAAGTATCAACTTGCTCTTCCTGATCTACAAGCTTCAGCTTCAATGGCAGTCTTCAAATACAGAGAAGTATCAACTTCTAGCCTCTTTAGTCTTCTAACAAGGAACTCTACCCTCTAGCAATGGAGAAAGATTCATTTGACAAGAGCAAAGTTTGGATGATTGGTAGCAGAGTGAAGACCAAAGGTCACCACTAAGCATCCTATCATCAGAGAAAGGGACCCTCAAAGGTTCTACCAACTGGTAAATAGTCACACATCCTACCAAAGGAGGGATGAGGCCTTTACATGAGGACCTTACATCATAGGGAGGAATGGAAGTGATCAACACCTTCCATGTTTATGAAAGAAGATAATCTATCTAGAAGCTCTGCCTACAAACCCTAATCTTAACACCCAATCAACACTACACTAAAAGAAGGGAAGATATTCACATCCAAACTTCTTCAAGCACTCCATTGCATCTTCAACTTGCTTTCATCATCCACCAAGGGCAAAATAACACAAGCTTACTCTAAGGGAACCTAAGGGGTTAATCTAGCCAGATTAGTGCATTAGAATCATCCAAAGTTAGCACCTAAACTAAAATCAAACTAAAATAGTAAACCACATTATAAATTCCTACAAAAATTCCTAAGGGACCCTAATTCAATCATGAACCTACCATATAAAATTCAGAGGTTAAATCATCCGCCAAGTTCTAGATATAAAACCTAAATCATAAGGTATTAACCATAAACCCTAAAAATGGATCTCCTAAAGTTTCAACCTAAAACTACCACTTACATTCATCACAAAAATATGAGAAAAATCTAGGGGGAACATGCATATCTATGCTAGCTGCACACAAAAAATCAAGGCAAGAATCATCATCAAATGATCAAACCAAATTCAACAAAACAAAGTATCAACCATGATTATTTTAACATCAATTAAAATTCAACAAATGCAAATAAAATAAAAAATGCATGAAATATTAATATTTTTATCTAAAAAAAACTAGATTCAAACATGAATCAATGGAAAAAAAGAATTGAATTATTTGAGTTAGTTTTCAATTTTTTATGGATTATTTACTAAACTATGTAAAATGAAGAAATTAAAAGAAATTACAAGAAATTGGTGAAACCTGCGTGGTAAATAGCAAATAAACCCAGTTTAATTCAATGCTGGGCCCAAAAGGGGGGTGTGAGAAGCAGCTGCAACCCAAGCCCACACGCCAATTCTCATCTCACAAAAATTAAGAGAAAAAGTGTACACAAGAAGACTCGAACCCATGCACCTTTGGTATATGCAGCGAAGCACACAAGCCTGAAGTTCTCATTAATCAAAACGGTGCGTTGCAAGGCCAACTTACGTGGCTCAACGAGAGCACTAGGATGAAGATACCAAGTCAAGTTCTTCACACAAATGGACGGAGGAGATTATATCTTCTCCAATTTGAATCTCTGCAAGTATCAAACCTGCGCACGCAGCAAGGCCGTCGCCGGTGACTCCTCCGGTCACCCCTGTGCAACCCTAGATCCCTCTACAGTCAACCATTGGCCACGATTTCTTGATGAAAGTTGACCAGAATTTCCTCAGGAATTCAATCATGCCGCTAGTTTATGCTAAAAACGCATGGTTTGCAAAAACACGGTCTCAACCGAAAATGGCATAACCCCTAACTTGTCTCTAACCATCAAATTAATTAACCAGAATCCATCTACATCCTAAGGGGAACTTAACCACATGCTTCTAATGGATTAAAAGTGCATAATCAGAGAGATATTTCAAGAATTTAGAACCAACCTTGAAGCTTGGATTGCAATGGTTATGCGCCTCAATTCTCTTCCAAACCTTGCAGAATCCTTCAAGGAGTAATGGTGGATGATTCTTGATGCTTAATTCTGGTTGAAACTTCCTGATTCTCCAAAACAAATTTTCAACTTTCAAGCTTTTCCTTCACCTCACTCCAATGGCTTCTCAACAGAATTCTGCACTAGAACCTTCCTATCATGATCCAAATCCTATTTATAATGTGTTCTGATGGATATGAAGCCCAAACTAGGCCCAATTATGGATTTTGGATCTTCACTTTTCCTTCCAAATTTCAACATGGATGTGTGCCTTCAAGCCTTAATCATGCTTTACTAAACTTCCAAACCATTCACTTAATCATTAAGGAGTGTAATGAAATAGTTTTCTTCCTTTGGTTTCAACATATGGAATGTATATGATATGTTTCTTACTTGTGAAGTAACCATCCAAATGACTATGTTATGGACCTCAAATCAAAAATGTGGCAATGCCAATCTTTCTAAAACATCAATTCCATTCAAAATGACCACAAATTTGACTTGGAAACATGTTAATCTCATTTACTTTGAATTTTCTCATTTTAATTCATTAAAATGGCTTTTATGTGAAGTTTCTTCAACCAATGCTTGATATAGTCCACATCAATGGACACTTGATGTTTAGACAAGCTAAAAACATCATTTTGAACAACTTTCATGTTGAACAAAAATGCATTTGAGACCTCTAAGTTGGTGCAAATGGCCTATGATCACAAATGACCTATAATCACCAAATGTCCAAAATACCCTTGACTTGTCACAGCCATAACTTGAGTTCTACAAATCCTATCAAGGACTTCTAGTACTCTCTAGAAATATAAGAGGATAAGGAATAACATTCATGTTGACCAAAAGTTCATAGGAATCATCCTTCTTGGGCAAAACTTTCATGCAAGCTGGGTAACTTTCAAGCTCCAAATTCACATTCCTCAGATGACTTGTAACTTGTCAAAGCCATAACTTGAGTTCTACAAATCCAATCAAGGACTTCTAGCACTCAAATTAAAGCTAAGACCATGCTCTACAACAATCATGTTGGGAGAAAGATGAGATGACAATCACATCTTGAGCTAAATTGCCTTGAAGATAGGGGTCAAACTAGGGGATTTTACACTGTCAAGCCTTAGAAACCCTAGCTTGAAACTTCTCAAACTCTTCAATCATGATGAGTTGACCTTGGAATCATCCTTATCACATCTCAATGTATCAATCCATGATCACATGTCTCTTGGATTAGGTCTCAACCTTCTTCAAATCATCAGTTGACTTAGGGTTGACCCAGTCAAACCCTAGCTGCACCACTCATGGCTGAGCCTTCTCAATCTTGCACAATGACCTGTCTAGGCCTCAAAGTGATCTTCAACACTTCTCATGAGCTCTCTCAAGACCTCAAGTCCATCTTCATGGCTTCAGAATCATCTGATGATCTTCCAACAACTCTCAAGTTAGGAGACCTACACACTTGGCTTCAATCACTCTCTCTGATGATCTTTTAACTTCTCTGGTAAGGATATCAACCCTTGAACACCTGAATAACATTCTCAGCTAGCCTCACAATCTTGTATAGCTCTTAATTGGTAATCATACCTCTTGATCTCCTGCATACATGTCAAAGAAATGCAAATGATAATGCTAATGTGAATGAAATGAAACACAAGCTAGGTAAAGAAAAGTTGAGCAAATTTTGGGGTGCAACAGTACCCAAGAAACGAGGTGTCACTGTGGTAAAGAACTCGAAAAATGAATCGATAACCTAAAGAGATGTAACCGGAAGCAGGATGTGTATCGATTACAGAAAACTGAATAAGGCCACTCGGAAAGATCATTTCCCTTTACCTTTCATAGACCAGATGTTGGAGAGATTGGCCAAACATTCGTATTTCTTCTATCTAGACGGTTATTCGGGATTTTTCCAAATTCCTATTCACCCCGATGACCAAGAAAAGACTACATTCACCTGTCCTTATGGCACTTTTGCTTATCGATGAATGTCGTTTGGACTCTGCAATGCTCCAGGAACGTTCCAGAGATGCATGATGGAAATCTTCGCGGATTTCATGGATGACATCATGGAAGTGTTCATGGATGACTTCTCTGTATGCGGACAAGATGTGCGAAAGATGTGCGAAAGTGAACCTTGTTCTCAATTGGGAGAAATGTCATTTCATGGTCCGACAAGGCATAGTTTTAGGACACGTCATATCTGACAAAGGGATTGAGGTTGACAAAGCAAAAATAGAAATTATAAAGGATCTTCAACCTCCGAAAACCGTACGATAAATACGAAGATTTTTAGGACACGCCAGATTCTACCGACGATTCATAAAAGATTTCTCGAAAATTACAAAACCTCTGATAGGTCTGTTGATGAAAGATGCTGAATTCGTCTTCGACGAGAACTGCTTGGAAGCATTCGAAACTCTAAAAACAACCCTAATCACCGCAGCAATCATGCAACCACCAGATTGGCAACTACCATTCGAAATCATGTGCGATACGAGTGATTACGCTGTAGGTGCAGTTCTAGGACAAAGGAAAGACAAGAAGCTTCACGCAATCTACTATGCCAGTAGAACTTTAGATCATGCCCAAATGAACTACGCCACAATTGAGAAGGAACTTCTTGCAATTATGTTCGCCCTCGACAAATTCCGTTCCTACTTGGTAGGAGCGAAAATAATCATCTACACAGACCACGCTGCCATTAGGTACCTGATAAGCAAAAAAGATGCCAAGCCGAGATTATTGCGATGGATCCTATTACAAGAGTTTGACTTAGAAATAAAAGGCAAAAAA
Organism: Lathyrus sativus; assembly: GCA_963859935.3. Taxonomy (NCBI): domain Eukaryota; kingdom Viridiplantae; phylum Streptophyta; class Magnoliopsida; order Fabales; family Fabaceae; genus Lathyrus; species Lathyrus sativus. Next base: position 680,734,028 of record OZ012738.1, on the reverse strand, counting down.
GGAACCGAGAACGTAGTGGCCGATCACCTATCCCGAATAGAAGGCATTAAGCCAAAATCAGCGCCCATCAACGACGATTTCCCTTACGAACCCTTGATTGCCAGATTTGAAAGTGATATGCCACACTTAACCTCGGAGGAACCAAAACTAGAAAAAGTCGTGGAAGCCGTCTACGCACAAGTCGCCCTGCCTTGGTATGTCGGTGTAATACCCCAAATTTTACCCTTACATTTAGTCAGGTATTTCGCATATCATCTCATATGTACATTTGCTAACCACTAACAAGTTATGAAGGTGTTTGTTTTGCAGATTGGGTCCCAGGGGTATTTTGGTCATTTTACACAAATTCTACCAATTCCTTGAAGACAGGCTGTTATTAAAATTCTGAGGCATTTGATACGTTATGGTTTTGAGGCCTTTACCTATCACCAGTTCTGATCATATTGAGACTTTGGCATTTGGTCAGTGGAATTTAATTACGAGTAGTGTTACTGTTGATGCTGAAAATGTTGTGATTACGGTGCCCATATGTGTTTGGTTATGAAATGGTTGGTTAACATTTTAATCGGATGATGAGATTAGGATTACAAATGAGACGAGTGCACCAATAAGAATACCACTTGGGAATATTTATGTTTTATGCCTATGTTAAGGAATTTAAATACTTGTGGATTTATTCACAATTGTTTATATTTTTTAACTAAGAATAAAATATAAATAAATTCAAAATTTTGAGAATTTTATTTCATAAATAATGTCATCATACAAGAAGTGGATGTTGCTTCATATTTTATAAAGTGCTGTTACAAGGAAGTACATTAAAGTTCTCAATTCTAAGGGATTACATTAAAGCATCTATCCTAAATCCTAAGAGCATCTAAAGGTCTTCATGTTGTATTTGAACTTCTCCATGAATCCTCAGCTAATCTGCACATCAAAAGAAAACAAACAGTACAGAAAAATGTTAGAAGTTTTTTCGACACTCTCAGAACAATGTCATCATCGAGTGCCGGGAGTGGCACAACCGAAGCTGCGTCCTACCCCCGTTACCGATCCGCACCGTGGGCGTCAGATCAGGTAATACCTGTTCTTATCGATACGGGACATCCGAGAGATAGAAAAAATAAATGAAGTGGGACTGATTCGTTTTGCCACGATTGGATTTCCAAAACTGATACGAGAATAAGGCAACATAGGCAAGTTATGACTCAGACCCGGATGCCGGCAGGTCTGAGTAACTTTGGTTTCAAAACTTCCCACACCTGAAAATCCACAAACACATCAATATCAGTTTCAGCATTCAAAACTCAAAATGATTCATAAGTTTCCATAGGCATCAAACTGCAGCACTCCTGAACAGGACAAGAGAATTGAAATACAAGCCAAAACCGCATCAAATTGCAAACAGAACACCATATGCAAACTAAACAATGCATCAGAAGGCAGAATTATGCGCAAGAAGCCATAAGAAAATATCTCATAGGTCTGTCATAACAAGATCCAAAGAAAAGGTAGCAGCAGATAATACAAAGAAAGCCAGAAGAATAAAGCTGTAACAAGCTGCAAAGCTGTACCAAAAGGCTGTCAGTTAGGGGCAAGCCTCACGGATGGCAAGTCACAAAAACGGACACCAAGTTGCAGCACAAGGCATGGCGCAGAATGGGGCTCAGTCATAAACATCATTGCCCCAACAAACAAGTCACCGAAACAAGTTATCAAGCCATACTCAGTTCATGAAACAAACAAATGGCTCGGTTAACCAAACACCATAATCCAAATCCTAGTGAAATCCAAATCAAGAAGCTGACACCAAAGTGAAAACGGTTCAAAATATCAACATCTGCAAAATCAATAAACCACATCAGCGAATATCAAAGCCAGAAAAATATGAAGACCAGCTCATAACAAACGTATCAGAAAAGAAACTATGTCCAAAACTCGGGTGAATCCAAAACAAATCTGTTTCCCAATCCAAACTGAATGAGATCCATATCAGATAATCAAAGAGCAAACCCGTCTCCATCCAGTTTCAAAACAACCCTCTAAAAAACCTAAAAAATCAGTTCATCAACAATAATGAAAACCGGATCCAAATGGATATCCAAAGTCTAGCACTTGAAAGATCAGAAACCAAATAAGAATCAACATCCAATAACCCAATCAAATCTTATTAGGAAATAAATTTTAATCAAATCCGAAAAAGATTCGTGCCAGCAAAAAAATAACGCAAAAATCAAATCTTATCAGGAAATCATGTTGAGAATAAAACAATATCCAAGCCCATTCGAAGACAAATGAGAAAGCATATAAAGAGGAACAACTTCACCTTTTGGGGGAGGATGAAAAAAAACCCTAATCATCAAAACGGCCGCAAACACAAAAACCCTAAACGAACGAGAAGGCGGCCGCGAAGGAGAGAAATCAAACACCAAGCACCGTTCGAGCTCATCGAACAAAAAAACCCGAAGAAAGTCCACTGGCGCCATTTCCTTCAACGGCGGGCAAACAACCTTGAGGCTCAGATTATAACATCTTCATCGCCTTCACCATCCTCAACAAAGAACAGAGCAAACAAATCCGACTAGGGATTCAGGAAATCCTCCGAGTCCATCATCACTATCCCTGTTCTTTAACGGACAACATCGTCACCATCGAAGCTGCGAGCTTCGGCTACGACATCACCGGCTATTATCATAACAGACCGCTCGAAACCCTAGTGAAGGGTGAGCAATCTCATTATCACATTTTCGTTGTGTTTTGTTTCAGGAAAATGAGAAGTGAGACGCAATTACCCATGACGAAGAAAGAAACTCGAAGGAGACAACAAGAGAAGAAAGAATGCGAGCGCCGCTGGTGGTTTCGGATTGGGGTTTCAAACCCTAAGGCTCAATACCCTTCACTCTTGTTTGCGCTAACCGGGTTGGGTCCGGATGTAACTACCGGCCCAACCCCTTTTTATTTTATATTTTTTGTTTATTTATAATTATTATGTTTTTTTAAGAATTTATTAAAAAAAAATTTAATGCTATTAAAGCCTATTTTCAAAAATAAAATATAATCTTTTTCTAATTAATAATAAATTTTTTTTTATAATAATTAAAACCCTTTTAAAAAATAATAATGATAACATAAAAAAAAATAAAATAATAAAACTTTTTTTAGATTATTAAATTAAAACTATTTTTTGAAAATTAACTTAATTTTTTTTAGTATTAAAACCTCTATTAACTTAAATCATAGATTTTTTCTTTATATCAAAAATAAACAGCTAAAAAAACCTCAAATCTTGCATTTTTATTCTCCACTGTCTCATAGTTCTTTTGGTCGCCATCTGACGTTGCCTACTAACACTGTTCATTCGTTTTACAGCTTGCTATGTTTACCGTTATTTATTTTATTTTTCAATTCAAATTTCATTATCATATTGTATCTGCTCCTCTCATGTAACCTCGCGAACTTAACAATCGCTCTTTAAATTCTGCCTTTAAATTTCTGCTTGCATGGTTTAAATTATGACATTATCTCTCTGTTTGCATGATTCAATTATCTCACGCGTTTACCATTATTTCTGTCACATTGCACACATCCGAAGGTTAGGTCTAACTGTTTGGCCGCCGCGCCAATAGTCCGTAAAACTTCACACATTCAATTTCAAATCCTCAAAACTACGAACTACAAACCCTAATTTTCACAAATGCCTCGCCGCAGGCCAAATTACAATTTTACCCCTAGCATTAGGTCAAAGAGTCGCCGCACTCATTTTAGGGTTTCCCGCTGCGGAATCCCTAACCTAACCCTAATTACAACTTAACAATTCAACGTAGAGATTTGGAGTTTCTACACTCCACGTAAGCGTGTCCTTAAGACATGTTTATTCCCCTTGAGACCTTGACCACAGTCAAGAAGTCTCTAACCTCCCTTTTGAGGGGAACTACGATTACTCTGATTCCACTCCCGTAAGGATACGTAGGCACAAGATGCGATGTCTTGCCGAGTAAACTTAGAATTAACCCCTTAGGTCTCTTTTCTCACTTTTAATCCCTTTGTACATATACCTTAAGCAAATAAATAAAGAAAATAGTAAACACCTGAACAAAAGGTTCCTGTAGAGTACTACAGAAGTTTAGGGTGCTAATACCTTCCCTAAATTTAACCAACCCCCGAACCCTAGATCTTTCCCCGCATTGTGTTTACGATGCAAAATAGGTTTTCCCTCTTTTGACCTTTTCCTTCGGATAAATCAAAGAGCGGTTGTGAATTGAATTGCGATTCAAACTAATTAATAGTTTGATATCCTATTTCCACCGCAACAGAAAATGGCGACTTCACTGGGGATGTCTTAACTTTTGAGGGTTATCCCTAATTTGTTCATATTTATTACTATTTGTTTTACTATTCATTTACATGTATATATTGTACTCTGATTTTGGGATGGTTCCTTGTGCTGTGAGATAAGTCCTACGCCCGGACTAGTGACATTATTATAGGATGGGGATATATTCGATGAGGCTTATAGGGAGTTGAATCCCGACCAAGTTGATTCGAGAATCACCGCTCAGTTGAGACCTTTTCGAAAATGGTTCGGTTGAACGAGTAATCGTGAAAACTTTTTCCATGGTCGATTGGAGTCTGTGATATTGAGGACCGTAGTACCTTAACACCACCTTGGCCTTATTTAGGACGTAGTGCGGGAGCTATGTGGGAGTAATCTTACAATGGCTGCTACGCGATACTACACTCAAAAGAGGTTCTCTTGAGAATATTATTAACCCCTGAGTCAGTCGGAAGGTTGATAATATCCGAAAGATGGGCTGATGACTTTGGGCACTTTGTAGAACCTTGTTCTGCAGGTACAATTAACCTATAGTACACTCCTTTTGGGGATGGGTAGACCTTGACCCCGCTCACGTTCCTTTAACCTAGGACTTTGTGTGTTTTCATGCATTGCATCCATAAAGCATCTCATTGCATTGTATTTCATGGAGTTCAAATACCATTTACAGATATCGCGGGATACCATGAATAAGAAAAAAACAAGATGAAAAACAAGAAAAAGATTTCCTTGGTACCCCACGACATTCGTCAATGATTGAATTCCATGAAATCTTCATCACAGCATCATTTATTGCATTGCATGTGTCTTCCGTTTTCTCATGTTCGGTTCTCTCGCCTTCCAGTTTCGTCACCCTGAGTTCTCGGCACCAATACAACACCAGAGCTCAAACTCGGAAAAGAATGGAGGATCAGGCAAAAGAGATTGATCGCCTTAGCAATGAACTTGAAGACCTTCGAGGGGGTATGGGGCGTATGATGGAACTGTTACATGTCATGAATGCTAAGATGGATACCCAGCCCACTGTTGTTTCTGAGATTACCGGCGTTACTGTGGACCCTCCACCAAGTGTGACCGTAGCAAGGGACCCACCTTATGGTCTTGCTCCCGGTTTTGTGCCTCCTCAAGCCACTGTTCCGATTAATCAGCCTGTTCAGCAAGCCGTGCCTTTGTTCTCTGAAGTTTCTAAGGGGGATCCTATCTTTGCACCACCTGTTATACACACTCGTGCGCAACCATACTTCAATGAGACAGTCTTTGATAATCTTGATGAGAATGTTGAGGGCTATGAGAAACATGATAAGCTTCGTGAGGAAGTAAACACCATCGTCCAGAGATTGAAAAAGGTAGAGGGTGATCAAATTTTTGGGACTGCTGCAAGGGATGTTTGTTTGGTCTCGGGTTTGGTTATTCCCCCGAAGTTCAAAACTCCGAATTTCGATCGTTATGAAGGTGCCACCTGTCCTAAGAGTCATCTGATCATGTATTATCGCAAAATGGCTGCCCATGTTGAGAATGATAAACTGATGATCCATTGCTTCCAAGATAGTTTGAAGGGTGCTTCATCCAAGTGGTATTTAACTTTAGACCAGTCCCGCATCAAGAGTTTTCAGGATTTATCTGACGCTTTCATCAAACACTACAAGTACAATATGGATCTGGCTCCTGACAGAAGACAGTTGCTGAGTATGTCACAAAAGAATTCTGAGTCATTCAAAGAATACGCCCAAAGATGGAGAGAGACTGCTTCGCAGGTAGAACCTCCTTTGACCGAGAAAGAGTTAGCTGATTGGTTTGTCGACACGGTCCGTCCAGAATTTTACGAGAGAATGGTGGGCAGTGTGACTTCAAATTTCTCCGACATCGTTGCTGTGGGTGTCAAGATTGAATTGGGTATGAAGAGTGGTAAAATGACAAATAATCATGGTACTTCTAAGGATCAGCCGAAGAAACCTCCGTATAGCTCCCAGAAAAAGAAGGAGAGTGAGACTAATGCTATATCCTCTGGTAGACCCAGAGAACGCTTTTATCGACATCCGCAAGGTTATGCTCAACCTCAAGGGTACCCAGTCCAATATGCTCAACAACCCTATGTGGCAGCTATTACACCTTCTTTCAATCAACAGGTTCCCATGTATCAACCTATGCAACAACCTCCTGTTTATCCGCCTCTTGTCAACTACCTACAGGCGCCCAATACTCCTGCTCCTCAACAGCCAAAGAGTCCGGCTCCTCGCCAGAATGTTCCGAACAGAAGAACGTATAAGCCCTGTCCGCCGATCCCGATGACTTTCACCGAGTTGTACCCTTCTTTGGTCAAGCAAGGTCTAATCACTACTCGGGCTTTGGGTCCGCCTCCTAATCCTCTACCCGCCAATTACAACGCCGCCGCTCATTGTTTATTTCATGAGGGTGCGCCTGGTCATGATCTGGAGAATTGTTATGCTCTCAAAAATATTGTCAGGGATTTATTGGAAAAGAAGATTTTGTCATTTGAAGATCCTCAACCGAATGTTAAGAAGAACCCTTTTCCTAACCATGAGAGTGTCAATGCCATTAGTGCTGATTCGGGAGAAGGTTACGTCCTTGACGTTGAACAGATTAAGACTCCTCTTAAGATGTTCCATTCGAAACTGTTTGAAGCTGGTTTGGTGGATACTTCCCATGTTGCGTGCGTAAATTGTGAAGACAGTATTAAGGGTTGCGTGTTGGTTCAGAATGATGTTCAGAGGTTAATTAATGAGGGTGTTTTACAAGTGACAAGCCAAGCCAAGAAAAATGAGGTCGCTGTGGTTGAGCCTGTCTTCCATCAACCTGAATCAAAGGGTAAGGTACCAGTGTTTAATCTATCAGGGGCAGGTTCCGCCAATCTCGTGTTCGATATACCGAAGTCGTATATCCCTGAGGTGAATCAGCCTAAGCCTATAGTTATTCGAAGACCAAGTCCGTTTCCTTTCAGTGATCCTAAAGCTGTGCCTTGGAAATACGACGTGACGATGATTGACAAGGAGTCTGGGAAGGTTATTCCAAAAGAAGAGGGTAAGGGCACTGTGACCAATATCGCAGAGGCAAGCAGGATGACTCGCAGTGGCCGTGTGTATACTCCCCATTCCAATGAGGTTCCATCTAAGGAAACCACTAATATCCCAGTGGCCGTCAGAGACAAAGGTAAAGGAGCCATCACGAATGATGAAGATGCCGAATTTTTGAGGATCATCAAGAAAAGTGACTATAAAGTTATCGATCAACTTCATCAGACTCCCTCCAAGATTTCGATTCTATCACTGTTGATGAGTTCACCCGCCCATAGGATGGCCTTGCAGAAGGTTTTGACTCAAGCACATGTGGATCAAGATATTAGCACCAGTCGGTTTGATAGTGTGATTGCCAATCTGACCGCCTGTAACACCCTTAGTTTCAGCAATGAAGAGTTACCGAAGGAGGGTCCGAACCATAATCGTGCTTTACATATATCGGTAAAATGTCAGGAGGACAATTTAGCAAGAGTGCTAGTGGACACCGGGTCTTCTCTGAATGTTTTACCCAAGAGGGTTCTTGATAAGTTGGCTTGTAAAGAGACTGTGTTGAAACCTACTCCTTTGGTTGTCAAGGCTTTCGATGGTTCCCGTCGATCGGTAATGGGGGAGGTTGAGCTTCCTATCCTGATCGGTCCGCAAGTTTTTAATATCACGTTTCAAGTCATGGATATTAATCCCAATTACAGTTGTTTACTTGGAAGGCCATGGATCCATGCCGCTGGGGCAGTGACCTCAACGTTACATCAAAAGATGAAATTCGTGATCGATGGAAAGTTGGTTATTATACACGGCGAGGAGGATCTGATGGTCAGTAACCTGTCTTCTTTCCGTTACATCGAGGCCGATGAGAATGCTTTAGAAACCTCCTTTCAAGCACTTGAGATCGCCAATGCTATTCTGCTGGAAGTCGAAGAGACAGTGGGTCAGGGTAATCCATCTTTTGCATCTCTGAAGAGTACCAAAGCAACAATCGACAGGGGCATTCCTGAAGGTTGGGGAGAGGTAATTGATGTCAAGACCAAGACTGATCGCTCTGGGTTGGGTTACAAACCAACTCAGAATGGAGCTGCCATAAATGTCGAAGGGCGTCCTAAGGTTATCCAAGAGGTATTTGTCAGCAGAGGTTTCCAAGTCAATGCCATCAGCGACTGTGAGGAAAATGAAGAGCTGAGCAACCTGGTGTTTAAGGGTGATGCAGTTTTGAACAACTGGGAGGCCATAGAGATCCCTGTTATTTTTCCCGTGTCAAAGTAATTGTTTTTTTTTAAGTTTCATTTACATTTTCAAATAAAAATCCGTAGCTCTGCCCAAGGCTATAGGGTCGCTTTTATTGGGCCACCTTTCATTCCTAAAAAGATATTAATAAAAGCATTTTGTTCAATTCCACTTTTGTTTCATTTGCGTTTTTTGTTTTCACCTTTAAAAAGGAAATTGGCAACCTTTTTCCGAAAAGAAAAAAAAAAAACAGCATTTCATTCTTACATATCTTCGAGCATTTTAATTAAGTAAGCCTTCCATCATGCAGAGATATCGTAAACCTTGTTGGATCCAATGACTTTACTGACACTCCTGACTGGGATGCACCCATCAATCAAGCTGAGGACGAGGGTGAAGAAGATTTCGAGGTACCCGCGGAACTGACAAGATTGATTGAGTACAAGTACACAGAGCTTCAACCGCATAAAGAGCAGGTGGACTTAATTAATCTCGGTACAGATGAGAGCAAGAAAGAGGTCAAGATTGGTGCAATGCTTGGGACGAAGATTAGGCCGAGGTTGATTGAGTTGTTAAAAGAGTATATTGATGTGTTCGCGTGGTCATATCAAGATATGCCGGGCTTAGACACAGATATTGTTGTTCACAAGTTGCCACTTAAGCCAGATTGTCCACCTATCAAGCAAAAACTTCGAAGAACGAGACCCGACATGGCTTTGAAGATTCGAGATGAGGTCAAAAAGCAGTTGGATGCAGGTTTCTTGGCAGTCGCAAAATATCCAGATTGGGTTGCCAACATTGTGCCAGTGCCCAAGAAGGACGGTAAAGTTAGGATGTGTGTGGATTACAGGGATCTGAACAAAGCAAGTCCGAAAGACGACTTCCCCCTGCCACATATTGATACACTGGTAGACAATACAGCCAGTTTTGCGTTGTTCTCATTTATGGATGGTTTCTCTGGCTATAATCAGATCAAGATGGATCCAGATGATCGAGAGAAGACTACTTTCATTACTCCTTGGGGAACCTTCTGCTACAAAGTCATGCCCTTCGGTTTAAAGAACGCAGGGGCAACTTACCAGCGCGCTATGACCACTCTTTTTCATGATATGATGCACAAAGAGATTGAGGTGTATGTGGACGATATGATAGCCAAATCTCAGAGTGAAGAGGAGCATCTAGACCATTTGGTGAAATTGTTTGAACGACTCAGGAAATATCAGTTGAAATTGAACCCTGCTAAATGTACCTTCGGTGTCAGATCTGGAAAATTGCTTGGTTTCATTGTTAGCCAGCGAGGGATTGAGGTGGATCCTGACAAAGTCCGAGCCATTCAAGATATGCCGGCTCCGCGAACCGAGACGCAAGTTAGAGGTTTTCTGGGACGTTTGAATTATATTTCCAGGTTTATCTTCAATATGACCGCTACTTGTGAGCCGATATTCAAGTTACTTTGCAAGGGGCAGACAGTTGAGTGGAACCCTGATTGTCAGAAAGCGTTTGAGAAGATTAAGAGTTATTTGCAAGATCCCCCTATTCTGATCCCTCCCGTACCTGGAAGACCGTTGTTTATGTACCTTACTGTTCTTGAGAAGTCTATGGGTTGTGTGCTTGGACAACATGATGAGACTGGGAAAAAGGAGCATGCGATTTATTACCTGAGCAAGAAGTTTACCGATTGCGAAAACAGATACTCACCATTGGAGAAAACTTGTTGTGCATTGGCATGGGCCGCTAAGCGCCTTCGGCAATATATGGTCTGTCATACCACATTGTTGATTTCTAAAATGGATCCGATCAAGTATATTTTCGAAAAACCTGCTCAAACCGGGAGGCTAGCCCGTTGGCACATGTTGTTATCCGAATATGACATCCAGTATGTACCCCAGAAGGCGATTAAGGGCAGTATTTTATCCGATTATCTTGCAGACCAGCCAGTTGAAGATTATGAACCTCTTAAGCTCGATTTTCCTGATGAGGATATTTTGTTGATTAAAAGAGATTGTGAAGAGCCGGATCCGAGCGAAGGTCCAGAACCAGGTCTTTGGTGGAAGATGATGTTTGATGGCTCCTCGAATTTCAATGGGCATGGTATAGGCGCCGTTTTGATGAACCCAAAGGGCGGATTCACTCCGTTTACAGCGAGATTGGATTTTGAGTGTACTAATAACGTCGCAGAATATGAAGCGTGTATCCTTGGCCTCGAAGCGGCGATTCACCTCCGAATCAAACTTCTTAAAGTAAGTGGTGACTCAGCCTTGGTTATTTACCAGGTACAAGGCAAATGGGAAACAAAGAATGAGAAGCTGATCCCTTATAAGGACTATATTATTGAGCTGATCAAGTATTTCGACGAGATAGAGTTCGAGCATGTTCCTAGATCCGAGAATCACGTAGCTGATGCTTTAGCCATGTTAGCATCCATGTGGAAAGTTAAATTCGTTAATGAAGCACCTCTTATCCATATTGAGCGCAAGGTTGAGCCTGCTTATTGTCAGATGGTCGAAGAAGTTGAGGTGGATGAAAAGCCTTGGTTTCATGATATCAAGAACTATCTCGTCAAGCAAGAGTATCCCGATGGTGCTACCGGTCTGGACAAAAAGACGTTGAGAAGACTGGCGTCCAAATTCTTTATCAGTAATGGTGTGTTATACAAGAGAAATCACGACATGGTCTTGCTCAGATGTGTTGATAAACGGGAAGCGGACATGTTACTACAGGAAATTCATGAGGGGACCTTCGGAACTCATGCCAATGGCTATGCTATGTCCAAGAAGATGTTAAGGGCTGGGTATTATTGGTTAACCATGGAAGCCGACTGCATCCAATACGCTAGAAAATGCCATAAGTGCCAAATTTATGCTGATAAAATGCACGTACCTCCGTCACCGTTGAATGTTTTGTCTTCACCATGGCCGTTCTCTATGTGGGGCATTGACATGATTGGGGCAATCGAGCCGAAAGCTTCTAATGGTCATCGTTTTATCCTTGTTGCCATTGATTATTTCACCAAGTGGGTAGAGGCTGCCTCCTACACCAACGTGACCAAGCAAGTGGTTGCCCGATTCATCAGGAAAGAGATCATCTGCCGTTATGGAGTCCCAAGCCGGATAATAACTGACAATGGCACCAATCTGAATAATAAGACTATGAAAGAGTTGTGTGATAGTTTCAAGATCACTCACCACAATTCTTCTCCGTACCGTCCTAAGATGAATGGGGCCGTTGAAGCTGCAAATAAGAATATCAAGAAGATCCTGCAAAAGATGGTTGTGACTTACAAAGATTGGCATGAGATGTTACCGTTTGCTTTGCATGGATACAGAACCTCGGTGAGAACTTCGACAGGGGCAACACCTTTCTCATTGGTGTATGGAATGGACGCCGTGCTCCCCATCGAAGTAGAGATACCTTCGTTAAGAGTGTTAATGGAGGCTGAACTTGAGGAAGCTGAGTGGGTTCAAGACAGACTGGATCAGTTGAATCTCATTGACGAGAAGCGTTTGACAGCCATGTGCCATGGGCAGTTATATCAGAAACGGATGAAAAGAGCGTTTGATAAGAAGATCCGTATCCGTGAGTTCCGTCAAGGAGAGCTCGTACTCAAAAAGATCTTACCAGTACATAAAGATATGCGTGGAAAGTGGATGCCCAATTATGAAGGTCCATTTGTTGTAAAGACCGTTTTCTCTGGAGGGTCTCTGATACTTACGACAATGGACGGTGAAGAACTAGCACATCCCGTGAATTCTGATGCAGTCCGAAAATATTATGCCTAAAGACCCGCTAAGTCGAAAACCTGCAAAAGGCGACTTAGGCAAAAGTAAGGGTTGGAAAAAAGAAATAATAATAAAAAGCTCGCTAAGTTGAAAACCCGAAAGGACGGCTTAGGCAAAAAAAGAGCGTCCCGGTGGATTGAAAACCCGAGAGGGCGGTCCAGGCAAAAGTTAGGGACAAAGGCATTTCATTGCATCAGAGGACACTGATCATCGCGAACATACTTTCCGCATGAGAGCCATGTTTCAGTTCTTTCATCCTTGCCCGAAGCAAGATTCTGGATTTGTCTTAGTTATTAGTGTCAGTAGGTGTCATTGGATTCAATGTAACCTTTCCCCATGTTGCCAATTTCAAAACATAATTATCTGTGGAGCTATGCCTTCAGCGAGCTACCACCCTTTAATAAAAGATACCATGTTGTTACTTACATTCCTTGGTGCATTGCTCTTTGTTTTCTATTGTTATGCAAAATGCGTTTATTCTTAAAATTCGAAAATGAAAGGTGCATTGTAGATTTTTCAAAACTGTTTTTCAAAACAAATTCGAAATGTAATAAATTACTTTGACTAGTGGAAATTCCGAAAGGATCTCTTCATTCCCCGGAAATATCATTATTGCAGAAACACTTTCAAACCATTGCCCTAGCACAGTCCCCAGAGAGACTATAAGCTGACAACTTTTTTCTTAGGTAACTCGAAAGTGTCCCTCAGGTTTTCTTCTCCCCATGTGAAGACATGATACTGTGCACCCAAGCAGATTACCTTCTCCCTAGAGAATTCAGAATTCTGAAACCAGATTTGGTCCTACCATTCCTTCCCATGATTGACGTATTGGTTGCAGAGAACGCAGGGTATCTCCGTCGAGATGTTTATTTCATCTCTCGTCTCTAGTCTGTTTCGTCAGCATACGCGGGGGCATAAGCATCATATGCCTATTTCATTACATACTCATTACATACTCATTACATACTCATTACATACTTATTTCATAACATCCTGCATATTTACATACATAGACATCAACATACATTCATATTAACATATTCATTAACATATGCGTTAACATGCACAGGTTCATTGAGTCTCCATCATTGGTCGTTACCACCAAGTAACTGGGGTTTGTCCATTCTCTCCAAATAGATTGTCAGCCTTAAGCATAAAATACCTACTTGTTTCCAGTTTCCCCACAGAGCTCGATCCTCGTGGATGACGGTTACTTCAGCTATCTTTCCTCGCCAGGATTAGATATTTACCCTTCGAGATCATTCCCTCGATGGAGTCTTGATTACCAGTCTTCTTTCTAGCTCGATCCTAGATTGAATCTCAGTCTTGTCGGTCGTCGAGCCCAACCGGACGTGCATTTATTTTGCACTATCTTTCAACTAATCCTTTACAGATACACGCCAGTTCACGCCTGGAAAATATATCAGTACAACACTTTACAATCCTACATGTTACAACAACACTTTACACTTTACATCTTACAGCATCAATATACGACATTTCTCACCTAAGAGGTCGATCCTATCTTCGTTATGACTCGCAGCAAATGGCCATCTCCATGGAGCAGTTGGGCTTCCATTTACCTGTCGTCTTGAAGTATTAGAAGTATGAACCAAATCGTATTCAAGAGAGCACGATCTTGAAGTACGCGGAGGTTTTGAGCGGAATCATATTCAGGAGAGCACGATTCTGAGGTTATGAAGAAGTTCATTTATCCTTTAGTAAAAGAAGGAGCGGAATCATATTCAGGAGAGCACGATTCTGAGTTATGAGGGAGTTCAATTGGCCGTTTTTCAGGAGGGCACGATTCTGAAAAATGAGGAAATTTCAAGAGCCGAATCATATTCAGGAGAGCACGATTCTGAGTTATGAGGAAGTTCGATTATCCATTTTCATATTCAGGAGAGCACGATTCTGAAGTATGAAGAATTTCATTTACAAGAAACGACCGAATCATATTCAGGAGAGCACGATTCTGAGTTATGAGGAAGTTCAATTAGCCATTATCATATTCAGGAGAGCACGATTCTGAAGTATGAAAAAAATTCATTTACCACCAAATCATATTCAGGAGAGCACGATTCTGAAGTATGATGAAGTTCAGTTCACCCTTTTCATATTCAGGAGAGCACGATTCTGAAGTATGGAGAGTTTCATTTACACGAGAAAGCCGAATCATATTCAGGAGAGCACGATTCTGAGGTATGATGAAGTTCAGTTTACCCTTTTCATGTTCAGGAGAGCACGATCTTGAAGCATAGAGAAGCTTATTTATCTTTCAGTAAGAGAAAAATCAGAATCGTATTCCAGGCATCGACCCTAAATGCGAGAAGATTTATTTATCAGATAAGCAGCAGCCTCTTTATTTGAGTGCTTATCCATTTTGGCATATAAGTCCCTTCCAACGATAAGTGACCATTCTCCCTCGAGAAGCTTATCAGGGCATTTCCCATCAAAGTCCATTTATTTTGGCATACAGCCGGTCTTTACCCTGTATATTTGATACGGATTTCCAAAAGGTCCGTTTGATCCTGTCACGAGAGATAGCTTACAGAATGCTTGGATGTTATTCTTTGCTCAATGCTCCAGCATTTTGTAATCGATCTTACAATCGTACAGTTTTATTTTTAAGATTCCCCCAGTGGAGGCCGTCTCACAGGTGTCATCTCCATTTGAGAATCTCGTCCCAAAATGACAATTGGTCGTGTTCGCACCACTTGACTATCATTTTAGGATTCCCCAGTGTTTGTACTATGTCTCAGCATGACGTTTTCCCCATTGTGTTCTTCTCGTAGTGTCTGCCTCGTAGCGCTTGTCATCATTTTCATATTCATCATTCCCGCATACGTATCATATCATATTCATATCATCTGCATTAAGCGGTCCTCGCTTTGTCCATAACATTGCGTATCATCGCATATAAGGGCAAAATTTTCGGTTATCTATATTTAAATCGCTCCACCACGATTTCCTCGAGTCTCTGTCACTCAAATCGTCCGGTGTAGCTATTTAAATAGGGGCAACTGTAATACCCCAAATTTTACCCTTACATTTAGTCAGGTATTTCGCATATCATCTCATATGTACATTTGCTAACCACTAACAAGTTATGAAGGTGTTTGTTTTGCAGATTGGGTCCCAGGGGTATTTTGGTCATTTTACACAAATTCTACCAATTCCTTGAAGACGGGCTGTTATTAAAATTCTGAGGCATTTGATACGTTATGGTTTTGAGGCCTTTACCTATCACCAGTTCTGATCATATTGAGACTTTGGCATTTGGTCAGTGGAATTTAATTACGAGTAGTGTTACTGTTGATGCTGAAAATGTTGTGATTACGGTGCCCATATGTGTTTGGTTATGAAATGGTTGGTTAACATTTTAATCGGATGATGAGATTAGGATTACAAATGAGACGAGTGCACCAATAAGAATACCACTTGGGAATATTTATGTTTTATGCCTATGTTAAGGAATTTAAATACTTGTGGATTTATTCACAATTGTTTATATTTTTTAACTAAGAATAAAATATAAATAAATTCAAAATTTTGAGAATTTTATTTCATAAATAATGTCATCATACAAGAAGTGGATGTTGCTTCATATTTTATAAAGTGCTGTTACAAGGAAGTACATTAAAGTTCTCAATTCTAAGGGATTACATTAAAGCATCTATCCTAAATCCTAAGAGCATCTAAAGGTCTTCATGTTGTATTTGAACTTCTCCATGAATCCTCAGCTAATCTGCACATCAAAAGAAAACAAACAGTACAGAAAAATGTTAGAAGTTTTTTCGACACTCTCAGAACAATGTCATCATCGAGTGCCGGGAGTGGCACAACCAAAGCTGCGTCCTACCCCCGTTACCGATCCGCACCGTGGGCGTCAGATCAGGTAATACCTGTTCTTATCGATACGGGACATCCGAGAGATAGAAAAAATAAATGAAGTGGGACTGATTCGTTTTGCCACGATTGGATTTCCAAAACTGATACGAGAATAAGGCAACATAGGCAAGTTCTGACTCAGACCCGGATGCCGGCAGGTCTGAGTAACTTTGGTTTCAAAACTTCCCACACCTGAAAATCCACAAACACATCAATATCAGTTTCAGCATTCAAAACTCAAAATGATTCATAAGTTTCCATAGGCATCAAACTGCAGCACTCCTGAACAGGACAAGAGAATTGAAATACAAGCCAAAACCGCATCAAATTGCAAACAGAACACCATATGCAAACTAAACAATGCATCAGAAGGCAGAATTATGCGCAAGAAGCCATAAGAAAATATCTCATAGGTCTGTCATAACAAGATCCAAAGAAAAGGTAGCAGCAGATAATACAAAGAAAGCCAGAAGAATAAAGCTGTAACAAGCTGCAAAGCTGTACCAAAAGGCTGTCAGTTAGGGGCAAGCCTCACGGATGGCAAGTCACAAAAACGGACACCAAGTTGCAGCACAAGGCATGGCGCAGAATGGGGCTCAGTCATAAACATCATTGCCCCAACAAACAAGTCACCGAAACAAGTTATCAAGCCATACTCAGTTCATGAAACAAACAAATGGCTCGGTTAACCAAACACCATAATCCAAATCCTAGTGAAATCCAAATCAAGAAGCTGACACCAAAGTGAAAACGGTTCAAAATATCAACATCTGCAAAATCAATAAACCACATCAGCGAATATCAAAGCCAGAAAAATATGAAGACCAGCTCATAACAAACGTATCAGAAAAGAAACTATGTCCAAAACTCGGGTGAATCCAAAACAAATCTGTTTCCCAATCCAAACTGAATGAGATCCATATCAGATAATCAAAGAGCAAACCCGTCTCCATCCAGTTTCAAAACAACCCTCTAAAAAACCTAAAAAATCAGTTCATCAACAATAATGAAAACCGGATCCAAATGGATATCCAAAGTCTAGCACTTGAAAGATCAGAAACCAAATAAGAATCAACATCCAATAACCCAATCAAATCTTATTAGGAAATAAATTTTAATCAAATCCGAAAAAGATTCGTGCCAGCAAAAAAATAACGCAAAAATCAAATCTTATCAGGAAATCATGTTGAGAATAAAACAATATCCAAGCCCATTCGAAGACAAATGAGAAAGCATATAAAGAGGAACAACTTCACCTTTTGGGGGAGGATGAAAAAAAACCCTAATCATCAAAACGGCCGCAAACACAAAAACCCTAAACGAACGAGAAGGCGGCCGCGAAGGAGAGAAATCAAACACCAAGCACCGTTCGAGCTCATCGCACAAAAAAACCCGAAGAAAGTCCACCGGCGCCATTTCCTTCAACGGCGGGCAAACAACCTTGAGGCTCAGATTATAACATCTTCATCGCCTTCACCATCCTCAACAAAGAACAGAGCAAACAAATCCGACCAGGGATTCAGGAAATCCTCCGAGTCCATCATCACTATCCCTGTTCTTTAACGGACAACATCGTCACCATCGAAGCTGCGAGCTTCGGCTACGACATCACCGGCTATTATCATAACAGACCGCTCGAAACCCTAGTGAAGGGTGAGCAATCTCATTATCACATTTTCGTTGTGTTTTGTTTCAGGAAAATGAGAAGTGAGACGCAATTACCCATGACGAAGAAAGAAACTCGAAGGAGACAACAAGAGAAGAAAGAATGCGAGCGCCGCTGGTGGTTTCGGATTGGGGTTTCAAACCCTAAGGCTCAATACCCTTCACTCTTGTTTGCGCTAACCGGGTTGGGTCCGGATGTAACTACCGGCCCAACCCCTTTTTATTTTATATTTTTTGTTTATTTATAATTATTATGTTTTTTTAAGAATTTATTAAAAAAAAATTTAATGCTATTAAAGCCTATTTTCAAAAATAAAATATAATCTTTTTCTAATTAATAATAAATTTTTTTTTATAATAATTAAAACCCTTTTAAAAAATAATAATGATAACATAAAAAAAAATAAAATAATAAAACTTTTTTTAGATTATTAAATTAAAACTATTTTTTGAAAATTAACTTAATTTTTTTTAGTATTAAAACCTCTATTAACTTAAATCATAGATTTTTTCTTTATATCAAAAATAAACAGCTAAAAAAACCTCAAATCTTGCATTTTTATTCTCCACTGTCTCATAGTTCTTTTGGTCGCCATCTGACGTTGCCTACTAACACTGTTCATTCGTTTTACAGCTTGCTATGTTTACCGTTATTTATTTTATTTTTCAATTCAAATTTCATTATCATATTGTATCTGCTCCTCTCATGTAACCTCGCGAACTTAACAATCGCTCTTTAAATTCTGCCTTTAAATTTCTGCTTGCATGGTTTAAATTATGACATTATCTCTCTGTTTGCATGATTCAATTATCTCACGCGTTTACCATTATTTCTGTCACATTGCACACATCCGAAGGTTAGGTCTAACTGTTTGGCCGCCGCGCCAATAGTCCGTAAAACTTCACACATTCAATTTCAAATCCTCAAAACTACGAACTACAAACCCTAATTTTCACAAATGCCTCGCCGCAGGCCAAATTACAATTTTACCCCTAGCATTAGGTCAAAGAGTCGCCGCACTCATTTTAGGGTTTCCCGCCGCGGAATCCCTAACCTAACCCTAATTACAACTTAACAATTCAACGTAGAGATTTGGAGTTTCTACACTCCACGTAAGCGTGTCCTTAAGACATGTTTATTCCCCTTGAGACCTTGACCACAGTCAAGAAGTCTCTAACCTCCCTTTTGAGGGGAACTACGATTACTCTGATTCCACTCCCGTAAGGATACGTAGGCACAAGATGCAATGTCTTGCCGAGTAAACTTAGAATTAACCCCTTAGGTCTCTTTTCTCACTTTTAATCCCTTTGTACATATACCTTAAGCAAATAAATAAAGCAAATAGTAAACACCTGAACAAAAGGTTCCTGTAGAGTACTACATAAGTTTAGGGTGCTAATACCTTCCCTAAATTTAACCAACCCCCGAACCCTAGATCTTTCCCCGCATTGTGTTTACGATGCAAAATAGGTTTTCCCTCTTTTGACCTTTTCCTTCGGATAAATCAAAGAGCGGTTGTGAATTGAATTGCGATTCAAACTAATTAATAGTTTGATATCCTATTTCCACCGCAACAGTCGGTATTGTAAATCACTTAGCCGCAGGCGTTCTCCCACCGGACTTCACTTATCAGCAAAAGAAGAAATTCTTCCACGACTTAAAGCAATATTATTGGGACAAACCTCTGCTTTTCAAGAGAGGAGCCGTCAATATATTTCGTCGATGTGTCCCAGAGGAAGAAACAGATGACATCATCTCGCATTGTCACTCTGCCCCTTACGGAGGACATGCCAGTACTTCAAAGACATGTGCGAAAATCCTACAATCTGGCCTATTCTGGCCCAGCATTTGGGAAGATGTCCACACTATTATACTAAGGTGCGACCGGTGCCAACGCACTGGAAACATTTCAAGGCGCGACGAGATGCCCCAAAAAGGTATCTTGGAAGTGGAAGTCTTTGACGTATGGGGGATTGATTTCATGGGTCCATTCCCATCTTCTTTTGGAAACAAATATATACTCGTCACTGTCGACTATGTATCAAAATGGATTGAGGCCGTTGCCGCTCTAACTAACGACACGCGAGAAGTTATCAAACTCTTTAAGAATACCATCTTTCCCAGATTCGGTGTACCCAGACTTGTCATCAGTGACGGTGGTTCACACTTCATAGCGCGAATTTTTGACAAACTTCTATCGAAATATGGAGTAAAACACCGTGTTGCAACACCGTATCACCCGCAGACTAGCGGCTAAGTGGAGGTTTCAAACAGAGAAATCAAGCAAATCTTGGAAAAGACAGTTGGCACCTCTAGGAAAAATTGGTCATCGAAATTAAACGACGCTTTATGGGCCTATAGGACTGCTTACAAGACGCCGATAGGAACTACTCCATTTAAATTAGTCTATGGGAAATCGTGTCACCTGCCAGTGGAACTAGAGCACAAAGCTTTTTGGGCTACTAAGACGCTAAAACTCAACTACACTAAAGCAGGCGAGAAACGGATCTTAAATCTGCATGAACTGAAAGAACTTAGATTGGACGCATACGAGAATGCCCGCATATACAAGGAAAGAACCAAAAAGTGGCACGATAAGCGCTTAGTCCGAAAACAGTTCAGTGTGGGAGATGTCACGCTCCTATTCAATTCAAGATTGAAGCTTTTCCCAGGAAAACTAAAGTCAAGATGGTCAGGTTCTTTCGAGATAACTAAAATTCTTCATAGTGGAGCTGTCAAAATTAGCGATAACAACAATGCGTCGTTCATAGTCAACGAACAATGTTTAAAGCACTACAATCAAAATGACAACAGTAACCACGTGAGCAGTTTGAAACTGCTTGAGCTTCCTACTCAATACCCCGACTAGATTGTCACCAAGCTATCGTCAGGCTTTTGACGTTAAAAACAACACTGAATGGGAGGCAACCCATTTTCCCTCGTTTTTCCCTCTTAGTTTATTTACTTTATGTTTTCCATTTGATTTATACTTTTATTTTCTTTATTTTTATCACCTTCTGTCTCTAAAAATTTAATTGAGTAAATGTGTTTTCAACTTTTTCCAGGATTTTAAAGCCTTCCTACTTTTTTCCTTTTTATCTGACTAACTCTCGAGCATGGCTAACATCGACTACACGGTTACCGTTTTTAGAGGACCAGCTCAGCAAGCCAGATTTGAGGCCCTGACTCAGAGAGGCATCGCTTTGACCTTGTACTATGATGGATCCACTATGTATCAGTTAGGAATCCACTATAACATCCTCTATTTGTTTAACCAATTAGACTAGGAGTGAACTGGTCTAAAAACCTGTTTTGTCACCTATAGCGAACTCACATTCGAATTCCTTAGCTCCCTAGGCTACAGACCTGAATACGACTATGGATCCACCAATGAGCTGATATGCTTTAGACTGTTTGGGACAGAATTCACATACAACCGTAAATCACTGGCTGACCTCCTAGGTTTCCCTAGCGGACCGTTCGTGTATACTGATGCCCAGGAAGCTGATATGGATATCGAGTTAGATTATTTCTGGGGTACCATCACAGGTAATTATCACCCTGAGACGAACGACATGAATTCTAACAAGATACATAACCCTGCACTCCGCTACTTCCATAGGATATTAGCCCATACCCTCTTTGGGAAGGAGGAAAACATTACCGCAGTTTCTAAGGAAGAGCTGTTTATCCTGTACTGTGCATCACAAGGTCGTCCCGTCAATGCCATACCGTTTATGATGAGAACCTTCGAAAAGCTTACTCAGGAACCGAATTCACCTATCCTATAGGAGGCCTC
This sequence comes from Lathyrus sativus, assembly GCA_963859935.3. Taxonomy (NCBI): domain Eukaryota; kingdom Viridiplantae; phylum Streptophyta; class Magnoliopsida; order Fabales; family Fabaceae; genus Lathyrus; species Lathyrus sativus. The sequence goes on along the minus strand of OZ012738.1, from coordinate 680,712,307 downwards.
GTCACCATGATTGCACACGCAATTGGACTTAGGTACCAACTGAATAGAATCAAAGCTTTTGGCCACATCAGACCTATGGACATACCGTTTTGCTTTAACTGACATATCATAGGTAACGTAGGACCAGAAACTTACGAGTACCTTATTGCTGACCGACCAGTTCGACTCTTCACATTGCCTAACCATGAACTGACAAGTATCCATAACCGAAACAATTGGCTGTATGAGTTAGATGAGCCTATGGGTCCTACCTCACCTCATTCTACACCTCAGGCTTACATGTACGACAATGATCATATATCAGAAGCACAAGACTTTATGTACTATGAAGACTATGTGTCAGAAGCTGAGACAGACCCGGAGACTCCTCCAAATTACCATAGTTTCCCTGACCCCGTTCCTGACCAACAAACAGAAAAGCTGGACACCATTCTGAAAACAATGGACGACTTCAAGTTGGAAATTACAACAGTCAAGGATGAGCTAACAAAACTGCAGATAGATGTCACAACCTTCATGGACGTAGTTTGTGAGCAGTTCGACCACATTACTCAACAGTTTGACAAATTGAAGCAGCAGAAGGATTGAATAGTTTAGCTTTATTTTAGTTTTACTGCATTCTAAATTATTTCCTATTTTCTGTTTTTTACAATTTGAACTCCATTTTTTATTCTTGTACTCCATTCAACATTTACTTTAATTAATGAAATTTATTTTGCATTTTTAGTTTTAATCCAACATTCTTCTGTTACAATTCATTATTTTGTTTGATATATTGGCCTGCAATGTGAATCAATTATACTTCATAACTCCAGTACGAACCACAAAGCACCTTTTCTGCAGCTGCAGAATTTGCTGCTATGACGACCGTCACACCCCCGTTACGCTCGTCACGAGCTTTACGATCGTGACGCCCCTCACGATCATCACGCGATTAAAATTATGCTAAATAGAAGAATACGACCGTTCCCTATTCTTTCCCCTCCTTTACTTCATAACTTCCCACTCTCTCACGTTCCAAATCCCTCTACATTTTCAACTTCCCACTCTCTCATTCATTACATTCAACCCCATCATTACTCGTTTCCCCCGTTCACCTACAAAACTTCCCATATAAACTCTCAGTTCTGTCTAATCCATTCCACAGAAAAAACACTCTCCCTAATCGCTCTCTCTTTTCCACCTTCCTTCACACTAAACGACTGCAAAATAATGGCACGCCACGGAGAACTTCCTGACATGTCCACCATCGTTTTCAGAGACGGAGAACGCAGAGAACAGTAGCGAGCAAACTACATTACATTTTATCAACGCTCTGTTCAACCAACTCGGTACGCTGATGTTGCATGCTTAACTGAGTTGGGCATCTTGGAAGGCGTCCAATGGATGCAGCAGAATGCCGGTCTATGGTTTCTCTACACGACTCCGCAACCAACGTACAAACAACTCACCTTAGAGTTCCTGAGTTCCTTCTCATACATCACCCCTACCGGCAAAACTAACCAGCTCACCGGTGTTGCATGTTTCCAAATGTTCGGAAACGAATACCAGCTCAACCAAACTTAGCTTGCTCAAATGTTACAGTTCCGCCATGGTGCTGATGCTCACTGTAGAGTTCCCTCGGAGCACTTCTTTCAAGAAGCCTTCGTACTATGGAACCAACTTACCGGCACCACCGCCGATGGCTGGGACAGCCTAAATGCCACATGCATCCACCACCCCTCCATCCGCTACTTTCACCGGGTGCTCGGTAACACCATTTTTGCTCGAGATAGCAACCATAAGGTCAACTCCAAAGAGCTTTTCTTTCTGCAGTGCGTCTTTGCTCCGGAAGCCGTCAATGCTGCCCCGTTTCTCTTGGCCCACATCCAGGCCAACTGTGGTCGAGGTTCAAAGCCTTTTTACTTCGAAGGTATCATTACTTTCATTGTCGTGTCCCTCGACCTCGGTAACCGACTTCAGGACCTCCCGTCCCTGCCTCCGGTCTTTCTCGACATTGACTACTGTCGATTCTCCCACCTCATCAAGGTACGAGCCGACGGAAGATATCATCCGGTGGTTCGCAACTGTACTATCCATAGCATCATCCTACCATGCCGTGACTGCGCCCATCCTCAAAACAGAGCCAACTGGCTCTTTGACACAGTGGCACCAGAGGCTAATGCAGCAGCACCTCAAGAAAATGCTCAAGTGCCCGTTGATGAAGTACATGAAGAATTGGACAGAGCTGCTCAGGATAATGCTCCACAACAACCACCTCCTGAAGGTCCTTCCTCCCGTTGTCGCCGCCGACCTGAGATCGAAGAAACAAACGAAGAAATCCTTCGCGGCATTTGGCAACAAAACAAGACAGCAGCCCGGCTCGAACGTCGTCACCAAGAACAACATCAGCAGTTGGTAGATTTGTTGGTAGCCCAAGGGGAACGCCTCAACAACGTAGTTGATGAGATGGTTGCTCTAACCGTCCGCGTGGAGGGCCTCAGCAAAGCCATCTTTCACACCGGTGCTGTGCACCCCACGACCTGAGGAGGACGACATCGCGGCAGAGGACGAGGCAGAGAGTAGTGTACTTTTATTTATTGCATTTTCATTTTTGTTGTTGTACACCTTCCACATTCGTTTCAAATCAGTGAGGACACTGCTTGAGATGGTGTGGGAGCGACACTTTATTCCAATTCACTTTTGTTATGTATTCTATTTCCTTTTCAACCATTTTAATCTAGTCATTTAAATTCAGTACAATAAAGCGAATTTTTATATTCTTTTCCGTTACGAGAACTTCCCCGCTTTATCCGTTTCTCTCGAGCTATACATTTTTTTTCCAAAAACCCGATGCAACACCCGATGCGCCAAGATTAAGGTCAAGTCAAGGAACCTCGAGAACGATTGCTAACGATACCCATACCGCTTTGACACCTTAGACCTCCGATTTATGCGAGTCAGTTCCACTACCTACTGTACTAAAGCCTCAGGTTCGAGCACCAAACGAAGCCCTTAGTGGTTTATACAAGCAGTCAACACCGCCTTAAGCACGTACCACATGGAAAGCCGATGCAAATAAGTGATTGGTAAGATCATAAAGAAAAGAATTGCTCCGCAGCCATGAAGTGATCATCTACCTCTGATATCTCGGAATAACAAAAATAAGCTCATAAACAAAAGAAGTTCTCTGTCACTTGGTCCATAGGTCTCTGGTTATGGACTCGGTAGGGCGAATTACGGTTCGATCCCCCACAGCTTACAAAGAGGACATATCGAAGGGTACCGCACTCGTGCACCAGACCTCGTACAAAGAAAAGACCGAAATCACTAACAGTTTATTCCACTACGTGCGTGCAAAGAGGTAAAGGGCTTAATGTGATTGCGCTGGAACGAAACTGGGTAAAAAATTGGTATGATGAACTTTACGCTGAGCTACAACAGCATGATTGGAACCGGCTCGTATAAAAAGGAGGCCTTCGAGAGCATACCGCTTAGTGTCGCTGTCGTGTGCGTGTTGTCTTAAATTCTCTCCAACTTCCCGACTCAGCGCCTCTGAAGCTACTTTGAAAACGCAAAGGAACGCATCGTGTGACTGCATCGTCTCAGCTCTTATGCTTTTTGCTTGAGGACAAGCAAAGATTCAAGTTTAGGGGAGTTTGATAACGCGAAAACGTATATATTAAATGCCATGATTTTATGCTACTAATAGTTAATTTCACCCCGTTTTCAGACCTCTCCGCGTTGTTTGTTAAGTATTTTTGTAGGTATACAAAGTTCAAACACAAATGAAGCAAGATAAAGAAAACAAATGTTAGAAGACACATTTATTTTAAGGTATGATCCAACATGCGAAAGCTGAGGCTAGGACCAGATAGTAAAAACTAGGCATTTATTTTAAATACAGCGAATGCGCTTTAAAAGAAATTAGAACTCAATGGTTTTCAAAAAGCAATTTAAACCCCGAATGGGATAGGGAAAGCATACGTTCCACCTTAGAGTTGCGACTAGCGTCAACAAACATCGTGAGACGAAAGTCTTTAAACCGTTATTTTCTTCTGAAAACTATTTTGAAATTATTAAACCACGTCGGTGACTTGTCGAATCCTCGAAGAACTAAGGCATTGCATACCGATTCCCCGTATTAATTCTAAGAAAACCTTTTAGCCTTTCTTTAATTTAGCCTTTACTTTTGCATCTTTTCCCTTAAACCATATCCAACCTAGCTAAACATAGTAACGCCCGAGAACACTAGTTTGATTACGAGTCCTTGTGGGATCGATATCTTTTATTACTACGTGATAGACTGTGCACTTGCAGTCAGTTAAGGTTAGACTCAGAAAGTCGCGATCATCTATGTCTTGTGTTTATTGCTATTAAACCTGAATCAAGGTGTAGAACACCCTGAAAATATTCAAACATGACATTTTCATTTGCATTAGCATATTCATGTCTATAGTAGGTGTTTTAGGCTGCCTTTTCTTATCTCTATCTGGTTTTCTTCAGCAGGATAGCAGATCCTCATATTCACAGGTATCATACACGAGGAAATCAGAGATGAATTATGGATCAGATTCAGGCAGAGCTATTGGAGGTACGAACTCGCATGACTCAGTTCATGGACTTGACGCAAAATATGGTCCAAGGGTAGGAGCAACTGAGAAATTTGGTCCAGCCTCTTATTGACGCTCCCAGATTTGATGACAGTGGAATGGTCCGTCCAGGCGGTGTTGGTGTTGTCAACCTTCCCAACGGAGGTGGCGCTGGTGTTGTCATTCCTTCGGGCGGAGGTGTTGTTATTACTCTCGGCGGAGGTGTTGTTGGTGGAATTCCTGGTGGTATTGAAGGGGGAAGTGTTTGTATTGTCCATGGAGCTGGTGGAGCTCACAACCATCAGTGGGAGGAAGACAGGCAAGAAGATGCATTTTCTATACGTGACATGGATGTCAATCTCCCATCTGCTCATACATTGCTTCTAAGATAGCCTAGTTGGGGTATCTTTGGAGTGGTATATGGGGTTAGATTGAACCTACATCAGAACTTTGAAAGGTCTTACTAAAGCTTTTGTCAAGCATTATCAATACAATAATGACATGGCTCTCAACATAACGCAGTTACATAATATGGTTCAGAAGGGGAATGAAAGTTTCAAGGAATATGCCCAGAGATGGCACGAGTTAGTGGCCAGAGTTTAACCTCTGGTGATGGAGCGAGAGCTTGTTGATATATTCATCGATACACTCCAGGGGCCTTATTTTGAGAAGTTGGTAGGATGTACATCATCGAGGTTTTTAGATCTTGTGATGGCTGGGGTGAGAGTAGAAAGTGGAATCAGGGATAGAAAGATTCATAATGGTAATGGTTCCTCATCTGGAGGAAGTAAGAAGCCATATGTCAGAGTTCCCAGGAAGAGGGAATGGGACACCAATTATATTTCTTCTTATCGGGGTAAGGGAAGAACAATAAGAATTCTACACAACAAGTTTCTACCGTAGCCATCTCAGTTGCACCTCAGCAACAACGTGATGCTCCTCGCCAATATCAGGGAAGATAGAGAATGACGGAAAGGTGTTTTGATCCTCCGCCTATGCCTTATGCCCAGTTGTTATAACATTTGCTGCAGTTGCGTTTAGTTGAGGTTCAAACTCTAGCCCTACCTACAGGGAAGCTAGCACCGGGCTATGATGCTAACACCCACTACGATTTTAATTCTGGCACCCTGGGGCACAATATTGACAGATGTAGGGTTTTTCAGCATAAATTGCAAGACTTTTTGGATTCCAAGGCTTCTAATTTCAGTAATGATAGACCTAATGTAATCCAAAACCCTATGCCACATCACGGTATGGCAAGGGCCAATGCTATTGGAGAGGGGAGAGGTCAAATTTGGCAGCTAATGTTAATGAGTTGAGAACTCCGCTATTAGTGGTCAAAGAACGTTTATTGAAGGGGGAGGTTTTCCCAGGATGTGACTTTGATTTTCAAGGATGTATATTGTAGCCAGAGGGTTGTGACCTGTTGAGGGATGATATACATAAATTGATGGATGATGGAGAGTTATAGTTTGACATAACTAATATGGTGGATGAGGCTAATGATAATGAGGACATTGCAATGATATCAATTTCGTACAAGACCGTCTATATTTCTGCGCCAGTGCGACAAGCACATGTTGTTATCACTACACTGGGGCCGATACTGTATGAGAGTACCAAAGCGATTATGTGGAACTACGGAGCTGAGGTATTTTGTAATGGGCAGAAACAAGAGTTTTTGGGTTCTTCAGATGGTGGGTCTACCATGGACAATATTGTTGGTGTCGGGGGTATCACGCATAGTGGCAGGGTCTTCTCGCTGCCAAACGAGAATCTTGATAAATCTGATAAGGGTAAAGGCAAGTTAGTTGTGGAAGATTCCGTGTAATAACCGTTTGTTGATGCTTCTTTCTCAAAATATATGGAGGAGTTTATGAGGTTAATTCGTAAGAGTGATTATATGATTGTCGAGCAGTTGAATCAAACGCCATTCAAGATCTCCATTCTATCTTTGTTGCGGTGTTCTGAGGCACATAGAAATGCACTACTAAAGGTGTTGAATGTTACTTATGTTCCTCAGGAGATTTCAGTGAATCAGTTTGAAGGGATAGTTGCCCATGTCAACACATGAAATGGTCTGCGGTTTACCAATTTGGATTTGACTCCAGCGGGAAGGAATTATAATAACGCCTTGCATATCTCTATGGAATGTAGGGGCTATTTGTTATCCCATGTGTTGGTGGATAATGGGTCTTCACTGAATGTGCTGCCAAAGAAGACCCTCATGAAGTTGGATATGCAGGGATTGATTTGCATACCTAATGATTTGGTAGTACGGGCTTTTGATGGACCCAAAAGGTCAATATTTTGTGAGGTGGTTCTTCCTATTCAAGTTGGACATGATGTTTTCGAGACAACCTTCTACATCATGGATATCCAGCCGACCTATAACTGTTTGTTGGGCCATCCATGGATTCATTTTGCTAGGGCAGTTACCTCAACTTTACACCAGAAGGTCAAGCACATGGTTGAAGGAAGGGTTGTTACAGTTTACGGAGAAGAAAGCATCATGGTTATCCATTTGTCATCATTTAAGTATCTTGAGGTTAATGGGGAAATACATGAGACCCTCTGTCAGGATTTTGAAATAGTTCAAATTCAGAAGGAGCATCCTGTGGAGGATAAAAGGCATGAGGTTTCAATGTCTTCTTTGAAGGAAGCGCGTGCTGTGGTTGAGGCTGGTAGTTCCCAAGGACAGGGCCAAGTTCTCGATGTGCCAATGAAGAATGACAAGTTTGGATTGGGATACAAGCCATCACAAGCTCCGCCGAGGTTAAGGGGTCATGTCAAGTTCACAAGCGCTGGAGTCTTTTTTGATCAGATTCATGCAATAGAGGAAGACGAGGTCGATAGCGAATGTGACATGGATAGCTGGATCCTCCCTTGCATCCCAGGCAAAGATTTGTGCAACTGGTCTTCCGAGGAAGTCATCATTGTCACTCGTGAAGAGTATTTTTCTTGTTTTTTCTTCATATTTCAAGTCCTACGTACTGCCCAAGACATAGTGACTCATTTGTAGGGCCACATGATTTTTTCTTGCAATGTTATATTGAATAAAAGGGCGTTTTGCATTCAAATGTTTCGCTCCCTGTTTTTCATTTTACTTTTGCATCTTAAAAATGGAAATGTGATTGTTCTTTGTTCATCTTTGCATTCATAATAAAACATAAAACATCACTCATTAAGATGCATTCCTTCATATCCCATCAATAATGATTTAGCTATGGCTCGGTATGACTTTGACAATCCTATTTACCATGCTGAAGAGGAGACTGACGAAGACTATGAACTTCTTGAGGAATTAGCCAAACTTTTGAAACAGGAGGAAAGGATTATTCAGCCTCATCAGGAGGATATTAAGATCATTAACCTGGGTACCGAGGATGCAAATAAGGAAGTTAGAATTAGGGCCACATTGGAAGACAGTGTCAAGAGAAGATTGGTTGAAATGCTCTGAGAGTATGTGGATATCTTCGCTTGGTCTTGCCAAGACATGCTTGGGCATGATACGGACATCGTTGTGCACCATTTACCTCTCAAAGATGATTGTCCTCTGGTCAAGCAAAAGCTGAGGAGAACAAGACCAGATATGGCTGTTAAAATCAAAGAGGTTCAGAAACAGTTGGACGATGGGTTTCTTGATGTGACTAATTATCCTTCGTGGGTTGCTAATATTGTTCTTGTACCTAAGAAAGATGGAAAGGTCGGGATGCACATTGATTACAGGGATTTGAATAGAGCAAGCCCAAAAGATGATTTCCCGCTCCCTCACATTGACGTGTTAGTGGATAATACTGCTCAATTTTCTGTATTTTCCTTCATGGATGACTTCTCTGGGTATAACCAAATCAAAATGGCCCAGAAGACAGAGAAAACGATGTTGATAACACAACGGGGGATGTTATGTTATAAAGTGATACCCTTTAGATTGAAGAATTCTTGGGGAACTTATCAGCGGGCAATGATGACTCTCTTTCATGATATGATTCACAAGGAGATTGAGGTCTATGTTGATAACATGATCACGAAGTCACAAATGGAGGAAGAACATCGGGTTAATCTGTTGAAGCTGTTTGAAAGGTTAAGAAAGTTCAAGATGAGCTTGAATCCAAACAAGTGCACCTTCGGGGTGAGGTCTGATAAACGTCTGGGTTTCATTATCAGTGAAAGGGGTATCGAGGTTGATCCTGCCAAAATAAGAGCTATACAAGAGATGCCTGAGCTGAGAACAGAAAAAGAGGTTCATGGTTTCTTGGGGAGGTTGAACTACATAGCTAGATTCATCTCTCATCTTATAGCCATGTGCGAACCAATATTCAAGCTATTGAGAAAATATCAAGCAGTCAGGTGGAATGAAAACTGTCAAAAAGCATTTGAAAAGATAAAATAATATTTGCAGAAACCTCCGATCCTCATGCCTCTAGTAGCAGAAATACCTTTGATTATGTATCTGACAATTATCGAGAGTTCAATGAGGTGTGTTATCATTCAACAGGATGAGACAGGTAGAAAAGAGCATGACATCTAATACCTGAGTAAGAAATTTATTGATTCTGAGTCAAGGTACTCAATGCTGGAGAAAACATGTTGTGCACTCGCTTGGGCAGCTAAGTGTTTGAGGCAGTATATGTTAAACCATACAACCCTGTTGATATCAAAGATGGATCCGATTAAGTATGTGTTTGAGAAGCAATCACTCACTGGGAGAATTGCTTGTTGGTAGATGGTTTTGACAGAATACGATATTCAATATGTTTCCCAGAAAGCCATCAAGGGAAGTGTTCTGTAAGAATATCTTGCTCAACAACCTACTGAGGACTATCAGCCGGTGAAGTTTGAATTTCTAGATGAAGATATCATGTTTTTGAAAATGAAAGATTGTGATGAGCCTTTGCCTGATGAGGGGCCTGAAATTGGATTTCAATGGAGTTTGATTTTCAATGGTGCTGTTAATGCATATGGTAATAGAATCGGGGCAATCGTTACTACCCCTCATGGTTCTCACATACCATTCACTGCCCGATTGACGTTCACTTGCACCAACAATGAAGTGGAATATAAAGCATGCATCATGGGGTTAGAAGAGGCCATTGACCTAAGAATCAAGAATCATGACGTGTATGGCGATTCAGCGCTGGTGGTTAATAAAATTAAGGGCGAATGGGAGACTTGTCAGGAAAACTTGGTACCTTATAAGAATTATTCCAAAAGGTCGTTACCTTTCTTTGATAGGGTTAATTTCCATCATGTGCCTCAGGCCAAGAATCAGATGGCAGATGCATTGGCACATTAACGTTAATATACAAGGTGAACTATTGGAATGAGGTTTCTACAATCAGCATTATACGTCTGTATAGACCTGCTTTTATGTTTACTGCCGAAGAGGTGTCAGACGACAAACTGTGGTTTCATGATATCAAGTACTTCCTAAAAATCCAAGAATACCCACTTGGGGATTCCAACAAAGACAAGAAGACTCTGAGGAGGCTAATTGTAGTTTCTTTTTGAACAAGGACAATGTGTTGTATAAAAGGAACTTTGACATGGTCTTGCTCCATTGTATTGATGAGCATGAGGCAGGCCTGTTAATGGAAGAAGTTCATGAGGGTTCTTTCGGTACTCATGCCAACGGGAATGCTATAGCCAGAAAATTGTTGTGAGCAGGGTACTACTGGATGACTATAGAATCTAATTGTTTTAAATATGTCAGAAAGTGTCATAAATGCCAGATTTATGCTGATAGGGTGCATGTACCATCAAATCCTCTGAATGTGTTACGTCTCCTTGGCCCTTTGCTATGTGGGGCATTGATATAATCGAAAAGATTGAGCCAACTGCCTCCAACGGGCATCATTTTATTCTGGTTTCCATTGATTATTTCACCAAGTGGATGGAAGCGACCTCGTTTGCTAATGTTATAAAATAGGTAATTGCTCGGTTTATAAAAAAGGACATCATCTGTCGTTATGGTATTCCTAAGAGAACCATTATTGATAAAAATTCAAGTTTGAAATACAAGATGATGAATGAGCTATTCCAGAGCTTCAAAATTGAACATCACAATTCTTCTCCATATTGTCCAAAGATGGATGGCATTGTTGAGGCAACAAATAAAAATATCAAGAAGATTGTGTAGAAGATGATCGTAACATACAAAGATTGGCATGAGATGTTACCCTTTTCTTTACACGATTATCATACTTCAGTGCGTACTTCGACAGGGACAACTCCTTTCTCACTAGTGTATGGTATGGAAGTTGTCATACCATTAGAAGTTAAGATTCCTTCTTTAAGGATTTTGGCGGATGTGAAGCTTGATGAAGTTGAATGGGTATGACCCAAGTTACATTATTAAACCTCATCGAAGAGAAGAGATTGGCAGCCATTGCACATGGTCGATTATACCAGAGCAGGATGAAGAAGGCCTTTGATCAGAAAGTGCATCCTCGGTGTTTCCAGACAGGTGAATTGGTTTTGAAAAGGATAATCCCTCCTCAGACAGATCACAGGGGCAAATGGACTCCAAACTATGAAGGGTCATATTTTGTGATAAAGGTTTTCTCTGGTGGACCCTTACTGCTTTCAACTATGGATGGCGAAGATTTTACATCCCCTGTGAATGCACACACAGTCAAAAAATACTTTGCATAAAAGAGACCTGCTGGACCATAAAAAGAAAAGGTCCAGGCAAAAAAAAGGCATCCCAGAGAATCATAAAAATAAAAGATTTGGGAAAAAATTAGGGATAAAAGAAAAGAAAAGAATTGAATAAACCTGTAAAACTGAAAACCTATGATGGCAGCTTTGGAAAAAATGGGTATCCCAGTGAATTGAAAAATCAAAAGGGCGATCTAGGAAAAAGTTAGATATTTTAAAGCGAGAGGCTACAATCCGCATTTGATCTGTGAGCTCATCCTGACACATGGAAATCCCAAAGGATAGAAGTTAGTCCAATCATTCTCTTTCGAAGGCAAAAGTACCCAATAGCGTCAAGGAAATACGGGTCATAGCTGAGTTAGAACTTGATGGAAATATGTCTTCACATTGCTAACTTGTGCATTTTCTCTTTTGCTTTTGTGTAATTACCTCCTTTCAGGAATTGTGTCCTAATGTAATTGCCTACTTACAGGCCAATTCAAACAATAAAATTGCATTTCCCTCAAAAGCTATCCATTGTTGTTTTTACTTTTACTATTTTATTTGCTAAACGTCTGGTATTTCGATAATTATTGCAGGTGGAAACATTGAAGCTTTGTGAAGCATGTTAAAAATAGTGGAATCTGCTTCAATCATGAGTGTCTTAGGTGGTAATCGAGGTTGCCATAACGCATATAGGATATTCTCTTGTTTGGTATGTGTTTGCAGGATGGCGTGGTCACTTTTCCCTCAACAGAGTTTCTCTCCCCAGCAGAGACTATATAAGTGTTGTCTTCATCAATAGAACATTGTGAATTTGTCTGTTGTCTTCCCCAGTGAAGTCCCCAATAAGATTTTAAGAGTTTACTCTCCCATAGCCAGTATCACATTTGGTTTATTGCTCCCCTAGCAAGTGTCCGAAAATTGGCTACTTCGGACAGGATAGTGGTGGTTTAGTTATGCTTCCCGAGCTTGGTCGCATTTCCGACAGTGGTGTTTTCGTTATCCCCAACAAGACAAGTAAAGGTAATATAATTCCCCAATAGAGGAGTGAGCTCGATATTGTCTCCTAGAAGGTTTGGTATCATTGATTTTTCTCCCCAAGCAGAGTTTTGTCTCTGATTTCCTCAGCAGGTACATCAGCAGTGATTGATTCTCCCCACAGGTTCAAATCCCAATTGTCATTGGCACCTTTTCTTCATCAGATTCTTGGGTCGTCTCCCCAGCAGGTGTTTGTTATTTCTGTCTTCCTAGTGTAATGGAAGTTCACGTTGGAATTTCTTCGGCAGAGGTTATAATTTGGAAGGCATTTTGACTTGCCTCCCCCAACAGATTTGTTTCTGATTCCTTTGAGCACTCCTTCCAGTGGAGTATCTCTTGCATATCATAAGCATTGTTGCATTGCATCCTCTAAATGCGTAGCATTTCCATTTCATATGGAGCATTATGTCATATTCAAACACATGCATCTGAAGCATAAGCTAGTGGTTGATACTCTATTTTCCAGACGTTTCCCCCAGCAGAAAATGTTGTAATTCAGGTGGTGTTGTTGGATTCGTTTATCCTATTGGTGTTTACTTATAGAGGAATTATTTTGTGTCCCCATGCAGAGTTGACTGGCTAGGAAATTTTTACCTCTCTCAAAATTGGTAGTTTGTGGTTGCTGTTCTTTTCACCTCTTCTCCTAGGTGGTCGCTCGTATCATCCCCTCAGGGTTGGTTAGCGTTTTTGGTGTTGTTTCTATCACTCATCGTGCATGTGTTAGAGGCGTTATTCTCATCTCGGTTTTCTACAATAAACACTCGTCTGTGTTTGTTTTCAGTTTCTTCAATACTTGTCCGTATTGATTTAGGCACTCGTTCGTGTCTGTTTCATTTCCTTTCAATACATGTCTGTATTGATCTTCAACACACGTCTGTGTTCGTTTCATCTTTGTTAATACTCATTCGTATTGATCTTCAACACTCGTCTGTGTTTGTTTCAGATTCATTAATACTCGTTCGTATTGACCATAGACACTCGTCGTGTTCTCCTAAACACTTGTCATGTTTGTTTCAGTCTCATCAATACTCATCCGTATTGATCTTATATGTTAATCTCTATTGACTTCTAACACTCGTTCGTGTTTACTTAGTTTTTACAATACTCGTCCGTATTGATCTTCAATACCCGTCTGTGTTGATCTAATCACTCGTCCGTGTTTATTATTTTCAAGACTCGTCCATGTTTGTTCTTTCTTTTCAACACTTGTTTGTGTTTGTTTCCTTGATTCTCAACACTCGTTCATATTGATCCTCAACAATCGTTCGTGTTTGTTTCAATTCATTTGAATACTCGTCCGTATTGATTTAAACACTCTTCCGTGCTTCTTTTGTATCCTTTTCAATACTCATCCGTATTGATTCTAAAACATTCATTCGTGTTTGATTTCAAATGTTCATCTGTGTTTATTCATCATTGTGAATACTCGTCTGTATTGATTCTAAACACTCGTTCGCGTTTGCTTTTATCACTCGCCTGTGTTAGTTTCAGCTTCATCAATACTCGTCTGTATTGATTCATAACACTCGTCCATGTTTACCCTGTTTCAGCATTAGTCCGTGTTTGTTCTAGCTTCGTCAATACCCGTCTGTATTTATTTTTTGCAACACTCGTTCGTGTTTGCTCTAGCCTCATCAATACTCGTCTGTATTGATCTCTTAGACACTCGTCCGTGTTTGTTTCATACTCATCTGTATTTACCTTCGACACTCGTCTATGTCTATCCTCAGCATAGTTGGCGCTCGTTTGTGTTCACCTCTCTTGTTTTAATACTCATCGGTATTGACCTCAAAACTCGTTCGTGTTCTTCCCGGTTTAAGCCATCACTCGTTTGTGTTGACTCCTTTTCCCGATAGATCTAGATACTACTTGTTTTGGTTTATTCCTTAGCGGAGTCGTCCCTCCCTTTTGCAGATAGCAAATTTTTATGGTTATCTTTGTTTTCAATCCCCTTCTATCTTGAATGTCTAAGAGGCGTCACTCTTCATACCTTCAGATTTAAGTCGATTGAATAGGGGCAACTGTAACACTCCAAAATTTGCCCCTTCATTTATAACTGTAATTAGCTTATGTTTCATTCATTTTGCATTATCATTATGCATATCATGGCATTGGTTCTTGGGACATGGGATCAAGGTGTTTTGGTGCCCCAAGACCTCCTGTTATTCCAAGTTTTTAAGCAGCAAGCATAAGAAGCTCCGACATTTATTTTGCTCAATGATTTGGTATTGGACCTTACTTTTCCAACCGGTTATTTTGAGTGCAAAAGGGACATTCACATATTATTTCAGGCATTATACAAATGCAATATCAAATGACAAGTTTCATAGGTAGAACAAAGCTCCGAACAAGTGGTTACGGGTGATTCTCCATGTTTCCCTCCTTGTGGCACCAGATTTGAAATTTTGAATGTGGAAATCGATTACCATAATCTGGGTAATCGACTACCATAAAAGAATTGCCCAAACACTTCATTTTTCAGCACTGCAACATTTGGATTGCATTTTGGTCATGTGATTTCCCACGTGCATTAGTAGAAGGATCTAGAATTGGTTCAAAATTTGATTCATTTTTACAAATTAATTTCACTTCCCTCTGAAAATTCAAACATTTCCATTATTAATTCCACTCCTAATTTTCATTCTAAACACTAATCCACACTCCAAACCATATTTAATTCCAAACCTAAACAATACTCACCGAGTTTTCTTGCTAGGGCTTTATAGATCCTTGGGTTTCTTGCTTGGATTTGCTAATTACAGCTTAACAACACTCACCAAAGCAAATCTCAGCTTTGTAGGTTGATAAATTCTAGATCTAGCTCTGATTTTGCTTAATCTTGCATTTCACAATGTAGATCCTTGGCTTTTTGGTGATATTTGATCCATTGCTTGTTTTAATTATTGATTTTGGTGTTTGTTGGATCCAATTGATGTTTGATTGCTGTGATTTGACATAATTTTCATGCATAATTGACTGCCTATTCATTTGGATGATTAGATAAGTGATGTAGATGCTTTTGATTGGCTGCATTTTGTGGCAAAACATTGATGGATGTATGAATGTCATGATTGATGTTATGACATGCATGATGAGTATTCAGCAGGGTAAGTTTGAATAGCTAAGAGCAACTTAAGTTGGATGTCATGCTGAATGTTAAGACATCAAGCGTATGACATCAGGGCGTGTAGGTTTTAGTTTCTGGTATTAGCTCAGGCTATACTTCAGGAAACATTTTAGGAAGCCTAGTTATCTAAGGCGACATATCAGGCATTACTAAGGATAACACGGAATGCCCCTGACTTAATTGGACGTGCGCAGTTTCATTAAGAGAGGTTTATCTTGGGTAAACCTAACTTCTGCACGAAGGCCCAAGGACTGTATGCTGCCTATATATACAGAGGTAACAATCCTATTTGAAGAGAATTCTCAACAGGGTTTTAGAGAACGTATTTTTGTGAGTGAAGAATTATGTTCTTCACGTGTTTTTGTGTGTCTTAGGAATACTTGTACACCAAGCAATTATCTGCTGTATGAATGCATTGGTCTAGAGTTCTTAAGTTGTCTGTTAAGTGTGCCACTCTAAGCTTTTAAGCAAGAGTGTTGTGTCACTTGATCAAATCTGTGAAGCAAGATCAAGGTGTGTTTGAAGTGTATCTTCAATTTTATTTATAACTTTGAATTGGTTGATATCACTGTTGTGATTGAGGGGGAGTGAGTTGGTAACTCTGGTCTAGTGTTAGGCTGAAGTGTCGTTGGGTAGGTATTAAGTGAAGAGTGCAAGCTGGGTGTTTGACTCTGAATTAATTCTACTAAAAATGAATTTCCTCCCTGGCTTGGTAGCCTCCGGATGTAGGTGTGGTTTACACTGAACTGGGTAAACAATTACTTGTGTTATTTACTGTTCTCATTTAAAGTTTGCCATTGATTTTTATAGTCTGTGTTACAGTGGATGTCATAACATCCGTGATAACATCCACTGGGTCCTCTGCAGGTTTGATGTATGCGTATCTGCTCGAGCGAATGGTGCGTGAGTTTGACTATTTACAGGTTATTCTAAAACACCCTTCATAGGTACCCAACAGTGGACCCAGATGAAGACAATGATGGAAGCAAGGAGAATCTCTCAGAAGTTGCAGTTATGCTTGGAAGACAATTCAACAGACTCATGAAAAGGGTAGATAAGAAGGGTAGACTTAATGTCAAGAACATCTCATATGACATTAACAAAAGTGCTAAGTCTGAAGAAAAGTCCAACCAAGGCAAAAGAGCTCAGTGTTATGAATGTGAGGGATATGGGCACATTAGAGCTGAATGTCCCACCTATCTCAAGAAGCAAAAGAAGGGCCTAGCAGTCACTTGGTCTGATGGAGATTCTGAGAGTGGATCAGAAGAAGAATCAGCCAAACATGTCACTATTCTGAACAGTGTATGCATATCTGATGGTGACTCAAGTGAAGATGAGTTGACCTTTGATGAACTTGCAGCCTCATATAAATAGTTATACGTAAGAAGTGCTGAAGTATGTCAACTAGGGGAGAAGCATAAGAAAATTATCAAGAAGTTGGAAGCTGAGAAGAAGGAAAATCTTGCAACCATTGACACACTCAACAGTGAGGTCAAAATGTTAAACTCCAACCTTGATCAGATGACAAAATCTGTTAGGATGCTAAACTCTGGGACTGACACTCTAGAAAAAATCCTACAGAGTGGTCAGAAAGCAGGAAACATGTCTGGACTAGGATTTGCTGGTGAATAGAAATCCACCTTGGAATTCAAGAAACCAAAGGCTAAAAATCATAGACCAAACTGGATGTCACGATCGATGTCACAACATCAGAAGAACAAAAACATGAATCAGGCAAGGAGGAAGTCCCAAAGGTGGAGATGTCACTACTGTGGTAAATTTGGACACATAAAACCATTTTACTTCAGTCTGCATGGATTTCCTAGTCACTCTCATCAAGATGCTCCTGTCAAGAAGCAACAATGGGTGGCAAAGGAGGTTGGTATGATAGCTCATACTTCTCTGAGAGTGTCAGCTAAAGAAGACTAGTATTTTGATAGTGGCTGCTTTAAGAACATGACTGGAATAAAGAATCTATTGGTGGACATCAAACCACATTCCACTAGGTATGTGACCTTTGGTGATGGAGAAAAAGGGGAAATCAAAGGTGTTGGGAAACTAGATTGTCCTGAAGTTCCTAACCTAGACAATGTATTGCTAGTGAAAGGACTGACTGCCAACTTGATCAGTATCAGTCAGCTCTGTGACCAAGGACTCAATGTCAACTTCACAAAGGGAGAATGTGTTGTCACAAATAGAGATAAAAAGGAAGTCATGAGGGGAGCTAGGTCTAAAGACAACTGCTACTTGTGGGAGCCTTAAATCTCAAGTAACTCCACTATCTGTTCTATGGCCAAAGAAGAAAAGGAAGTCAAACTGTGGCATCAAAAACTTGGACATCTTCATCTAAGAGGGATGAAAAAGATCATTTCCAATGAAGTTGTGAGAGGAATTCCAAAGGTAACTATTGATGAAGGTAAGGTCTATGGTGAATGTCAGGTTGGCAAGCAAACTAAGATGTCACATCCAAGAATTGGCCATCTTGCAACATCCAAAGTTCTTGAACTGTTGCACATGGACTTGATGGGACCAATGCAGGTAGAGAGTCTTGGTGGAAAAAAGGTATGCTTATGTAGTTGTTGATGATTACTCCAGATACACCTGGATAAGTTTCATCAGAGAAAAATCAGATGTATTTGAAGTCTTCAGAGAGTTGTGTATCAGACTTCAAAGAGAAAAAGAATGTGGTGTGGTCAGGATCAGAAGTGATCATGGTAAGGAGTTTGAGAACTCTAAGTTTGCTGAATTCTGCTCATGTGAAGGAATCAGTCATGAATTCTCCTCCCATATTACTCCTCAGCAAAATGGAGTAGTGGAAAGGAAAAACAGGACTATCCAAGAATCTGCTAGAGCCATGATTCATGCAAAGAAATTGCTTATGCATTTTTAGGCTGAAGCAATGAACACAGCCTGCTATGTTCACAACAGAGATACCTTGAGAAAAGGAACTACCTCCACTCTGTATGAAATGTGGAAAGGAAGGAAGCCAACTGTGAAGTATTTTCATGTATTTGGGAGCAAGTGTTACATCTTGACAGATCGTGAACAAAGGAGGAAAATGGATCCCAAAAGTGATGAAGGTATTTTTCTGGGATACTCTATCAACAACAGAGCTTTTAGAGTATACAACTCCAGAACAAAAGTCCTGATAGAGTCCATTAATGTCATTATTGATGATCAGCATGAAGAAACCAATGTCTTAGATGATGTTGGAACATTCCTTGAGACACCTGCTGAGGGTATGGTCAATGCTGAAGATACTCAAGCTGTATCCCCTAATTCTGAATCAGAAACTCCCAACAAAGAACCTTCTATCAGGATCCTAAAAGATCATCCCAAAGATCTTATCATTGGAGACCCCAACAGTGGTGTAAGGACCCGAGCTAGAGAAATCATCTTAAACTCATGTTTTGTGTCCAAGATTGAACCAAAAAATGTGAAGGAGGCTTTAATTGATGAATATTGGATCAAGGCCATGCAAGATGAATTGGAACAGTTTAAAAGGAGTGAAGTGTGGGAATTGGTTCCAAGACCTGTAGGAACAAACATCATTGGAACCAAGTGGATTTACAAGAACAAGTCTGATGAAGAAGGAGTTGTAACTAGAAACAAGGCTAGATTAGTGGCACAGGGTTATACTCAAGTTGAAGGAATTGATTTTGATGAAAATTTTGCACCAGTTGCAAGACTTGAGTCAATCAGGCTGTTGTTAGGAATTGCTTGCATCCTGAAATTTAAACAATTTCAGATGGATGTAAAAAGTGCTTTTCTGAATGGATATCTGAATGAGGAAGTATATGTAGCACAACCCAAGGGATTTGAGGATCCTAACTTGACAAACCACATATACAAGTTGAAGAAGGCACTGTATGGATTGAAACAAGCTCTTAGAGCTTGGTATGAGAGACTGACTGAATTCCTTACCACCAATGGATACAGAAAAAGAGGGATAGACAAGACCCTGTTTCTAAAGGATGAAGGTGGAAAAATCATGATTGCATAAATTTATGTGGATGACATAGTGTTTGGAGGGATGTCAGCAAAATGGTAAAACAATTTGTCAACCACATGCAATCTGAGTTTGAAATGAGCATGTGTGGAGAATTAACTTACTTCCTTGGATTGCAAGTCAAGAAAATGGAAGATTCTATATTCATCTCCCAAAGTAAATATACCAAAAACATAATCAAAAAGTTTGGGATGGACAATGCTGGCCACAAAAGAACACATGCACCCACTCATCTGAAGTTATGAAAAGATGAAAGTGGTACTAGTGCCGATCAAAGGCTGTACAGAAGCATGATTGGCAGCTTTCTGTATCTAACACCCAGCAGACCTGATATTGCCTTTGCAGTTGGTATGTGTGCTAGATATCAAGCAGATCCTAAAGTGAGTCACATAAATCAAGTCAAAAGGATTCTCAAATATGTGAATGGAACTTGTGATTATGGTATACTTTACTCTCATGGGTGTGATCCTACTTTATCTGGGTATTGTGATGCTGACTGGGCTAGAAGTGCTGATGATAGAAAGAGCACCTTTGGTGGATGCTTATTCTTAGGGAACAACCTTATATCATTGTGTCTCATTATCCACTGCTGAAGCTGAATACATAGCTGTTGGTAGCAGTTGTTCTCAACTGGTCTGGATGAAGCAAATGTTGACTGAATACAATGTCACTCAGGATGTCATGAAATTGTACTGTGACAATCTAAGTGCTATCAACATTTCCAAGAGTTTAATTCAGCATAGCAGAACCAAACATATTGATATCAGGCATCACTTCATAAGAGACCTTGTGGAAGACAAAGTGATCACCCTAGAACATGTGTCCACTGAATTACAGCTAGCTGACATTTTTACAAAGGCTCTAGATGCTTCTCAACTTGAGAATCTAAGAAGAAAATTAGGAATTTGCATGTATGATGACCTATAACAGTTACTAGCCAGAGGGAGCGTTCATGATAAACGATGTTTTATTGGAAAACACTTGGTCCAACCTACGTATTTAATGCATTCCACACCCTTGACCATTAAAGCTCGACATTCCACACCAATTCTCTTATTCCTCATCCAATTCACTAAGTTTCCCTACTCTCCAAAATCTCTCTCAGACCTTCATTCTCTGTCTCTGCTCAGCATCAAAATGTCTTTCCATCATGTTGCCTCTTCATCCAAGACCCCTCCAAATCCTTAGCAGATGCTCCTCCAACTGCTGAAAAGTCCAAGGGTAAGTATCCTCCTCCCACTGCCGACGAACTTAGACGAATCATCAATAGGGAAAGCTCAGCATACATGGACAAATCCAATAGGGAAATTGCCGATAAGATTCTCCAAAGAAGGCTACCTGTGTGTGGCATAACCATTCCTCTTGCTCGCACTGATCCTCCTCACAGCTCTGATAATGCACCTGGCTCCAGCAGTGCAGCTAGACCAGAGGAAGATTCTGATGACAGTGATGAGGATGTCTCAACAGATAGTGATGAAAGTGACTCCAGCTCTTCTGAGGAGGAAGATTAATATGATTGTGTTGGTACTGATGGTTTGCTTGGGTTGATGATGAACTGCTGCTGGTGTGCCTAGTTTTTTTTGTTTCCTTGCTTAGATTTTGGTTTAATGTGACAGCATGAAATATTTGTGTTGGTCTTCATGAGCTTTATGTTATAATAACCCCTAGGATATGTGCTTCCATACTTATTTTGATCTATACTATTTAATTAGTTTTGATCTAAATTTGTTGCCAAAAAGGGGGTGAAGTGGTAGTAACAGCAGGGCTAGATTGATTTGTGTCCCTCACAGGTGGAAGACTTGTTTGTTGTTGTTGTTGTGCATGTCTGCATTGAGCAGGTTTGCATGATGTGATGATATGTTGATGCTGCTCTGGGTGTGTTAACAGGATGTTGTTGCTGATGTGTGAGTTCCTAATATGTGTAGGAATGTATGTTAGTTGTGTGTGAGTTTTTGCTGAAGCTGCTAAGATGTGTGTGTGTGTGTGTGTGTGTGTGTGTGTGTGTGTGTGTGTTCCTTGATGGAACCTAGTAGTAGTATAGCTGCTAGATTTGTGTGTGTCTGCAGGGTGGTTGCAGAATGTGTGTGGCTGTGCATCTTTTCAGGGGGAGTAACACAGGATGTTTCACAGAAAGTTGTGACATCTGTATTCTAGGCTGACAGGTGATTTTGTTCTTCAGGATGTCATCCTGAGTGTCCTGACATCCAGAATTCATTCTGGATAAATTTGTGTGACTGCAGGTTGTGTGTGCACCGATGTGCTGTGCATCAGTTGAGGGGGAGTATCACAAGATGATCCACAAATTATTGTGATACATGTAGTATGGACTAGCATATAGTTCTTAGGGTGTGAAGATGACTCTGATATGGTAATGTAACTGTGTGTGTTGTTAGCTAGTAGCTTTCCTGCATATATGGTATTATTTATGCTGCTTGTGATCTCTGATATGGTAACATAGTGTTTTATCCAAAAATTTGCCAAAGGGGGAGTTTGTAGATGTTTTTGATTGACTGCATTTTATGGGAAAACATTGATGGATGTATGAATGTCATGTCTGATGTTATGACATGCATGATGAGTATTCAGTCGGGTAAGTTTGAATAGCTAAGAGCAACTTAAGTTGGATGTCATGCTGAATGTTAAGACATCAAGCGTATGACATTAGGGCGCGCAGGTTTTAGTTTCTGGTATTAGCTCAGGCTATACTTCAAGAAAACATTTTAGGAAGCCTAGTTATCTAAGGCGACATATCAGGAATTACTAAGGATAACATGGAATGCTCCTGACTTAATTGGATGTGCGCAGTTTCATGAAGAGGGTTTATCTTGGGTAAACCTAACTTCTGCACGAAGGCCCAAGGACTGTATGCTGCCTATATATACAGAGGTAGCAATCCTATTTGAAGAGAGCTCTCAACAGGATTTTAGAGAACATGTATTTGTGAGTGAAGAATTCTGTTCTTCACGTGTTTTTGTGTGTCTTAGGAATTCTTGTACACCAAGCAATTATCTACTGTATGAATGCATTGGTCTAGAGTTCTTAAGCTGTCTGTTAAGTGTGCCACTCTAAGCTTTGAAGCAAGAGGGTTGTGTCACTTGATCAAAGCTGTGAAGCAGGATCAAGGTGTGTTTGAAGTGTGTCTTCAATTTTATTTGTAACTTTGAATTGGTTGATATCACTGATGTGATTGAGGGGGAGTGAGTTGGTAACTCTGGTCTAGTGTTAGGCTGGAGTGTCATTGGGTAGGTATTAAGTGAAGAGTGCAAGTTGGGTGTTTGACTCTAAATTAATTCTACTAATAGTGATTTTCCTCCCTGGCTTGGTAGCCCCCAGATGTAGGTATGGTTTGCATTGAACTGGGTAAACAATTACTTGTGTTATTTACTGTTCTCATTTACAGTTTGTCATTAAGTTTTATAGTCTGTGTTACAGTGCATGTCATGACATCCGTGATAACATCCACTATTGGGTACCTAGAATTTCAAGTGATTTGTTGTTGAATATGCTTTTTGGAAGTTGAGTTTCTGCCACTGTCACATTGGTAATCGATTACCATATATGGGTAATCGATTACCCTGTCTGTTTTTCACATTTTTTTGTGATGTTTTCAAGTGGGTAATTGATTACCCATATATAGGTAATTGAGTACCATTGTGGTAGAAGAACTTTTTCTTGCATTTTCAAGCTTGTTTGGATTCCTTTTCATCCTTAAACCTCATGGATCGATATGATGCATATATGTGGACTATTTTTAACCTGTTTCATCATTCTCGATAGCATGCTCATGATTCTTCGACATGCAACTTTTGGTTTTCGTTGATGAATATCTATGATTGTTGTGTTGCATTCTTAAAGTTATGATCATGTTGCATTTTTCGTTTGCATAATGTTGATTGTTGATTTTTGATCTTGCTAGATATGTGTCACATGCTCACGTTTGTTTCTGATTCCGCATGAGCGTTATTGCTTGAGATGATTAATTGGTGTTGAATATGCATGATATTCTTGGTGAGCCCTTAGTTGTGCAATCTTGTTGAACTTATTTATGCTTATTTGTTAATGCATGTTCATAATTGATTCTCACTATGCCATACGCATTTTTTGAATTATTGATGCCTACATGTCGCCTGACGTTTCACACCTGCTCTTTTGGATTTTAACATGCTGCTAATTGTGCATCCATTCTGTGTGTTACTTTTTACACCTATTATGTGATGAAACATGAGTTGTTAAGTGTTGTTTTACTTGCTGGGCTTTCATTCCTGTTCTGAAGCTGAAGTGATGTCGTTGCTGCTGTTTTTGGTTTGTTTTCCTCGTTTTGGTTTGTTCTTGCATGCTCCCTTAAGACCTCCTAGTTTAACTTAATTTTTGATTAAGCTAGGAGTAGGATAGACATTAGGAGTTAATCTATGCATGATAACATTAGGCTAGTCCCTTTTCAACCTCAACTATAGATCTATTTTTGCATGCTAACATTACGATCAAATTTCTTTCCGCATCTCGACCTTAAGGCCATTTTGCATGACAACGTTATGACCGAGTCTCCCCTTAGACCTTCTACGCGTCTCTTTCTCTTCTCTCTTAAAACAACATTAAAACACTTAATAAATATGATGTGCATTGTGCGCCACGAGCCTTAAGCATGTGGGAAAAGATGAGCAGATGAATTTCTAACCTCATCTTAGGGTACTTTATGCGCGAGACGCTTGGATCGTTAGCGTGAAGTGTTCGATTCTATGTCATAAACTTTAGTGCGATGCATATTCCAAATAAAGTCAATACACTTCTATAAAACTCACACATAAGTTCAAATCATTTTTATCCTTCAGGATCATTTCTCAAACCATTTTCAGAAACAGTGCTTTATTTCTCTTTTCTACTGCAAACATGCATCGATCCTAACTACTGGACTGAGAACATAACATCGCTCATAAAAAACACGTACCGACTCGTACGTCGAACTACGACCGCTCTGACTTCTTCATTCTCGTCCAAATAAAGATACATAGGCACAAAACGATGATGTCTTGGCTAAAAACCCTGTCCTTCCACCCGTAGTCTTCCAAACTACGTTGACTCTGGCTTTCCCATTGCACGGGGGAACACGTAGGCATAAGACGACGAAGTCCTATCAAGTCTCCTTTTTATTTTTCCTTTCTCGTTTCTGTTTAGCAGTAGGCTTTAGATAACACACCCTTTGATTAAACAATAAGCGTAGATCCCGTTGAGTACAACGGACCCGAGGGGGTGCTTATACCTTCCTCTCCAGTAATTAACTCCCGAACCCAAGATTTAGTTGCAAGACCATGTCTTCTCCCTTTAGAGGTTTTCTTTGGTCGTTTCCTTTCCCCCAACGGGATAAATAACATTCGGTGGTGACTCTTCTGTTTTTTCGGCCGGATGTTTTTCGCAGTTGCGACAAGATCAACAACAAATATAAAACGACAAATCAAATAAGTAAAGGCACAAAAGAACATTAATATTTTTAACGTGGAAAACCCCTCAATATGGGAGTAAAAACCATGAGTCGTTCAGACCAAAGAAATAAATCCACTATAATTAATTAAGGGTACAAGAGAGTCTTAAAATGATTCAGAAGCTAGTGCTAACAACCACAAATCACAAAGTAAACTAGCTTACAAATAAGAATCAAAAGCTGAAAATTTCCCAAATCTACAGCATTAGTGCGAAGTAGATAAGTATCACCTGAGACGTTGTTTTGAAGTTATGAATAGTCAAATTTTATATAAATGTGTTACAAACCTTCCTTCTAAATTTGAGCTCGATTAGACAGTTAACGAATCAGGAATCGTCAATTTATTGAGACTAGTTGCAGAAAAACAAAAATAAGTTTCTCTTCTCTTTTCTCTCTTTTGAATCCTTATTTCCTCTCTATCTTTATTAACCCTAAATTTATCCTATCTACTTAAATAAGTGAGACTAATGGCCTAATCATATTTGAGACTTTCTCCACATAGGAAGGGAGCCCAAACCCAACATGTGACACCCTATTTAATCATGTGTTATATTCTTCTACATAAATCCATTATACAGAAGTTGATGCCTAGCAATAGTCCTCTAGTACTAGACGACTATCAACATCCTTAAGTATCACATCAATATCTTTATGAAGGATGGTGGGATAAGCAGCCTATGAAGGGTGTTTTAGAATAACCTGTAAATAGTCAAACTCACGCACCATTTGCTCGAGCAGATACGCATACATCAAACCTGACTTATAAGCCAACCATCTGAGGTATAACGAAATAATTTCTAGCTGGCTTGTCTGGAAATGATCGACGTATGGGTAGAAGGTAATACTATTTGCTAAAGTGCGGTCATGATATACCCAGAAGGGTTCAGATTCTTGATTCCCTCTATGTGAGGTAAAGGCGCAAGCACATGGCCAATCCTTAGAGTAGTTCTACTAAAGTTGCCACCCAGAAATACGAGGAAAGTGAGAGATGATCCATCCCTAAAAATTATTCAGACAAAATTATAGCACCCCAAAATTTTCCTCATCTCTTTCTTAATCTCTTGGCTTATGTTTCATTCCATTTGCATCAACATTTGTGCATAGCATTGGTTCTAAGCAGGGGATTAAGGTATATTGGTTTGATTCTCAAGAAGAAGAACATGGTTCTCAAAGCTCAAGCAAGCTTTATTCTCAACCTTTGGTATTCTCAATCCCCAAGGTCCTCTCACCATCAAGACATGTCTCATAACCATTTGAATCAAGATTACAAACATTGATCACCTTCTCCTATCTTGTGAATAGCTGAATTAGGGTTTTGGTAAAAGGGCATATGTGGCTAGTTATTTGGGAAAGAAATGGTTGTATGACTCAATACACATCTTTAGGGTTCTCTACATGTATTATGTATCATCACAAGTTATGGCATGAGCTCCAAACAGTGGAAAGAGTGCTAGGGTTTCATCTGATCAAGAAAAGTCAACTGTGGCTCAATGGGGTCAAAGTGTTGTATTTCAAGGTCAACCAAGGGTATGATATGTATTCTCATGTTTTCTTATGTGTTTGAAACAATAAAAGTCAAGGAGAAACATAAAATCAGAGGTTTGGTTAGATTAGGGTTTTGGTGAAATATTTTCTAAGTGTAGAAAACCCAAATTCTAGCCATCATGCAACATCCATAACTTTCTCATCCTTGATCCAATAGGAGAAAACTCTTTATCAAATTAAAGAGAACATCATGAACTACAAGTTTGTAGAAGAAAGAAAGTCCAAAAGATCCATAGTTTGAGAGATATAGAAAGCTAAAGTTGAGAAAATGGAGGTTTTGTCATTTCATCACTTAAAAAATTTTCTAAGTATAGAAATTCAGCTTGAGGTATATGTTTTCAGGCCTATATTTCATGATGATCCGAGACCCAAATGAATTTTCCTCCAACATGAATGTTATAGATTATCCTCTAAGATTTCTTTTGAGTACTAGAACTCCTCCATTGGATGTGTAGAACTCAAGTTATGATGTCTCCAAGTTAGGGTTTCAAAGATGTCAAGTGGGACAAGTTTTAGGCAGATTTTTGAGACAATTTTCCAAGGCACTTTTCACCAAGTTCTTGAACATTAAAGTTGAAGATATTTATTCAAGATTTTCATCCACTAAAAGAACTATCAAAATTAACCAAAACTCTTCAAGATATGAAGCATCAAAGTCTATGTCATCAAGTTGCCAAATTCTATGACTTAGATTTTTTCTAAGTTTTATTTTATGGCATAATGGTGGACATGTTTTCAACTCAATATGCCATGATCTTCCAAGTCCCAATTTAAGTTGTCATCAACATAAAATTTGTTCTCCAATCTCCATGCTTTCCATTGATCTCAAGAATGTCTCAATTGGAGCTAAATTCATCAAGATTTGCTCATGGAAAGTAGAAGTTTCCAATTGATGTTCTTGGCATGCTTTGGTAATGGTCTTGCAACATCCTTTGCAGCAACTTATTTGTCATCAATTCCTCACACATATGTGCCAAGAGTGTATCCTAAAACATTTTCTAAAAAGTTCCAACATCATGTGTACCTTTTGCATGCTTCATGGCCAATTTTTGCAAGAAATGGAAAAATGACAAATGAGCCAAAAAAATTGCTCAACAATATTGTGCTTCTTGATTCCACTCTCTGACCATCTGCAGCCACCAAATGGACACTAACAAACCATCCCAAGAACCATGTCATGCGTGTGCCACCCCCCGTATTTCAATTTGCACCAAAAGCTTAACCATGTTTATTTACCAAAGTAACTGACTTGTTACTTCTCAAAACCCTAGTATATAAAGAAAAAAACCTACAAGGGAGAGCATTCATGATTCTGCAGCCAAACAAAAAACCTAAAAACCACACATTTTCTTTGAAGCTCTCTTTTTTTGAATCTAACTTTTGAGAGGTTTTTGTTTCATTTCATTGCCTCTGCCATCATCCTCAAGGTTCTTAAAGTAGAAGGAAGGGGTTTGGTGAATGTTCTGAACAAAGAAAAGGAGCAAATAGATCCCTCTGATTGGTAATATCTCCTAACTTTGTTTCTCACATGTCCTACGTGATTTACACTCATTTTGACATATTTATATGCCATAGTGAATCATGATTGCATACTGTTTTTTGTTTTGTTTGAGTGATCTCAGTTTTGAGTATGTGATCTTCATGGCGTGTTTTCCTTATGATGGAGTGGTTTTTAGTCGTTTTTGAATGCATTTTTGAAACCTACATGAAAAAACTAGGGGAGGGTATAATGTTTGGTCGTTTTAATGTTGTTTTTGACCTAAGCCTCAGCGTGTGCTACCAGAGAAGAAGATTGGAGCAAAGCTCCGACATCTAGGGTTTTTGATGAGTTGGCATTGGTCTGACTCGTCGGCCCTATCCAATTGGCAGTGACTCATATGCCAGCACATTAATTTTGGTCGTGTGTTATGTTTTTTTTTTTAATTTCTGATTTGTTTGTGTGATGGACATGGGCTTTGTCATTTTTTATTTTCACACCCTCCTTATTTGAGCCCAAACACGTGTATCAACATAACCTAGTTCATTTGTCAATTCTAGTTCA
Source organism: Lathyrus sativus (assembly GCA_963859935.3). Lineage (NCBI taxonomy): Eukaryota > Viridiplantae > Streptophyta > Magnoliopsida > Fabales > Fabaceae > Lathyrus > Lathyrus sativus. The sequence goes on along the minus strand of OZ012738.1, from coordinate 680,683,858 downwards.
CACCCCCTTGCACATTTGTTTAATTTTGTTTTTCTTTTTGATTCTGACTTTGTTTTAATACTTCCATCCATTTAAAAAATTCATAAAAATATATTTCTGACATTTTTAGGTCTTGTTAATTTTATGGTAATTCTTATTTTTTACTTTCATTTATTTTTAATATTTTATTTGGATTTAATTTTGTGAGGTGTTTATTTGACCTAGTTTTGAAACTTGATCTTGTTTCATGACCTTTGTTGCGGTGGAAATAGGATCACAAACTATTAATGAGTTTGAATCGCAATTCAATTCACAACCGCTCTTTGATTTATTCGAAGGAAAAGGTCAAAAGAGGGAAAACCTATTTTGCATCGTAAACACAATGCGGGGAAAGATCTAGGGTTCGGGGGTTGGTTAAATTTAGGGAAGGTATTAGCACCCTAAACTTCTGTAGTACTCTACAGGAACCTTTTGTTCAGATATTTACTATTTTGCTTTATTTATTTGCTTAAGGTGTATGTACAAAGGGATTACAAGTGAGAAAAGAGACCTAAGTGGGTTAATTCTAAGTTTACTCGGCAAGACATCGCATCTTGTGCCTACGTATCCTTACGGGAGTGGAATCAGAGTAATCGTAGTTCCCCTCAAAAGGGAGGTTAGAGACTTCTTGACTGTGGTCAAGGTCTCAAGGGGAATAAACGTATCTTAGGGACACGCTTACGCGGAGTGTAGAAACTCCAAATCTCTAAGTTGAATTGTTAAGTTGTAATAGGGTTAGATTAGGGATTCCACGGCGGGAAACCCTACAATGAGCGCGGCGGCTCTTTGACCTAATGCTAGGGGTAAAGTGGTAATTTTTGCCCACAGCGAGACATGTATGAAAATTAGGGTTGAGGACTATTGGCGCGGCGACCAAAAGCTAGACCTAACCTTCGGATGTGTGTAATGTGACAGGATAATTGGTGAAAGTGTGAGAAACTAATCATACGAGCAGGGGAATAATGACAGAAATTAAAACCATACACGCAGAAATTTAAAGGCAGAAATTAGAACGCGATTGTTAGGGTTCGCGGAGTTACAGATGAGCAGCAGTTACAATAGTGATGAAACTTAAATAAAACCAACCACGCAATAGTAGTAAACATGAGCTGCAAATGATGAACACTGTTAATAAGCAAAGTTAGACGGTAATTGGACGGGTCAGGAGAAAAAATGCAATATTGGAGATTCTTGTTGTTTCGAAAGAGATGTTAAATGAATCTAAAAAGAAAGAGTAATGTTGATTAGAAAAATATTTTAAATTTAAAAAAAGGTTTTAACTTAGATATTTTAAAAAAAGATTTTTAAGTTATTTATTTAAAAAAAAGTTTTTTTTTATTTTTATTATATGAAAAGAGGTTTTTTTAATTTTATTATAAAAGGTTTTTAAAGTTTTATATTTATTTTTAAAACAATTTCAATATTTATACAAAAAGGTTTTTTTTAAAACAGTTTTTAATTATAAAAATAAAATGGTTTTTAAAAAAATCAACTTTTAAAAAACAAAAAGAAAAAGGTTTTAAAAACAAATTTTCAAAAAAAAAAAATAAGAGGGGTTGGGCCGGTCATCACTCCCGGACCCAACCCGGTTGATGATTAACAAAAACTGCAATTAGGGTTTCACTCCCTATTATCCCCTTCGCAGCGCCGTTGTTACTTCTCTCCGTTATCGCTTCCGATTCGCCTCTCCGTTTTGCATGTTTCGTTCTTCTCATTCACTTTTCTCTTCTCATAATATGCTGAAAAAAACCAAACAAAGAAAATCAGCAGAAACAAGTGTTCATGCGATGGTTTACGTTTTGAGACGGACTATTGGTGGAAACGGCCGATGATGAAATCTCTGAGGCTGGGAGTGTTGGTTGCCCGGCGTTCGTAATGAACGGCGGCGGCGGTCTTCTCCGTTCGGTGTGTATCAGTCTATTTCGATGACTCACGGTTTATATTGGGTGATTCTCTGAACGATGATGACGATGATGCTTTCGTCTGAGTTCGCGGTCGTCTTCGTTCGCGCCGCCTAGGGTTTTGCTTGCGATTTGTCCGTTTCGTCGCTTTTGGTGTTCTCCGCCGTTGTTGTCTAGGGTTTTTCATCAGGTGATATCGTTCCCCTTTTATAATTCCTCTCTTGACTCTCTCTTGGGCCTTGGATTCGCGTTATTTTTTCACTGAGATATGATTTGCCTCAACTTGATTTGATTTTCTAATGGATCCTTTGATTGACTGGAGATTTTCCTTTTTCGGATTTAGGCTGATTGGATTCGTTTTGATTTTATCTGGATTTGCTTTGATTTAAATTGGATAACTGGATTCGTTTTGATTTGTGGATATCCTGTATTGACTTGTATTTTTCTGGATTTTCAGATGCGATTTGGGCTTTCCTGATTGGATTTTTCCTCTGATAGTTCTCTTTACTCTTCTGGTTTTCTGTCATGAGCTCTGTTAACTTCTTTCTCTTCATCTTTCAGGATGGTACTACGGCTTTTGGTCGAGTCAAACGCAGCCGAGGAAGGGTTGTGAGGCGATGATGTTTTCCGTGCTGAGCCCGGCTTCCTGCCAATTTTCGGATTTCAATTGTGGGATTGCTTATCCTTGTGTCTGCTGTTCCAGTGGCATATGAATTCCATGATGTTATTTCCTTTGTTGTTTTCAGGCTTTGGCCCTTTGAGATTCGTTGCAGGATTGGCTATCAAAGCTGGATGCAGTTAATTGGGACTCTCTGTTGTGTCTATTATGGGCTTGTTCATTTGATTTCTGATTAATTTTCTTTTTCTTCTTTCAGAGTTGGTGATAACACTTTGGTTGAATCCAAATTGCCGAGAAGGTTACGCGGTAATGATGATACTCGTCTGAACCGTTGGAACTTCACCTTGCCGTTTCTGTCACGAGATTGCGACATTCGGTACTGCATTTGATTTGCAAAACAATTTGCGACTTATCCCGGAGCTGTGAACTTAGGGCAATGATGCTTTGACTGAGCCCATGTCCTTTTCGTGCGCGCCTCGAGCTTGACTGGTATGATCCAAACTTGGGACCTTAACCTAGGTTTGATGTTTTACTGAACTGCCCTGTTTCTGGTCCTTCTGCTGACTTGTTTTCTGAATTGATGTTGTCTGCTTGTTTGATCTGGTGTTTGATGCAGTTTGGTTTGTATTTCATTTTTCTTTTCTGTTTGAACTTGCTTTTTGGTAGCAGTTTGTGATCCAGTTGGTTTCTAACCTGTTTTTTAAGGATTAGCAGCAGCCTTTACTTTCTGTTCATATTTGGGACTTGGTTTTCATGAACTCACTTATGTGGTTCAGAATTGATGCAGTTTTGGTTGTGCACTTTCAGTTTGAATTTCCAATTACCAGTGGCTGTTTTGTTTATGCAGCTTATGAACTGTTTTGCTTTAAGTTCTGTTATCAATTTTGTACTGATGCTGTTGTGGAATTTCAGGTGTTGGAAATTTTTGAAAACAAAACGACTCAGACCTGCCGGCATCTGGGTCTAAGTCCAAATTTACCTTTGTATCAGTTTGGAAATCCAATTGCGGCAAAAGCGAATCAGTCCCGCTTCTTTTATCTCTTTTATCTCTCGGTTGTCCCGCATGATAAGAACATATGACCACTTGATCTGACGCCAACGGCGCGGGTCGGTAACGGGGGTAGGACGCAGCTTCGGTTGTGCCACTCCCGGCACTCGATGATGACGCTGTTCTGAGAGTGTCGAAAACAAACTTCTAACCCTTTCCTGCTTCTGTTTTGTTTTGTTTCCCTTTGTGCAGGTTAATAGGAGATTTGCGGAGAAGATCGAGGGACATCATGAAGAACACTTAGAATTCTTTAGGACTTAGGACTTTTTAGAGTGAATGTAATTCCTTGTAAACTCAAACAATGATTAGAATTCAAAGTTTATTTGAGTCACTCTTTTGTAAATTAAATACTTTATGATATAAAAATTCAAAAAGTACTCATTTACTTCTTAAATATTTATGAACATACAAACCTGAATTTATTTATATTTTTTTCTTAGCTACAAATTATAAACATTCGTGAATAAAAAATCCACAAACATTTAAATTTATTTCTAATTATAAATTATAAATACTCACGAATGACATTCAAAGATACTTAAATTCTGACTCATATGCTTATTCTCTTCATAGTCCTGATCAAAAACTAAGTGAATTCAACTAAATCCTCTCTGTTATGTATATCGAAAGAACGTGTTATTAACTGAAATGAAACTCCTTCCTGAACAAATGAACGACCCAATCATTAGATACACTCCCGGTATTTTCCAATAATAAAACGAGCCAGCTTGATGCCTTGGAGGAAATCAACTTCTATGATAGACAAATGTCCCACGTATCATGCTCTGAACGCCTCGAGGCTTAAAGACCGATTTTCTTCAGAATTAACCAAAATAGTGTAAAATGACCAAAACGCCCTTGAACTGGATTCCTGCGAAACAAATCAACTCTAGGACTGGTTAGTGGTTAGCAGATGCACAGATGCGATGCTATGCGAAGCGACTGACTAAATATAAGGGTAAAATTTGGGGTATTACAGTTGCCCCTATTTAAATAGCTACACCAGATGATTTGAGTGACAGAGACTCGAGGAATCGTGGTGGAGAGATTTAAATATAGATAACCGAAAATTTTGCCCTTATATGCGGCGATATGCAATACTATGGACAAAGCGAGAACAGATTAATGCAGATGATGCCGTGAATATGATATGATGCGTATGCTGGAATGATAAATGCGAAAAATGCTGACGAATACGACGACACAGGGACAGACGCTACGAGAAGAAACACACTGGGGAAAACGACGCGCTGGGACACAGTACAAACCTGGGGAATTCTAAAATGATGGTCAACTGGTGCGAACACGACCAATTGTCATTTTTAGAACGGGAACGAGATTCTCAAATGGAGATGGCACCTGTGAGACGGCCTCCACTGGGAATCTAAAAGTAAATCTGGATCACGTACGATTGCAAGATCGATCACAGAATGCATGGAGCATTGAGCAAAGAATAACATCCAAGCTTCTGTAACCTATCCCTCGTGACAAGATCAAACGGACTTTTCGGGAATCCGTAGCAAATATACAGGGTAAAAACCGGCTGTATGCCAAAATAAATGGACTTTAAGAATAAGATCCTTAAATGGAGATGGCACCTATGAGATGACCTCCACTTGGGGAATGTCTAATAATAAAACTAGATCTACACGGTTGCAAGATCGATTACAGAACGCTGGAGCATTGAGCAAAGAATAACATCCAAGCTTCTGTAACCTATCCCTCGTGACAGGATCAAACGGACTTTTCGGAAATCCGTATCAAATATACAGGGTAAAGACCGGCTGTATGCCAAAATAAATGGGCTTTGATGGGAAATGCCCTGATAATCTTCTCGAGGGAGAATTGTCACTTATCGTTGGAAGGGACTTACATGCCAAAACGGATAAGCACTCAAATAAAGAGGCTGCTGCTTATCTGATATATAAATCTTCTCATATTTAAGGTCGGCGTCTGGAATACGATTCTGATTCTTCTTTTACTGAAGGATAAATGAACTTCTTCATACTTCAAGATCGTGCTCTCCTGAATATGATTCCGCTCCTTCTTTTACTAAGGGTAAATGAACTTCCTCATACTTCAAGATCGTGCTCTCCTGAATATGATTCCGCTCCTTCTTTTACTAAAGGGTAAATGAACTTCTTCATACTTCAAGATCGTGCTCTCCTGAATATGATTCCGCTCCTTCTTTTACTAAAGGGTAAATGAACTTCCTCATACTTCAAGATCGTGCTCTCCTGAATATGATTCCGCTCCTTCTTTTACTAAAGGGTAAATGAACTTCTTCATACTTCAAGATCGTGCTCTCCTGAATATGATTCCGCTCCTTCTTTTACTAAAGGGTAAATGAACTTCCTCATACTTCAAGATCGTGCTCTCCTGAATATGATTCCGCTCCTTCTTTTACTAAAGGGTAAATGAACTTCTTCATACTTCAAGATCGTGCTCTCCTGAATATGATTCCGCTCCTTCTTTTAATAAAGGGTAAATGAACTTCCTCATACTTCAAGATCGTGCTCTCCTGAATATGATTCCGCTCCTTCTTTTACTAAAGGGTAAATGAACTTCCTCATACTTCAAGATCGTGCTCTCCTGAATATGATTCCGCTCAAACCTCCCCGTACTTCAGGATCGTGCTCTCCTGAATACGATTTGGTTCAAACCTCCCCATACTTCAAGACGACAGGGAAAATGGAAGCCCAACTTCTCAATGGAGATGGCCATTTGCTGTGAGTCATAACGAAGATAGGATCAGCTTCTTAGGTGAGAAATGTCGCATACCGATGTTGTAAGATGTAAAGTGTTGTACCGATAGATTTTCCAGGCGTGAACTGGCGTGTATCTGTAAAGGATTGTGTTTGATTTTCTTGAAAGATAGTGCAAAATAAATGCACATCCGGGTATAGTAATAAGCTTCTCAGGCGAGAACAGTCGCGTATCTGCCGTGGTATGGTGAAAATCTTTAGATGGTGCAAAATAGATGCACGTTCGGTTGGGGCTCGATGACCGACAAGACTGAGATTCAATCTAGGACCGAGCTAGAAAGAAGACTGGTAATCAAGACTCCATCGAGGGAATGATCTCGAAGGGTAAATATCTTATCCTGGCGAGGGAAGATAGCTGAAGTAACCGTCATCCACGAGGATTGAGCTCTGTGGGGAAACTGGAAACACATATGTATTTTATGCTTAAGGCTGACAATCTATTTGAAGAGAATGGACAAACCCCAGTTACTCGGCGGTAACAATCAATGATGGCGCGACACAGTGAACCTGTGCATACTAACGCATGTGTTAATGTGAATGTATGTTAATGGCTATGTATGTAGTTAAATATGCAGGATGTTATGAAATGAGTATGTAATGAGTATGTAATGAGTATGTAATGAATATGTAATGAATATGTAATGAATATGTAATGAATATGTAATGAGTATGTAATGAAATAGGCATGTGATGCTTATGCCCCTGCGTATGCTGACGAAACAGACTAGAGACAGGACGAGAGACGAAATAAACATCTCGACGGAGATACCATGCGTTCTCTGCAACCAATACGTCAATCATGGGTAAGAAAGATCAATGGTAGAACCGAATCTGGTTTTAAAGTTCTGAATTCTCTGGGGAGAAGGTAATCGGCTTGGGTGTACAGTATCACGTATTCACATGGGGAAAAGAAAACCCGAGGGACACTTTCGAGTTACCTAAGAAAAAGTTGTCAGCTTATAGTCTCTCTGGGGACTGTGATGAGGCAATAGTTTAGGCCTGTTGCAACACTGAGATTTACTGGGGAATGAAGGCCGCCGTGAGTAAAATCCATCGGGTGCATGAAGAAAAGTTATGAAACCACATGGTTTTGATCTTGAAGGACCTTATAGTAGTCGCCATTTGTTTCTTTAAAAAACACGGTGCCCCAGGATACTTGCGTTGTGAGGTAGAGTCATCTCGAGAGGATTTTATAGAGAACACGGGGTCTGGTTGCCCCACTGTTTTCAAACTCTTTGAGAGATTTGTCAGGTCTCGACGTAACTGGCACAAATTAATCGTGTTACGACGAAATCTTTGAGAAATAGCTCTGAAGAACGTCAGACTCGCGTTGGTAAGCGACTTAGGAAATTGCCTGCCCCTGTTTAGCAGGATCTCCAAGTTCCACGGGTTATGTCCATATGTAAATCTCTAAGATGTCAAGCAAAGTCATCATGCCTGAAATGCCTATCCTGAGCTTGTCAATGTACACATATATTTGTCTTGAATTTTTGTTTTGAAAAGATATCGCAATAACTTGTGACCGAAATCACTAGTCAGGATATAAGTTTTAACTATAATGCCAACATGAATTTTTATGAGCACAGCTCGTAGGAGTCAAGAAACGTGATCTTGTCGAGTATGCTTTCAACCGAAGTCCTACTTCAATTAGGTCTTTTAAAGGTTGTATCGTGGCTTGGTTCACGGTTTAAGAAACAAAGGATATAGGCTCAAAGTTGTATTTGTACCCACCCCTTCTTCGTGATGTTCTCCAATCCTAATTCAGTTAATCGGATACGAACGCTCATGTCTCAAGCGGATTTGCTATGGTCGAGAACTTATCAAGGCTTTGGACATGGCAGTCACTCACCTATTTCTAATGGCAATTGGTCACACGATTTTGTTCTTTATAGGGATTCTAAAAAAACTACTGGTTTGTTGTTCTTATTCCCTAACTTTTGCCTGGACAATGTCTTTTGATCTGACTTTGGAGTCCAGCGGGATGCCCCAGTTTTGCCTAAGTCTCCTTCATAGGTTTTGACTTAGCGGGCTCTTATTTTTTTGAATATTCTTTTATGCACAAGTCGTGTAAATCTTTTGAAGGCTCGTGACTGCCCCACTCCTTAGGTAACCGAGGGATAGTCATTGTATTGGACTTCTTAAGATGCTAAGGATAAATTCTCGAAGATTTGCTCCTCCCTTTTTTAGAGTCGAAGTGCTCGATCGGCTTAACTGAAACCTACCCTGCCCCAGGTTAGGATGAAGGTTCTTAAAAAAAAAAACTCCTACTTCAAGGCTCAAAGAGGTTAACGAGGGATTAACATCCCTATATCTCCAGTGTTTGGGATTTGAAACAATGCCTTACATCATCAGCTGGTTTTAATTGAAAGCATACGACAAGAAATCTGACGTTTTAGGTTCGTCATCCTCCTCCCAATTCTCCATCAGAACAAGAGATCGGGTAAAGTTGGCATTATAATTTATGAAAAAATATATTTTGAATGAGTGAAACGAATGGACTTATTCAAGACAAACATATGCGTTGCATTAATTAATCAAAGTTAAACAAGTTCGTACATGCTAAATGTGCTTAATCAAAGAGAAATGCATATAAATAAACAACTGAACTGTTGGGAAAATCCTTCTAAATGTTTATGAAATCTTGCATTCAAGGGTAACAGTTTCCTTTGGCGGAGCCTCAATGGAAGGAACGTCTGGTTCCTGATCACTGTGAGTCGTCATGGCTTGCCCCAGTTATGCTGGTCACATCTTCAACAGTTTTCAGTCGTTGCTTCAAAATAACTTTCCCAGATTCTTTGTTGATCCTGGTCATATCATCTTAAGGGTTACTGAAATGAAGCGAGCTAGGCCTTTGAATAACTACTGGATTCGGCTGATTTGCCACAGGAGTAGCATGCTTTGCAGAATTCGAACTCGACAAGTGAGGGGTCCCGAGAGAAGTCTCGACCTTCATCTGAGCATCGCTAAAAGACAACTTCTTCGTTTCTAGCAAATTTCTGACAACTTTCTTAAGAGCATAGCAATTCTCTAGATCATGGTCGGGTGCACCCTCATGAAATAAACAATGAGCGGTAGCGTTGTAACCTGCGGGTAACGGATTAGGCGGAGGACCCAAAGCACGGGTGGTAATCAGACCCTGTTGTACCAAATGGGGGTATAACTCAGTGAAAGCCATCGGAATTGGAGGACAAGGCTTATACTGACTCTTACGGAGATAAGGAACCTGATCCTGTGATTGTTGATGAACAGGAGCGTTGGGCACTCGTTGACTGTTGACAGGACCTCGCATGGGCGGATAACCGGAAGGTTGTTGACGGATCGGTGCTTGATATACCGGAGCTGACTGCACAGGCTGGTATGTAGGAAACTGCTGATCGAAAGGAGGTGCAACAATAGCTACATAGGGTTGTTGGACATATGGAAGCGGATAACCTTGAACATAACTCTGCTGGTGCTGCCAAGGTTGAGGAGTAGCCATTTTGCGGTTCCTCGAACGTGCAGGTCCTTTACCATGGTCGGAGGTAGGAGTTTTGCACTTTGGAGGGGTAGCTCGTCGAACTGATTGAGCACTAGGAGGCACCAAACCGGATTGAAGACCATGAGGAGGTACATTCTCGACAATAATAGCTCGTTGAGGTTCCATAACGGTATTAGTAGTCTCAGAAACAACAGTAAACTGAGCATCCACCTTCACACTAAGAGCTCGTAGCATCTCCAAAATCTGCCCTACACTTCCTCGAAGATCTTCGAGTTCATGCCTGACACGATTGATCTCTTGGTTTTGATCTTCCATCCTTTCGAAGGGTCGTATTGATGCAGAGAACTCAGGGTGACAAAACTGGAAGGTGAGAGAACCGAACATGAGAAAACGGGAGACACATGCAATGCAAAAGTATGATGCTAAAATGTGAATGCAAATGAAGATTTCATGGAATTCAAATATTTACGAATATTGCGGAATACCAAGGAAACTGTTAATTCATTGAAGACAAATTACAAATAATATTCTTGCAACCAAAATAGCTAAATAAAAGCCTAGAAAATCCTAGAGAAAGCATCTTCCACAACTTCAGTGAGCAGACGGAGAGTCGGAGGAAAATAAATATTCGTAGAGCCTTCTCCTCTTGTAGGATTGTATCTCATCATTCTTCGATTGAATCTGCTTTTGAAGTTCTTTGTACTCGCTGACCATCACATGGTATTTGTTCTTCCATGATTCTGTTTCGCGTTGTGATCTCTTCAAAGTAATCTTCAAAGTCTCAGCTTCAGTCATGAAATACTGGACAGGTTCTTCTCCTTGAGGTAAAGGATCTTGGCGAGAGTAGGGCATCTTCAATTCAATAGCTCTTTCTCGGACCCATTGAAGGTATGGTTCCATGGACACACAATTAGGTCTGCCCAAACTTTCTTTGTCTTTCCTATGCAGATGATTCCAAGAAGATAGAATCTGATCTTGAAGCTTTTTGTCGTCTTTGAAAAATATTTTCTCCACATGAACACCTTTAGGCGGTTCTTTCAAGGGATATCCCAACTGTCGGCGAGCTAGGACCGGATTGTAGCTAATTCCTCCATTGAAACTGAGCAAAGGCACGTTGCTGAAGTTTCCACAACTATCAATGATCGATATCCCATCGTACATGTGATTATACCAATCAATATCAGAGTGAGTTAAAGCCATAACTTTTTGCGACCAACGTTCTTGATTAGATCTCCAGAACGGACCGGACTTGGGTAAGTGAGAAATAAACCACTTGTATAGTAATGGCACACAACATGTAATCATTCCTCCACCATGAAAGTTTCGAAGATGTACTGAATGATAAGTATTACCCAATAGCGTTGGAACTGGATTTCTCCTCATGAAGGTCTTGATTGCATTAAGGTCCACAAACCCCTCAAAACTAGGAAAAAGCAGCAACCCATAAATAAGCAAAGCAAATATTGTCTCAAAGGCAAACATGTCTTTATGATCGGCATAAAATTGGGCCTTCTTAATTAGGAAGTCCCTGAGAAAACCGGAGGTCCCCCCTTTGGTGATCATATTGTTTTTGACATCGGATATCCTTAGACAAATGGCTTTAGCAATATCTCGTTCTTTAGGGTCTTCCTCCAAGAAAGGGAATGGAGACTTATCCAAGATAGGTAATCCCACCAACTGAGAGTACTCTTCTAAGGTAGGTAAAAGCTGATAATCTAGAAAGGTGAAGCAGTGATAATCTGGATCATAAAACTGTAGCAAAGTCGCAAGAAGTCCTTCGTTTACTTGAATCTTCAACAAAGACAATAGCCTTCCATATCTGTTTTGGAACTTTTCTTGATCTTGAACCAAATCCCTTAGCTTCTCTAGGACTTCCAGATTAAAACCCTTAAAAGTAAATTTCAAAGTATGCCTCCTAGAGTGATCCATGGTATCCTGTAATGTTCATAAATAGAGTTTGAATTCCATGAAATCTTAATGCGATATGATGTTTTATGGATGCAATGCATGAAAACACATATAGTCCTAGGTTAAGGGAACGTGAGCGGAGTTAAGGTCTACCCGTCCCAAAAGGAGTGTACTATAGGTTAGTTGTACCTGCAGAACAAGGTTCTAAAAAGTGCCCAAAGTCATCAGCCCATCTTTCGGATATTATCAACCTTCCGATTGACTCGGGGGTTAATAATATTCTCAAGAGAACCTCTTTTGAGTGTAGTATCGAGTAGCAACCGTTGTAGGATTACTCCCACATAGCTCCCGCACTACGTCCTAAATAAGGCTAAGGTGGTGTTAAGGTACTACGGTCCTCAATATCACAGACTCTCATCGACCATGGAAAAAGTTTTCACGATTATACTCGATCAACCGAACCATTTTCGAAAAGGTCTCAACTGAGCGGTGATTCTCGAATCAGCTTGGTCGGGATTCAACTCCCTATAAGCCTCATCGAATATATCCCCATCCTATAATAATGTCACTAGTCCGGGCGTAGGACTTATCTCACAACACAAGGAACATTCCCAAAATCAGAGCACAAATATATACATGCAGATGAATAATAACACAGATAGTAATAAAGATGAACAAGTTAGGGATAACCCTCAAAAGTTAAGACGTCCCTAGTGAAGTCTCCATTTTCTGTTGCGGTGGAAATAGGATCACAAACTATTAATGAGTTTGAATCACAATTCAATTCACAACCGCTTTTTGATTTATCCGAAGGAAAAGGTCAAAAGAGGGAAAACCTATTTTGCATCGTAAACACAATGCGGGGAAAGATCTAGGGTTCGGGGGTTGGTTAAATTTAGGGAAGGTATTAGCACCCTAAACTTCTGTAGTACTCTACAGGAACCTTTTGTTCAGATATTTACTATTTTGCTTTATTTATTTGCTTAAGGTATATGTACAAAGGGATTACAAGTGAGAAAAGAGACCTAAGTGGGTTAATTCTAAGTTTACTCGGCAAGACATCGCATCTTGTGCCTACGTATCCTTACGGGAGTGGAATCAGAGTAATCGTAGTTCCCCTCAAAAGGGAGGTTAGAGACTTCTTGACTGTGGTCAAGGTCTCAAGGGGAATAAACGTATCTTAGGGACACGCTTACGCGGAGTGTAGAAACTCCAAATCTCTAAGTTGAATTGTTAAGTTGTAATAGGGTTAGATTAGGGATTCCACAGCGGGAAACCCTACAATGAGCGCGGCGGCTCTTTGACCTAATGCTAGGGGTAAAGTGGTAATTTTTGCCCACAGCGAGACATGTATGAAAATTAGGGTTGAGGACTATTGGCGCGGCGACCAAAAGCTAGACCTAACCTTCGAATGTGTGTAATGTGACAGGATAATTGGTGAAAGTGTGAGAAACTAATCATACGAGCAGGGGAATAATGACAGAAATTAAAACCATACACGCAGAAATTTAAAGGCAGAAATTAGAACGCGATTGTTAGGGTTCGCGGAGTTACAGATGAGCAGCAGTTACAATAGTGATGAAACTTAAATAAAACCAACCACGCAATAGTAGTAAACATGAGCTGCAAATGATGAACACTGTTAATAAGCAAAGTTAGACGGTAATTGGACGGGTCAGGAGAAAAAATGCAATATTGGAGATTCTTGTTGTTTCGAAAGAGATGTTAAATGAATCTAAAAAGAAAGAGTAATGTTGATTAGAAAAATATTTTAAATTTAAAAAAAGGTTTTAACTTAGATATTTTAAAAAAAGATTTTTAAGTTATTTATTTAAAAAAAAGTTTTTTTTTTTATTTTTATTATATGAAAAGAGGTTTTTTTTTAATTTTATTATAAAAGGTTTTTAAAGTTTTATATTTATTTTTAAAACAATTTCAATATTTATACAAAAAGGTTTTTTTTAAATAGTTTTTAATTATAAAAATAAAATGGTTTTTAAAAAAAATCAACTTTTAAAAAACAAAAAGAAAAAGGTTTTAAAAACAAATTTTCAAAAAAAACAAAAAATAAGAGGGGTTGGGCCGGTCATCACTCCCGGACCCAACCCGGTTGATGATTAACAAAAACTGCAATTAGGGTTTCACTCCCTATTATCCCCTTCGCAGCGCCGTTGTTACTTCTCTCCGTTATCGCTTCCGATTCGCCTCTCCGTTTTGCATGTTTCGTTCTTCTCATTCACTTTTCTCTTCTCATAATATGCTGAAAAAAACCAAACAAAGAAAATCAGCAGAAACAAGTGTTCATGCGATGGTTTACGTTTTGAGACGGATTGTTGGTGGAAACGGCCGATGATGAAATCTCTGAGGCTGGGAGTGTTGGTTGCCCGACGTTCGTAATGAACGGCGACGGCGGTCTTCTCCGTTCGGTGTGTATCAGTCTATTTCGATGACTCACGGTTTATATTGGGTGATTCTCTGAACGATGATGACGATGATGCTTTCGTCTGAGTTCGCGGTCGTCTTCGTTCGCGCCGCCTAGGGTTTTGCTTGCGATTTGTCCGTTTCGTCGCTTTTGGTGTTCTCCGCCGTTGTTGTCTAGGGTTTTTCATCAGGTGATATCGTTCCCCTTTTATAATTCCTCTCTTGACTCTCTCTTGGGCCTTGGATTCGCGTTATTTTTTCACTGAGATATGATTTGCCTCAACTTGATTTGATTTTCTAATGGATCCTTTGATTGACTGGAGATTTTCCTTTTTCGGATTTAGGCTGATTGGATTCGTTTTGATTTTATCTGGATTTGCTTTGATTTAAATTGGATAACTGGATTCGTTTTGATTTGTGGATATCCTGTATTGACTTGTATTTTTCTGGATTTTCAGATGCGATTTGGGCTTTCCTGATTGGATTTTTCCTCTGATAGTTCTCTTTACTCTTCTGGTTTTCTGTCATGAGCTCTATTAACTTCTTTCTCTTCATCTTTCAGGATGGTACTACGGCTTTTGGTCGAGCCAAACGCAGCCGAGGAAGGGTTGTGAGGTGATGATGTTTTCCGTGCTGAGCCCGGCTTCCTGCCAATTTTCGGATTTCAATTGTGGGATTGCTTATCCTTGTGTCTGCTGTTCCAGTGGCATATGAATTCCATGATGTTATTTCCTTTGTTGTTTTCAGGCTTTGGCCCTTTGAGATTCGTTGCAGAATTGGCTATCAAAGCTGGATGCAGTTAATTGGGACTCTCTGTTGTGTCTATTATGGGCTTGTTCATTTGATTTCTGATTAATTTTCTTTTTCTTCTTTCAGAGTTGGTGCTAACACTTTGGTTGAATCCAAATTGCCGAGAAGGTTACGCGGTAATGATGATACTCGTCTGAACCGTTGGAACTTCACCTTGCCGTTTCTGTCACGAGATTGCGACATTCGGTACTGCATTTGATTTGCAAAACAATTTGCGACTTATCCCGGAGCTGTGAACTTAGGGAAATGATGCTTTGACTGAGCCCATGTCCTTTTCGTGCGTGCCTCGAGCTTGACTGGTATGATCCAAACTTGGGACCTTAACCTAGGTTTGATGTTTTACTGAACTGCCCTGTTTCTGGTCCTTCTGCTGACTTGTTTTCTGAATTGATGCCGTCTGCTTGTTTGATCTGGTGTTTGATGCAGTTTGGTTTGTATTTCATTTTTCTGTTCTGTTTGAACTTGCTTTTTGGTAGCAGTTTGTGATCCAGTTGGTTTCTAACCTGTTTTTTAAGGATTAGCAGCAGCCTTTACTTTCTGTTCATATTTGGGACTTGGTTTTCATGAACTCACTTATGTGGTTCAGAATTGATGCAGTTTTGGTTGTGCACTTTCAGTTTGAATTTCCAATTACCAATGGCTGTTTTGTTTATGCAGCTTATGAACTGTTTTGCTTTAAGTTCTGTTATCAATTTTGTACTGATGCTGTTGTGGAATTTCAGGTGTTGGAAATTTTTGAAAACAAAACGACTCAGACCTGCCGGCATCTGGGTCTAAGTCCAAATTTACCTTTGTATCAGTTTGGAAATCCAATTGCGGCAAAAGCGAATCAGTCCCGCTTCTTTTATCTCTTTTATCTCTCGGTTGTCCCGCATGATAAGAACATATGACCACTTGATCTGACGCCAACGGCGCGGGTCGGTAACGGGGGTAGGACGCAGCTTCGGTTGTGCCACTCCCGGCACTCGATGATGACGCTGTTCTGAGAGTGTCGAAAACAAACTTCTAACCCTTTCCTGCTTCTGTTTTGTTTTGTTTCCCTTTGTGCAGGTTAATAGGAGATTTGCGGAGAAGATCGAGGGACATCATGAAGAACACTTAGAATTCTTTAGGACTTAGGACTTTTTAGAGTGAATGTAATTCCTTGTAAACTCAAACAATGATTAGAATTCAAAGTTTATTTGAGTCACTCTTTTGTAAATTAAATACTTTATGATATAAAAATTCAAAAAGTACTCATTTACTTCTTAAATATCTATGAACATACAAACCTGAATTTATTTATATTTATTTCTTAGCTACAAATTATAAACATCCGTGAATAAAAAATCCACAAACATTTAAATTTATTTCTAATTATAAATTATAAATACTCACGAATGACATTCAAAGATACTTAAATTCTGACTCATATGCTTATTCTCTTCATAGTCCTGATCAAAAACTAAGTGAATTCAACTAAATCCTCTCTGTTATGTATATCGAAAGAACGTGTTATTAACTGAAACGAAACTCCTTCCTGAACAAATGAACGACCCAATCATTAGATACACTCCCGGTATTTTCTAATAATAAAATGAGCCAGCTTGATGCCTTGGAGGAAATCAACTTCTATGGTAGACAAATGTCCCACGTATCATGCTCTGAACGCCTCGAGGCTTAAAGACCGATTTTCTTCAGAATTAACCAAAATAGTGTAAAATGACCAAAACGCCCTTGAACTGGATTCCTGCGAAACAAATCAACTCTAGGACTGGTTAGTGGTTAGTAGATGCACAGATGCGATGCTATGCGAAGCGACTGACTAAATATAAGGGTAAAATTTGGGGTATTACAACCTTTCCTTGTGACTTTTGACCCATGTTTTTACACACACTTAGACACATATATGTAGGGTTTTTAAGTATCCATTTGATGTCTTGATGACCATTTCATGTTTGTTTCCCAATTGTTTTTGTTTGGCCCTTGAGATGTGCTCGATTAGTTGTATACTTGAACTTGTGAATTCCTTTTGATGATGCATTCATGAAATCCTTTTTTCGATCCTTTACACATTGGTTCCTAATAGATATGACTTGAGTTTTAGTGCCTAATTGGATTTTATTTGACCTTGTTTCTGTGTTTGGATGGTGCATCAAGTTGTTGTTGCTTTGACCATGATTTGTGTATGTCTTGACCTAGTTTCTTGAGTTTGTTTCTTGGTTGATTTAGTGGATGTTTGATGACTATTGTATGCTTTGGTTAACATGTTTGAGGTTCTGATATTCATTTTTAAAGGTTCATTGCATGTTCACTTTATCTCATTTGCTTCCCATGATCATTCATTTCTCCTATGAATAACTTGACGGATGTTTTATCTAACTTTTTGTGCTTCAACTTGAGTTTGTCTCTTCTTAGGTTTGATTGTTGATTTGGATTTGAACATGATGTATGTCATATTAACTTGTTTCTGACCTTGATGATTTGATACTTGATCATTTGTGTCCTTGTTGAATATATCTTTTCTTTTGAGAATGGCTTTGGTGTATGAACTTGTTTCTTGGTGCATGTTTTGAATTCAATCCTTGTTGTTTATCTTGTGTGTTCACGAGTGAATCTTTGACTTGATATTCATGTTGGTGTTGCTGCCCACACTTGGTTTCATGCCCTAATATCATGTCTACTCTGTTAAGTCATGTCTTACATGTCTGTTTTGTATAACCATTGATTTGTTTATGAATGTAGTACATGACTTAACTCTTTGTGCTCTTTCTTTAATCATTGACATGAATTGGATATAATGTGATGTTTCTACTTCCCTACCTTTCTTGTTACATCATTTGACTTCATTTCATTTTTCTTTGTGATTGATAATGCTTCTTGTAAGATTTTAAGTCATTTGTATATGTGTGGGCACTTTGTTTTGCCATTGGGTTTTGATTTCAAATCTTTTAACATGATTTGACATGTGAATACATCCTTGTTACTTTGACATGATGTTAGTTTCTACTGTGTGTGATTGAGATGCTTGTTTGCTTGATGCCTTTTGGGTTTGAAATTCCATGTTTGTTAATTGTGTTAGCATCTTCTTCATTCTTATTCTTTTTCTTCATCCTTCTTCTCTTCTTGAGATTTACCTAAGCTTAAATCTCATCTTAATTTGTAATTGAAATGCATGGTGTTCACTTGTACTTGTTCACATGATACCTTAGGATTCCTAGTCCCACTTAATTTCTGATTAAGGTGGGAGTAGGAGAGACATTAGGCTTTTAATCCCTTGCATGATAACAATTAGGATAGTCCCTCTTTGACCTCAACTTTAGGTCCACCACTTGTATGATAACATTAGGTAGACTTCCCTTTTATCCTAATCTTAGGACCATCTTGTATGATAACATTAGGGTTTCAGTTTCCTTTAGTATTTCCTTTTCACCTTTTGATTCTTCTCTTCTCATCTCAAAACTATTCTAACACACTTAATAAAGACGATGAACGTTGTGCGCCACGAGCCTTAAGCATATGGGGAATGATGAGTGAGGGTTTTTTCCTTACTTGTCTAGAGTGTTTAGTGTACATCCCATCTAGGGGCGATATGCAACGCGTTCGTTCCTATATCATAGTCTTTAGTGTAACGTGAATCTTAAATCAAATCAATTCACTTCATTATAACTCACAAATAAATTTCAAACTTTTTATCCTTCGGAGTTGTTGTTTCAAACTCATTCTTAGAAAAGAGTAAGTTACTTTTCTGTTCTATCGCAAACAGGATTCGACCCTAATTGTTGGAATGGGAACTTAACATCACTCAAAAAAAATACTTAACCAACCTGTGGTTTAGTTGTCCGAACTATGTTTGCTCTGATTTCTCATTTTAGACGAGAATACGTAGGCACAAGACGATGATGTCTTGGCGAGCACCCTTTTCCCTTTTTTATCCATAGTTAGCCGAACTACGGATGCTCTGATTTCTCATACCAGATGAGGATACGTAGGCACAAGACGACGATGTCTTCGCGAGCAACCTTCCCTCCCTTCACCCGTAGTTTTCCGAACTACGTTGACTCTGACTTTCCCATTATACGAGGAAATTCATAGGCATAGAGAGGCGATGTCCTATTGAGTCTCTTTTTTCTTTTCCCGTTCCCGTTTAGCAGTAGCTTTTAGATAACTCACCCTTTGATTAGACAACAAGCATGGATCCCGTTGAGTATAACGGACGTGAGGGGGTGCTAATACCTTCCCCTTGCGTAATCGAATCTTGAACCCAAGATTTGGTTGCGATGACCTTGTCTTCTTCTTTCTTTTAGGTTTTCTTCGATCATTTCCTTTCCCTCCTTTGGGATAAAAAACGTTTGGTGGCGACTCTTCTGTTTGTTTCTGCCAGTTGTTTTTTTTTCCGCAGTTGCGACAAAAATATTAAAAAAGGTGTAAGAAAAAAGTGTTATGAAAATATTAGTAACAGTAAATTACCGTAAGCGTCGTGCAACTTCCTGTCAACTGTTATTTCTTCCAAAAAAACGCTTCGACCATTTTCTAGTATAGGTAGACCAAACAGGTGGACACTTAGTCGTACTCATGAATCATCATTAAGTCAATGAAGTGTTCAAGGTTGACCACATACAAGTAGTTTTCACTTTTTCCATACACGTGGACATGCCAACCGGGAACAAGAGCTAACACCTCAATGCACACTATCGATGGTACTAAATCTGCAATATCATCAGTGTCGGCATCCACAACCATCTGCAGGTGGTCATTAGAAAAGTTACCAAGAATTTAAATCTTGAATGAACTTAGATCTTGTGAAGTCGAAACATCCCCATAAAATAAGGTAGCATCGAGTTGTGGCCTTGTGGGCCTAGCCTTGGCCCTCTCATGTCGTACAGACGCGTGCGGGGACACGTGCCCGAGCCTCAATATTTCCTAGTTGTTTTCAGCTATTGTACCTATAATAAAACCAGAAAATTGCATCAAAATGAAATTAAGGATGAATCCAGAGATACATTTATGTAAACCCATTCAGACAAAATCCGGAGATGCATCTCCGAAGAAACTCACGAGTTGCAGAAATGGCAAAAACCCCATTGATGTCCTAAACTCCTAGCTAATGGGATCTCATGTCTATACCATCTACCTATTTCAAATGTAACTACTAGCTAATGCATCTTAAATAACCTATTTTAGGTAATACATTCTTCATATCTCAAAAAACAAAATGGAATGAGAAACTTATCGAATGAGAGTTATAGATGAAAATATTCAATGAGTGAGTGAAATGACTTGGGATTGAATGTAGTGAAGTAGAAGTAGTCTCTAACCTTGAAAAATGAACTTGAAGAAACTTGCTCAATATCTCAGATAAGATTTTAGTGAGTTTTCCGCAAATGAAGAAGGAATGGGGAATGGTCTGGCGCAGGTATATGAATTAAAAACGTCAAGAGATTCATCTCCGTAAAAATCACTGAGTTTTGAATTAAGGGTTGTTATGGAGATGCATATCTATATTCACCCTAATGTTGATACAGAGATGCATCTTCGAACTTAAATTTTGGAAAAATAAGGGCGACTCACCAATTTACGCTGAAGAGTGTGTAAAAAGTGTGCGTCCGGAGATGCATATCCATATTTTTAGGGGTAGTTGTGACTTTTCACTATAGTGAGGTAGAATCCCATGGGGTGAAGAGAGTACTCGCCTACTATAAAACTAAGTGTGTAAAGGAAATCAGGATATAAAGCGCGACGAAAAATAAGAAATTCCCTTTAGTTGATCCTTACGAATGATGCGTGATCAGTGATCAGAACGATTAATTCTTGTGGTGATTAACTCCTTTGATGCCGGATTGAAGGAATGATCATGAGCGTTGCATGAAGAACAACACCTCTACTTAGTCCATACAAATAAAGTGTTAGAACAAGATTTTTTTATGACATATATTCCTTGAGTTTTGATGATAACACAGTATTTAAAGAACAATGGTTTTATTTAATGTGTGTTTCTTGTATGCAGGTTCTAATACTTGTAAATATTTAGATACAAAATATGTTATACAAAGGAACACTTAAGAGAAGCTGAACTGCTAGCTTCTAGTGGTGCAGAATCTGAAGAACACTTGCTAAGTGATGTCTGACATAGACTCTGAAGCTGAAGGTCTCAGCATCGGAAGAAGCAACATAATTGTCTCTACACTTGTTAAATGTAAATTGGCTTCTGGTATCGTTCAGAGTTTGTGATAAAGTTAGAGTTGTTTGTACTGCATAAAGCAAGCTGCATTGTCAAATCAATTTGTCAAGTAGATTCTAAGTTCACAAGGCTCAAGAGGAGTTGACATGCTTTACGGATAAAAACTCCAATGGATCTATAGTACATGATCTCATTGAAGATGTAACGGTTAAACATGTTACACAATGGATCAAGATCTTTTAGTGTATCTACCTTCAACGACTCTTGTACTATGGAGTAAAGTAAAGACACTAATTAAGTTATCTCATCCAATGGCTAGTCTATTGCAACTTCTATATAAGTGGTTGAAGGTTCAAACTGAATCTTCAATAAGGATTAACTAGAAGAAGGAGTAACAAGATCAGAAATGATCAACTCTATCGTGTATCCATATTTTCTGTTGTAGGTTGTAATTGTAAAAGCCTTAAGATTTCTTACACATTGAATATATTAGAAATCTTAAGAGCTTTAGGTCTTTCTTATGTTGATTTCCTATACCTTTTATATTAGTATCAAGTACACCTTGTTCTTTATTCTACTGAACTTGTTTAGTAGTTTAGATTAAATCTCTCGCTAATACTCTTAAGCCATGCAGTTCTCTTGCTATGTGCTTGAGCAATGAAAGTCTTAATCAAGTGGATTGATTGAGCAAAAGTCTTGTATCATTGGGATACAAGCAAGGCAGTATCTCTCAGAGATGCTTGAGCCATGTAAGTCTCTTGCTTTGTGCTTAAGCAATGAAAGTCTTAATAAAGTGGATTGATTGAGCAAAAGTCTTGTATCATTGGGATACAGGCAAGGAAGTTTCTGGTCAGTGTGGCTTGAGCAGGATGGCTTGGTTCATGAAATTTGGAGCATAAGTCTTGAACCTGGGGGGTTCAAGCAGGGAGGCTCGTTTCATGGGACTTGGAGAAGAAAACTTTAGTTTGTAGGAATTAAGAAAGAAGTCTTGGACCTAGGGTCTGAGTTGTGTAAAAGACTTATGCGGAATGCATAAGCGCTTCTAATCATAATTTGGTTATAGTGAAAATCTCTTGTGAAGCAAAGGGACTGTACTACTCTTAGTTTGCAGGAATGAGTATATATCTTTGTGTCTTGTGTTATTATTTATTTGCTTCTCTTAAGATACGCTGCTAAGTATAATTAGAATTTGAACATCAATTCAAATTCTGAACTCTGATCAAACGCGGAATTAAGAAAACGGAAAACTCAATTCAATCTCCCATTCTTGTGTACTTTTATCACCTTCAATTGGTATCAAATCATGATTTATGCTTAACACTTGATAGTGATGCAGATAATGATCGAACAAGAAAAGTATGTCTATTAAAGACCTTCCTTCAAGAAGGAACCAAGTGCCACATGAAAAATTTCATACTACTTTTCCTACCATATTCAAAGGGTGATTCCACTAGATTTAAATTTATGGAAAAGAAAAACATATTTTTAACCCATTGGTCTTGATAAAGGTTTATGATGAAGGTCTATAGAATATCCTTGAGAAATGTATTACTATATAAGTTGATGGTGTAGAGATGATCAAGGTTTAAAAATCTCTATCACCAGATCAGAAGAAGTTTATTGAATATCTTCAGAGGTAGTTGCATTCTGGTAGGTGCTCTATCTCACTTTTGAGTATACCAGCATCATTGA
Source organism: Lathyrus sativus (assembly GCA_963859935.3). Taxonomy (NCBI): domain Eukaryota; kingdom Viridiplantae; phylum Streptophyta; class Magnoliopsida; order Fabales; family Fabaceae; genus Lathyrus; species Lathyrus sativus. The sequence goes on along the minus strand of OZ012738.1, from coordinate 680,661,038 downwards.
TATGTATGGTGCTCAGACTATCCTTGAATCCTTGTACTCACATTTATGGGAGTCAGTTTTGAAGCTTGTCCAGTTACACTTCATCTAATCACTCCAAGAAAATTTTGAGAAGATTTTTCTAGATTCAAACCTGAGGTCACAGTTATTCAAGAAGTTATAAAACTTGAATTTACTGTGCTATGTCGGTTTGTCGTACAATCTTTAAAGAAAATAAATGGAATTAGATGTTAAAAATGTATCTATAAAATTATCTTTTATAAAGTCTGTTGAAGGAAACTTCCTAAGGAATGTATGATGATGAGTAATTAACCTTCCTAATCATAAGACTTCTTTAACTAGTTGAATGAAATGTGATATATGATGATAGAAGAGTAACTTGAAGAGCTTGTGAAATATTAGCATTTCAACTGATTTCCCAAATCTGAAAGCAAGGAGAAACACTACCATAACCTAATGTCAGAGATTATGCCAAATCTTTATTGCTTCAATATTTGATAATAAGGAGTCTGTTTTTTAAGGTGACATCTTAAAAGATTATATTTCTCCTTGATTGAGGGTCATCATGGAATTTGTATTAAAAGACAAGTCTTTGAGAAACCTTCAATTATAACTCGTGTTGTGAAACAATTACATGATGGTCCTTTAATTTGTTTTATGCCATTCTCTGATAGCTAATATCATCTGGTTCTTTGCTTATCAAAGATTTCAAAGTCTTAATCTAAGATAATGAAATAAATGATTCTACTAAGAACAAGATCTTGTTCATATCATGATTTATCCTAGACTGGATGAGTCATAAGGCGAAGAAACGCCTGTCTGAACATTTATATATGGTCTCATAGGAATATGAGTGTCATCATTAAAATGTATTTCTTGCAAATATCGAAGAAATGAGCAGAGGCATATTCTGTGGTACTCATTAAAGGTTATTTACAACATTTGATGGAAGAAGAGCCTACATCCTAGACTCAAGTACTAGAGGTACTGAGTTTTATGGGAGAAGTGGAGTCAATGGCTCACTAGCCGTTGAATCAGAATCCACTCAAAATGGTGTTCAAACTCTATGGTCAAGTATGAATACTGATACGTGTCTGACCGAGAAAAAAAGGTTTATGTTCTTTTCTAGCTTTTCTCTTGATTCAATGAGATGTTTGTCTATATGTAAATGCAAAGTCTCTGCTAGATTTCTATAGAAGTTCTTTTGATGAAATAATCTTCAGAAATCTTTAAGAAGAAACTATGTTGTATTTATCTATACTGAATATTTCTTTAGCTAGATGACTATTATATTTATGGAAACAATTTCCTCAATTTTCGTGATGTTACTGCTGCTTGTTAGCTGCAAAGAAAACAATTCAATATTCTATAATCACTCATGAATATTTCTTCAAGAGGAAATGTTGGTTTTCAATAGAATCTTGGAGACTGATGACTGACAAAAGATATCTCTTTCTAAGTCTAGATCTACTAGACTCTGATGGGTGATAGGTTCTAAAAATTGTCAGACTCTGAGATTCAGAAGAAGATTTTATACTTCTGATATAGCAGTTTAAGTAAAAGTTTTTTTGAAAGACTTTTATATTATTTAAATTTCATAAGTTTGAAAATCATCTAGTGGATTAAGGAGATATGCTAGATAAGAACCTTTGGGTAATGATGCTTTATTTTTATATACTTGTTGTCTTTATCCCCTATCTTGTGAAACATCATTTTGTGTCCTTTTTCTGACAAGATTCATATTCCTTTACAATCTTGTTCAATTTTTTTATTTTTTTTTCTCTTTGGTCGTGTTTTGATAAAGCCAAACTTGAAATGAGTTTCCTAGTCAATTCTTCTTTGAATCAACTAGTTGTCATCAATAAAAAATTTGTGGATTATGATGATTTGCTTAAGTTAGGTTTTAAATTCTAGAAGACTGTGTCTGAGAAAAGTTGGAATGGATACTATGAGATGCTCTGTGGTTTCACTTATCTAGATCTTGTCAAGGAGTTTTGAATTAATGCCTCCATTGTTGAGCTGAATTCTGAGTGTGTTATTCTTTCTGAAGTAAATGGTGTCTTTATAACAGTATCCTCTAAAGTGATTGCTAATGTGATAAATTTTGAGGAAATTGGAGAAATCCTAGGAACCCTTGTTTGGGAACACTATCTTCCTATTTAGTGTATCTTTGAAGATCCATTTAATACATCATTAGTCTCGAATCTTTGTCCTGATGCATTTGTTTGGAATCAGATTCTGAACTCAAACCTGCTGCCTAAGGATAAGTTTAGACCTCTTGGACCCTATTGAAAAGGATATGCTACTACTTCTCAATTTATACTTGGAGAATGATCTTCCTCAAGTTATGTTTGACTATTTGAAGAGGATTCTTTCTTCCTTTCACAAGGGGTGGATTTTCTTCATTCCTTATGGATGAGTTCTTTCGAAACTACTTGTTCAGCTAGGAGTTATCATAAGTTCAGAGGTTGATTCGTCTGAAATATGGAGAGACAAATTTGATGCTATCTATGAAAGATTATAATATTTGATTTATGAATAGTTATGCCTTGTAATTGTGAGAACCTTTGTATTAAGCAGTCTTATTATTAATTCAACTTTGTTCATGTTATTGTGAAGTTTAACTCTTTTGTATATATTTATTGTTGTTTTAAAGGATTAAAGAAATGGGATTAAGAACTCAAAACGTGCAACAATTCCCATTAATAAACTGAAAGATATTACAAATTATTTAGGCTTTCTAGTCTGTTGGATTTGCCCTAAGGTATACCCTAGGATCATCTGATATGTCTAGATTATCTAAATAATCTTGCCATTCTTCTTTAGCAAACTTCAAAGCCTCCTTTCTCAATTAATTTCTGTGTTTAGACTCAAAATTTCTTCTTCTTCTGGTTGTATTCACAAAGGATGTTGAAGACATGTTCACTTCTGAAGTAATCTACTTGCTAGTAGACCCTTCAGCTACTGCATTGCTTTTGGTTGCTTGAGTTGCTACATTTAGTATGGCTACCTTTCTGAAGTCTCTCTTTGGAACCCATATTTATTTTTGTTTATAAAACTTGGTGTTCTGAAGATTAAGTGATTATGATAGTGAGTCTACTACAAGTTTTTATAGACTTATTACATTCATTGTCTTGATTATCCGTTATTTTAATATTGATTTAGTCAAACCAATGTTTTAACGATGACTCTTGGAAATGTTACCTAACAGTCTAACCTTTTAAGGTTCCGTTAACAATAGTAAGTATTATTGTTAACATGTTTAACTATTGCTTCTGGTGTCTGTATTACTTCATTAATATTCTTCCAGAAAATCAAAAGGTGAAATTATGTGGTTGTGTGCATGCAATGTAAATAAATAAAAAGTTGGTCAAAAATATCTTCATTAATAAAGCTAAAGGATTATAAAATATTTTTACAAAAAGGAATTGTATGTTCTTAGTATAGACTTCTATCTAAGTCATCCTTAACCTTGTAGGAGCAGTAGTTGTCATAGTCAACTTCTGGTTCATCTTTATCAATATCTTCCTCGTCTGCTTCTGGGATAATAGAACGGTAAAACATCTTGTTGAACCTTCTTCTACTTAACCTCTTCATAGACTTATTTCTTAGTTTCATTTCAGCTATTGAAAAACCTATTTTTGTAGGTTGTTGAGGAACTGCTGACATATCTTCTTCTAAAGTAATCTTTGTAGAGGGCATAGGCCTAGTAGTGGATGACTCAGAAACTACTCATTTCTGAAGGTTCTGGACATTCAGACTTGTAGAGTTCTATGTGATTTATGTCACTATAGAAGCTTTGTTGTTCTCAACTTATGACTCCATGACTGTAGTAGATGTTGATGAAAATGAATTAAATTTTGGTTGCTTTTATAATGGCTTTTGAGTATCCAAATTGACGGAATAAAAATCCTTTACTCGACTTTTAAGACTATTACGACCAATAACTACATTGCACAATCTTTAATGACCCTTGTTACTTGATCATTTTTCAATTCTTGGAAACTGATCTTGTAATGATGGTCTGTTATTCATTTATGACTGCCATTCTTTTTTCTTTCTATTTTTTTATTCTTTTTTATGTGACAAAAGGGGGAGAAATGATAGTAAGTATTTAATTAGAAACTGAATCCATTAAACCTATTTAGTTTGCATATAATGGTCATTTATAATTTTGTTAAGTAAATTTATGTAATTATGGTTATCTTTCCTGGGCGACACATTTTAACTTTCTTGTACATAGAACTAAGGAGGAGCTTACAAACCTCAACCTTAGTCTATCAGACTCAGAAGGAGCTTACAAACCTCATAATCTGTTGTTGTCAAAGGAAGTTAAAATATTATTTTTGGTTTTCTTAAATATAGAACTAAGGGGGAGCTTAAAAAACTCAACCTTAGAACTATTTGACTCGAGGGGGGGGGGGAGCTTACAAACCTTAGACTCTAATGTTACTAAGAAAATTAAATTACTTCTTCTTGAAAGTAGTGTAGTGGAAAAAATCGTGAGTGTAAGCTATTGATTAACTTAACTCAAAAAGAAAGAGTCGCCACCACACTTTTATTTTTATCCAAAAGGAAAGGAAAAAGAGCGAACAAAACCTAATAAAGTTCTAAAACAAGAACAAATAAATAGAGACTGGGTAAGGGGGTTGGTTACACGATGGGAATGTGTTAACATCCAAAACATCTATAGTACTCTATAGGAGCCTTTTAAATATCTACGCTTTTTGGTTTGAAAAGGTTTGTTTGAAAGGAGATTGGGGAGATGAGAAGAGAATTACTTTTAAGATTTTTGTGTTTGGAGAGACTTATCGCCTTAAGCCTACGTACCCACAAAGTGCAATATAGGATCAAAACCCCATAGTTTGTGGTACAAATAACAAAATAGGTTTGTTATGGTTGATTTTAAGTGAAAAGATAAGTCTTTATTTCTAAGCGAATAGTTCCTCTTAAAGAGATGACTCATGTCTAAACTTATGAAAAAGTTTAAAAGAAAAAAAATGCATAAGGCACAAAAGGTTTGAATGAGTTTGAATGCTTTTTATGTCTTTTTGAAAAGAGTCAAAGTATGATTAACATTGATTGACATTTATTAAAGAAAAGGAAGTTTGAAAAAGCACTTGACAAAAGTCAAGGTTTATTGTGAAAGCAATTCGATTTTGAAAAAACAAGAAGGTTTTGAAAAGAGGAGAGGGTTTTGAAAATTAAAGAAGGGGTGAAGAAGAAAGGACTATCCTAGAGCAAAAAGATAAAATCTAAGGATAAGAACAATCTAACCATACAAGCAACCTTTATAACATAAGCATCCATTCTTTTAGACTAGGTCTTGATCAAAATAAGTCTTCAAAAGAGAACTTCAAGTACCCAAAATCCAAGGTTTGACATCACAAGCTTCGAAGCATAGGTTAAGATCCTAATTCTAGGTTCAAAACTCCATGTCCAATGCAAAGGATAGTAGCCATAGTCCACCATTAAGAGAACCAGTTTTTTAAGGGTTTAAGCCTTTATTAATGCTTTGAACAAGATATGGTTCAAATGGACAAAGGAAAAATTGCAGAAGCATAAACAATAATATGATATGAGATGACAAGATAAAGCATAAAAATAGAGATAAGGAGAAAGAAGGAAACATAAACAAAATGGTGCTATTGTTAGTGAGTTAGTGGGTTAGTTGTTAGAATAAATGACCAACAGTGGTAAAATAATGCACTTAGGCCAAAGTTAATGAAGACTCATTAGAGGATTGATAAAATCAAAGCCTCCTAACAACAAGTTTCATAGGTAATGGACCTAAGACAAATAATCAACCATACTTGAAATTTCAAACATAATTTTGAGCCACGAATGATCATTTACCGATTTACGGGACAATTTAGCGCTATGTTAAGTAATTGTAAATGGCTTTATGTAGAAACCACGACTATCTGAGGTCGGTCAATAACAATGTTAGTTTTAATGCATGCTAGAGAAGTGATACGTAGATCACTCTCTGAAAGCAATATTGCACGAAAAGAAAATAGGTAACGATCTCATCTTCATCAAGAACTTGAAATAAGTTCTAGTGATATCGAAGAATTTCATCAATCAAAAGAAAAAGGAGAAGAGGAAAGGGAAACCCAAATTGAATAACAATTTCAAGGTCATTCCATCTTTAAGTTCATCTACTCATCTTGGTAGATTAAAACACTAAACATACCATTAAGTCAAAGCACCTAAAATGAATTGAACAATTCACTTTTAAGATAGATTTGAATGAGTAAATGTTTATCCAACTTTATCTACACCCTAAGTCTAATGAATTTAAAGAGGAATAGGACCTTTAAAAGTGTATTCTAAAGCAAAAACCAAAGGGAAATGGAAGAAGAAGAATAAGAAGAAAGAACCAAAACAGTACCAAAACAAAGCCAAAATGGCAAAATCAACACTGTGTAATTGATTACCACCAGGAAGGTAGTCGATTACACCTGTTAAGACAATAGAAAATCAGCTTTTAAAATGTGCAAAACTTGATCAATCATTTCTTCAAACACCTCATGATCAAGGATGCAATTGAGCATGAAAATTCAAGTAAAATAACAGCAAACAACACCAATGGAACACAATTTACAAGATCCAAAGATCAAGGAACAAGAATCAACAATAGATCATATTGTAAAGGATGTATCAAGAACAACAATGGTGAATCAAGAGTTTACCACTTCAAATCTAAAAATTCTTCAAATCAACTCTAAAAACCACACTACAAAGCCTTGACCTACATAAATTAATGATGAAAAAGTGAATGGATGAAGGTCTAGCTCAAAGATTAGTAAGTTCTAGTGATGAACTTACTAACTTTCAAAGGAAGAAAGAGTTTTGGTGAATTTGGTAGTTGGAGAAAATTGAGAGAGTGAAGAAGAAATTTGACAAGGTGAATTTTGCTATCAAAAGCTTGTGAAATGAATGAAATGAGGCCTCTATTTATATGATTTAGGCTTGGAAATTTTGGTGGATTGGAGTTTTGTTTGGAACCAAAATTAGGCTTCAAATTTGAATTCGGTGGCAAAATCAAGATCAAGAGGTGATTAGTTAAGGTTTAGGGTAGGAATTAATTATGATGGGGCTGGGGAATAAAAATGAAGTGGTCTAGAATATTCTCATGATGCAACATTTGAATTTGGTGCCAAAAATGCTGCAGAATTTGAATTTCGCAAATTTTCATAAAAAAACACACAGGTTAGTCGATTACCCTATTGCTAGTAATCGATTACCACAAGAAAAAATGTTGAAAAGTTGCTTTTTGATGTGCTGTTTTGACTCTGGCTCAATTTTTTTTGCTTGTCAAATAAGGAATGAAAATAAACACATGAACCTTGGAGTCTCTTGAATAATCATCAATTAAATCTTGGAAACCCTTGATCAGATGATTTTGAATTGTTTGCATATCAACTTTGACTTTTTTCAGTTGAATTTCATTCGAGCTGAGTGACTGTTGATTGATGTTCTTGATTCCAACCTCTTCCTGAAAAAGTGTTAGTAAAGGAAAAGACAAACTTTTTTTTTGGAGTTTAATTAATGGTTAGTTAACATAAACATACAAATAAAAGTAAACAAGAAACACACAAACGCTCAGTGATCCCTACAAGGTATAAACCCAAAGATTAGTGGGATAGAGGAACCAAAGCATGATCTTGTTCGTGATACAAAGATGCAAAATGAGATATGGGAAATATTAGGAGTAAAAATTAGGGTATTACAGTTGTTCCTATTTAAGTTTCTTGTATCATGAGATAAAAAGGTTGCCATCTTTGTCTTGACAAGATTGAAGATACTTAAATATGGAAAACCACATTTTTTGCCCTAAGATGCCACAAGATGATATGAATGCAAATGATAAAACACTTTGCAGGGAAGCTTAAAATAAAAGATTTACGATAAGTTGAGTGAGAGGACGTGAAAAGACACACTGGGGAACACAAGCTATTTCTGAATATCTGTCAAGGTGATAAGAAACATCCGTCAATAGTTAGAAAGAGAGGGACAAGACCCTGGGAAGGTGAGTAGTGACATCTAAGAATGGCATTGGATGGGGTAACAACAAACATCAGAGACATCCAAGAATGGCATAGGACTCAGCTGAGGAAAAGATATATAAGAATGGCATTGGACCAAAAGAATCACAACATCCAAGAATGGCATTAAATGAAGTGAGAAAAGTTCTAGAAAAAACATCAGGAGTATTCAAGAATGGCATTGGATAAGAAGAGAAAGAACTTTCAGGAATGGTATTGAAAGTAAAGGTAAATCACCACATTCAGGAATTTCATTGAATGATAGTGAGAAAGACATCCAGGAATGACACTGAATGAACAGATAAAACTTTCAGGAATGGCACTGAAAGATATCCAAGAAAATCCGTTGGGGATTCCAAAAGAGACACAGGACTTCCAGGAATAACACTGGGAGAAACAAGAGGAACAAGATATCCATGAATGGCACTTGGGATTAAAAAGAGACAGACGTCCCGGAATGGCACAGGAGTGAAAAAATACAAAGATCCAAGAATAACACTGGAATGGAAGAAGACAAACATCTAACATCAACACTAGATACCCAAGGAAACAATAACATCCAGGAATAGCACTGAGTGAAAAGACATGTAAATATTTTGGTAGGCGCCAAGTAATTTTGACTTTAATCACAAGGTAAGATGTTGATAGCAACAGAACCTCGGGAAATGCACATGAATGCGAAACACACTTTAAGCTATGCAAAATCTATGTATGATATATGAATGATTTATGCATGTAATACAAATGATTGGGATAACCGAGACAAACTCTTTTGTGAGGGAAGAATGGAACTCAGATTCCTCAACATAGGGAACTCTGCCAACTCTGCTTGGAGAGAAGATGGTGAACACATCTCTATCACACTTAAGAATTGTCTCAGGCTGATGGTCTTTTGAGGAAAGACATCTTGAGGATTCTCGAAGAAGACTGCTCCAGATTAATTTTCTGATGAGGATAAACTGATCATGGCTTCAGTTTGATTGCTGCAGGGGAAAAATGATCATGGCTTTAATTCTTGAAAAGAATGATGAGGATAAACTGATCATGGCTTCAATTCTTGAAATGAGTGTTAAGGATAAATTGATCATGGCTTCAGTTCTTGAATGTTGAGGAGGCTAAACTCAGTACAAGTCTTGAAAGAGATCTTCTAGTTAACCAAATCTGAGAATAACTTGCACTGAGCAGCAAATCTTGAACTAATTCACAACAGGATCTGGAAGTAATGTGCCTCTGGTAGGATCACTGACCAAGTTTCTCAACTGTTTGAAATTTCCTGATGAGGAAAGTTTGTCTGCAAATAACATCATTCGTTCATGGTAACTTTAATGCAAAGCTCATGCAATTTTGAAATCAAAAATCATTTTTGGAATGATACTATTGATGTATATAAAATGAATTACTTATCAAAACACGGTGCTTTAAACACTCTAAATGAAAGAGAAAGCAGATGTATGACATTAAAGCAAATGATTGGCAACAAACTTAGGAGTCAATTTACGCAACCTTGTTGTAGTATGCTTTCAAAAGAGATATGGCTTCAGTTAGGTCTTTTCAGGGTTATAACATGGTGTGGTTCACGATTTTCGAAACAAAGGATATAGACTCAAAATTTATTTGTACCCAACCCATTCTTCGTGATGATCTTTAGGCCTATGTTCAGTTAATTCAACCTATGCATTCAGGTTCCAAGCGATCTTAGAATTACAACACTGTTATGATGATGACTCAAGGTCCAAGGGGTTTTTGAGATGGAATTCAATTTTTCTTACAACATTTTGTTGTTTTTGATGAGGACCTCAGTCAACTCATTTTTTCTTTGAGGATTTAGGTAACCCCTTCATTGATTTTTTTCTTTTGTTATCACTAACTTTTTCCTGAACTGTGTCATTTAAGCTTACAGCCAGCGGGATGCCCCAATTTTTGCCTAAGTCTCCTTCACAGGTTTTGACTTAGCGGCCTTTTTTTGAACGATAGTGAATGCTTGGCTTAATGATTACGGTGAACCATCATTGGCTTTTGATTTGAAAGACATCTTCGACACTTCTTTGATGTGTGCAAAGGAAAGCTTGTGATCGTAACCTTTATTGAAAGGTGTCTTGAATGATTATCTCGTGTTTAAATGTATAGTCAAATTAACTAAGAACTACCTATCCCCAGGTTAAGATTGTGGGTTTTTTCATACAGAAATAAACTCTAACTTCTAGGCTCAAAGTGGTTGACAAGGGATTAACTTCCTTATTTCTCTAGTGTTTGGGAGTTGAAACAATGATTGTACATCATCAGCTAGGTTTTAATTGAAAGCATACAATTCAGCAATTTTGGGTATTTCATTTTCATCATCCTCCCTCCAATCTTTGTATAAACAAAAGCTTGATAAAAAAGTGAACAGAAGATATATTTTTGTTTTGTGAAAGAGAAAGCATACAGATGCGCAAAATGAATGTAAATGAATTGAAACAAAACATTGCAATGCTCATTTCATTAAAATTAACCATGAAAGTACGAATAAAGTTCAAACGAAAGCAATCAATACAATAAGAGAAAAATGCAAACAGAAAGAAACTAGGCCTACTGAGTAACCAGCAACAAGGATGAGTTGTCCTGTTTGAAACACTGGCTTTAGAAGATGACCTCTCTGAATTGACTCAAACTTCACTTGGCATTCTCTGGAAAAGGATTGTTGACAACATTAAGATTGGTATCATGAAAGGTGAAGATCTTCTCTTTAATCAGCTCTTGTACTCTAGCCTTCAATGCATATCAACCTTCCAAGTCATGGCCAGCCCCACCTTGATGGAACTCACAATGAAGATCAGCCCTATAGCCAGCTGGGAGTAGATTTGGAGGAGGAGGTAAAACTCTAGTTATAATCAAACCTCTCTGAACAAGACCTGGGTATAGCTCAGTGTAGGACATCGGGATAGGATCAAAGTTAGTCCTATTGCGATTCTGATTTTGTCTAACAGCATGACTAGGAACTTGGATTGATTAAGCATTGACAACAGAAGCAACTTCTACTACATATTGTTGTTGCCTGCAATGAGGTTTCCTTTCAACTAAAATAGCATGGGTATCTTCATCCTTCTTCTTTTGAAAATTCCCAGCGGACTTTCTAGCACCATTAAATGCTTCAGCATTAGTAATCTTTCCTTTCTTGATATCCTCTTCTAGTCTTTCTCCAATAGTGACTAGGTCAACAAATCCAATGATACACTGCCTATCATATTTTCCCAAAAGAGTGGTTGAAGAGTATCCATGAACAATCCAGTCAATTCCTTTTTTGCCAAGGGTGGCTCCACCTGAGTAGCTAGCTCTCTCCAACGCTGAGCGTACTCCTTAAAGGATTCTTTCTCTTTCTGAGACATGTTTTGTAGTTGACGGAGGTCAGGTGCTATGTTTAGGTTGTACTTATATTACTTTAAGAAAGCATCAGCCAAGTCTTTCCAGCTTTGTATATGGTTTTTCTCAAGTCCTATATAGCATTTTAGTGAAGCCCCGCTCGAGCTGTCTTGGAAACAGTGAATGAGCAATTTTTCGTTGTTGGTATAGGAAGCCATCTTGCGGTAGTATATCACCAAGTGGCTTCTGGGACAGGTGTGCCCCTTGTATTTCTCAAATTCAGGAGTTTTGAATTTGGAGGCATAATCAAGTCTGAAACCAGACACATGTCCATTGTGGCAGCACCAAAGACATCACTTCCTTCCACATATCTTATCCTTTTATCCAGAGTTTTCCATTGTTCTCTGGCTTCCTTAATGTATCCAGGTTCTCCCTGAATTTCGGATTGTGGACCAGCAGCGTGGTATACGAAAGGAGTACTCTCAAGAGTATCTTGAGCAACAGTATACACAACAGGTTGAGGTTCAGTGAACACTGGAGTTGAAGAAATCGACAGTACGGGTGGGCCAACCATTGGAGTAGTCACAAAGGGTGGGGAGTAAATCAGAGTTAACCCAAATTCTAGCCAAGTAGAAGCTGGTTGCTGGATCGGTGGAGGGTTAACAACAGCAGTTGAAATTTCAGAAATCACATTCCTCTGAGGTGGTTCTCCCCTAGCAATCAGAACTTGCATCATTTCTGTGAGCTTGGTCATGCGGGCCTTCAACTCATCAATTTCCATTATGACTTCTACACAATATTATTCTTGATTTCCCATTCTCAGTCTGACTGCAACTCTAGTTCCGTAGTTATGTCAAGGATACAACTTGACAGTGGACAAATAATTGAAGAAGGGGACAGTTGAAATGAGTTTGCTGGAAACTTGAAGGAGTGCATATGTATGCTCATGAATACAAAAGTGCATGGATGCAACAACCATGAACATGATCACACAAAGCACACGGGTTCAAAGGTTCGACGTTAGCATAGATCCAAGGTTAAGAACCAACCCACAATGATATGTACTAAGGTTATATCAGCACCTGTAGAACAAGGTTCTAAAAAGTTCCTAAAGTCATAGTTCCATCTTTTGGATATTATCGGCTTAAACGAATACTCGTCAGCCAACATTATTCTCAAGAGAAACTCGTCTGAGTATGGTATCGTGTAACAACTAATTCAAGTCTACACCTGAATAGCCACCGCACCACGTCCTAATAAGGCCAAGATGTGTTAAAGGGTTCTAAGGTCCTCAGCTTCTTAGGCTCTCAAGTCAGAGAAAGTAATGCCAAATACGACTACTTGTATGACATCAGTAATTCTAAAGGGGCCTCCACTGAGCGGGGGATCTCAAGTCAGCTTAGTAAGGACTACTCCACGTAAGTCGAACAAGACTATATCGCTCTCCTATCATAAATGCACTCAAGTCCAGGGATAGGACTTAGCTCACCACACAGATCACCAAGCACCCAAACAGAACAAGCAATAACAAACAAATCAAAGTAAGTTGATCCCACTAAGAGCCAGTTCGCCAGCAGATTCGCCACTTTTCTGTAGCGGCAAAAATCGTGAGTGTAGGCTATTGATTAACTTAACTCATAAAGAAAGAGTCTCCATCGTACATTTATTTTTATCCAAAAGGAAAGGAAAAAGAGGGAACAAAACCTAATCAAGTTCTAAAACAAGAATAGATAAAAAAAAGACTGGGTAAGGGGGTTGGTTACGCGATGGGAAGGTGTTAGCACCCAAAACGTCTATAGTACTTTGTAGGAGCCCTTTGAAATATCTACGCTTTTTGGTTTGAAAATGTTTGTTTGAAAGGAGATTGGGGAGATGAAAAAAGAATTATTTTAAAGATTTTTGTGTTTGGAGAGACTTATGCCTCATGCTTATGTACCCACAAAGTACAATATAAGATCGAAACCCCGTAGTTCATGGTACAAATAACATAATAGGTTTGTTATGGTTTATTTTAAGTGAAAATACAAGTCGTCATTTCTAAGCGAATAGTTCCTCTTAAAGAGATGACTCATGTCTAAACTTATGGAAAAGTTTAAAAGTAAAAAGTGCATAAGGCACAAAAGGTTTGAATGCGTTTGAATGTTTTTTATGTCTTTTTGAAAAGAGTCAAAGTATAATTTACATTGATTGACATTTATTAAAAAAAGGAAGTTTGAAAAAGCACTTGACAAAAGTCAAGGTTTATTGTGAAAGCGATTTAATTTTGAAAAAACAAGAAGGTTTTGAAAATGGGAGAGGATTTTGAAAATTAAAGGGGTGAAGAAGGAGTTATCCTAGAGAAAAAAGATAAAAGTTAACGATAAGAACAATCTAACCACACAAGAAAGCTTTATAACATAAGAATCCATTCTTTTAGACTAGGCCTTGATCAAAATAAATCTTCAAAAGAGAACTTAAAGTACCCAAAATCCAAGATTTGACATCACAAGCTTCCAAGCATAGGTTAAGATCCTAATTCTAGGCTCAAAACTCCATGTGAAATGCAAAAGGATAGTAGCCATAGTCCACCATTAAGAGAACAAGTTTTTTTAGGGGTTTAAGCCTTTCTTTATAATTTGAAGAAGGTATGGTCCAAATGGACAAAGGAAAAATGCCGGAAGCATAAACAATAATATGATATGAGATGACAATATAAAGCATAAAAATAAAGAGAAATAGGGAGAAAGAAGGAAACATAAACAAAATTAGTACAATGTATTGTTAGTGAATTAGTGGTTAGTTGTTAGAACAAATGATCAACGATGGTTAAATAATGCACTTAGGCCAAAGTTAATGAAGACTCATTAGAGGATTGATAATATCAAAGTCTCCTAACAAAAAGTTTCATAGGTAATGGACCTAAGACAAATAATCAACCATACTTGGAATTTCAAACATAAGTTTGAGCCACGAATGATCATTTTCTGATTTACGAGACAATTTAGTGCTATGTTAAGCAATCGTAATATGGTTTATGTAGAAACTATGACTATCTGAGGCCGGTCAATAACATTGTTAGTGCTAATGCATGCTAGAGAAGTTACATATAGATCACTCTCCCGAAAGTAATACCGCACGAAAAGAAAATAGGTAACGATCTCATCTTCATTAAGAACTTGAAATAAGTTCCAATGATATAGAAGATTTTCATCGATCAAAACAAAAAGGAGAAGAGGAAAGGGAAAGCCAAATTGAATTACAATTTCAAGGTCAATCCATATTTAAGTTCATCCACTCATCTTGGTGGATTAAAGCATTAATCATATCATTAACTCGGAGCACCTAAAATGAATTGAACAATTCACTTTAAAGATAGATTTGAATTAGTGAATGTTTATCCAACTTCATCTACACCCTAAGTCCAATGAATTTAAAGAGGAATAGGACCTATAAAAGTGTATTCCAAAGAAAAAACCAAAGTGAAATGGAAGAAGAAGAAGAAGAAGAAGAAGAAGAAGAAAGAATCAAAACATCACAAAAACAAAGCCAAAATGGCAAAATCAACATTGTGTACCCGATTACCATCAAGAAGGTAATCGATTACACTTGTTAAGACAATAGAAAATCAGATTTTGAAATATTTAAAACTTGATCAATCATTTCTTCAAACACCTCATGATCAAGGATGCAATTGAGCACAAAAATTCAAGTAAGTTAACAGCAAACAACATGAATGGAACACAATTTGCAAGATCCAAAGATCAAGCAATAATAATCAATAATATATCACATTGCGAAGGATGTATCAAGAACAACAATGGTGGATCAAGAGTTTACCACTTCAAATCTGAAAGTTCTTCAAATCAACTCCAAAAACCACACTCCAAAGTCTTAATCTACATAAATTGATGATGAAAAAAATGATTGGATGAAGTTTTAGCTTAAAGACTAGTAAGTTCTAGTGATGAACTTACTAACTTTCAAAGGAAGAAAGAGCTTTGGTGAATTTGGCAGTTGGAGAAAATTGAGAGAGTCTAGAAGAAATTTTCCAAGGTGAATTTGGCTATCAAAAGCTTGTGAAATGAGACCTCTATTTATAGGATTTAGGCTTGGAAATTTTGGTGGATTGGAGTTTGGTTTAGAACCAAAATTAGGCTTGGAATTTGAATTTGGAGGAAAAATCAAGATCAAGTATTGATTAGTGAAAGTGTATGGTGGGAATTAATTATGATGAGGTAAGGGAATAAAAATGAAGTGATCTAGAACATTCTCATGATGCAGCAATTGAATTTGGTGCCAAAAATGCTGTAGAATTTGAATTTGGCAATTTTTCACAAAAACCACACAGGGTAATCGATTACCCTAATATTGGTAATCGATTACCACAGGCAAAAATTGTAAAAAATTTCTTTTTGATGTGTTGTTTTGGCTCTGGCTCGATTCTTTTTGCTTGTCAAAAATAAACACGTGAACCTTGGAGTCTCTTGAATAATTATCAATTAAATCTTGGAAACCCTTGATCATATGATTTTGAATTGTTTGCAGATCAACTTTGACTTTTTCAGTTGAGTCTCATTCGAGCCGAGGGTCTGTTGATTGATATTTTTTATTCCAACCTCTTCTTGAAAAAGTGTTAGTAAAGGGAAAGACAAACATTTTTTTTGGATTTTATTTAATGGTTAGTAAACATAAACATACAAATAAAAGCAAAGATACGAAGATGCGAGGGATAGAGAAACCAAAGCATGATCTTGTTTGTGATGCAAAGATGTGAAATGAGATGTGGGAAATCTTAAGGGTAAAAATTAGGGTATTATAAGTAGTACTTAGGATGGGTCAAAGAACTCAACTTTGGACTATTAGACTTAGGGGCAGCTTACAAACCTCATATTCTGATGTTGCAAAGAAAATTATAATTGCCCAACATTGTTCTTTTAAATACTTATGTTTGTCATCATCAAAAAGGGGGGAGATTGTTAGAACAAGATTTGTTCATGACATATATTCCTTGGGTTTTGATGATAAAAAAGTATTCAATGAATAACGGTTTTATCTTATATGTGTTTCTTGTATGCGGGTTCTAATACTTGTAAATATTTAGATACATAATCTATTATACAGAGGCACACTTGAGAGAAGTTGAATTGCTAGCTTATGGTGGTGCAGAATCTGAAGAACACTTACTAAGTGATGTCTGGCGTAGACTCTGAAGCTGAAGGCCTTAGCATCAATAAAAAGCAACATAATTGTCTCTAGACTTGGTAAATATAAAATTTTCTTCTGGTATCGTTCAGAGTTGGTGATAAAGTTGAGGTTTTCTGTACTATATAAAGCAAGTTGCATTGTCAAATCAGTTTTCTAGCTAGAGTCTAAGTTCTCAAGGCTCTATAGTACAGGATCTTATTGATGACGTATAAACATGTTAAACAATGGATTAAGATCTTTTTGCAACTTCTATATAAGTGGTTGAAGGTCTAAACTGAATTTTTAACAAGGATTAACCAGAAGAATGAGTAACAAGATCAGCATATATCAACTCTATCGTGTATGCATATTTTATGTTGTAGGTTGTAATTGTAAATGCATGAAGATTTCTTACACATTGAATATATTAGAAATCTTAAGAGCTTTAGGTATTTGTTATGGTAATTTCTCGTACCTCTGATATTAGCATCAAGTACACCTTGCTCTTTATTTTGTTGAACTTGTTTAGCAATTTAAATTAAGTCTCTCACCAAGATGCTTGAGCCATGCAAGTCTCTTGCTATGTGCTTGAGAAATGAAAGTATTAATCAAGTGGATTAATTGAGAAAAATCTTGTATCATTGGGATACAAGCAATGGAGTCTCTCGCCAAGATGTTTGAGCCATGTAAGTCTCTTGTTATGTGCTTGAGCAATGAAAGTATTAATCAAGTGGGTTGATTGAGGTGAAGTCTTATATTATTGGGATACAAGCAAGGAAGTCTTGGGCCAGTGTGACTTGAGCAGGTTGGCTCGATTCATGAAATTTGGAGCATTAGTCTTGAACCTAAGGGTTTCAAATAAGGAGGCTCGTTTCGTGGGACTTGGAGCAGAAGCCTTCAATCTGTAGGACTTAAGCAAGAAGTCTTAGACCTAGGGTCTGAGCAGTGTAAAAGACTTATTCAGAATGCATAAGTGATTATAATTTGGTTATAGTGAAAACCTCTTGTGAAGTAAGAGGACTGAACTACTCTCAGTTGGGAGGAACCAGTATAAATCGTTGTGTCTTCTGTTATTATTTATCTGCTTCTATTAACATTGGCTGCCAAGTATAATCAGAATCTGAACACCAATTCATATTCTGAACTCTGATCAAACGCATAATTAAGAAAATAGAAAATAGAATTCAACCCCCCATTCTTGTGTACTTTTCTCACCTTCACAAAGTATCTTCAATATTAGTGCTAACTACTGCAAATGGAGACTTTGAGTGAGTGAGTGAGTGAGTGAGGGGGAGACAGAGAGAGAGAGAGAGAGAGAGAGAGAGAGAGAGAGAGAGAGAGAGAGAGAGAGAGAGAGAGAGAGAGAGAGAGAGAGAGAGAGAGAGATTAGGAATAGGGTTTCACAAACCAAATTTCATAAAATGTAAAAGCTTATGCATAAGGGTTTTATTTTTAGAACCACTTGCGTGGGATGCAATCTAAAAGCCCACTTAAGTGCACCATACCTTATGGTGTAATGTATTTTATTTAACTGCATCAAACCTTACAGTGTTCTATGATACACTTATGCTCGTCGTACCTTACGGTGTTCCCTAATTCTCTTAAGTACATCATACCTTATGGTGTTCCTTATATATTTTATCTCTCATCAATCTATCCCTATTTGTATGACCCTGTAGGTTCTTGTGACATTTGCAATTATATTAAATCATACATTTAATATAATAAAAAGAGAACCATGTCTAGCAACACATCAGTGCTACCAAAGTCACAAAAATGTCATGTGATCTGACAAAAACTTTATGTGATAAAATTTGTGTGTAGAATTATCCTTTTGCCCTCATGTCCATACTGAACACAAGGCATAAACCGTATCACCCTTGTCCAGTTTAATATTGGTCCCTTAGATATTTATCATGTTACGTAGGATGAGAAAATTCCATCTAGGCCACTCATGCCCCTCAACATCATTTGTGGAGTACCCATTAACTATCTTTATTGTCATCTAGTTACAGATAATATTTGATCATCAATAAAGTACTAAACTCCATATCTATGGTCCATAGTAGTTTTGGGTCGAAGGGTGGTATTCCCTACTATCACCATGAGAATAACTTATGACACTTTGCATAAAATTCTATGAAGTATTCTCATTATGGGTCAATCCAGTAAAAATATTACTCCAAATATTCATACATATGCAAAGACTTGGTAACTCTTTATACATGATTCATGATATGTGATTATCAGTCTATCCACTAAATAGTCTCAATACTTTAATAATATCCCACTTCACAATAAAGCTCAACTATGGATACTTTAAGAATAATGTCCTTATCTTTAGTAGGATCACATGATTAAGTCACACTTAATGTTTCATTAAACATACTAGCTATTCTAAGGACTTTATTATTTTGGAAAAAACATAATAAACAAATGTCTTTTGTTGTTAATAAATAATTTGATACAAGCAGCAAAATTATTGTCCTCTTGAGCTTACACCAAAAATATCCCCTAGCACTATATCCAATATATCATACACCTAATACCCATAGATCTAGTATGATCATCATGCTTTTGTTGTGCAAGATACTTTATAAGTGGGTCAGCAACATTGTCAAGTGTTGGTACTCTACGTATCTTTACATCTTCTATATTTATTATCTCTTGAATGAGATGGTATCACCTAAGTATGTGTTTGGATTGTTGGTGACATCTAGGTTCCTTAGCTCATGCGATAGCACCGTTGTTATCACAATAGTTGTCAAAGGGATCCACAATGTAGGGCCTATGCCAAGTTCACTAATGAACTTCTTGATCCAAACAACTTCCATTGCTACATTTGAGGCAACAATATACTTGAATCATCTTTGTTTTTGCTACATTTTCTTCACAATAGATACAATGCCCCCACTAACCTTCTTGTAGACACAAGACTCAACTTTTTTTTATGAATCCATATTGTTTTACCCTTTCATCAAAACAAAGATTCTAGCTTCTGGATGCTTGATTTAATCCATAGATTGATTGTTGTAACTTGCATATCTTTTGGGCTTCTTCTGGTATGTCAAATCTTTCAGGTTATGTCATGTACATATCCTCAAGGAGATTACCATTAAGGAAAGAATTCTTGACATCGATCTTCCATATTTCTTAATCATGATATGTAGCGATAACAAGTAAAAACCAAACAGATTTAAGCATTACAACTGGTGAAAAGTTTTCATCATAGTCTACCCCATGAATTTGCTTATAACCCTTAGTAACCAGTCTTTGCTTATAGTTATATACCTTACCATCCATGGTAGTTTTCATTTTGAAGACCCACTTGAATCCTATAGAGTTAACTCCTATAGGGGGCTCTACCAAGGTTTGAACTTGGTTTGTGTACATGGAATCCATTTCAGATTTCATGGCTTCTAGCCACTTCTCAAACTTAGGACCAGTAATTGCCTCTTGGTAGGCCATATGCTCATATTGATCCAGGAGAAATACATCACCTCGATCATTTTATGAGATAGCCTTGACCTATTTTGGTCTTGTTCTACTTGAGTAGGTTGCTCTTCCACAACTCTTTGTGTTTCCTGCTCTAGTTTCTCCATAGATGTATCAATGCTTTGTGATTCTTAAATTTCTTCAATCTCTACTTTCCTCCCACTGTTTCCTTTGAGGAAAATTCCTTTTCAAGGAATACTCATATTCGAGCGACAAACACTTTTCCCTTAAGAGGATTATATAAGTCATATCCTCTAGTTTCTTTAGGATACCTCACAAATAAGCATTTGCTAGATTTTAGCTCAAGCTTAGTTGAAATTTGTCGTTTCACATAAACTTCGCAATCTGAAATCTTCATGTAATACGTATGTGGTCTCTTACCACTCTATATCTCATATGGTGTTTTCTCAACCTTTTTGGATGGAACACGGTTAAGTGTGTAAGCCATTGTCAATATAACATGTCCTCAAAAGGAGCTCAGAAGATAAACGTGACTCATCATGGATCGAACCATGTATAACAAGAATCAATTTCTTCTCTCGGATACATCATTCCATTATGGTGATCCAAGAGGAGTTAGTTGAAATAGAATCTCACATTCTTTTAGATGGTCAATAAATTCAAGGCTTAAATATTCACCACCATGACCTGCTCGAAGGGTTTTAATATTCTTTCCTAGTTGGTTTTGTACTTCATTTTTGAATTCCTTAAAATTTTTAAAGGATTCAGATTTGTGTTTCATTAAATACACATAACCATATCTACTACAATCATTAGTAATTGTGATGAAGTAATGAAAACCTCTTATGTCTGGTGTTTTTAATGGTCCACATACATCATTGTGTATGAGGGCAAAAAGATCATTAGCCCTTTCACCTTTTCCTATGAATTTGGACTTTGTCATCTTTCCAATCAAACAAGATTTGTATATCTCATATGATTCATAATCAAAAGAGTATGGGAGTCCATTTTTATGGAGTTTGGAAATGACCTTTTCATTTATATGACCTAAGCGACAATGCTAAAGGTAAGTTGGATTTAACTCATTAGGTTTCATCCTTTTCGTATTAATGTTATAAATAGACATTTCAAGATCTATGACATAAATTCCATTGTTTATTTGTGCATTAACATAAAATACATCATTCAAATAAATAGAGCAACAATTAGTTCTTTATTATAAAAGAAAAAATCAAACTTGTCCAAACAAGAAACTGAAATAATATTTCTGCTAATTGCATGTACATAATGTTGCACCCCAAAATTTGACCAACCTCTTCTTCACTTGGTTTATGTTTCATTTCATTGTTCTAGCATATTGCATTTACAGGGGATCAAGTGTTTATTTGTGGATAGTCCTTTATTGGCTTCAAGTTCAAGCAAAGACATAGTCAAGGAGCCATTAGAGGTTGTCAAAGGGGTAGGTTTTATCATTGGTGTGAGCATGAGGTAGAAGCTTGTTGAGTGCCTCAGAGGTCATGGTGGAGTGGAGATGGTCACTCGGTTCATCTAAGCAATGCTTGAGCAAAAAGGAGGGAATTAGGGTTTTCAATTCTGATCAAGATAAATGTATTTCTTAGGGCAAGACTTGTTTCCATGGTCTTCCATATATCATGATATGTTTGAGGATGAGAGGTTGATCACCAATTTTAATCATAGGAGCTTCAATTGATCAGTCAATGGGAAATCAAGAGATTTGGGGAAAAGTCAACCGTACAGTGAAAAAGTCAACTCATGACTTTTTGAGGTCAAAATCATAATTCTTAAGTTCAATGTGACAAATGGATGGAATTTGATCAAGAATATCAAGGGAATCATAAAAAAATTAAGAAGAATGAAATATACCCATGCGGGTATATTGGGGTTTTAGAATGAAATATACTCGTGCGGGTATATTGGGGTTTTAGAATGAAATATACCTGTGCGGGTATATTATGGTTTTAGAACCTTTTTCATAAATGGAAGGTTTATGTTTGGAACGACCATCTTCAAAGCCATTTTTCTTCATGATCAAGGTTCCAAATGAATTTTTCTCTAACATCAAAGTTGTTCCTTGTATTACAAGATTTCTAGAAAGTCCTAGAAGTCCTCCATTGGATTTGTGAAGCTCAAGTTATGGATGCGCAAAGTTGGAAAAAATAAGACAATTTCATAACTTAGAATTTTTTTTCTAAGTTGTTCATGGGCAGTTTGCTTGCCACGATTTTCAACCACGAATTTCATGGTCTTCCAATGGTCCAATGGAACTTTCATCAACATGAAAGTTGTTCTAATCCATGCCCTCTTTCATTTGTGCCCAAGATCAAAGTGATCGGATTTGTGAGCACAAAGTTATCATTGACAAAATTTGGTACATTGAACATGTTTTCCAAAGGTTGAAATATGGATTTTTGCTGATTCATTTTGTTCATCAGCCTTAACATCCCCCCATGTGCATGGGAGACTGTGTTTGTTGCTCCCAAGTCTTGCCAAAAATAGCCAAACCCCCTTTTTGCCATTTGGTCCATTTTCAAATTATTGCCTAAACAAGTTTTGAGCCAAAAATTTGCCACTGCCCAATGCTTTCTCCATGCTGTTGCAAGCTGGTCAAGAAAGCTACTGATGCATAATGATAGCAGCAGTAGCTGCAACACATTTTCAGCATCCACCCTTTATTCAAAAATATGATGGAAAGGATGCAAATCTGCCCTTAATTCTTTTCACCTCAGTAAAACCCTAAAAATCCCCTTCTCATTGGGCATTTAAGCTAAGCAACAGTTGAACCAAACCATAGCCACCATTTTGAGAGAAATCAGATTTTACATATTTTGCACTCCTTTAAAATTCCCACGAAGAAGTCACTTGCCTCTTCAATCTTTTCTCAAACTTTTCACCATAACCTTGTTATCCAACATTGCTGGGAAGGTTTATGCAAAATATAAGTGGGTGACTCTGTTTTCTTTCAAGTTATTCTGAAGTCAGTTGGTGGTTTGTAAGAAACTAGGAGTTTCAAAGCTGTGAGTTGTGCTGCTAGTTTGCTTTGGAGGCTGCAAGAGGTAAGCATCACACAACTCTTTGGTTATTGTATCATTAGCATTAAAAGCATGTGTTGGGTTCTGTTTTAATTTTGGTTAACTGTTTTGAGTATGAATATGCCTTTAATATGTGTTGTCCCTATATTCTGAATCATGAGTGAGGTTCTGTTTTGGCTTGGTTTGTTTTGTCACAGATGTGTAGGTTCATGTTTTTGGCCAGGTCATGTGTGAAAATATACATTTGTGTGATAATGGTATTGTGATGTTAAAATACAGCAGTTGTTATGTTTTTATTGAATTTGTTATGAGTTTTCTTGCAATATATGTGTGAGTTCTTGTCTTGAAATCATATGCATATATTTCATGTGTGTGTGTGTGTGTGTGCAAACTGTTTTGAAATGTTTTGAACTTTTCTTTGAAAATGTATTTTAACACATAAGCTGCATGATGCTGATATCACCCATCATTTCCAAATTGATAAGATTTTGTGCTACTTGCTGTTTGTAAGCAAAATACCCTGTTTGTTTGAAGCTGTTTTTGAGTTTTCATCTTTGTTGAGGCATAACATGTTAACTTCATCTATGATCACTGTTAGAATCTTTGGCTGCTAAGTTCCTGCTGATAATTCATGTTATTTGTCTTTTCAACCTTAAGTGGCTTTACACTCTAGATGTGTATAAACTCATAGCATGAATTGGGATTGATAAGCATATACCTCCACGGGTATATAGTGTAAGCAGTTTGATAAGCATATACCCCCACGGGTATATAGTGTAAGCAGTTTGATAGGCATATACCCCCACGGGTATATAGTGTAAGCAGTTTCAATAAGCATATACCCCCACGGGTATATAGTGAAAGTATCTAACTCGTATGAGTTGTCTTCACCAAAACATAGATGGCTTTGAATCTTGATTCCATATGTTTTAGTTTTGTGTTAGTGTGTTTGCACTGTTGGCTGCCATAGAGGATGTATGTTTGCATGGCTCCTTTAGACTGCTGTTTTGTTGTGTTGATCATGAGTATTTGGTGCTAGCTTAACATGATTTTGTTCAGATTTGTGTTTTGGTTTTTTGTCAAAAATCATTTCTTCATGTGTTTGAGTTGGATAGTTCACCAAGCTGTCAGCTTATTTTCTTAGCTTTGTTTGTGAGTTTGAAAAATATCATTGAGAATATTACTTAGATTGAACATTGTCATAATGGTATTGATTGATTTGAATTGATGGGAATTGGTCACTCTTACTGCTGTGAGTTGAAATTGATGTATGTTGTTGTGTATGTGAACCATGGATGGGATTTGGTGTTGGGTATTGGTCTTTATTTGTTATTGCAAATTACAACTGCTTCTACTACTTGATGTGGACAATACCATGTTTCTGAAATTCATTATATCTTGATGTGAAACTTGAGTACATCAATCTGCTGATCTTTGTTATGTTTGCCATGTCAAGTTCTCTACCTGTTGCTTTTAGGATTTGTTTTTCATGCTGCTTGTTTGTGCAAATCCAGACCTTGGTCATATGTTAGCTGCTGTTATGATGACAGTATTTTGGTTGTTGTTCTCATTGATGAATGCCTAGCTTGTACACTGCTGCTAAGATCATTTTTGAATGTAAAATGTGTTTTGTCTTGGTGTGGAAATTTTGTATATGCTGAACTGTCTTGAGGATCATGTTTTAGAATTGTTTGTTGTTGTTGGCATGATTATATGTTGAAATGATCCATGATAAACATCACTTTGAATTTTCCTGCTGTTGTCAGCAACTGTGTTTGTGTTAAGTTTGTCAATTTATACATGTTCATTTATGCATACATGCTGGCATTGTGACAAAAGGTTTTGTGGCACTTGGCATTTTCTATTTTGGATCTAAGAAACAATTTCATGGGTGTGTGCAAACTGTTGGTTTTATACCAGCTGTTGGAGCATATATTTGTCTTTGGACTTGTTTTTTTCTTTGATGTGCTTATGTCTTGTAAATATTAAACCAATTGTTGTCATGATCTGTGAATGAATTGATCATTATAGGCCACTTTGTTTCATCTTGTTTCTGTTGCAAACAGTTTTGGGAGACATCATAGCAGCCTCATGTAATTTTGAGTTTTTTTTTGCTGACAGTGTATTTTTTAAGCCCTTAGATGTTTGATTCATGTTCTGTTTAAATCATGGTATATTGGATTTGTATTGTTTGAGTTTGTGTTGGTTCTGCTATCATTCTGTTTTGGTCATTTTCAACTCACGAACAACTTTACAACTCAACAACCATTTTGAGATTTAGTGAGGATTTGAGCTCAATTCTTTGAGAATAATCATAAGCAGGATATTTGAAACATGTGCAAGCTACTCTTTTGAAGATCATGTTGTTGCATTTACTACCATTTCTGCCCTGAATTTGCAAATAAGATTTCTGCCTTGAATTTGTCACTTTTTACACTGAACTTCCACCAGTGGAAGTTCCTTTAAAAACTGCACGAAAATATTTTCTGTCACTTTTTGCACTAAACTTCCACCAGTGGAAGTTCCTTAAAAAACTGCACGAAAATATTTTCTGTCACTTTTTGCACTGAACTTCCACCAGTGGAAGTTACCTTTAAATTTGTCTGGAAAAAAAACGTTTGGTTAACCTTTGCACCATTTATCATCTTCATCATCTACGTATTGGTTGGAGTACCATTTGTCTAATATGTTAGTGTGTCGTTTATTTTTAATTTATCTCTCTTCATTTTTATCTTTTTTTTACTTTTTTTTTATTTTGAATTAATGTGTTTCTGGTTTATCATTTTATTTCACCTTGTTATTTTCTTTCTCATTTCATTTGTGAGTGGATTATTTAGTGTTTACTTGGCTTTGTGCCATGATCCCCCTAGGATTCCTAGTCACTCCGTTTAGGATGGGAGTAGGAGAGACATTAGGTGTTCAATCCTTTGCATGATAACATTAGGTTAATTCTCCCTTTTTATCCCAACCTTAGGAGCATTGTACATGATAACTATAGGGTCCAGTTTCCCCTTAGATCGAGTCTTTCTCTTCTCACCTCAAAGCAATCATAAAACACCTAATAAAGGTTAGTGAATGTCGTACGTTACGAGCCTTAAGCTATTTGGAAAATGGTTGTTGGAAGGTTTCCTTTCAATGGCTTTAATGTTTAGTATAGCACCCTTTGGGTGATATGCGACGCATTCACTCCTAAGTCATAGTCTCTAGTGCGATATAAATTGCAAACCAATTCAAAAACACTTCTTTCTCTAAAAAACACAAAAACAAATCATTCAAACCCTTTTTGCCCTTTGGGGTCTTTAATCAGAAAAATCTTTTCAGGAAAAGAGTGTTGTTAACTCTTAGTTCTATCGCAAACAGTAACGCCTAAGTCTCCCATGCTCGAGCTGCATACACCAACTGCTAGAACTACTTGTTAACCCTACTCGGGCCTAAAAAACAAGTTGAACAAATCTGTGTTTCCCTCTAGCCCGAACTACGTTTGCTCTGATCTTTCATGCCAGATGAAAGTACGTAGGCACAAGACGCGATGTCTTGGCGAGCAACTTTTCCTCCTTTTCACCCGTAGTTAGTCGAACTACGTTGACTCTAACTTCTCATTCCAGATGAGATACATAGGCACAAAGCTTCGTTGCTTTGCCAAGTCACTTTCTTTTTCCTTTGTCCTCAAGCCTATAGTTAGATAGTTTCAATCACCCTTTTAGATAGACAACAAGTGTGGATCCCGTCGAGTAAGACGGACGTGAGGGGTGCTAATACCTTCCCCTTGCATAACCGACTCCCGAACCCGAGATTTGGTTGCGATGACCGATCTTATCCCTCTTTTTGTTAGGTTTTCTCTGAGTGTTTCCTTTCCCTCTCTAAGGATAAATAACGCACGGTGGCGACTCTTCTGTCATTGTCGGCCCTCGATTTTCGCAGTAGCGACATATAATAGCAATTTTCTAACTAAATTATTAAACCACTAGTTAAAGTTAATACATAAGTTCCAACGGCTAAAATCGCAACTTTACTCCATTGTCAACTCATAGATCAACTTCACTTTTTTCCAATTATTTACTCCTTTTTAGCCTTTACACATTAGCACAGATGTGAAAACCACATCCAGTATCTAATACACATGATGCAGAAGTAGAAAGTTGAAGTCTAGAGACCATTTTTCTTATCTTCTAGGTACTTTGGGCAATTTCTCTTCTGGTGTCCGATCTTACTGGAATAGAAGCAAGTGTCATCCTTTGTTATACCTCCCTTAGACTTCAAACCATGAACAATAGGTTTGGGTCTGGAAACCTTCTTTCCTTTCCTCTTACTACCATGCTTGGTGGGCCTTTTGTTCCGCTTATTTCTATTATTGGCCATCAAAATGGCCTTCCCTTTTGACTTCAGATTCTGCTCAGTAATTTGTGACATGCTTGACAACTTTATAGACTTTTGACCATATCATTCATATTGAAATTAGTGACAAACTGACTGAAGCTCTCAAGTAATTATTAGAAGATAAAATTAGTCGCAATCTCTTTTACGAGGGGAAAACCCAACTTCTTAAGGTTCTCCATAATCATCTTGAGTACACGGGGACCTACAGGGGCGCCCTCATCTAAATTACTATTAAGAAGATCCTAAAATCCCACATTGGTTGGAGATAGATCATTGAAATAGTTTATATAGAGTGGCACCCCTTACCTTACCAACCGATTTTGTAGGGTAGTGTTAGGCCAAACTCTAATATGGTATCAGAGCCTATCAATCGGACCTTGGGCAGCCCACCGTTTAAATCCATGCACCAAGCCCAAAAAGAGTGTTGGGTGTGAGGGGGTGTATTAAGAAGATCCTAAAATCCCACATTGGTTAGAGATAGAGCATTGAAATAGTTTATATAGAGTGACACCCCTCACCTTACCAACCGGTTTTGTAGGGTAGTTTTAGGCCAAACTCTAATAATTACCTTGAAAAGAGATTTGGAAACTTGAAATCGCTCATGCCTAACCTACTCTTAATAGAGAATTTTTAGGTGTTTTATCGTATGGAATGCTTCCATGTTCTCATGTTGCTTTTGCAATTCATAATTCCTTAGGAGCAGAAATAGGAGGCTCCTCTTTAGGTGTCTCTAAGACTTACAAGTTTTTATCATGTTTGAGGACAATCCTTAAATTTTGATGCCAATCCAGAATATTTATCCCATACAATTTTTCCTTGTCAAGGATTGATTGAAAAATGTTTTTAGAGGTGTTTGTTGACATGGTAATCTACATAAAAAGATTGTGAAGATATTATTATCATTAAAACATATTCAGTTAGACCTTTAATTAAATTCATTCTCACTATTTTACTCAAACCAAATGACTTTCACTATTTAATTTAGAAAATCCTGTTGGAAGATTTTCTAGTGGATCGAGATCCAGATTTTACTTTGTTTTAAGTCAGTGTTAGGCTGATTAAACAAAACTTGGTTATTTTGGTAGGAACTTATTCCAATTGTATCTAATAAAATTCTTGAATATCACAAGTTGGGTGAATAACTCCTTTTTCTAATCCATCATATGGATTTTTCCCAACTCTTGCTTCTAAATATATATATATATATATATATATATATATATATATATATATATATATATATATATATATATATATATATATATATATATATATATATATATATATATATATATATATATATATATATATATATATATATATATATATATATATATATATATATATATATATATATATATATATATATATATATATATATATATATATATATATATACTTATTATAATTAGTTTAATTAAGGTCGACCAAATATTTTAGCAATTGGATATTACATTTATCTCATCGTACACTACTAATATAGAACATGCACCTTGCATTAGGCAAAAAAAACTACATTATTTGATACTAGTCTTGATGAGTACTAAAATTTGGAAAGTATAAACAAAACTTTTTTAGGGAATTTGAAATTAGTTTGACCTCACCGGCTTATTTATCATATAAATCTCCTCTCACATATGTCAACATATATTCACATGCATCAACATACATAGAAAATGAAATACTTATGACCCCTGGCATAACTGTTCCCTTAAACCATTGAGAGAACCTAAGTTAAACCTAATAATGATTTATGCTTCTCCAAGTAAAACCTTTATGGTTGTCCTCCTTTGATTTTGTCTTCTTATTTTCTTCATTACATTACATTAAAAAATACTCATTTTACATACAAGGGAGTAAGATGATTTTTTTACATAAAGAGTGTATAGAGAAAGGCACAACACGGAGGTCATATTTAAAAAATCTCAAAATAAAATAAAAGAAGACTAGGTCATAACTGCTCACCACAAGAAATTAATAATAAACACATTATTATTATTATTATTATTATTATTATTATTATTATTATTATTATTATTATTATTATTATTATTATTATTATTATTATTATTATTATTATTATTATTAGTGAGATATTTGATCGAACTCTAGTATTGTCGACAGAGGTTTAGTATTCTGTCGAAGTCTGTTGACATGCTATTGTCGAAGACCTACATGCTATAGTCGAAATGTGTTCTAGAATGTAGTTATTGAATCGGGCCTTGTGTTAAGGATCCAATTGTTTAAGTTAACTTATAATGGGTAATTGTTAAGAAGTCCATTAGTTTAGTATGTTAGGTTTTGTTATAAATAGCATACTAGTCTCTCATCTTAAGTCTGGAAAATCCTAATTAAGGTGAGAGGGTTATTTGTTATTCTTTAGAACTTGTAATCTGTTTAAAGAGAAATTAAAGAATATCAGTTATAACCAATCCTTGTTGTTGTTCTTCTTCTTGTTTTTCCCACTAACCCTAACCCTTGTGTGTTTCTTGATCATAAAGAAACTGTTTATACTTTGTTTCAATGTATCTTTTTTCATAACAAATTGGTGCGGTGAGCATGAAGGAAGATGCCTTCAACAAAGTATGAGATTGAAAAGTTCACTGGAGTGAACGATTTTGGTCTGTGGCACTTGAAAAGGAAAGCCCTACTGGTTCAGCAAGGTTGTTTGGAAGCTTTGAAGGGAGAGGTAACTATGAACGATGCATTAACGGAAACTAAAAAGACGACCATGATTGAGAAAGCCTGCAACATAATATTGTTGAGCCTTGGTGATAAATTTCTCCGGTAGGTATCAAAGGAGACTACGGCATCAGGGTTATAGTTGAAACTTGAAAACTTGTACATGACCAAATCTCTGGTGAATCAACTCTACCTGAAGCAAGCCTTGTATTCATTCAAGATGAGTGCAGACAAAGTGTTGGCTGAGCAGTTAGATATGTTCAACAAGTTGATTCTTGATCTGGAAATATTGATATGAAGATTGATGATGAAGATCAAGCACTGTTGTTGTTGTGCACTTTACCCAGAACACATGCTCACTTAAAAGAAACTCTCCTATATGGCAGGGAGTCCCCGAGCTTTGAATAATTTCAATAAGCCTTGTATTCTAAGGACTTGAATGAATGAAAGGAGAATACACCTTTGATGGTTGGTGAAGGTTTGGCCGTTAGGGGAAAATTCTTACGAAAGGATAGTAAGTTCAACAAGAAGAAAGATAAAAGTCAGCAAAAGTCTTAAAGGGGAAAAGCATTTGGTATTCGATGCTATCACTATAAGAAAGATGGTTACACAAGAAAGGTGTGAACTGAGCGCCTGAAAGATCATGGAGGTAAGGATAATGGCAACACATCCGTTGTTTAAGATGACTTCGACTCATCTGATATCCTTGTAGTTTCAAGCAATGACTGAAGAAAGGAGTGGATTATGGATTCAGGTTGCACTTGGAACATGACTCCAAACAGAGAATTGTTCGAGGAGCTATGTGATCAAGATGATGGATCAGTGGTGCTGAGAAACAACAAGGCTTGCAAAAATATAGGTATTGGATCTGAGAGATTCAAGCTCCATGATGAGTCAATAAGGTTATTGAACGAAGTCAGGTAAGTACCTGATTTGAAGAGAAATTTAATTTCTCTTGGTGAATTCGACAAGAAGGGATATGTTTTTCAAGGAAAGAAAAGTATCCTAAGAGTCATAATGGGTCGAAGGAAGTCTTGAGAGGCATGAAAAAACAAGGCTTGTATACCCTTGAGGCTGAAGTTGTAAGTGGTTCGACAAATGTTGCTTCCATGAAACCTTTGTCGAAGACAGAAATTTGGCACATGAGATTGGATCATGTCAGTGAAAAGGGTCTGGTCGAATTGGGGAAACAAAATCTGCTTGGAGGAGACAAAGTCGAAAAGCTGAAATTTTGTGAACCCTGTGTACTTGGAAAAACTTGCAGAGTGAAGTTCAACAAAGGAAAACAAAGAACACATGGATCCCTTGATTACATCCATGCCGATCTTTGGGGGCCTACAAGGTGTCCATCACATTCAAGAGCAAGGTATTTTCTATCCATAGTCGATGATTATTTCAGAAAGTTATGGGTATTCATCCAGAAGACTAAGGATGAAACTTTTGAGAATTTCAAAGGTTGGAAGACTCTGGTAAAAAATCAGACTGGCAAAAAGGTCAAAAGGTTGAGAACCATCAATGGCCTTGAATTTTACAATAAGGCATTCAACAGCTTTTGTGCTGCCTCAAGTATTGCAAGGCACAAAACTACTGCAGGTACTCCACAACAAAATGGTTTGGCAGAAAAGTTTAATCGAAATATTTTGGAAAGAGTTAGATGCATGTTGACTAGTGTTGGATTAAAGAAGGTGTTTTAGGCTTAGGATGTTTCAACATCAACATATCTGATAAACATATGTCCTTCGACTATGTTAGATATGAAGACACCTAAAGAAGTTTGGTCGGGACATCCACCAGATCTCGTCAAACTGAGAGTATTTGGCTGCGTGGCCTATGCTCATATTAGGCAAGACAAGGTCGAACCTAGAGCTCTGAAATGCATGCTCATGGATACCCTAAAGGAGTCAAAGCTTATAGGCTATGGTGCCTAGAGCTAGGTCGCAGGAGGTGTATTACCAGTCAAGATGTAGTTTTCAATGAAGCTGAGATGGCCTTCAAGAAAACTGATGATACTGACGAAGAGATGGAACAGGGAGAAATTCCTGTTGAGGTGGAGTATGTTGATGCTAAATTGCATAGACGAAATCGAAGAAGAAGCAAAAGATGTTTTCAAAAATGAGGAGATTAATAATGACTACCTTCTAGAAATAGACAGGTCAAGGAGAGTCATCAAGCCACCTCAGGGACTTGGATATGCAGATCTTATAACTTATGCCTTAATCTGCAAGTGAGGTTCTAGACGAAGAACCTAGAGACTATATGGAAGTTATGAGGATTCAAAATAAGACTGGATGGCTAAAGGCCATCGATGATGAGATGAAATCTCTTCATGGTAACAACACTTGAGAACTGATCAAGAAACCTATTGGAGCCATGTTAGTCAGTTGTAAGTAAATTTTCAAAGTTAAGGAATGAGTCGAAGGAGTGGAATAAAAGAGATACAAAGCTAGTTTGTTTCTTGAGGTAATAGAGTTTATTCTAAGATGGAGATTTGTGATATATTGGATTGAACTCTAGTATTGTGACAGAGGTTTAGCATGCCATCGAAATCTGCTCACATGTTGTTGTTGAAGACCTACATGTTGTAGTCGGAATGTGTTTTAGTATGTAGTTGTCGAATTGGGCCTTGTGTTAAGGATTCAATTATTTAAGTTAGCTTATACACTAAGTTAGCTTATAATGAGTAATTGTTTTAAAAAAATCATTAGTTTAGTATGTTAGGTTTTATTATAAATAGCATACTAGTCTCTCATCTTAAGTGTGGTAAATTCTAATTAGGGTGAGAGACTTATTTGTTATTCTTGAGTACTTGTAATCTGTTTAAAGAGAAACTAAAGAACAGCAGTTATAACCGATCCTTGTTGTTCTTCTTCTTGTTTTTCCCATTAACCCTAACCCTTGTGTGTTTTTCCCATTAATCTGTTATACTTTGTTTCAAGGTATCGTTTTTCACAATATTATTATTAAATTGTGTTAATTAAATAAAATTAAAATAAATTTTGGCAATTGATCATATAATGCAGAGTTTGTCAGATTTTCCTCTACCCTATCATAAAGGTATACCAACTTATTTAAAATAATAATAATAATAATAATAATAATAATAATAATGATAATAACTAATTATTATAATATTTAAATAATAACATGATAAAAGTAATATAATGTGACTTTGAAATACATTGCATTACAGGCCCGCTAATTTTAGTTCTTGAAACACACAAAGGTATTTCTCTTAATCAATTAATAATCATTTTATAATAATAATAATAATAATAATAATAATAATTATAATAATAATAATAATAATAATAATAATAATAATAATAATAATAATAATAATAATAATAATATCAGGAGATCTGAAATCCCCATGAGGTGATGGCTATGGATCAAAAAGTTTCAAATCTTGTTGGCACATTATTAGGATGGATGTTGTAGATGCAGTAATGGAATTTTTTGAGCAGGACATACTTTATGCACCTTTTAACCAAACTGTTGTTGCCTTGGTTCCTAAGGCTGAAGATGCATAGTTTGTAAGACACTATAGGCCCATAGCAGGTTGTGCAACTTTCTACAATATAATATCAAAGGTCCTAACTGCCAGAATGGGGAAGATGCTTCCCAACATTATCAATTTATCCCAAGTTGCTTTTGTTCCAGGACAGATTATTCATAACCATATCATGCTTGCCTATGAACTTCTAAAGGGTTACACCAGAAAAGGAGGTACTCCTAGGGCTATGATCCAGCTTAATTTACAGAAGGCCTGTGATATGATGGATTGGCATGCACTGGAGACTGTTTTAAGGGAGATGGGAATACCTAGTAGATTTACTAGTTGGATTATGAAAATGGTAACTACTGCCACATATACCTTTAGTGTTAATGGAGAGCCTACTGATGTTATGCAGGCCAAAAGACGTATCAGGCAGGGGAGACTTATATCCCCCATGCTCTTTGTGGTTGTGATGGAATATCTTATTAGTTTGTTGGCTAAAATGCAATTGGACCCGAATTTTAATTCCCATGCAAAGTGTGAGAGACGAGGGATCACACATCTCACTTTTGCAGATGATATTCTTCTATTTTGTAGAGGAGATGTTGTATCAGTGGAAATGCTCCTAAACACTGTCAAGAATTTATCTACGGCTACTAGCCTAATTATGAACCCAAGCAAATGTAATATCTATTTTGGGGGAACAGACAGGGATGCAAGGAATAAGATGCAGGAAATTACAAATTTCAAAGAAGGCCAATTACCAGTCAGATACTTCGATGTGCCTCTGACTTATAAGAAGCTTCATACTAATCATTATCTACCTCTTATTGACAGGATTATGACAAGAATTCGATACTAGACATCGAAACTCGTAAGTGTAGCTGGGAGAGTCCAATTGGCGAAGAACACGATCAATGCTATAGTCTAATATTGGATGCAATGCCTGCCCATTCCAAAAGGTGTCATTAAAAAGATTGAGGTAATGTGCAGATGCTTCATTTGGACTGGAAACCAAGAAGAAAGCAGGAAAAGTCCAGTTGCTTGGAGCACTGTTTGAAGTCCAAAACGACAGGGGGGCTAAACATTTTCAATATGAAAGTGTGAAACAAGGTGACAATGTTGAAATGTCTTTGGAATTTATGCAAGAAAACTGATAATTTGTGGGTTAAATGGATGCACATGTATTACTTGAAAGGAAACCCCATCACGGGGGCTCCTATCAGTAAAAGTAGTTCTTGGGTTATGAAGAATCTTATGAGCCTAAGGGATCATATTTGTGATATTCAACAAGTCTGGGACAATCAAATCAGCAAGCAGAAGTTCAGCATGAAAACTCTATATGAGGCCTTTGTGGATGATAATATTAGAGTTCATTGGAGGTTCTTATTCAAGAGCAATAACACTAGACCAAGAGCCATGCGTACAATATGGCTAATGTGTCATCGAAAAATAGGAACTAAAGACAGGCTTGTGAGATTTGGTTTGATTCATGAAACTAGATGTAGCATATGCAATGAGGTCGATGAGACACTGGATCATTTGTTTTTTGAGTGTGCAGTATCCAAGAGTATTTGGCAGCGTGTGCTACAATGGATAGAAATCCAACATGATCCCCAATGCTGGAGTGCTTAGAAAGTGTGGATTTTCGAGCAAGTAGCGAAGAAAGGTTGGAGAGCTAGCTTATTGAAACTTGCCATCACGGGAACAATTTACGGAGTGTGGCCATTTTGGAATAGGAAGATTTTTGGAGGGAATACGTATGTAGGAACATATACGAATGCATGGGAAGATATTATAGAGAACATTTTGTATAGAGGTTGGGGGTCAAAAAAGCTTAGGAACCGTATAGCTATTTTGATGATTTAGTCTTTTCTAGTTTTTTGGTTGGTTGGATCTTTGATCACCTTGTACTTGATTTGTTTTTGTTTTGAGTTAATATAGCTCCTTTTTGATTAAAAAAATAAAATAATAATAACTATTGTTATTATTATATTATAAAAAAGGTCAAATTTTACATGATTTACAAAACTAGTTCCCTATTTTACCTGATTCACAAATTTACATGATTCACAAAACTAGTTTTTTATTTTAAATTCAAACAACTTTGGTCCCCCTCTACATTTTTTTTTATAAAAAATTGATGAGATATTCGTTTTTTAACTTATATTTTTATTTATAAAGTTTCACAATAGGTTTTTATACAATGATTTATCATATTTCACAAGAAAACTATCATTTAAAAATTAGAAACATCCTTACTTTTAAGTGTAAAAGTATGAGAGAAGGATCAAAATTGTTTAAATTTAAAATATATAGACCAGCTTCGTGAATCAGATAAATAGAGGACCAAAATTGTAACTAAGCCAAAAAAAATTATGATATGAAATTACCAAACTTGCAACAAACATTCTGCAACAATACCATTACGCTAACGGTGATGGCATGACCCTAAAAGCACAACAATACCATTATAGTTATCCATTTATATAATATAATATTTATATTATAAAACAAAAATAAAATTCATAATAACAATTATTATCATATTATAAAACTGCGCGACCCTAAAAGCACAACTCTTGTGTTGTTACAAACCCTCATTTTATAACTCTTGACAACATGATTTTTGTGCCTCCATAAACCCTAATGCAATATATTCATACCATAAAAAATATAATGATGGATTATTCAATTTGAATGGTCGAAATTCCATTGCTTCATTATACAAACGTCAGATTCAGAAGTAGAATGAAAATTGACCATTCATATATAGCACAATCATCACACAAATTGAATCAATGAAATAAAAGAGCATACCAAATATACTATTGTTGCATCAAAATTATTCATATCTTATATAAATCAATCAATCAATCATATATATATTTATTATGAATGATCAAAGTATCACTGCTTTACCATACAAACATTAGATTCTGAAGCATAGTTAACAAAGATCAATCCAAATTATACAAACATGATACAAATATTCAATTTCACATTATTATTGAACTCATTATATGTTTTAATCGAATTAATACACATATCACAAAAAATAAATATTTATTCAATACATGGTTTCGTAAGTGGCTCTAATACCAATGAAGGGAAATCGCGATAAAAAACGTAACCAAAAACTAAATTTTCTCTTTAGTTGATCCTTATGAATGATGCATGATCATTGATATTATGATTACCTCTTATGGCGATTAACACCTTTGATTCCGAATTGAAGAAATGGTCATGAGCATTGGATGAAGAATAACACCTTTAATTAGTCCACATGAATATAATGCCTTCAATCTCAGTGCTAGATAATACAAATGAATACTTTATGTGGGTCTGTGTGGGTCTCTGTGTGTGTGTGTGTGTGTATGAGAGAGAGAGAGAGAGAGAGAGAGAGAGAGAGAGAGAGAGAGAGAGAGAGAGAGAGAGAGAGATTACATCTAGGGTTACACAAACTAAATTTTATCAAATGTAAAAGCTTTTGCACAAGGGTTCTATTTGTAGAACCACTTTTACGGGCTACAAGCTATAAAGCCCACTTAAGTGCATCGTACTTTATGGTGTATCATATTTAACTTAAGTATTCAACTTAAGTGCATCATACCTTGGAATTTTCTATAATTCACTTAAGTGCACCATACCTTACTATTTTTTTGTAATTCTCTTAAGTATACTTTACCTTACAATGTTCACTATTTATTTTATGTCTCGTCAATTTGTCCTTATGTTGTGACCATGTAGGTTCTCGATACATTGACAATTATATTAAATCACAATTTTAATTTAATAATAGTGAATGGTATCTAGCAATACATCACTACTACCCAAGTCACGAAAATGTCATTTGATTTGACAAAACCTTTTTGTGATATTGTTTGTGTGTATGATTGCCCATTTGCCTCATGTCTATATTGAAAATAAGGTATAGACTGTGTCACCCTTGTCTAGTACAATATTTGAACCTTAGATATTTATCCTGTTATGTAGTATGGGTGAATTCTATCTAGGTCACTCATGTCCCTCAGCATGATTTATGGAGTAACCATCAATTATTTTTATGGTCATCTAGTTACGAACAACATTTGATCAACAACAAAGTACTCAAATCCAAATCTAAGCTCCACACTAGAATCAGGTCGAAGGGTGGTATACACCATTGTCACTATGAGAAGAGCTTATAAAACGTTTCATAACATTATATGTAGTATTCTCTTAGCGAGTCAATCTAGTATAAATATTACTCCTAACAAAGTCGTCTCAAAATTTTGAGAGGCCCTATGTAAGAAGTTGGGGTAAGCTTGTCAAATCTTTTTAATGGGTCCTATTCAATCTTAAATTAATCGTAAAATATATGTGTGGAAGCCCTTTTTGCTATAGCATAATTTTGAAAATTTGTGAGGCCATGTGATGTAGGTCGCTTTACACACCCTCAAAGACGGCCCTGACTTCTAATATTCATATCTATGCAAAGACTTGATAACTCTTTATCCATGATCCAGGAGATGTCATCATCAGTTGTTGAAAGCATATACGGTGGTGAAAGATTTTTTATTGTATCCACACGGATTATAGTGATATCACTTGTCGTTCTATAGTTCAAAGAATTTTAAGTAGGATTTTCAAAAGTTGTTTGTCTGGTATCATAAGTTGTCACAAGTTTTAGTAGCAAAGAGTAAATTCTAGAAAGATGTTTATTTAACAAGACATATCAAGAATAGATTTCATCAACCTAACTTGCATATATTCTCTTAATCAAGCATGTGAATTTGTTTTCGATTAATATAATCACGTACCTTCTCAATACCGTTTATGTCTAAAGAGATTTCGTGAGTATTATTGTATCTATCACTAGATGATGTCTCATGCTAATAATCAGTACAATAATCTTTAAGATTGATACAAAGCAAATATCAACTCACAAATTTATGTCTAGAGTTTGTTCATTGATAGATGAATATCTTAGATAAAGTTTTTCAAAATCTATGTCTAGAGTGATTCAAAACAAATGTATATCATAAAGAACAAAGATATTCACCATATATTAATCATCAACTTGTTCACATACAAAATATTAAAGAAAATACATACAAGATCAAGGAAGACTACATCTACTTGATACAAAGGATTTAGATATCCATCACCATGGTAGCCTGCTTCACAAGGAATGATAGAAGATGAATGTGCATCCACGACGAAGAATCGATAATGGATGTGAATCCAGCTTCTATTTGATAAAATCACTTCTTGATGAAGAAATGAAGAACTTAGGGTTTTTGTGTCAAAGGAAATATTTTCTTTCTAAAAGTTTATAACAATGTGCAAGAATAAATCCTAATAAAGCAAATAAAGCACATAAATATATTTTCTATTCTGCACTAGCTCGCACTGCATGCCCCCTTTTTAGGCATTCCAAGTGCCTCTGAACAGTTAAATCGCCCCAGAGAAATATTTGAGCTTGCACTGTGAGCTATCTTGCTCAGTCCTTGCACTACATCCACTGAGGCCAAAAGTTACTGCCATAATTTTTTCTAGCTCGCTTTCACTTCATCTTGTGCTCGCACTGCGAGCTCGCTTTCCTTTTGTTGGCAGCTCGCACAATGACCCCTGACATCAACTTCTATTCTTTAGCTTCCTTGTCCATTCTTTTGTGTCATTTTCCACTATGATCAAGCCTAATTTCTATACAATAACACACAAATCAAGCAGTCCAAAGGTATATGCAACTATATTGAAGATTTACACCAATTTATGGAATAATTCAATTGAAACATGAATAAAGAGTTGAAAATGCCAAGAAAGATTATCCAAATTTAAGTCATATTTGGAATTCAACATCCGTCTATCCATAAAATAGTCTCAATGATTTAATGTTATCTCACTTAACAATACAATTTAACTATAGATACTTTAAGAATAATGTCCTTATGTTTAATGAGATTTCATTATTAAGTCACACTTAATATTTCATTAAACAGACTAGCTATTATAAGGACTTTATTATTTTGGAAAAACAAACATAATTAAAAAATTCCTTTTATTATTAAAAAATAATTTGATACAAGTACCAAAACTATTAATCTCTAGGGCTTACATCAACAGAATATTCAAAATCAAACTGGTTAAATAGAAAAATGCTAACCGTACCGAACCAAATTGAAAATTGCAAAATTAGCATTTGGTTTAGACATGTTTTAGCCATTTTTATAGAACATCACGGTTCAGTTCCGTTTTCAGTTTGTATTTCAAAAACCAAACCAAGTCAAACTGTATTATGTTGCAACCCATACTTCACTTAACTCACATTTATTCTAATCCCAAACCTATTATCCTTTACCCTTACGATTACAAACGATTTTCTCTTTCTCACACTGAGGATTTTATTTTCAGCCTTATCAAATCTCTCCTAGCATAATCATGCATTCTTCTCATCTTCTTTGTCAGGTAAGTTTTGCCTCCTCTTCTTCTCTAATCTCTCGTCTCTTATATTCTTTCTTTTTCCATCTTCTCATTTTTTTTATTGTTGTCTCTTTAAATTTTGTTTTGGTTGCTTCTCTTCTTCTCTAATCTCTCCTCTTTGTTATTATTTCTATCTCATCTTCTCTAACCCCTCAGATCACATGTTTTTCTATTTTATTATTATGTTTTTTTTACATTGTTTTATGCTACTTTTTATGTTTTTTTTTTCACTTTTGTTTAATCTAATTTTTGTATATTAAATGGGAAGTTATTGTCCAAATATGATGAGTTTTGTTGTTACTTGGTAATGTATGAATAACTAAAAAAACAAACAAACTAAACCAACTCAAATCGCATTGGTTTCGTTTGATTTGGTTCAATTTTATTTCTAAAAGACAACTGAACCAAACCAATTGCATATTTATTATCTTGTAGTTCGGATGATTTTTAACGTCAAAATCGTCAAAACCGCATTGTGAACACCCCTACATACTACATTAAACAATGTATTTTTCTTAACCTTACATCTATATGTTTATATTTGACACTTATACATTATTTATGAAATAATTACTTTATCATGAATCTAAAATAAGTAAAACAGTAAAAAAAAATTGTTATCTCATTTTCACTTTTCACAAAAAAAAAAAAAAAAGAATTACATTTTTCTAAAACTATTAGAAGGATAACTAGTTATTTATTAGTTAATTTTCTTAGGTTGATATTTTTTTAGTTAGTTAGTTCATTATATTAAGTATCTTAAATGCAATTAGATCTCCTTCTTGTATTAACTGAGTTTTCCTTTTATAAAATAAGCATTTTATTATTCATTGATGAGTTCTTCATATACAAATGTAAGATGTAATATGGTATCAAATAGAAATATACCATCAGTTTCTTACTTTCTCATTTCATCTTTTCTACTTTTGTTTCCTTTACAAAAATTAGTGTTCTTCCCCAATATATTTTTATTCCAAATTAGTTTCTTTCCAAGATTCATCAATCAAGCTCGCATGGATTCTAATTATGAAAACTAAGCTGTCTGATGGCAAAGATTCTTCCACTGCTATCTTTATTCCAAAGGACCCGATCCTCGACCCTCGAAGCCACTTCTACCAATATTCTGGTGAAAAACTTGATGAGACCCTTGCAGTACCGCTTCTTGATGATCACATCAACTACAATTGGAGAAAATCAATGTAACACTTAAAATATCTTTCATCAATAGAACCTTAAAGAAACCATCTTCATCCAAGAGCAAACTTTCCTTCATTAATGGAACCCTCGAGAAACCAACTCCATCTTATTCAAATTTTAACCACTATTAGATTACTTATTACTCTTTCTTCTTTAATAAATCTTCAATAACACCAACTAGATATTCACAATGCTTTTCTACTAGATATTCAAATTTTGCTTATGTGGCTTTTGAAATTTTTCTATAATGCGTTGTACAACTATAAAAGGTGAGACACATTTTTTTATAATATCTCTCTAGTGATTTCAACTTCGTAAAATTTGCTAAATTCTTCTTCTTTGTTTTTCAAAATCTTGTGTCCAAGTCTTCTTCATTCTTGTCACCATAAACTCTATAATAAAAATACTGTAATTATATTATCATTATTAGATTATATGCAATAATTTTAATTAAAATAAGTGATGTTTAATGATTTATTTCTTTTCGAGATTGGGGTGAGGGCAATTGAAGTTACCCTCCCATGGTGTAAAGTTGAAAAAATTCTACAAAGTGGAGATCTTTAAGGAGGCCGCTAGTATTGTTGATGATGTTGGTTTTCTCTTGTTGGTTTGTTGTTAACTCGCCATGCTAGAAAGTTCACTAATCTTTGCATTTGACGAAATATGGTATAAGGAGACTTCTTTCTTCCATCCTTCATTTAGAGGCATGACAACCACATTGGATAATGTGTCGTGCCTGTTGCATATCCCTCTGGATAGAGACTTCTTTAGTGCTCCCTTTATTAGTATAGGTTTGACAACCATAAATGTAGATATGTATCTAGGGGTTACATTAGCATGTGCATTATAAGATATGATGAAGAAAAATAGGCCACATTTCAATCAATCTTGGCTACAAGAAAAAGGTGTTGGTGGCATATCCGAGGTAAAAGGAGGCACTCATAATTTATATTCTACATATGGTTAGCTATATCATCGGGGTCGGTTACATGGACCAACTTTTGCCATAATGTTCTATCAAGGACCGTGCTTCTATCCAAATCATTAATCTTGAGATCTTTCTTAATAACTTATCTGATAGTCTTTGTAGGTCTTCCCCTTTATCTAATTGTTTTCCTTCCCTACATCTAGTTTACCCTTGTTACTATAAAATCTATCGATCTTCTCTCTACATATCCAAACCACCTAATTTATTTCCCACTATCTTGTTCACTATAGGCGCTACCCTAACACTCTCTTTAATGTTTTCATTTCTAATTTATCCTGTTGAGTTTTACCATACATCCACTACAACACTCTTATCTCTGTTGCAATTACTTTATTCTCGTGTTGATTCTTAACCACCTAACGTTATGTCCAGTATAAAATCGCAGGTCTTATCGCAGTTTGATAAAACTTTCCCTTCAGATTTAGCGGTACCTTTGCATCACATAAAACATTTAAGGACTTTCTCCATTTCAACCACTTAACTTGTATTCAATGGTTTACGTCTCTTTCTATTTCTCCATCATTTTGTATTACAGACCCAAGATATTTAAATTGTATGACTTGAGGGATAATAAGGTCTCCAACTTTCACCTATAGGTTAGAAACACTTCTTATTTTATTGAACTTACATTCCATATATTGCGTCTTACTTTTTCTTAGGAGAAAACCATGAGTTTCTAAAGCTTGTCTCCAAGTTTTCAACCTATCATTTAAATCCTTCTTCGACTCTTCAAGAAGGACTATATCATCATCTAAAAGCATTCATCTCGGTGCTAGCACTTAGATGTGTTCTGTGAGTACATCCAAAATTAAGGTTAAATGGTAGGAGCTTAGGGCTGAAACTTGATAAAAAAAACTAGTTGTAATGGGGAAATCATTTGCCTCTCCACCATGTGCATGTATACTAGTCGATATGCATTCATACATATCTTGAATAGCTCGAATATATGCAATCCTAGCCCATTTCTTCTCTAGGACTTTCCACAAAATCACTCTAGGCACTCTATCATATGCCTTATCCAATTCAATAAAAATTAAGTGCAAGTCTTGTTGGTCCATCCGATACTGCTCAGTCACACACCATCATAGATAAATCGCCTCTGTGGTGGATCTTTTAGGCATAAAACCAAATTGATTATTTGTGATTTGAGTCTTTTTTCTTAATCTCCATTCAATTATTATTTCGCATAACTTCATGGTATGATTCATAAGCTTAACCCTCGTATAATTTGTACAAATTTGTATGTCCTCCTTGTTCTTATAGATTGGAGCTAAAGTATTTCTTTTCCATTCATACGACATGCACTTTAACCTTATAATTTTATTAAATAGTTTGGTGAGCCACTTAATACCTCCAAAAATTTTCCACACTCCAATAAGTATGTTGTCTGGTCCAACTTCCTTACTGTTACTCATTCTTTTATATGTTTCCTTTACCTCTTGAATCAGACAATGATAATTATAGTTATGATCTGCTTCTCTAATGTCGAGTCTGGTAAGATATTATATCTTTCATTAAATAGGTTGTAGAAATACGCCTTCCACCTATTCTTTATATCTTTTTCCTGAACCAAGATTTTTCCTTCTTCATCTTTAACACACTTCACTTGATCCAAACCCCTAGTCTTTCTTTCTCTTCCCTTAGCAAGCATATATATATATATATATATATATATATATATATATATATATATATATATATATATATATATATATATATATATATATATATATATATATATATATATATATATATATATATATATATATATATATATATATATATATATATATATATATATATATATATATATATATATATATATATATATATATATATATATATATATATATATATATATATATATATATATATATATATATATATGAAATTCTGGTATGCAGATCTCAGATGTCCTAAGAGATGTCGAGACACTCGATCTCTACTAAGAACAATGACAAGAAGAAGCACAATAAAACTTGTAGAAAGTAAACAAACACACAATAATTGTTAACCCAGTTCGGTGTACAACAACACCTACGTCTGGAGGCTACCAAGCCAGGAATTAAATACACTAGATAATATTAATTCTAAGCTAAACAACCTCTAGGTTACAACTTATCACTTAATCACTACCCGTGCTTAATTTCTACCTAAAACTCTCCTAGATATGAGACTCTTCTC
Organism: Lathyrus sativus; assembly: GCA_963859935.3. Taxonomy (NCBI): domain Eukaryota; kingdom Viridiplantae; phylum Streptophyta; class Magnoliopsida; order Fabales; family Fabaceae; genus Lathyrus; species Lathyrus sativus. The sequence continues at coordinate 680,616,593 of OZ012738.1, read as the reverse complement.
AATCTCCTTTCAATCATAACAGTGACATAAATTACAACTCAATGCAAACAGTTCAGATCTATTATCAATACGATACAAGAGAGGCTCACAAAATACACAAACCCTATAACTAACTAAGCAATAATGTATTTTCCACACCTTGACTAGGTTATATCCATCATATTTATAACCTTAAACTAGACTGGATTTAGGCTTAAAAAACGCAACAATTCTATTACACAAAATATGCAACTTATTCTCCTCAAGAATAGTTTCTTCAATCCAAAGTTTCCTAAAATGTCTCCACATTTATAAAACATCATCTTCAAGTACAAAAAGAATCTATGATTCTTCAATCTTGAACGCCACCTAGGATAAACAAATATTCCCACAATATTCTAAAATTTGGAAATAAAATAGTAGTATTCAAAATTGCAAGTAACAGACAAAGATGTTGAATCATCATAATAGGACATCTTGTCCAACATCTCACTCTCATGTTAGTTTTACCAAAATTAATGTCAATCTCAAAAAATTATATATATATATATATATATATATATATATATATATATATATATATATATATATATATATATATATATATATATATATATATATATATATATATATATATATATATATATATATATATATATATATATATATATATATATATATATATATATATATATATATATATATATATATATATATATATATATATATATATATCCCTCCTTGGTTCCTAAAGATTGGTATAATCTGCCAAAATCTTGGGTTCTTAGTCTCATTCTTAGCTTTCTTGTACTTTTCCCATGTTTCGATATTTTTACACCTAGACCAATATTTAAAACAATCATTTTTTACTCTAACTTTAGTCTGGATACTTTCATTCCACAACCATGATTCTTTATCTCTAGGTCCAAAACCTCTTGATTCACCAAACGTCTCTTTAGCCATTTTTCTAATATTTTGGGCCATCTTATGCCATATATTATTTTCACTTTCTTGTGGTATTCCAAACCCTCTCTCCCAAATATTGTGTTAGAAAATTCCTTATTATCATCCTTCAAATGCCACCACTTGATCCGTGGCACTACGATATGACTTCTTCTATTTAAGCTCCCCTTAATTCTTACATCTATAACAAAAACTCTATGTTGGGTATTTAAGCTCTCTCCTTGAATAACTTTACAGTCAAAGTAAATCTTCATATCAGACTTCTTGATAAGAAAGAAATCTATTTAGGAACATGTCACCCAACTTTTATATGTGATAAGATGTTCATCTATTTTCCTAAGCCGTGTATTTTCTATTGTAAGATCCAAAGTCGATTAAAACTCCAAGATGGATTTATCCTCCACATTCACCTCCCACATGTCAAACCCTCATGCACGCTCTTATAACCTCTTGTTGCATTACCTACATGTCCATTAAGATCCCATCCTAGGAAAAACTTATCTCCTTAGGGTATATCCCAAAGTAAAACTTCTAAATCCTCCCAAACGTTTACCTTAAGGTGTTATGCTAACCCAACCTAAGGTGCATAACCACTAATATCATTAAAGGTGTCTTGTTCCACTATAAATTTCAAGGCTATGATTCGATCTCCTAATTTTTTCACATCTACAATATCCTTCTTCCACTATTTTTCCACAATAATCCCTACCCCATTTTTTGATCTAACTTTTCTGGTGTACCAAAGCTTAAATCCTGAGTTGTCTAATTCTTTCACTTTTTCACTTGTCCACTTAGTTTCTTATAGGAACATAAAATGAATCTTCCTACAAACCATAACGTCCATGATTTCCATAGATTTTCCAATAATTGTGCATATATTTCTTGAACCAAAATGAATCTTTCTCTCATGAAATAACTTCTTTACCCATGTCCATTCACAAAAATGTGGGAACCCTTGCTTATTTTTCACAACATCCGGGTAGTGATGCAGCGGCCCTGGCTCTTTCGAAAATGTACTCGAGTTGTAGAGCGTGTTTCTTATGGGAAACGGCCTAGCAATCACATTATTTCGTAGTTGATCTATGTCATAGAGATTCAATAAAATTTTATGATGGTGTCGACTGCCTAACACAACCCTCTATTTTTATCCGAGCTTGAGATCGATTATGTGTAGCAAATCTAACCTAGGCAAGACTATATTGGAACACAAGTCATATCGTTAAATTCATTGACCTTCCTCTATCACTTTTTTTAGGATAGACTGCCTTATATGATATGGGGCATCCTTTTCTATTTATGGGCCTCTTACATGAATAAATATTTTATATGTTTTAATTGTTAAATAATTATGTAAATGTGATATTAAATATTTTGTCCTTCTGCAATATTGGATCTACAAATATTTTTCACCATTTGTGATAGTAAGGATTACGGGCCTATCATTTAAAGTTCCCTAGGGCAACGAGATGGACATGAATTTTTTTTGTCAAATGGTATTCAAGAGTGCATATGGAGGATCAAAGCAATTACCCTCAATGATGTCATACGGATACCATACACTAATTATCAGGCACTCTAGGACTCATTTGTTACATCATACCTTCTTGGGAGAAGTCTTGACAATTTGTCTATGTGCAAGGCATCCCATGAGAAATCCTTATACCACTCTTATTTGAGAAAATGTAGCGGTCATAACATTTCCTAGAAAATTCTTAGAGAGATACTAAGATTTGTTCTACAATATAAAACATCCTCATATCATTCATCTTAGTGTAGTTGAACTACCATTATCATATGTAATTGGACATTTAGATGTCGTACCACCACGGTCTCCACCACCTGGTATGTTTGATCAATACAGGTTGCAACTAATAGCCCTTCTTGCATATGACATTATGGGTGTGATCAACCAACATTACATCTTTATGATAACATAACACGGATTACCCGTCTAACACATTCATCTTAGGAAGAAACGGCATCCCTATAGCATCGGCTCTGGCTCTGATCCACGTCACATACGGAGGGTAGGCTTAGCTATTGCTTCTCCCTAGCAATGGTTTTCCCCTCTTACTGATGCCATTCCAAGCGCGCTGAAGCTTAGATAACAGATCCCCCTCTAGAAGACCAGTGAGGTAAAGAGATTCCTACACCTCTTCATCCTTCGGCGGAGCTCTCAAAGCATACGCGAACTGTCGGACCAGCAAAGACGGATTATAGTTTATGCATCCCTTCCTGCCTATCAGAGGCACGTTCGGAAACCCGTTGCAGCTGAAGATAATCTTAGTACCCAACCTATCTCTGTCAAACCAGTCAATATCCTCCAATGATAGACTCATCAAACGCTCGGACCACTCAGCTGTGGCTGCAGACGAAACAAAGGGACCCCTCTTGGGCAGATGACTATCAAGCCATTTATAAAGCAGCGGCACATAACACGAGACATTCTTGCCCCTTCTGTTCTCGTTCTTGTAGTGGATGGAATGGTAGACATCTCCTATCAAGGTAGGGACTGGATTCCCTAAGGCAAAGATACGAAAGGCGTCGAAGTCCACAAAGTCGGGCATATTGGGGAACAGAACGATGCCATATATGCACAGAGCGAGAATGGCGTTGAACACGACCCAACATCCGTCTTTGGCGCACTGCTGAGCCTTTCCCACTAAGAACAGAAACTGGGAACCTTGTTCTAACTAGACAATACCAACTCGGAGGCATCCAGATGAAGTGACGGAGCTAGACTAGCCAGATCAGGCTTAGCATCCATATGAACAAAAGGCATCTGCCTCTTGATAGGCACACCTAACAAATCAGCATATTCCTCTAGTGTGGGTGCGAGAACAAAGTCCTGGAAAGTAAAGCATCTCAACGGAGGATCGTAGAACTACAGCAAAGCGTGCAACCCATTCAACTCAAACACAGAGGGTTTACGAACCAAACTGAGCAATTTGCCGTAAGACTTTCTGAACTCATCTCTCACAGAATCACCAGCTAAAGCATTTAAACCAGTCAGCTGAACCACATCAGGGGCAGGGAGCTTGTAAGCCACGGTCTTCCTCAGAGAACCCATAACAATAGGAGGCAAGAAATCCTGGATCGGGGAAAACGGTACCTGCAACACAGACACACGTTAATGAAATGCAAATGGGTATGCAAAGTAATGTAAAATGCAATCGTGCAGCAGGAGATCAAGGCAACTGTGCTGTGGAGATTCTGTATCAACAAAACCATAATCCTGCTCTATCAAGAACAACCACTTTCTCTGATAAGAAGAAAACCCTGATATCGGACCACAAATCTGCTCTGTCAAGAACACACACATATAGGACCATAAATCTGCTCTGTCAAGAACAAACATCTGATAATAAGGACCTCTGATACAAGACCAAAAAATTTGCTCTGTCAAGAACACACATTTGATAATAAGGACCTCTGATACAGGACCAAAACTCTGCTCTGTCAAGAACAACCATACATCTGCCGATGAGATCCTCAGACCCCAATCATAAACTTGCTCTATCAAGAACAAATACACATCTGATGATAAGATCCTCTGATACAAGATCAAAGCTCTGCTCTATCAAGAACAATCATATATCTGATGATGAGAACCTCCGGTATCAACAAAACTGATTCACTGTCAAGAAAACCAGGTAATCTGAAGGTCAAAGTTTCCTGCAATAAACCCAACCCTACTCACAGGTATGGACCTAAACTGACTCAAGTTCGGCATCCTATGCGTTCATCAGCGTCACAGACATTCAAGAGGGGTGATACAATACCCAGGAGGTGTGGCATCACCAGCTCATGAAGCGGCCTCACTCGGCTGAATCCCAAATGATCGGTCCCTAGAGTCGACAATCCTCCAAACCAACAACCCCCTCAACCCAAAGGGTTGAAAAAGAAGTCAACCGGGAGAACCTCGTCTGAGCGTGGATTTTATGAGACACTAGTGCCTGCCAAGCAAGCACGCGCCCACTAATTTCCACAACTAATGCTAAGTACACTCAAGCCTGGGTCTGGCTTCTCACTCATCAGAATGCCCCTCCCACAACAGCACAGATAATCATATCATACTAAAAATAAAGGGCGGGAAATAAAGTGCGATAAATAAACACAACCTAACAAGTAATCATACAAGCGCTAGGATTGACTCTCGCAGGGGACGTCGGATCCCCAAACTGACTCGCATTCGGGACGTTGGATCCCAGGAAACTATAGAGTCCCCAGCAGAGTCGCCAGCTGTCGCTTCCGCGAAAATAAGGTGCCGGTAAAACAGAAGAGTCGCCACCTTTCGTTATTTATCCCTCGGAGCGGGAAAGGGAACGATCGGAAAAACCTGAAGAAAAGGTATAAGACAAGGTCGTCGCAACCGTTGTCTGGGTTCGGGAGTCGGTTACGCAAGGGGAAGGTATTAGCACCTCTCACGTCCGTCGTACTCGACGGAATCCACGCTTGTTGTGTTTACCGGACGAGTTGGTTTATCTATCTACCTATCAAGGCTGGCTAAAAAAGAAAAGAAAAACGACTCGGCAAAGCGTCGCGCTTTATGCCTACGTATTCTCATCAGAGAATAAGAAATCAGAGTCAACGTAGTTCGACCTACTACGGGTTACGGGGAAGGTGGCTCGCCAATACATCAGTATTGTGCCTACGTACTCTCAACAGGTATGAGAGATCAGAGCTTACGTAGTTCGGGATAATACGGATTACGGGGATTCAGATTCATCTGTTTTATCAAGTAGGGTTAAACAGCAGTTCCAGCAGTTAGGGACAAAGCCTGTTTGCATTGGCGCTGAAGTTTAATGACACTCTTTTCTTCAGAAAAGCTTCCTTTGAATTATGGGCCCACAGGGCAAAAAGGTTTGAAGTTTGTTTTATGTCTTTTACGGAAGAAGTGTTTTTTATTGTTGTTTGCAATTTCAATCGCACTAAAGACTATGACCTGAGAGTGAATGCATCGCATGTCACCCAAAGGGTGCCATACTAAACATCCAGACTGTTGAAAAGAAGCTCTCCAACAATCCTTTCTCAGATAGCTTAAGGCTCGTAATGTACGAAAGAAATCATTCATGATTATTGTATTTTAAGCTGTTTTGAGGTGAGAAGAGAGAGGCTCAACTAAAGGGAGACTATCAAGTCCTACTGTTGTCATGCCAAGGATTCATCCTATAGTTGAGGTTTGAAACAGGGAACTCCTAGAAGTTATCATGCATAGGTTTCAACCTAAAGTTCTAATCATCATTTCCTTATCAAAGGAAGTGAGAGTCCTAAGGGATCATGTCAATGATACACAGAAACAGATAAAGCATCAACTTAAACAGTAAATAGTAAACGAATGTAAAATGCATGCAATGCAAGTGAGGGAGGAAATGTGTGTGGGGCAGCAGCCTCCACAAGCTCATCTCAACCTCAAGCCAGAATGAATAACAGTAATCATACAGAAAAGTAACAACATGCTATCAAGCAGAATATAAGATAATGTAATCATACAGAAGAGACATGCTATCAAGCAGAATAGAATAACAACTGCAATCATACAGTAAAAATAAAATAAAATGCTATCAAGAAAAATAACCACATGGGCAAGGGAGCTGGGCTCTACCGAATACCCGCAAGCAAAGCCACACAGTAACAATACAAGTAGAGGGAGCAACTCAACCTCTAGTGCAATCATGCTCCTAGATTAAAGTCAGTCTAATCATGGACTTATTCTAATGCATCAAGCAAGTCAAACAAGGCACCTCAGCAATACAGAAAAGAAAATAGACAAGAAAGCAGATCAACCCCTCTCTTCCAATTCCAAGCTTCAGCTCTTCTGACAGCAATTCAGCCTTCAGACCTCAATCACCCTTCATGCCAAGTATCAACTTGCTTCTCCAGGTTTCAACCCATCAACATAAGTGTCAACTTAATCTCTCTTCTTCAAGCTTCAGCCCTTCAGTCAATTCCACCCTCAAGCTTCACCCCTAACTACAAGTGTCAACTTGATTCCTTCAGGCTCTCCAAGCTTTAATGTAAGTATCAACTCAGTCTTCAAGCTTCAGCTCTCTTTGCTTTACCAGTATCAACTTGGTCTTCTTCCTCTACAAGCTTCTGCTTCTCAGACTAGTCTTTAATCCCATGGAATTGTCAACTTCATCCTTTAATCCCTCAAGCCTCAGCTCTTCACCCAATCTCAATTGAATCTTCAAGTATCAACTTGTTCTTCTTGCTCTTCAAGCTTCAGCTACAATGGCAATGCTCAAGGAATCATCCTCTTCCACACTCTTCAATGAAGTCCTCATCTTCAAGCTCAAACCAGAAGACAATTGATTCAACAGGATGAGTGGAAATGATAAACAGCTTACTGACAACCAAAGGAAGCCTGTAAGGGTTCATCATCATGAGAGACTGGTTCCCTCAAAGTTCTACTTCCCAGATAAAGCCACTCATCCTTCCAAAGGAGGGATATGAATATCTGAGAAGGAATTTTATTCATTGGAAGGAATGGAAGCACAGGATGCTTTCCATGTTTGTGAAAGAAATCATTCTAACTATAAGGCTCTCCCTATGTTTCCTATCTCTTAAATCTTCATCAGACACCTTCAGGCACAAACAATTCCAAAGCTCCAAGCAACTTCAAGCAACTTCAATCATCCTCACCTTGTCTTCCACTTGTCTTCAATCTAAACCAAAGGCAAACAAAGCACAAACCCTACTCTAAGGGGACTAAAGCAGTTAAACTAGTTGAATTAGTAAGTTAGGATCACCTAAAACCTAGTACTAAAGTTAGTCCTAACTAAAATACTAAAATCAATTGTAAAATCCTACAAAAATATCTATGGGAACCTAGGTCAATCATGACTCTACCACATTAATTTCAAAGATCAAACCATCAAATTAGACCTAGAACTAAATCCTACATTACAAGGTATCAAACCTAAACCCTAAAAGGAAGCACCTAAATATCAATCTAGAAAGCACACCTATTTTCATCACAAAAATGTGAGAAAAATTCTATGGGATCATACATGTCTAACCTAATCACACACAAAAAATTAGCCCAAGAATCATCACCAACTAATCACACAAAATTCCACAAAATTATGTATCAAACATAACCATTTTAATATCAATTAAAATGTAAAATTCCCATTAAATCAGAAAATGCATGAAATGAAAATATTTTTTCTCTAAAAAATACTAGACTCAATCATGAGTAAAATGCAAAAAGAATGGGGTTGATTGGATTAATTTTCAATTTATTATGAATTTCACAAGAACCATGAATAAAAATGAAAATTAAAAGAAAATCCAATTAAAATAATGACACGCGCGGTGTGGATAGCAACAAAACACAGTTCAAATCATGGGTTGGGCCATCAGGGGGTGTGGATATCACTTAATTCATTAAGCCTAAACCACTGATTAAATGAAACGCTGCGTTTCATTAATCAGGTCCTTCACAAACTGAACTTTAAAACGTGGTCATTGGATCAAGCTTCTAGTCAAAGTCCAACCATCATCCAATGGTGCTAACATCATCTTCTACCTTTTGAACATCTGAGCTTCGCGCCCAGCTCCGGCCACCACCGGTGGTGCTCCGGTCGTCTTCCCCAACCCTAGTTCTCTCTACAGGCCTCCATTCCAAGAGGTCAAAACATGAATCTTATCCCAAATCATGTCACGAGTTCAACCATACCCTTAACTTCCTCTGAAACCTCAAGATTCACCATATCCAAACCTCAACCGAAAATGGTAATTCACCTATTTTGTCACTAATTCTCAAATTAGCTATCTGAAATCCATCCTACACCATTCTACAATGAGTCTAACACCTTAATTCACTTTAATTCTACCTAAATCATGCTAGGGGAAGAAAGTTACCAACCTGAAAATCTTGGATGAACAGATGCACTAAACCTCCAATTCAAGCTCTCCAATCTTGCAGACACGATCAATGAACCTTCTTCTTGCTTCTGTATGCAAAAGAACCAGTTGAAAGTGCTTGAATCTTGAAATCCGATAGTGAGTTGCAGGTGGAAAAATTCACTTGCTCATACACTATTCAGTCACGAATTCTTCTTGATAATGATCTGGAATCACTCTTTGACATCCATGGAAGAAGTTTCAATCAAGAAAATGGATGGAAAGTGAGGAATTTGGTGAAACCGATTGCACTTGCAAGCTATGAAATTTCAATCTCAATCTATGCTCTCTCCTTCAATCATCACCAACCTTTGCATTGGATCAACTCTATTCAATATATAGATGATGTATGAGTGATCTAGAACCCTCTAGATCCTTCTAATGAGAGTTTCCACTTCTCATGTCATGAGATTTTCAACCATGTATCATGATATGCACCATTCTGTTTGCAGCTTGGAAACCATCCCAATCTCTTTCAATTTCTCCCCTAGTGACATTTTGAAATGGTTTAGCTTGCCAAGGGACTTGCTCATGCCTTGATTTTGAGTTTTACAAATGTTACTTAATATGCAAGTAATCACTTTTCAAAGCAAGTCCACAAATTGAATCTCAACTCAAAAATGTGGCTAAACCAATGTTCTTAAAATGTTTTCTAGAGTCAAAATGATATATTACATGTCATGGTTTGGATGTGTAGATTGAAAATATCAATTTCCAACTTTGATTTATTTAACTTATGCCCTTATTTTAGGTCATTTTTGCAACTTTGAGCTACAAGCATTTCCATCATCTCATGACCTCCTTACTAGACTTAAAACATCATTTTGAACAAGTTTTATGTTGAACATTTTTCCATTTGAAGCTTGGAAATAGGAGTTATGGCTTTATACTTGAAATGACCTGTAATCTCCAAATGAACAAAAATGCCCTTGACTTGTCAAAGCCATAACTTGAGTTCTACAAATCCTATCAAGGAATTCTAGTACTCTTTAGAAATCTAAGAAGATAAGGAACAACATTCATGTTGACCAAAAGTTCATAGGAATCATCCTTCTTAAGCAAACGTTTGATGCAAGTTGGGTAACTTTCAAGCCCCCAGATTCACATACCTCAGATGACCTGTAACTTGTCAAAGTCATAACTTGAGTTATACAAATCCTATCAAGGACTTATAGTACTCAAATTAAATCTAAGAACAAGCTCTACAACATTCATGTTGGGGGAAAGATGAGATGACAATCACATATTGAGCTAAATTGCCTTGGAGATAGGGGTCAAACTAGGGGATTTTACACTGTCAAGCCTTAGAAACCCTAGCTTGAAACTTCTCAGACTCTTCAATCATGATGAGTTGACCTTGGAATCATATTTATAACATCTCAATGTGTCAATCCATGATCACATGTATCTTGGATTAGGTCTCAACCTTGTCCAAATCCTTAGTTGACTTAGGGTTGACCCAGTCAAACCCTAATTACACCACTCATGACTGAGTCTTCTTAATCTTGCACAATGACCTGTCTAGGCTTTATGATGGCTTTCAAGACATCTCATAAGCTCTCTCAAGGATTCAAGTCTAACTTCATGGCTTCAGAATCATCTGAGGTCTTTCCACAACTTTCAAGTTAGGAGGCACACACTCTTGGTTTCAGCCACCCTCTCTGAGGATCTTTTGATTTCTCTGACAAAGATATCTACCCTTGAACACTTGAATAACCTTCTTAGCCAGCTTCAAACTCTTGTATATCTCTTGGTTGGTAATCATACCTCTTGATCTCCTGCATACATGTCAATGAAATGCAAATGATAATGCTAATGTGAATGAAATGAAACATAAGTTAGGTAAAGAGAAGTTGGTCAAATTTTGGGGTGCAACACAAAGTTCATCCTATGGTTGAGGTTAGGAGGGAACTACCTAATGTTATCATGCATGGTTAGGACCCTAATGTCTATCACATTCCAACTTGAACAATAAGGAATGGAAATCCTAAGGTAAGGAAGACAAAAGAAGAAGGAGGAAACAATTACAAGAATGCAACCATGAAAGGCAAACATGGAAGGTAAGGATGCAATGCAAGTGAGGGAGGAAATATGTGTGGGGGAGGAGCCTCCACAAGCTCATCTCAACCTCAAGCCAAAGTGTGAATAAATGCAAAGAGAGGAGGAGAAGAAATGCAACAAAAAGCAAGTCACAAAACATACAAAAGAGGTCCTCAAGGATTCACCACTTTAGGCATGCCTTAGAGACCTCCAAAGGAGGGACCTAAAACTTCCTTAAATGACACACCAAGGTCATTGGACAAAGGGTGGCCTATTCTAATCATACAACCTAAGCCAAAAATGAATATCAAAAGGAAAATGGAAAGGAACCAAAGGAAACAAGCAAAGAAGGTATATACACCACCATATGGAATCACAATGTACAAGCATGAAAGTAAGGCATCAAATGGGAATGCTACATACAATATAAACATCCACTAATTGGTCCACAAGACCTATAATGAGTCCATAACATGAAGAAATCACTATAATATCCATCACACAAGCAATATAAGGCTTTTGGAGCCAAAACAATACAAGTGTCCAAGTGAAAGTGCTAAATTATGAGCCAACTTGCAAAATAAGGCCAAAATAGTAAAATGCATCTAAAAATGCCAAATAAATTTTCCAAGCATCTAAAAAGTGTTAGTAATCATAGGTTCAAAGGGTAGAAAAATAATCCAAAAGGATGTGCCTAAACAGAGGGCAAACATTCAAGGGTACCCCAAAACTAGGGCAAAATAGAGCATGAATAAAGTGCTACCCAAAACCAATGAAAATGGTACTATAAAATCCAGATAAAAATATATCCAAAAACCCTCAAGATGTATACAACAATTCCACAAAATATTAGGAGTTTATTTGTTGTTTTGGTACCTCAACAAAAATCCACAAGAAGAATGGTACAATTTCACAATTTTAATGGCAATTAAAATAAGAAAAATCCCAATAAAATGAAAATAAACCTAAAATAATTTTTTTCAATTTCAAAAATCTCTAAACATGTCAATAACTATGGTGTAAAAATCTCAAGATTTAATAAGGCTTTTTACTATTTTTCATGAAATTAAAACTAGCAAGCAAGAAAGAATGAAATAAAAGAAAAACAATTGAAATTAAATAAAAGAGCGTGTCAAATAGCAAGGAAACACAGTTCAAAGTTTGCGTTGGGCTAGGAGGGGTGTGTGAATAGCAACAGAAGTCCAAGTGCATTCTGAATTTTAAATGAAACGCATTGCATAAGGAAGTGGTGAGGTGGCGCGCTCGCGTGTGTTGGATCAGGTGACTTGGTCAATGCTTTCAGTGTGATCCAAGGGCTCTGAGCTTTCTTCTTCGTTTTGAATTGAGAATGGAGGGAAGTGTTGCAGCGCCATCGTGAGGGTGGCCGGAAATACGCCGGTCGTCTCTCCCAAACCCTATCTCACTCATTTCTTCACCAAACTTAATAATTCTTGAACCAAAATCGTGTCTTTTTTCACGTAGAATAATAATATCACATTGAATCAAGTTGAAACCCTCTCTAACTCAAAACCCGTACTCAATACAATGATACAATGCCCAAAAAGATACCAGAATCCAAATTCACATCCAGGGCAATACAATGATACAAAAATGAGAGCAAAAAGATCCATAATTAGTGAGTTATCTTGAATTAAAGATACCTCTGAAAATGGTGTTGGATAGCTCCAATTGTCCACGAATTCTTCAGGAAAATGGTGCAGAATATCTCCAAGATGGTTGATGAATATGTTTGAATCCTTGAAAGAGCTTGAATTGATGAGAAAATGAGAATTCGAAAATCACTCTTTCACTGTCTTTTCAAATTGCTATAGCTCTGTTTCTCACCCAATTTCATCCAAAAAATGATGGAATTGCTCCTGAGTTTATATAGAACATGTTTGCAATGAGTTGGGGGCCCAATTGTGGCTAGATTATCAAATTGGATTTTCACATTTCATGAAGTTGGAAGCCCATGGAAGTGGATGAATACATGACCAATTCTCCTTGTTTTTGATTCAATTCAGTTACTTGCAATGTAAGGAAGATCAAGGGCTCATAATCTCCCCTTGTTTCAATCTCAATGGCCAAGATCCAAAGTGTTGCTTAACCATGAAGGAAGCTTGAAATATCCCATGAAAAATGTCTCAAATGCAATTGATTTTGTTACCAATGATCTTAAAATATGTTTTCCATTCAAAATGAGCACAAATATGACCATATTCGATTAAAATTTGGCAAGATCACAAACTTGGATTTTCACATGCCTTTCACAAAATCTCCTTCATCAATCTTCAACCATGAGCTAGCCCATTGATAAATTGGGGTTTAGTTGACCAAATTCCCCCATTTGGAGCAACTTTCATATTGGAAACAATTCCATTTGAGTTATGCAAAGTGGTGAACTTGACCTGTAATTTTATGACCTGTAATCAAAGTTTCCCAAAATACCCCTGACTTGTAACCCTCATAACTTGAGTTCTACAGATCAGATGAAATACTTCTAGTACTCTTTGGAAAGCTAAGATCATGAGGAACAACATTCATGTTGGCCAAGGATTGAGGAGAAACATCCTTCTAACTCAAAAATGTCCTGGAAGTTGGTTGACTTTTGACGATAAAAATCACATTCATCTGAGGACCTGTAACTTGTCTGCCTCATAACTTGAGTTCTAGAAATCCAATGAATGACTTCTAATACTCAAATTAAAGGTATGAACATGCTTTACAAGTCTCATGTGGATATCAAGATGAGATGAGGCTTGAATCTTGAATTATGTGGTCTTGAAGTTAGGCACTAAACCAAGGGATTTTACACTATCAAGCATAGCATCCCTAGCCTAGCAACTTCTCACACTCTTGAATATTTATGAAATGATCTTAGAATGATATTTGGCATGTCTCAACACAACATCACATGATCATAAAGACTTGGAATTGAGTCTTAATCTCCTTCAGTTTGACTGTTGACTTAGGGTTGACCAGGTAAAAACCCTATTTGCACCAATCTTGACTGTGGCTTCACACACTTGATATAATGACTGACATAAGCTTCAAGATGACCCTCAAGGTCTCCCATGAGTTCTCACAATGTTCTCCACCCATAACCATGGATTCAAAACCACTCGATGCCCTTCATAGACCCCCAAGATAGGAGGTACACCATTCTTAATCAATCCATTCCTTCTGATCAGCTTTGGCATTCTTCTGATAATGATAAGCACTTGATAGCTCGAATATAACCCCTTGAATAGGCTTAGATCTTTGACAACCCTCTCTTGATAAGCACACACCTCTCAATCCTCTGTTCATGGACTATGGTATGCGGATGCTAATGCTATGATTGCAATGATAAATGCAATGAAGCGACAGCCAGCTAAAGCAAAACGTTGGGTCAAGTTTTGGGGTGTAACAATATAGTAACCTCATAAATAGAAATATGATACATTTATGACTTTATTTTTTTTAATTGTCTAACTTCAAAGAGACTAAGCGATTGCAAGCAATTCTTTTATAACTTTTAGCATTTTATGTAGTTTTTAAAAACAATAATGAAGATTCAAAGGGGTTAATAATGAATATATTCAATAATAATCAATATGAAAGTTCTAATCCAATTATGCTATGGTCCAATCATAACCAATCCATTCAAACTCCTTAATATTTAATTCGGATAACAAATTTGAAAATTTCGATATGCGAACCCAAGAACTTACACATTGACATATATATATATATATATATATATATATATATATATATATATATATATATATATATATATATATATATATATATATATATATATATATATATATATATATATATATATATATATATATATATATATATATATTACAATCCTTATAAATGGTAAAAAAAAATAGATATGTCATACTTTTTCAACTACATTTTACACAATTCATATTTTTGGACTTGATTTGAATTATGAAAAAAAAACTGTATTAAATAATACATTTAACTCAAATTGAGTACTAAAATGTATGAGCTTTTAATATTTATGTAAAAAAAATGTACGAATTTAATTGATATTTTGTTTATTATTTAAAAATTGTATTTAGTGGATGATTAAAACCCAACTCAATCCAACTCAACTCATTGATGGGTGCATTAGTTTGATCTGAGTTTAATGTCTAGAATATATTTAATGTAGTCATGAAAAAATATAGGAAATTGTGGTAAGTATGTGTGTCTTTAATATTGGAAAAACTCTAATTTTCAAGTTAACCAAATCAATATTGATAAACAATGATTAATTTTTCTGATTGATCACACCTCTTATTTTTCATCCTTCACTCAGGTGAAACAACCACTCCTTCCTTGGTTGCAAGATAATTCTATACCATATAGAAAATTTAAAGAAGAAAAATAATAAAATAGAAAGTGAGAGAAAAAGAAATTATGGAGGAAGAAGATGAATGTATTACTATGCAAACTGCACTTTAAGTGTTTGATAGAATGTATGGTAATCACAACTGTGATTTATGAAACTACCTAATGTAACTACAAAACTCAATTATTTCACATTAAAATTGAAAATAGAGCTCCTTTATATTTACATAAGAGATTAATTGCACTCCAAGTAATCACAAAATAACTAAGTCAACTAATAGTAAGCTAAGTTAATCTTGTTCGACTTTGTTGACTCCTTCGACAACTACATGCTTCGACTGCACTAAAATATATTTCGACACCTGTAGAATACAAGCACAATATTTTGACTTCGACACAAAGAATTAAAAATTTAGCACACCATGTAATTCATTGTGTATAAGTTTTCTACATTCATCATTTTTCTTAACCTCTTGAATAATTCGACCTGCACAACCTTCGTCATTGTATCAGCAATTTGATTCTCTAATATGCAATGCTCCATACTCAATTTTCCTTTTACTACATGCTCTCTTAGATAACGGAATCGTATTTTGATGTGTTTGCTTCTTCAATGTGCTATTGAATTCTTTTCCAGGTTGATAGCCGACATGTTGTCGTCTTCATGGTCATAGCTCCATGATTCTTCCTTATTATTTCTTCGACTAGATTCATCATCCATGTTGCTTGGCATGCACATAGCGAAGCTGCTATATATTCAGCATCACATGATGATAAAGCTACCATTGGTTCCTTTCTCAAACTCCATGGGAATGGCACACCACATAACATGAACTGATATCCTGCTATCAATTTTTATCTTCAACATCATCATACCAACTAGAGTTAGTGTAACCTATAAGTTTGCATTATTTTCCTTCTTATGCTGAAGAAAACCAAATACCATTGTCGAGTATACCTTTGAGATACCTTAATACCCTTTTGGTGGCTACAAGATGAGATACCTTTAACTTTGTATGAATCTGCTAACTATGCCTACATAATAGGATTAATATGGTATTGTGTGACAAAGATATCAAAGTGACCCAATGAGTCTTCTGTACGCATTGGATTGACATCATTTTCAGTCGAATCTTTTGTCTGTTGCAATATGGGCTCAGCTTGAGTCAAAATCGGGTTGCAATTTTGCATTTCGAATCTCTTTACCTTCATATTTTCATTAGTGCATCATCAAACCTATAATACTTTTGTATAATTCAATACCAAGTAAGTATGAGAGCTTTCCTAAGTCTCAAATTTCAAACTCCTTACTTAAGTCATGTTTGAAGTCTTCAATCTCCTTCTTGCAACTGCCTGTTATCAACAATTCATCGACATAGAGACATAGTATAAGCATCCCACTCCTGCTTCTTTTGATATATACACCATGTACTATTGTGTAGTTCTCAAACTCTTTCTCTCTTAGAAATTCATCTATTTTCTTGTTCCAAGCTCTTGAAGCTGGTTTAAGTCCATAATGGCTTTATTGCAGCATATATACTTTCCTTTCTTTTCCCTTATTCACAATCCCAACTGGATGTGTCACATACACCTATTCGTCTAAAGGGGCATTCAGAAATTTACATTTCATGTCCATATCACATATCGACCAGTTATGTATATTAGCTAGACCAACAACCAACCTGATTGTTTTGATTTTAGCTAGTGGTACAAAGATTTCATCATAGTCGATTCCTTCCTTCTAAAGAAAACCTTTCGCTACAAGCCTTGCCTTGTGTCAAGTTACTTTGCTTTTTTGGATTTAACTTGACCTTGTAAACTCATTTCACATCAATTTCCTTTTTTCTTTTTTGACAATTCGACTAGTGACCAAGTATCATTGCCTTATATGGTTTTATCTTATCCGTCATAGCTTTCATCCACCTTCAGTCTTTCAATGCTTTAGTTGTATTGACTGGCTCAGTATCTGCATAGAAGGCATAGTGAACTAACTCACATTCATCATCCACCACATCATTTGATGTGATTACACACTCTTGTAGTCTGGCATACATGTTTCTTATTCTCTAAGGTCTGCTTATGTTAGCTTGATCTTCGACAACTTCTTGTCGAACTTCTCTAACAACTTGTCGAACATCTCTAACAACTTCGATAGAAGGTTCATCATACAAGATTCTCACTGAATCCTTCTTGATGCTCTTAGTCCAATACCACTCCTTAAGCACATTTACAATCATATTCGTATTGATCACGACTTGCTTGTTCATTGGGTTGAACATTTTCTATCCACTAGTTAAATGATATCCCACTAGGACCATTTGACTTGAATTATCATCCAGTTTTCTTCTCAAGTGATATGGCACATGTCTATGTGCTATGAATCCAAACACTTTCAAGTGGCTTAAAATAGGTTTGACACTAGAGCAACATTCTTATGGTGTGACACTTTCAAGTGGCTTAAACTAAGTTTGAAACTAGAGCAACATTATTCTGGTGTAACACTTTCAAATGGCTTAAATTAGGTTTGACACTAGAGAATTTTTTTCTGGTGTGACACCTTCAAGCTACTTTGTCAAACATTTGTTTAATATGTATGTTATAGTTGACGCAACCTCACTCCATAACTCATTTTGGAGATGATTTCCTTTTAAAATACTTCTTGCCATATTCATAATGGTTTTGTTCTTCCTTTCAACAATACCATTTTGTTGAGGAGTGTATGGTGGCATCACCTTATGCACAATTCCTTCTTTTGTACATAAGGTGTCAAAATATTTTGACACGTACTCTCCACTTCATCTGTCCTAAGAAACTTAATCTTGTGACCACTCTGTCTTTAGACCATTGCTTTGAAATTTGTGAAAATATCAATCACATCACTTTTCTTCTTGATTAAGTAGGTCCACATCTTTCTGCTATAATCATCAATAAATGTAACAAAGTACTTGTTACCTCCAATTGAATCTACTTCCAGAGAACTACACATGCCTGAGTAGATTATGTCCATAGTGGCTTTCGACTTTCTTCTTGCATCTTTACTGAAGCTATTCTATATTGCTTTTCTTGAAAACATTCTTCACATACTTCTTGAATATGGATTTTTGGTAGGCCTCTTCATATTACTAACGTCATTGAAATTCAAGTGACCAGGTCTATAGTGGCTTTTAACCATGTTCTTCCTCTTCATATTACTAACATCATTGAAATTCAAGTAACCAGATATATAGTTCCATAACCATTCATCTATGCTAGCTGTAGTCGCCAGGAACTTGTGTTCAAACACACCAAGCTCAATCCTGAAAGTTCTATTTTTAGATATAGGAGCCTTCAAGATTAACTTGTTACTCGAGTTAATCACCCTCATCATTCTATCTTCGATCAATACTTTGTAATTCCTTTCGATCAAGCTTTGCATCACTTTCTTGATCTTTCATGCCTCCTCGACATTGACTTGTGTAATTGCCATATTGTTTACAATTGTAAAACTAAATATGAATTTTATCAGGTTTTCTTTCATCGCCTATTCCTCTACCTGCACCACCACCTCTGTGATTGCCTTGGTTAGATGATTGTCTATGATTTGATGAACTTCCTTCTTGATGGTTTCCTCTACCAATCGAATTGTTGTAACTTCCTCTTCCATTATTACCATTTCATCTTCCTTTGTCTTTCTTAGTTTACTGAGCTTATAAAGCCTTGTCAGTCATCAACTTGCTAGAAGTTTTCAACCATTATCTGCTTGTGAGATTCAAGTGTCCCTTGAAGCTCTTCTTTTGTCATACTTGACAAATCCTTTGATTCTTCTATGGCTACTACCACATGATCGAATTTTAGAGCCTATGACCTTAAAATATTTCACACTATAGATTTTGATGTCAACACTTCTCCACATGTTTTAATATGATTTATCATTTTTTACTCTAGTTAAGAAATTAGTCACACTTTCATTATCTTTCATATGAATCAATTCATACATTCTTTTAAGAGTTTTCAACCTTACCTCCTTCACTTTCTCAGTACCTTTAAATGATTTCTCTAGGATGTCTCATGCTTCCTTTGTTGAATCTACGTCACCAACTTTCTTAAAGTTGTCAAAATCATCACATAGATGGATTAAAAATAGATCCTTATAATCCTTCTTCTTCTTCAAATATTTGTGTGCATCCTTTTGTTCACCTGTAGACTTCTTTCCAATTGGTGTTACTCCATTTTTCACAAGATCCCAAAGATCTTGATAACAGAAAACAACCTTCATCTACTTACACAAATTTTCATATTTCTACCATTCAAGATTGGAAGATTAGTTGGAAAATGGGCGCTCAGATGATTCATTGTGATTCAATATGTCCAATGATCACACAGTCAGTGCTTTAGATACCAGATGTTGGAAAAACTTTAATCTTGAAGATAACTGAATCAATCATGACGAACAAGGATTAATATTTCTGATTGATCATGCCTCTTTTTCTTTTCCCTTTACTCAGGTGAAATAACCACTCATTGGTCGCAAGATGATTCTACACCGCACCGAGAATTGAAAGAATAAAAACAATATAATTGAAAGTGATAGAAAAATAATAATGGAGGAAGACTATGAATGTATTATTATGCAAGCCGCACTCTAAGTGTTTGAATATATTCTTTCAAAGATACAGCAGAGTCGCCACCGAACTTTCTTTAGTCCCGAAGGACCGGGAAAATATCGATAAAACCCAAGGGGAAGAGAAATGGGTAATGGGGTCGGTTATGTGAGAGGAAGGTACTAGCACCTCACGCACCCGTCGTACTCGACGAGAACCATTTTGCTTACTTCTAGGCTTGGATGGGTTATCTATCTAAAGGCTTCTAACTAAAAAGGGAAAGAAAGAGAGAGAAAGAAAGTGAGAAGGAGGAAGAGAGAAAGAAGTGCTCGCAGAGGATTGGGGCCCTTGTGCACGTACCCTCATAGCGCAATGAGGAAATCAGAGCTCCATAGTTCATGGAACTAGAAAAGAAAAGAAGAAGATAGAAGAAGGGGGCTCGCCAAGTTTTCACTATCTCGTGCCTACATACCCTCATAGTGCAATGAGAAAATCAGAGCCTACGTAGTTCGGGGAACTAGGAGAGAGAAAGAAAAGGAAACAGAGACGGTGTCAAAACCAAGAACGAAGGGAAGAGGCAAGACTCCACTGGGCATGCAAAATAAATGGTGTCAAAACCAAGAAATATAGGCAAAGGAAAACTCTATTGAGGAATGCAGAAGAGAAGTGATAGCTCCCCCAGGGAGAAAACAAAAGAAAGGTGTCAAAACCAGGAGAATAAAGGGAGAAGAATTGAAGTGAAGGTAAGATCCACAGGAGAATCGGTGCATTAACTGGCAGACAATGATTAACTGAAGAAAGACAAGAGTAAACTCTGTTGAGAAAGCAAAAGGTTGGTGCCAACAACCAGATTGTGATGAACCAGAAGAAAGAGATTATTGAACCAAGGAAAGTTGTTTGACTCTTTGGAAACTCGGTGTGTTAATTGATAAATAGTGGTTAACTGAAAAAATAGGTGTGGAACCAAGCGAAGCTTATGACCCAAAGGACAACACACTGACTGAACGAGCAGTACTTAACCGAAGGAAATGGTATTTGAACCAAATAAAGGTTACTAACCCAAAGGTGAGAGTGTTTGGACTAAATAAAGGTTACTAACTACAGAGGATTCAGTGTTTAATAGACAGACTATGATTAATCGAAAAGAATGAGTGATTAACCAAGAGAAGGTGATTAACTCCAGAAAAAATCAATATGTTAACAGACGGATTCTGGTTAACTGAGAAAAGGGTGATTAACCCAAAGAAAGGTTGGTTTTAACAGGTGGTCTGTAATCAACCAAAGAATAGATGATTAACCGAGAGAATATGATTAACCCAAAGAAAACTCAGTATATTAACAGACGGACTGTGATTAACTTAGGAAAAGGGAAAACTTGGTGTTTTAACTGACAGTCAGTGATTAACCAAAAAAGAGGAAGAGAGAACCAAGAGAAGGTTATAAACTCTGGTAGGGACCTGATATTTAACAGGAAGACTGCGTTTAACTGAAGAAAAATGGTTGACTTTACTAGGGAAGAAAAGAAATGGCGCTAACCAAAGAACTGTTGATTAGCAAAAGGAAGGACTGATTACAAAACTTCTGGGGAATCGAAGAATAAGATTGACCACAAGATAAAAGAGTGTTAAATTAAAAGCAGGAAGTTAATCTAAGAGACAAAGATATAAGTGATCAATGATCGACTCGGCTGGGAAACAAGAGATACCATAATAAGGAGATAGAGAGGACTATTCTAGGAATATGGTCATTTGTCCCCTACCCAAAATAATCAGAATGAGTGTAGGAATTCTCCACTCTATTCCTTCTCTAGCACCAAAGTGTAGTGCGAGAATCGAAACCGACAGCGTAACGGCGGAAACTTGTACAGTGCTCCAACGTGTTGCAAATATCCAACTCCACGGGGGATTGAGAGAACAAGGCTCTAAAATATCCTAAAGAGAAGAAAGAGGGAGATAAACTAATCAAAATGAATTTTCGATCAATTAATCGAAGGGGCAATGATGTGCTAATAATTTTCCGAAGGTGATGAAAAATCATTAAAGCAAAAGGTTAAATTATTGATTATACAAGATTAAGCTCATTCCTTGAAGAACAAACTTAATTCAACATGAATGAAAGTGTAAAATAGTACCGAATGCCGTTTAGTATACATCACAAATCATGTAGCATGTGATCAAAGAATGTGCAAGAATTAACATGATTATACAATGCAAAAAATGTGAACACATATATAACTGATAAAATCGAGCATCGGAAAGTTTATAAGCATGCTTCAAACAAAAGTTAAAAGACTCACAAGACATCCACAAGAATCAATTGTATCAATCCATGGGAGTTGAATGAGAAAAGAATGTCAAACGCACTTGAAAAAGCACAAAAATGGCATTCTGGAGCAGGGTTAATCGATTAACCATTTTCCAATGCAAAGTGGCCAATCGATTAACCTTTGAAAAAAGGAAAAAAAATTCTAAAAAAAGCAGTGTTAATCGATTAACACTGAAGCAGTAGCTGAAAATTGATTTTTCAAAAGCACTTTTGGCTACTTATGATTTATGCAATCACTCACATGCTAGAGCAAACATTTATGTATGAAAATCAAGTCCAAAAACAACAAATAATCATCAATTGAATCAATTAACTCATCAAAATCAAGGATAAGCAATGGCATAATCATCTGCACACAATAATTATTGAACTACATCGCAAACGATACGTAAACTATCAAAACAGTAAAATGAGTGAGAAATTTAAAACCTACAAGGCGGAGGATTGCCTTGGATGTTGTTGAAAGTAATTGTGATGAAGATAATCAAAGAAAACCAGAGAAATCTAAATTTGCAACCGAATCATAGCGAAACCGAGCAAAACGCGATGAAATCTCAAAATACGAATTTGCACCGAAGAAGCTTGAGATAATCACTTTATTTGAAGCAAAAGCTATAGAAACTCCAGAAAACCAAGTAAAAATAGCAAGATGGTGGAGGTTAAGCTCAAGAGAAAAGCACTTTCAATATGAAAGTTGCTACTCTTTAATGGTGAAGTTGAGCTCTAGTGTGGTTTGAGAAGAAAATGAAGATGAATGTGAGAAAAAGTTACAGAAATTTCAGAGAGAATATGAGAGAATTGAGAGTAGATAATGATGAAATTGAGAAAATGGTTAAGGGTCCTTTGTGAAATGGTGGAGCTTTATTTATATAGAGTTTTGCTTTGAAGTTGCTAGGTTTGGAATGTGCTTCAGAACTAGCCTTGGAGTTAGTTAGACTCAACTCACTGAGTTAGAAGTTGACTCAGTTAGTTAGGTAGTTAACTCGGTAGCAATCCCAATGCAATTTCAAATCAAAGGGTTCTCAAGCTTGCAAATGAAGTTACATGGCGGTCTCAATTGGAAATTATGTATTGGAGTAAATGCCTTGAAGTGTTTAGAAAAGTCTTGAAATGTCTAGAGATGTCTAGAATGTTCCACACAATACTAGAACCAAGTAGCCCCTAAATAGTAGAAGGAAAGTTGTTGTCATGAAAATGCAGCAAAATCTATATTTTTACAAGGGTTAATCAATTAACCCGTTTACACTGGCAAATGGTTAATCGATTGACCAGGCCAAAATTTGCTCAATTTGCTTGAAAAAAGGTATTGTGGCCACGGTTCTAATTTTTGACCTCGTGCTTTGATGATTAGGCATAGAAACCCTTGTTTCTTGCTTGTGTTGATGATGTGATGCCCTTCTGAAGATGTGATTAATCGGGCTTGGAAAACCTGAATATTTCTGCAACAAAAATCACAGAGTAAAAATGCAAGTGCGTATGTCAGCGATGCGAATGCACATGCTTATGTAAAAGGCATAAGGAGAGGTCAAATTTTGGGTTACGACAAGTACCCCGTTGATTTCAAAATCAACTTGTGTTTATCATTAATAGTGTAAGTGATGCAAAAAAATTCAAGGACACAATAAGAATACATGATTTAAATACTTTTGTTAAATAGGAGAGTGAAAAACGTTACAAAATTGGTGTTGTGAGTAATACTCATTAACACCTAGATAAAGAAAACAACATAAAAGTAAATGCTAAAAAAAATAAAGTAAAAGAAATGTAAACGAGTGAAATTAAACTCAAAGAGAGAAAATATAGTTTAAAGTGAGACATCGAATTGCATATGGTTTTAATATTTGTTAGTGAAGAATAAATTCACACTTACCCTCACTCCTTGCTCAAACTCAATAGTCATTTCTCTTCCTCTATGTCAAACAACTCTTTCTTTCCTCTATCCAAAATCGTTTTGGGATTAACAATGTAAACATCAGTAAAAGAAATTGTAGGAGATAAAACACAAGTCATCCATGAAACAACCATATCACTTCAACACTCTCGTGAATTTAAATTCTCATACAATTTAAGGGGTTAGGGGAGCTTTCCATTCATGAACTTAAATTTATTCATGTCTAGGAGTGCTTGTTTTATAACTTTCCTTTAAGACTAGTAATTGCTTCTAATGAAGGAATAAAAAACAAGAAGATTTTCCAGATTCTTACCTAGATATAAGTAATATGAGAAGTTGTATTTTGGGCAAACATCATTATTGATAGGATTTTGAAAAAGAGACATCAAATGTTTTTTTTTCATCCATGAAAAATGATGACCAAAGAAGAAGAACAGAATTTAGTGATATTGTTCTAATTGACCTCAAGGTCTCATTTCTACAACTACGACGTATTGCCCATTTTGGGTGTGAGAATCCTCACGGATTCATCTGATACAAAACACACTTCGTTTGATTTAGATGTATGAGTGTTATATATAAGTTATCCTTTAGTCTCGATTCCCAAGCAATGTGAGACTATTTTGGCCAATCCAAAACAGTTGCCCCTCAGTCGAGGCTAAGCGGCATATTGTGAACTTTTATTTCCCTTAAACGAAGATATTTCGGTTTACCTCAAGCATTTTCCACTGAATTATGGATTTTCATAAATAAAGGTTAGCCTGCGAACCCACTTGCTCAAATCAACTCAACTCTTATTTAAACCAGCCCAACCCTTATTTTAGCTCAGTCCAATCATGCACAAATCCAACTTGAACTAAACCATTCAAACTCATAGGTATTTGGTTCGAGTAACAGATTTGAAATTTTAAATTTGTAAACCCACGAATCTAACTTATTGACATGCCATTCTATTTTTTTTTTAAATCATCTATTACAATCCTTTATATATATATATATATATATATATATATATATATATATATATATATATATATATATATATATATATATATATATATATATATATATATATATATATATATATATATATATATATATATATATATATATATATATATATATATATATATATATATATATATATATTATTAATGAAAAAATGTAAGTATAAATTAAATTTGAGAGATCAATTTCATTCATTTAAAGAGAGATACATCTTATCTTTTCAATCATGTTTTACACAATTCCTTTTTTGTTTTGTTTACTTGATTCGAATTATGGGGAAATTTAGGTATTTAATGATTTTTACTCAAATTTTATGAGTATGAATATTTATGTAAAAAATGTATTAATTCTATTGATATTTTATTTATAATTTAAAAAATATATTTAGCGGATATCTGTAAATCCAACTCAACACAATTTATTGATGGGTGTCTTAGTTTGGCCCGAGTCTAATCTCAGAATTATGGGTTGAACACTAAGCACAACTAAAAATTATTGATGGGTTGAGTTTCGGATTTGGTCAAATTTGACATAACCCAACCCACAAAAATCTTTAACTATGGTTGCGATGTATTATCTGTTTTAGAAGTAAGAATCTTCACAACTTTGTTTTCTTTTTAAAATATGGTAGATTTTTGTTTTTAATACAAGAAAACATCTTGTTGGATTGAAATGTATGAGAGTTGTTTATAAAAAACCACTAGTGCAAAAAACACTTGTTAAGTTGGGTAAAAAAGGCTTTTTAAGTCGGTTCCGTACTTGACTTAAGAAAAGGCGACATAACAAGTTTTGACTTGTTAAGTCTGATTATGAACTAACTTAACAAAGTCTTGTTAAGTCGGTTGTTAAATTGGGTATGGTGTTAACCGACCTAAGAAGTGTTATTTTTTTTAAAATCAATGCTTTTTCTGTATCTGAATATATGCAGAAAACCTACATATTAACCGGACAATCTGATTTATAAAAGGGCAGTATGATTCAATGAAAGCCAACATTAACCTGAGTAAATAATTATGGTTTCTTTATATAAAAATTAATGATTACATATCCATGGTTTCTCCGACAAGATAAGATTAAACAAGCTATATGCCAAATTATTAAAATAGTTAGTAACATAATTCATCTATATCTATGTATAATTAGTTAAATCTCATGAGTATAAACATAATTCAATCCACTAAAGTAGCAAGGATCCCAACCACATTTTGACTTGAAACATTCAATTTAGGAGTCTGTAAACATATCTAAAAAGCATCTCTGATTCTGAATTATGTCACCAATCTGTGCAGACACCTTTCCTTTGATGATCTTAAAACTAGCAGATGTACCACAATACTTTAGAGTTGAAGATACCACCTAAAAACACAATCAACCAATCAAAACAAATCACAAATCAACCACTAACTAACAGTGACCAGAGATAGCACCCTTCATCACGTGATAGACTGGTCCAGAATAACCATTAAGGTATCGAATTGCTCCTGTTGAAGATACCATCAATGGAAGTACTTTTTGGTTTGACACTCTTGAAACTACCAATAATCTACAAGTATCTGTTGCTAGTTTATATAGACTGCTAAGCCCTGAACGCGTAGCCGGTACGTTTTCTTGATTAATCACCGACGAAATGAATATAAATCCTTGTACATAATAATAAACTTATCAACTAAAATTTTGAACGATATAAGAACCTATATAGCCAAGATTTAGAAAAAAAAGCATATCAGTGCGATCTAAGCCGCGACATCATGTTTTTGATATCTCAGCAAGTGCGGTTAAAGACGAGTCATAATCAATAACCAAAGTAAGAGAGAAAGAGGGAAATGAACCTCTTCTGTACGGCTAATGGCGAATCCGAGCTTTGAGTCTTCTTCTTTTAGTTTGATCTCGATAGAAAGCTCTCCTCCGACATGAGCATACCATAACCGAACGACACGAACAACTCCTATGTCTATTCCATGGTAATCCTCAAAGCCATAAAGGCTTGAATTTTCTAGGTTAGATAAGTCAGCAAGAGACCCTGCATTCACAGTCGACGAAGCTGTCTCACCAGATATCTGCCACAATACCAGTTGCTTTCTCCATCATCAACTGGTATCATGCTACAAACGTGATAGTTACCGAAGCTGTGAACTGATGCGTGTTTTTCGCAAGTGTACGAATCACGTCAAAGTAATATAAAAGATTATCGAATCCACAGAGACTAAGTGTCAATCTATCGTACCTGTTGTTATGGTGTTTATCTAAGGCAACTATTTTTAAGGGTTTTAGTAAGGGTGCAATGGTAAATAAAATTATAATTTTAAATAATAAATAAAAGACAGGCTCGAATGTAATTCACGTAATCAATGATAATCCAGTACTTGTTAATGGAACTACTTATGGGCAATGTTTTCTCCTTTGAAAAGAACTAATTTAACAGGAATTGTCGCTTTCGCGTATTCAGAACCGAGTTGTACTCTCTAATCAACCCCTCCTATTGTCACGGATAAAAAGGTGCGTACTGTGTTAGAGTAGTAAACCTATTTTTAAGAAATATAGTTTCTTAACAAAGTTGAAAAGTATTTTAACCTGGACTTCTTAGCAAAAGGAGGTTCTTATGAACCAGACTCTAAATCTCATAACGCGTCCGAAAATCGTTTTAAAATCTCTTTTCTTTTTAATCTAAAAACTCCTAATGAACTATACAAAGCGCTTTTGGCTGTTTTTGAAATAGTTAAAAACAATTACTTGAATTGAAAGATAAAATAGCCCTTAGGTGTTTCCACGAACAATTATACTGATTACTGGTTTAATTACGATCCTTACATTCTAACCTTTATGGGATTAGTTAGACATGATAAAGTAAATATTCTTTTTATAGTTTTTCATATGAGTAATTTAAAGCGAGTGCGGGAAGTAAACAAAGTAAATGTGCGAGTGCGGGAAGTAAACAAAGTAAATGTGCGAGTGCGGGAAGTAAACAAAGTAAAGTGCGAGAAAATAAATAAAAGTAAAGCAATGCGGAAAAATAAAATACTAACTGGAATTAAAATGGCGGCAGGATTAACTTCCTCCAGAGTGCTCCAAAACTCGAACCACAGACAGATTACAGACTCGATCACTCGATTGCAGAGGCACCCCGATGTGGAATGGCAACTGTTTTATAACTGATATATGCCTAGAGAATTCTAATTCTGGATGAAGAAAAACGAAAATCTAAGGTCCTATTTATAGTAAAAACTGAAAGCATGAAATGACCGGGACGCCCCTCCACTAAAAAGTGGAGGTTATGAAGTTTTGCCTTGTGGCGCCCGCCACAAGGTCATGGCGCCCGCCATGGTCCCTACAGGGGATGATGGAGTGGGGATCATGGGTCTTGGAGGTTGAGGAGTGGTCTTGAGACGTGGCCACGTCATGGCTAACCCCATGGCGCCCGCCATGGTGGGTGCCGTAAGTGCAAAATGCTGAATTTCGAGGTTTTCGTCCGTTTTCACTCCTTTTTCGCTCCTTTTCCCGATTCAAGCTCCGATTATTATAAAAACCTGAAAACATAAGAAAACAAAGCAATAACAAAGCAAAACAACAATAAAAGCTAAGAATGCATGCGAAATCGGAGTCAGAAATACGGTGAATTTTAGTGTGATCAAATTCTCCCACACTTAAACCTTTGCTTGTCCTCAAGCAAACATTAAAGCTTAAGAAAATATGGTGTCAACACTTGTCTTTGGGCTAAAGGGATTCTAAGTTCAAGTCAGGATGCAGTGACAGATACTAACTAAGTGAACCAAGGGTACCATAGTAACACAAACACAAACTTCAATCCTATATTAACCACTCCATGTCATCCCACGTTACCTAGGCCTATCTTCTCATCTTTTTGTGTCCTTTTCATTCAGGCGCAATCACATTAAGCCCGTTATCCGTACATGCTTCATAGTAGAGTGACCGGTTAGTGATTCTGATCCATAACATAAGGTTTCTGGCACATAAGCATGTGTAAACCTGTTTTTATTTCGCCTAAATGTAGCTGCGGGGGATCGGATCGTAATCCGCCCTACCAAGTTCAGTGCCAGATACCTCTGAACCAACTAACAATAGGTGACTTGCAATTTTTTTTCTTTTTGTGGCAAAAAATTTTTTCTTCTCTTTTTTCGGTTTAAATGACTTTGTGAGGGTCACCTATACCAGAGTTTGCCTTTTTTTCCTTTTTTATTAGCACTGGATCATTCACTTATATTCATCGGCCCCCTACGTAGAGTATGCTTAGGCCGGAGCTGACTGCTAAAATAAACTACTTAGGACAATTTTTTGAATGATAGTAAAGGCCATGGTGGTGGGGTTTAGGAGTGATTCCTATATTCAAGAGGTCTATGGTGCTAAAATGGTTCTGATGTTTCAAAAAGTTGACCTAAGTCACCACATCCTAATCTAAACCTGTCTCAAAGCCCAAAAAACATGTGAAACAACATTGTTTCCTTTTTAAAAATTTTCTGGTAAGGCTAAGGAAATGGGAAAAAATGAAGATGAACTAAAAAAGACACTATACTGGTGACTCGTCAGACTCATGCATTATCTAAGAAAAATAAATTACTGAAAAGGGAAATAACTGAAAGGAAATTAACTAAAAAGGGAAATAACAGAAAGCAATAAAATCCCCTCCCACACTTAAATCGAACATTGTCCCCAATGTTTCGAAATAAGATGAGGGGGGTAACCTGGATAAAGACTACTGAGGAGGGGCACTGGTGCCTTCGCCGTCCTGATGTGATGGTCTGGAACGACGGGATCTACTACGATGCTGGTCCCTCCGGTCGAGTCGTGCTGATAAAGCAGCCTGAGCACTCCGGACCTCTCGAAGGTTACCCAAGATGGAACCCTGAGTAGCCTCTACAAGCTGGTAGTGTCGGCTGTTGAACTCTCTCTGACGGTTCTGCTCTAATGAAATATCGTTCAAGGTACGGCAAACGTTGCTATAAGCACGATCCGAAACCAATCGCGATTGTTGCATGAAGCTCATATTGTCCGTCAGCTGCTGTGAAATAGTAGAGAGAAGGCCATCACGCCTTTCTTCTCTAGCTGTCATATCACGCCACATCTCCTCGGTGACAAAGAATCCAGGAGCAGTACCTGCAACAGGGTTAGAGGAAGATGGTGCAGTGTGTGACTGTGAAGGACGATGGGGGGACATGTGAGGGATGGGAGACTGCTCTCTCCGATCATACTCATCATCAGTGTCATGTGCCTCCCCATCGGGAATATTAGGAGGAAGTGGACCCAAAACACGTGGAGCATTAAGATCATAGGTCCAGTTCCTTTCATCACGTACATCAGTACGACTACTGCATGGTAAAGCAACAGATGGGATAGCTACCCCATGAACCATCAACTCATAACCACCTTCTCTCCTTGTTCGGCACAATTTCATGTCTTTCAGAAATTTTAAATTAATTGTGCGAGGAGGTAGTGGTTCAAGTGTAGCTATCTCATCATTCAGGCCAAGAGCCCGAGCAATAGACGTAACAAGCCCTCCAAAAACAATCGGTCCTGTTTTATTAGTAAATAAAGTCATGTGGGCAAGCATAAACGGGACCGGATTGATGTGGGTTCTAGTGAGGCATCCTTGCAAAAATAGGAGTTCACGAGCATTAACCTTGTTTGGACTTTCCCGGCCAAAAATAGTACATGCCAAAAGAAGTCTAAAAACTCTTATGGCCGGGTTGTGAATGGTCGACGCAAGTATCCCTTCAAAAGAATTAATTGAAGTACTTGAAAGCCTTAGCCAGAAGGTAAATACCTCGGCCGACCATTCAGCATCCAAAGGTGCCTCACAAATCGAACCTTCCCTATGAGGGATTCCTAACAAATCTGCTAGCTCATTGGTACTGAATTCATATTCAATTCCAAACAGTCTAAAAATAACAGTACCGACAGTGCTAGCAGTGTTAGGACTGACAATGTATATCAAAGAACTCAAAAACTCAGTTGTCAGCCTCTCATAGGTAGGTTCCTGATTAATGAAAATATTATGCAAGCCTAGAAATTCTAATAAATTAAAAACACTATGACAAATACCCAAAGCATACAGACAGTTATCGTCGACGTACCTAGTCGAGAGGATTTCTCGACTTTGAAGCCTCTGAATAATTTTCCGTTGCCTTTCGCCCGGTCTTCCATCACGAAGAATAAATCCGTTGAACTCCATTGTTGAAAAGCTCCTTAGGTAGTGAAAATAGTAAAAAAGTGGTTTATGAGGGGAATGATAAAGTTTTGATTTTTTTGGTTTTTTGATGGATGAAAATGGAAATGGATGTTGGATATGTTTTATGGATGGAGGGTATTTTGGAAATGGGGGAGCTTTAATGGGGTTCAAGGAGGATTTGGAAGGTTGGAAAAATGGGTTTTTGGTGAAGAAAGGGATGAAAATGGTGGAAATGGGGATTGAATCCCGTATTTGTTGATGATACGGTGTGGCGCCCGCCACAGGGCCTATGGCGCCCGCCACAAGGCCAATTCCTGGGCCTTGTGGTTTTGGATCCTCCTTTGGGCCTTCCTTGCACCTTTGTCTTCCGGGGGGTCTGAATAGCGTTTTCTTCTTCTTTTCAAGGCATTGGCTTGCATATTTTTGTCTTATATATATTTTTTTTCTTTGCACGACAAAAATAAAATAATTAAAAATCAAAAAAAAAAAAGAAAAAGAAAAATAAAAATTAGTGCATAATATGTATATATATAAGGAATTCAAAGTGCATGAAAATATAAAAGCTGCAATAAAGTAAAATATGTCTGGAAATGCGATAAATAAAACGAAGTTAAATACTAGGGTAGTGCTGTCAGGGTGGAATGAGTCATGTGGTAGGTTTCTTATCCTGGCTTGATCCACGAATCTCAGCTATCTCCCTCCGAAGCTCGTCGATCGCCTGATGTAGAGCATCGGTCTCCGAGGCATGAGTGAGATCAGAAACCTGCATCTGTAACTCTAAGTCTGCCACTTCCTGCTTGAGCAGGGCAGTCTCCTTGCGGAGCTCATAAATCTGTGTTTGTAGGTCGGGTGGCTGCAGAGACATATTGTTAGACATAACAGTGATTCGGGGAGTAAGAGGTGTAGGAGTGTACTCAGCGGCGGGAGGCGATTTCGGCTCTTCGACAGTCTCTCCATAACCCTCTAGAGCATAACTCCAATTGGCAGGATCATGGACACTGGTCATCAGCGGATCTGGTAATGTAAAGTAGTGTATCGCTTCGCCGTCGATCAACAATCTAAACATGTTGGGCTCAAAAGAAGCCCTCCTCATCAGTCCTCTATCAAGACAAAAATCAATATCCAGGGTGGTGTAGCAGCAGAAGGTCCTGAGGTGCAATAGCTTGCGAGACAAACCCAATGCAGTAGCAATCTGTGTAACAATCCCACCGACATGGATGATTCCTACTGATGATCTGGCAACACTAGCAAGGCCCTTCAGTAGAAAATTGCCACAAGCAACAGGGCGAGACTGAGTCGCACAAAACAGTAGGAAAATCTCCTCTTCACTTAGCAGTGTCTCTGTATCTGGAAAACCTAGGAAAGAATGTGCTAGAATCATCTGGAAGTACCTCAATGCAGGGTTGTGGATTACCTGCGAAAACTGGGTAGAAGGATCTTGGCTCCCTCCGCCTGATATTTTAGTCCAAAACTTTTCCACTTCTCTGCTCATAAAATACCCCATCGGAGTCTCTGGAATAGCATCAGGAGTAGTCTGGAAACCTAGTAAATCACCAAACTCTTTGTGAGAGAATGAGTAGTCAATCCCGAACAACCTGAAAACAGCGAGTCCATCGGGTCCAGCCCAAGGGTCATGATGAAACGAGCTGAGGAACTCAAGAGTCAAGTTCCTATAAGTGTTGTTCCTGTCGTCAAACTGGTCCCACTGGAGTTGATGGCATAAAAATCTGACGCTTGGCTCTATCCCCAAGGCATCCATGCAGTCATGGTCAGGGTACCTGGTAGGAGCCATAGGGCGTCTCATGTGAACATAGTAACGCTCTCTTTGTGCATCATCTCTAAAGGCCACGTGCATGTCATCAGGGTTCTGCATTCTGTACAAGGTTAGTAAACAAGTCCTGAAAGCACATAAAACATTCAATCGTGAGTCCTGACATAAAAATAAACAAATTAAAATAAAGTAAAAAAAAGTACAAAAATAAGAAAAACCATGGGTTGCCTCCCAGGCAGCGCTTGTTTAACGTCATTAGCTCGACGACCGATATTTAAACATCATTGGAAGGATATGGTGGATCACTCAGAGTATGACAGGTGTCTGTTGTTGGAATGTCACCTCCTTCGTAGGGCTTCAACCTCTGTCCATTGACTATGAACGGTTTACATGTTTGGTTCTTGATTTCAATAGCACCGGATCTCAGGATCTTAGATACTTCGAAAGGGCCAGTCCATCTCGAACGGAGTTTACCTGGAAATAGTCGTAACCTGGAATCGAACAGGAGAACAGGATCGCCTATTTTGAAGTCTCTTCTTATGATTCTTTTGTCATGCCAAGCTTTTGTTCTTTCTTTGTATATGATGGCATTTTCGTAGGCAGATTGTCTGAGCTCTTCTAATTTGTGGATATCAAGGATACGTTTCTCACCAGCTGTCAAGTAATCCAAATTCAAAGTTTTGATGGCCCAATAGGCCTTATGCTCCAACTCAAATGGTAAGTGACATGATTTTCCATAGACCAGTTGATAAGGGGTTGTTCCTATAGGAGTTTTGAAAGCGGTTCTATAGGCCCATAATGCTTCTTGAAGTTTCTGCGACCAATCTTTTCTAGATATAGAGACAGTCTTCTCGAGGATTTGTTTTATCTCCCTATTAGATACTTCCACTTGTCCATTGGTCTGTGGGTGGTATGGTGTTGCTACTTTATGCTTAACTTCATACTTGCTTAAAAGTTTATCAAATATTCTCGATATGAAGTGTGATCCTCCATCACTTATGACTAAACGGGGTGTTCCAAACCTGGGAAATATATAATTCTTGAATAATTTGATGACTACTCTGGTGTCGTTTGTGGGTGCGGCGATAGCTTCAATCCATTTAGACACGTAGTCAACAGCTACTAATATGTACTGATTTCCAAAAGATGGTGGGAACGGTCCCATAAAGTCCATACCCCATACGTCGAAGAGTTCTACTTCTTGGATATTTCTTAACGGCATTTCATTACGTCTTGAAATATTTCCTGTGCGTTGGCATCTGTCACACTTGACAATGAAAGCATGGACATCACGCCACATAGTAGGCCAGAATAGGCCAGCTTGAAGAATCTTGGCGTAGGTCTTAGATGTGCTTGCATGTCCACCATAGGGTGCAGAGTGACAATGCTCAATTATATTATTTACCTCTTCTTCTGGAACACAACGGCGGAAAATGCCATCTTTACCTCTCTTGAAAAGAAATAGATCGTCCCAATAGAAGTTTCTCACATCACTATAGAACTTCTTCTTCTGGTGGTAGTTTAGATCAGGGGGTATGATGTCAGCGGCTAGGTAATTAACAAAATCTGCATACCAAGGTACATTGCTTATAGCTAAGGATTTATGAAATTGCTCATGAGGGTCTGGGTTATCATCTTCAATGGTTTCTAGTTGGGCTATCAGTCTATCGTAGGCAAAATCGTCATTTATGGGTACTGGATCAGGTTTCAGGTATTCTAGCCTAGATAGGTGATCAGCTACCACATTATCAGTGCCTTTCTTGTCACGGATATCCAAATCAAATTCTTGTAATAATAGAATCCATCGAAGTAACCTAGGCTTGGCATCCTTTTTGCTTAGTAAGTAACGAATGGCAGCATGGTCGGTGTAAACTATAATCTTGGCTCCTACTAGATAAGATCTAAATTTGTCTATTGCAAAAACTACAGCTAGGAGCTCTTTTTCGGTTGTTGCGTAGTTGAGCTGTGCAGCGTCTAGGGTTCTACTGGCATAATAAATCACATGTAACTTCTTATCTTTTCTCTGACCTAGAACGGCTCCAACAGCATAATCACTGGCGTCACACATTATCTCAAACGGTTCCGACCAATCAGGGGGTTTCATTATAGGTGCTGAAATCAGAGCTTGCTTCAGAAGATTAAATGCTTCAGTACATTTTTCATCGAAGATGAACTCAGCATCTTTCATTAAAAGACCAGTTAAGGGCTTTGTTATTTTGGAGAAATCCTTGATAAAACGTCGGTAAAATCCGGCATGTCCAAGAAAACTTCTTATCTCCCTGATAGTCTTCGGCGGTTTTAGATTCTCTATGACCTCTATTTTTGCTTTATCTACCTCTATACCTTTTTCAGAAACTATATGTCCTAAAACAATCCCTTCGGTGACCATGAAATGACATTTTTCCCAATTTAGCACAAGGTTTACCTCCACACATCTCTCCAGGATTTTCTCAAGGTTGACAAGACAATTTTTGAAATCTGACCCACAAACTGAGAAATCGTCCATAAATACTTCCATGATTCCATCCAAATAATCAGCAAAGATAGACATCATGCAGCGTTGGAAAGTTGCAGGAGCATTACAAAGTCCAAAAGGCATTCTTCTATAGGCAAAAGTTCCAACTGGGCATGTAAAGGTAGTTTTTTCTTGATCTTCGGGGTGAATAGGTATTTGGAAGAATCCTGAATATCCATCTAAATAACAAAAGTAAGAGTGTCTGGCTAGGCGCTCCAACATTTGGTCTATGAATGGTAATGGGAAATGGTCCTTCCTAGTTGCTTTATTTAATTTTCTATAATCTATGCACATACGCCAACCTCCATCAGTTCTTTTTGCTACAGGTTCGCCCTTCTCGTTTTGCACGACTGTGATGCCTCCCTTTTTAGGTACTACATGCACAGGACTCACCCATTTACTGTCCGAGATCTGATATATTATACCTGCCTCTAGTAACTTAAGAACTTCAGTCTTAACTACAGTACTCATTATAGGATTTATTCTACGTTGGTGTTCTCTAGAAGGTTTTGAATCTTCTTCAAGCAAAATCCGATGCATGCATACGGATGGGCTTATTCCTTTTAGATCAGAGATCTTATATCCTAAGGCTGAGGGGTACCTACGTAAAACTTCTAATAATTGATCGGTTTCTTCTTGGTTTAAGGTAGCACTGACTATAACTGGACGGTTCATATCTTCATCAAGAAATTCATATCTCAGGTTTTTAGGCAGTTCCTTAAGTTTTACGGTCGGTTTTATAGGGCAAGGCATAGGATCTGGGGTTAGAGATAAACATTCGTGAAGGTTATCATCAATGTAGGGTGTTTTATAATTGTCATCTTCCAAAATAAGGGTTGATGGCAATTTTATAGATTCAGTTTCTTCTTCTTGTTCTAATTCCCTAATACATTCTTCGATGATATCTAAGGCATAACAAGAATCTCCTATCACAGGTGCCATAAGAAATTTTGACAATATAAATTCTATCTTCTGGCCACCTACCTCAAAAGTTAGTTTTCCCTTTTTAACATCTATTACGGCTCCAGCAGTCGATAAGAACGGTCTACCTAGGAGGATTGGTATGTCGTCATCTTCTTTAATGTCCATGACAACAAAATCAGTAGGTATAAACAGCTGACCTATCCTAACAGGGACGTCTTCAAGTATGCCTATAGGGTATTTAACGGATCTATCGGCTAATTGAAGTGACATCTTAGTAGGTTGTAATTCTCCTAAGTTTAATCTCTCACAAACTGCTAAAGGCATTAAGCTCACACTAGCTCCTAAGTCTAGAAAAGCTTTTTCGATGACATGATTCCCCAAAACACAAGGAATGGAAAAATTTCCGGGATCTTTATCTTTCTTTGCTAACCTATTTTCAGAAATAGAATTACATTCCACGGGTTTCGGATCTTCGAGTCTACGTTTATTTGTAAGTATGTCTTTGAGAAACTTAGCATAAGAAGGTATTTGGGTGATGGCTTCTGTAAAGGGGATTTCTACGTGAAGTTTTTCTATAACCTTAACGAATTTTTGATATTGATTATCGATTTGGGTTTTCTTTAATCTTTGAGGGTAAGGTATTGGTGGTTTGTATGGCGGTGGCGGTACATAGGTTTTATTTTTAGGTTCTTCTCCTTTTTCTTGACTTTCCGGGGTTTCAGGCTTCTCTGGTTCCTTTTCCTCATTCCTCTCAGAAGTTTCGGGCTCACTTAATCTAGGGTTTAAAGGTTCCTTATAAGCGGTTCCACTTCGTAGAGTAATGGCATTAGCTTGCCCTTTCGGGTTTTGTTGAGGTTGTCCAGGGAACTGTCCTCCAGGTGTAGTCTATGGGGCTTGGTTTAACGCTACCTGAGAGATCTGGGTTTCAAACATCTTATTATGAGTAATAATTTGATCAACCTTGGTTCCTAACTTGGTAATTAGTTCGTTAACATGGACGTTATGGTTCATGAACTCTTTGTTTTGTTGTTTTTGAGCAACGATAAAATCTTTTACAACTTCCTCAAAGCTCGGGCTAGGTGGTACAGGTTGCATAGGTTGATTTGTTCTAGGGGCTTGGTAACCTTGTTGTCTCGGAGGTGCGGTATTTTGGATAGGGTTATTATTTTTGTAGGAGAAGTTTGGGTGATTCCTCCATCCAGGGTTATATGTGTTTGAAAATGGGTTCCCTTGGGTATAGTTCACTTGCTCAGTGTTGGTTTCATTCAACAGATTGCATTCGGCGGATTGGTGTCCTTGCGTTCCACATATCTCACAATTCGGCGAAACTGCGGCAACAGTATTCGGAGTTGTACACATATGTTCGACTCTAAGGGCCAACGCGTCCATTTTAGCCTGCATCATGTCTATAGAGCTTAGCTCATGTATTCCTCCTTGGGCTTCCTTCTTTTCCACTGTCGCTCGTTCTACTCCCCATGATTGATGGTTTTGGGCCATATCCTCGATAAGGGCACTAGCTTCAGGGTAAGGTTTGTTCATCAGTGCGCCACCAGCAGCAGCGTCGATGGTCATTTTAGTGTTATAAAGAAGTCCATTATAGAAGGTTTGGATGATTAGCCAATTCTCTAGGCCATGGTGTGGGCATGCTCTTAATAGTTCTTTATATCTCTCCCAGGCTTCGAACAACGACTCTCCTTGGTGTTGGGTAAATCTAGTTATTAGGTTTCGAAGAAGAGCGGTCTTACTTGGGGGAAAATATCTAGCAAGGAAAACTTTTCTAAGGTCATCCCAAGTTGTTATTGAATTGGGTGGAAGGGAATCTAACCATGATAGAGCTTTATCTCTGAGGGAAAAGGGAAATAATCTTAAGCGTATTGCCTCAGGAGAAGCTCCATTCGTTTTAAAGGTGTCTGCTAATTGAAGAAAGTTTTTTAAATGTTGGTTCGGGTTATCAGTAGCGAGACCTGCGAATTGTCTCTGTTGCACTAATTGCAGCAGGGATGGCTTAAGTTCAAAATTATTGGCTGGGATAGCGGGGTTTACTATACTGGAACTAGGTTCCTCGTTTGATGGTTGGGCGAAGTCCTTAAGAGGTCTTCAATTTTGATCTTCGGCCATAGCTCTCCTATTCCTATGGAAAAATAAACGTGCGCGAGTGTAACGTTCAGGTTCAGCTAGAGGGTCTACTAAACTTCCGGCACTGCGAGTCTTTCGCATTGACCGGTGGGTAACAACCTTAGTCTAAACGGTATAACTACAGGGTAATGAAATTTGACGATATTGGTCCCCGGCAACGGCGCCAAAAACTTGATGCGTGTTTTTCGCAAGTGTACGAATCACGTCAAAGTAATATAAAAGATTATCGAATCCACAGAGACCAAGTGTCAATCTATCGTACCTGTTGTTATGGTGTTTATCTAAGGCAACTATTTTTAAGGGTTTTAGTAAGGGTGCAATGGTAAATAAAATTATAATTTTAAATAATAAATAAAAGACAGGCTCGAATGTAATTCACGTAATCAATGATAATCCAGTACTTGTTAATGGAACTACTTATGGGCAATGTTTTCTCCTTTGAAAAGAACTAATTTAACAGGAACTGTCGCTTTCGCGTATTCAGAACCGAGTTGTACTCTCTAATCAACCCCTCCTATTGTCACGGATAAAAAGGTGCGTACTGCGTTAGAGTAGTAAACCTATTTTTAAGAAATATAGTTTCTTAACAAAGTTGAAAAGTATTTTAACCTGGACTTCTTAGCAAAAGGAGGTTCTTATGAACCAGACTCTAAATCTCATAACGCGTCCGAAAATCGTTTTAAAATCTCTTTTCTTTTTAATCTAAAAACTCCTAATGAACTATACAAAGCGCTTTTGGCTGTTTTTGAAATAGTTAAAAACAATTACTTGAATTGAAAGATAAAATAGCCCTTAGGTGTTTCCACGAACAATTATACTGATTACTGGTTTAATTACGATCCTTACATTCTAACCTTTATGGGATTAGTTAGACATGATAAAGTAAATATTCTTTTTATAGTTTTTCATATGAGTAATTTAAAGCGAGTGCGGGAAGTAAACAAAGTAAATGTGCGAGTGCGGGAAGTAAACAAAGTAAATGTGCGAGTGCGGGAAGTAAATAAAGTAAATGTGCGAGTGCGGGAAGTAAACAAAGTAAAGTGAGAGAAAATAAATAAAAGTAAAGCAATGCGGAAAAATAAAATACTAACTGGAATTAAAATGGCGGCAGGATTAACTTCCTCCAGAGTGCTCCAAAACTCGAACCACAGACAGATTACAGACTCGATCACTCGATTGCAGAGGCACCCCGATGTGGAATGGCAACTGCTTTATAACTGATATATGCCTAGAGAATTCTAATTCTGGATGAAGAAAAACGAAAATCTAAGGTCCTATTTATAGTAAAAACTGAAAGCATGAAATGACCGGGACGCCCCTCCACTAAAAAGTGGAGGTTATGAAGTTTTGCCTTGTGGCGCCCGCCACAAGGTCATGGCGCCCGCCATGGTCCCTACAGGGGATGATGGAGTGGGGATCGTGGGTCTTGGAGGTTGAGGAGTGGTCTTGAGACGTGGCCACGTCATGGCTAACCCCATGGCGCCCGCCATGGTGGGTGCCGTAAGTGCAAAATGCTGAATTTCGAGGTTTTCGTCCGTTTTCACTCCTTTTTCGCTCCTTTTCCCGATTCAAGCTCCGATTATTATAAAAACCTGAAAACATAAGAAAACAAAGCAATAACAAAGCAAAACAACAATAAAAGCTAAGAATGCATGCGAAATCGGAGTCAGAAATACGGTGAATTTTAGTGTGATCATGAACTTATGACAAAACTAACCAAAAGAACCACAAGTTGAACTCCATATTGTTGCACTGTCTCTATTCTCATCCAGGAACACCACCTCCATCGACGAAGCTCTCGCGCTCAAAACTATGTATGTTAGTGCCTAAGAAAGAGAACATAAAAATATTTCAATCTTTCTAATGCCATCTGCATGCTAAAATACATCTTAAAATATTAAAATGACTAATTATGGAACCTGGTCGAGGAAGAAGAAAGTCCAAGCACGAGATATAGTAGGGCAGGGGACAACAACCAGAACGGCTGAGAGTAGGGAGT
Source organism: Lathyrus sativus (assembly GCA_963859935.3). Classification (NCBI taxonomy): domain Eukaryota; kingdom Viridiplantae; phylum Streptophyta; class Magnoliopsida; order Fabales; family Fabaceae; genus Lathyrus; species Lathyrus sativus. The sequence continues at coordinate 680,576,020 of OZ012738.1, read as the reverse complement.
AACCTGCGCAAATGCCATTGGCGTGCACCAAAAGCCTGCACCCCGCAATTTCTTTCAGACTTGACATATTTTTGGAGCCCATCAACTTTGCCTCTTGTAAAACCAAAATAATTTGAACTGGTATACAAAGACAGAACTGGAACTAAATAACCAACTCTTGAATAACAAGGAAAACACAAACAACATACTTCAATCTTTTCAAACAAACTAAAAACGAAATAAGATCCCAATACTAACAACAACAAACCAACACAAAGTAATAGTTATCATTTATTGTAATAATTGTTTTGGTTGCATTACAACAGTAATACACTTATTATCAGTGTCAGAGTATTAATAAATGCTAACCAATGTCTAATCTAGCATTATCAGATATGTAAACCAACCATAAAATAAGGCCCAATTGGCTGTGAACTAGTAATGATAATAGAGTAAAAAACAATTATTGAATAACTATACATACCACTTCCTGTATCAAGTGCCACCATGAACTTCATTCCAGGTGTTCCTAGCTCAACTGTTGTATAATGTAAACTGTATTCAAAGAACACAAGCCAAAAAAAAAAGTTAAATAAAGAAAATCAAATAACCAATTCCAAGAACAAAGACTAATCAAAACAGTTTCCAAAATCATCACCTTCTAAAAAAGGGTTAGTTAAATTTAAACCTAGATACAAACCCATTTAGTTTCTTTCCTTTCTTATTAACTTCAAAACAATTAAATTTTATTCCAAAGGTGAAAATGATAAAAATTGTATTTTTAATAAGAAAAATAAAATGAGAAAGAGGAAAAGGAAGAGGGGTTTACAATCCGAGGGAGCTAATACGGAAGGTGGAATTTCCGTCGGAGAAAGCAAGACCAGCGTCGAATTGGGAGAGTCTGCGGCCGCGGAGGAAGCTATCGCGGTCAGCTAACTCGGCGTAATATTTGACGATACCTTTTTCCGGCCATCGATGAGAAGGAGAGGATGCAGAGAGGGACCATTTCTTGACAGGTTCGGAGTAACGGTGGTGCATCGTCAAGGTGAAAATGTGGGCATCGCAGTAGTTCCAATGGGACAACAACAAGATGACTAAGGTGATGATGATTTTGCAGAAACTGAGCATTTTTGTTCTTCACTTTGCAAAAACCTAAAATCCCTGAAAGAAGAAGAAGAGAAAGAGAGGATGTTGGTGTGTGATGTGAAAGGGAGTGAGATCTTGTGAAGCCCTAACAAGAAAAATGGTTTGCATTTTTATGAAGGATATTCTTTTGGATTCCCGCAGAGTACACATCGGAATTTAATTTGTTAAAATTAAATAAAACGTCTTAGGTCAGGTGGGTAATACTTGACTTAATAAATATGTTTCTTAAGTCAGTTAGTGAACACAGGCTACTTAAAAAATTTAATATGAATTATATTTTTTTCTTTAATTTTTTTTAAGTCAATTATAAATGTAATTGACATAACAATGTTATAAATATTTACGAAATTGCCACCGCATCACTTCTTAAGTCAGGTGGCAGGTGAACTGACTTAACAATCTTTACTATAAAGATATTTTTATAATAGTGAACATTTATTATCGATTCATAAACAATATGAAACTATCTAACTATTGGAAATAATGAAGATTTATTTCCATTAAAGTTGTTCCAAAATGACAAAGTGGGTGATATAGTTAATTGACAATAAATGCTTAGTCCCACATTGGAAGTGGAGTAAAATTAAATAGCATTTATAAGGCCCTTGGAACAATGTAATTTCCAAAGGAGCCAAAGAGGATAAAGGGCCACATAGTCATATGTGGTGGTGCCAAAACTTATGTCACTTGTCTCATACAAAACACCCTTTGCCGGTGTCGCCACCGGCGACACCGGCTCCGGCCACACCGGCTCCGGCTCCGGCTCCAGAACCGGATCCGAGGGCGTGGGCGTAGAGGCTAGTGGCGGCTTGTAGACGGCACTTGAGCACTTAGGCACGACGCATCAGAGCAATCGGGCTATTCGCGGCATTAATGAGGCGGCGCCGGTGGCGCTCCGGCCGCCTCCGGCGGGAGGACCGGCCTTCGGCCGGTATACTGCGAATTTGTTTTAATTGTCGCTCCAGATTTCATTCGTTACATAGAGTTTGATTTTTGAATTTGAATTCGAAATATATGACACTTCATGAAGTGGTGCACGACATTTTATTTGAACCATTGCAAATGCTCATTAGAGAGTGTGTTTATGAAGAGTTGCAAACTTCTGAAAAGACACATGCATGGCTATAAATATATGCTTGATACTTCGAAATCAAATACTCCAAAAATCCGATATCCTCTTCTATATAATTCCAAATGTTTTCCTTGCATTCGAAACTTCACCAGTCTTGTGCAGTTTCGAGAAAAAGGATGACTTATCCTGGGTATTCAGACCGTTCCAACTCTAATACAATTTGAGAGTGTGCTTGAAATACTTTTAAGGAAAATGATTTCGTTCACGATTCAGTCTGGATCCATTCGATATTGAAGGATTATCTAACAATCTTAAAAGTATTTGTATCATGGATTCTGACGATGTTGTTTCAAGCATCAAGGTTATGAATCAGGATCTTGTCAAATTGGATCGCTTCAATGGAAACAACTTTACCAGATGGCAAGACAAGATGACATTCCTGCTTACTGCACTCAAGGTTCACTACGTCTTGAATCCTGATCTGACACCAATTCCAGAACCAACTGAAGATGATTCTGACGAACTCAAGAAGAAGTGCATGCTGCAAAGGAAGGACGAATTACTATGTCGTGGACATATTCTGAACACGCTGTCTGACCGCCTATACGACCTATACACGGACAATCCGTACGCTAGAGACATATGGAATTCACTGGAGTTTAAATTCAAAGCCGAAGAAGAAGGTACGAAAAAGTTCTTAATTTCTAAATACTTTGATTTTAAATTTATAGATTCCAAGCCCATACTTCCCCAAGTGCACGAATTGCAAGTTCTGGTGAACAAAATCAAAGCGGTGAACATAGACATTCCTGAAACCTTTCAAGTTGGCGCAATTATTGCTAAGTTACCAAGTTCGTGGAAAGGCTATAAAAAGAAACTGTTGCACAGTTCTGATAACTTTTCCTTGGAGAGAATCCAGAAACATCTTCGAATCGATGAGGAATCGAAGGAGAGGGAAAAATCAGAATCTGCGGGTCTTTCCAAAGCCAATGTTGTGACCAGAAAGGAAAAGAAAAAACATGATGTAAAGAAAAGTCACATCGCACCAAAAAGGGAACATACCAAGTTCAAGAACTTTGGTGGTCCGAAGGGTCCGAAAAATGGATGCTTTGTATGTGGAAAACCTGGACATTATGCTCGAGATTGCAAGCAAAATAAATCAAAAAAGGAGATCAATGCAGTAAATGCTAATGATGATATAATTGCTACTGTGAGCGAAATTATGGCAATCAAAGGCAAAGTCCAAGGCTGGTGGTATGATACATGTGCCACGGTTCATGTCTCATATGACAGGGCTGCATTCAAAACATATTCTGAGACAAATGATGGACAAGAAGTACAAATGGAAAATGAAGTACGATCCAAAGTTGTTGGAACCGAAACGGTCGAACTCAACTTCACTTCTGGAAAGAAAGTTACTCTTGTTAATGTGCTTCATGTCCCAGACATGAATATGAATCTTGTTAGTGGGGATTTATTGGGAAAACCGGGTATTAAATCTGTGTATGAATCGGGCAAACTTATTTTGACCCGTAATGGTGTGTTTGTTGGAAAAGGATATTCCGCTGAAGGAATGATCAAACTATGTATTACTGATAACATGATTAATGAAATTTCTAATTCTGCTTACATGCTTGATTCAGTTACTTTATGGCACAATAGACTAGCACATATTGGTATTAGTTCAATGAAGAGACTAATCAAATTTGGCTTGATATCATGTAATATCAATGATTTCAATAAATGTGAATTATGTGTTAAATCAAAAATGATTAAGAAACCTTTCAAAAGTGTTGAAAGAAATACAAATCTGCTTGATCTTGTACATTCAGATTTGTGCGAATTTAATGGCATGTTGACCCGTGGGGGAAATAGATATTTCATTACATTTATTGATGATTGTTCTAGATACACTTATGTATATCTCTTAAAGCATAAAGATGAGGCTTTTAATGCCTTTAAGAGTTATAAAGCAGAAGTGGAAAATCAATTAAGTAGAAGTATAAAAGTCCTTAGGAGTGATAGGGGCGGTGAATACTTTTCTACTGAATTTGATGCATTTTGTGAAGAACACGGTATAATACATGAATGTTCGGCACCTAGAACACCACAACAAAATGGCATAGCAGAAAGAAAGAATCGAACATATCAAGAAATGATGAATGACATGTTATTGCATTCCGAACTACCTTTCAATTTGTGGGGCGAAGCCTTATTATCCGCTTGTCACATAATAAATAGAATTCCCTTAAAGAAAACTGGAATTTCTCCATATGAGGTATGGAAGGCCATGACACCAAATATTGGCTATTTTAAGGTGTGGGGGTGTGTGGCATATTACAAAAACATGGATCCTAAGAGAACCAAGTTGGGTCCTCGAGGGATAAGATGTGCCTTTGTAGGATATGCACAAAATAGCAAAGCATATAGACTTTTAAATTTAGAGTCTAATATTATTGTTGAATCCCGGGATGTAGAATTCTTTGAAAAACTTATCACTAAGGATAAAGAATCAGAGTCGGCCATAAATAAAGAATCTTGTGAAAAAGACTCTTCTCGGATTGTAGAAATACAACCTGAAGGCACATCTCGAATCAATGAACCACAACCCGAACCTAGGATAAGCAAAAGAGTCCGGAAAATAAAGAACCTAGGACCAGACGAAATTGATTCTCAATCCATTTCATTTTATCTGGTTGAAGGAAATAGTACAAGTTTTATTAAAAGCATTCCGGTAATTCTTCAAGTAGGGGAAGATCCTAAAACTTATAAGGAAGCAATAGCTTCAAGAGACTCCTCTTTTTGGAAAGATGTTATCCGAGATGAAATGGATTCAATTATGTCCAACCACACTTGGGAACTTGTTGATTTACCAAAGGGATCAAGACCCATTGGATGCAAGTGGGTGTTTAAAAAGAAATATCATAGTGATGGTACATTAAACACTTATAAAGCAAGATTAGTGGCAAAAGGATTTAGACAAAAGGAAGGTATAGATTATTTTGACACTTATGCACCTGTAGCAAGAACAACCACTATAAGGTTGTTATTTGCTTTAGCATCTTTAAATGATCTGATTGTTCATCAAATGGATGTTAAAACAACATTCCTAAACGGAGACCTCGATGAGGAAATCTACATGGAACAACCAGAAGGATACGTCCTTCCTGGAAATGAACAAAGGGTGTGCAAACTTGTTAAATCTCTATATGGCTTAAAACAAGCACCAAAACAATGGCATCAAAAGTTTGATTCTACGATAATGTCAAATGGATTTATTCATAATTCTTGTGACAAGTGTTTATATACAAAAGTGTATAATAACATTGTAATATTTTTGTGTCTTTATGTTGATGACATGCTAATAATTAGCAATAAACTTAATGGAATTTTAGAAACAAAAAGGTTTCTAACTTCCACTTTCAAGATGAAAGATCTTGGACTTGTTGACACAATTTTAGGAATAAAAGTTAAGAAAAATAGTGGGGGTTATGAACTTAATCAAACACACTATATTGAGAAAATGCTTGATAAATTCAAACACCTGAAATTCAAGGAAGTAACTACTCCATTTGATCATGTAATCAAACTTGAAAAGAATGATGGAAGAGCAGTGGCTCAATTAGAATATGCAAGTGCGATTGGATGTCTTATGTACTTAATGCAATGTACTAGACCCGATATATCATTTGCAGTTAGTAAAATGAGTAGATTTACTAGTAATCCAAGTAATGAACATTGGAAGGCAATCACGAGGATATTTGGTTATTTGTTGAAAACCAAAGATCTTGGCCTTCATTATGGTAGGTTTCCTGCTATATTAGAAGGATATACCGATGCAAGTTGGATCTCTAATATGGGAGATCATAAATCTACAACTGGATGGATATTTACACTAGCTGGAGGAGCAATTTCTTGGAAGAGCAAGAAACAAACATGCATTACTCTTTCGACCATGAAATCAGAGTTTGTGGCTCTCGCTTCCGCTAGTCAAGAGGCAGAGTGGTTGAGGGATCTTCTTTTGGAAGTTCCATTGGCTAAAGACAATGTTTCAAAGGTAATGATACACTGCGATAGTCAGGCCACTTTGGCAAGAGCATTTAGTGAAGTGTATAATGGAAAGTCTAGGCATATAGGACTTAGACATTCGTTCGTGAGAAAACTGATTAAGGATGGAATCATTTCACTTACGTATATACGAACAAGCTATAATTTGGATGATCCGTTTACTAAGCCACTGGCCAGAGACTTAGTAAAAACAACCTCGAGGGGTATGGGGTTGAAACTCCTTGAGTAAGAGTTCCGACAACGGCGGCAACCCAATCTTAAGTTAACAGAACATTAACTTTAAGATTTTCAATGGCTAATAACAGGTCGTTGATTTGGATAATTGTCTAACATTTCATAATTATGTTGACATTAGAAATGAGGGTTGAGTTTTATTTTAAACTCTTAATGAAGTTCAATACCGAGGGTACGTATCCATTGGAAACAGATACTATATGAACTTCACCTATGTGAATTCTGAGATGGTGCCGTCTCAAAGTGAGAGTTGGAGTTTCTCTCATAAAAAATTCATGAAACAGGATAGCACATGACCATAAATAAGTGTTAAGCGAGTTATGCAGAGGAAGAATCTTTAAGGAGTGTGTGTAAGGTAACACCGGTCTATTCATATGGATTCATGGTTTAAAAGCATTGCTACCTAATATTCCGATTAAACCTTGTGTTATCCTTACTAAGGTTAAGTTTAAAATCGAAAGATACTTAACTGTATTAATACTTCTTATGTCTCATTTCTGGAATTATTATTTTGTCATTATTAGAACAAGTGGAGGATTGTTGGAAATAATGAAGATTTATTTCCATTAAAGTTGTTCCAAAATGACAAAGTGGGTGATATAGTTAATTGACAATAAATGCTAAGTCTCACATTGGAAGTGGAGTAAAATTAAATAGCATTTATAAGGCCCTTGGAACAATGTAATTTCCAAAGGAGCCAAAGAGGATAAAGTGTCACATAGTCATATGTGGTGGTGCCAAAACTTATGTCACTTATCTCATACAAAACACCCCTCCGGCTCCGGAACCGAGGGCGTGGGCGTAGAGGCGCTAGTGGCGGCTTGTAGACGGCACTTGAGCACTTAGGCACGACGCATCGGAGCAATCGGGCTATTCGCGGCGTTAATGAGGCGGCGCCGGTGACGCTCCGGCCGCCTTCGGCCGGTATACTGCGAATTTGTTTTAATTGTCGCTCCAGATTTCATTCGTTACCTAGAGTTTGATTTTTGAATTTGAATTCGAAATATATGACACTTCATGAAGTGGTGCATGACATTTTATTTGAACCATTGCAAATGCTCATTAGAGAGTGTGTTTATGAAGAGTTGCAAACTTCTGAAAAGACACATGCATGGCTATAAATATATGCTTGATACTTCGAAATCAAATACTCCAAAAATATGATATCCTCTTCTATATAATTCCAAACGTTTTCCTTCCATTTGAAACTTCACCAGTCTTGTGCAGTTTCGAGAAAAAGGCTGACTTATCATAGGTATTCAGGTCGTTCCAACTCTAAGACAATTTGAGAGTGTGCTTGAAATACTTTTAAGAAAAGTGATTCCGTTCACAATTCAGACTGGATCCATTCGACATTGAAGGATTATCTAACACTAACTTTTTCCAGAACAGATGTCAAATAGAAAGATTAGAGATTAAAATGAGGAATGAGTCTATTGTTAATTGGTTATGAAGCCACTACAATGAATTGTTTATATAAGTTTAATGAGCTACAAAGAGATGGAAAATAATAAAGAAAACTATGTAACATTTTAAACTATCTTTAAACTAACTCTTAACTAAAAGAATTATATGGCTAGTTTTTGTTATAAATAAGTGAATCTTTTACGAACACATCAAAACATGAGTGGGCATTAATTAGTGTTTGGGGATGGGGTAGTGGTATGGTGCTTAATAGTTGTAACATTGAAAGAGAGATGAAAACATCTTTGTCTCTGTGACACACACGTGATGAATCTGAATGCAATTGAATTGCTGTTTGTATTTCAAAGGAACATCATTGACATGTCGAGGGAACTATTTGTTGACACAACACCACAACCAAAGAGGAAATAATAAATTGCTATAAGATTCAAGTGCCTCAATATAGAAACAAAACAACTGGCGCGTGAAGGGAGATATAGCACTAACTAATTAACGAATCAATAACTCAATTACTTCACAAACTTTCCACTTAATTATTATAATTATAATCAATATATATAATGTCGGTAGTTTTTCTTTGCTTCTACTCATAACTACACTTTTTGTTTTTATTTCATAGGTTAGTTAGCAAGAGCAAAAGTCTAAGACCTAATGTGTGATAGAGATAGTAGAGGTTTAGTGACAACATTTAGATGTTAATAAATTCAATTCTTAAAAGAGAGAGACGTGGAGATTTGTGTACACTTGAAGTATAGTTTTTTAACATACTATTTAGCTTAATTAACAAGTTTAATAGAACTATTTAAATATAATTTCAAAAAACTCAAGTCGTTTGGGGTAGTTGCAAGATTTTAACTTTTAATTTTTAAAAGTTAAAAGTTAAAAATAAAACATATTCAAATAAAATGATTTTGATTATGTTTTATTTAATTTAATAACAATTTTCACATCACAAAATCATAAAAATAGATTTTATATTATATGTTATTTTTTTAATTTTAACTTGTCACCACAAATGTATGACTATTACTATTATCATCAATGTCCGACATCACTTCATCTCCTTCTAGTCACTAGTGACTACCACTCCGATCTTTAACAATCACTATCATTTATTTTTGACCATCAATCAAATTATCATTGGCTACTACTCATTGACTACTAAAATGACCATCAATATAATAGTTGAAGGTCATCATTTTGACCACTTTCGATCATGCCTTCAATAATTTTAGGTCACTAATCTTACCACCAATACTCACTATTTCGGTCACCATAATGCACCACATCCTCCACCTTTGATCACAAATCTGACCACCATGAACTACCACTTTAATCATCGATAAATCATACTTTAGTTGACGGAGTAAGGTGATGGCTTAAGTGTCGTGTTTTCACATAGTTGTAGATGACAAATTATAACTCCCTTTTTAAGATTATCATCAAATTAATGTTATGTATTGTTCAGTAGCTTGACGAAGGAACTTACTTGTGAACATATTTGTTTTGTCTTTACATTCGTGTCAGTATCTTAGAGAATGTGTGACTCTTTAATATTGTGCTTTAGTCTATCTTTTTTCGTGTCTAGTTTTATCGACATTCCAACATTTATTAGAATAGTTTATCAACCAACATATAAATTTTCATATCTCTGTCCCTAGGTGGAGGTGAAGTAACTACCTTAGAGACTCGACGACTAGTTGAAGGTTTACTAGATAAGTTTAGGGTCATAGTTCTCACTCAGTCGAACATAAGAGCTTGGAAGGCAACTCTAAGGGGATGAACTCATTGACCAAAGTTCTTACTCAAATAAGTTTATAAACTTGAATGTGAGTTATACTTGATGAAGTTAAGGGAAAATATTCTCACTCAATCAAGTTTATGAGCTTGGAAGAGGAGTCTGGCTTTCTAAGGCCGAGGGCCGAGATTTTGAGCGCTTGAAAGAGAGACTTGTTGTGGTTAAGGTCTGAGATTCTCATTTAGCTAAACATAAGAGCTTGGAGGGAGAGTTTGGCCTACTGAGGATGAGGGACGGGATTCTCACTTAATCGAGTGTGAGAGCTTGGAAAAGGAAGTTGGCTTATAATCCCGCATAAATAAAGCATGTATTAAAGAGTCACACATTCTTTAAGATACTGACACGAATGTAAAAGGTCACACATTAAAGAGTCACACATTCTCTAATATTGTGCTTTAGTCTATCTTTGTTAGAGAATGTATGTCGGGCTTTGTTAAAGGTCGAAGTGATTTTGATAAATAAAAAAACCAAAGTTGATTTTTCTGCCTATGCATGTTTATAAAAGGACATGCATTTTTTTATAAGTACTAATTCATCTTTGTTGTAGATACATTTGTTAGGGTGAATTATCTATGTTTGATGGTTATTGGATGGTTTTATGAGGAAATTCAGTTTTAATCAACATTTAAATAATTAGCATGCTAAAATGTTGTAACCAGAACTATAAATATGGCCGGAATAAAATAAGAAGTAACTTACACTCATCTTTATATATGTGACATTTTGTTCAAAATTTTCCCATTAAATGGTCCTTATCAATTTTACAATGTTAACAATCGGCTACACTTTCTTAACGTTGAACTCACATTCAATTTGTGAAAATTTGATCAATTGATTTTCTTTGGACTAATGTCTTCTTTTACAAGCAATCACATCCTCATATTGGCTAGTGCGATATGATGCGTGCAGTAGATTTGTTCAGAGGGGCTCTATGCAATCCATAAGAAGTTTTTAAACATTTCTTGGTGAATTCATATGGTCTCTCATATTGTTTGGAATATAAGTTGAAACAACTTTAACAACAAAGGATGTGTAGTTTATCACGCCTATTATCTCTCATTTGAAATAATTCTCTTGAGGAATCATGGATTATTTAATATGTATCGTTGTATTTTAATAAATACAATGAGTGTTAACATAAATTTATTTAAATTTTAAAAATCTAGTTTCCTCGTAATGTATTGTAGACGATGAAGTTTTAATAGGATACTTCCCATTGCCATCATCATGTGGCAGAATAGTTGTTGTTGTTTTTCTTCCGTGTAGTGTATAAGGGACTCATGTGTACATATTTTAAGGGTAAAATACATGAGCTAATGCCTATGATGTATATCTCATATAGGGGTTTTCAAAATTGAACCGACCCAATCGAAAAATGTTAACCAAACCAACCTAAAAAGTGAAAACCATAAAAAATGCGGGTTCGAATGTGTTTGGGCCATTTTTCAATAGAACCTCATGGTTTGATTCGGTTTTCCATTTGTATTTAGAAAACCCAATCAAACCAAACTAAACTCCATTATGTTACCACCCAAACTTGACTTAGCGCATATTTAACCTAAACCCAAACCTATTCAGCCTGAAACTTAAGATTACAAATGATTTTCTCTTTCTCACACTTAGAATTTTGGTTTCAGCCTTCTTTAATATCTCTTAGCTTATCGTGGTTTCTTCTCATCTTCTTATCAAATACATCTCGCCTCTTCTTCCCTAATCTCTCATATGTTATGTTATTTCTTTTTCATTTTCTCATTTTTTATGTTATTTTTCTTCTCTATTTTTTTTATCACATATTTTCTTCTCTAATCTCTCCATTCTTATGTTCTTTCTTTTTAATCTTCTCTAATATCTCATCTCCTCTGTTTTTTATGCTTCATTATAATGTTTTTGATATTGTTTTATGTTTTTTATTCCACTTTTGTCTAATCTAGTTTTTGTATATTAAGTGGGAAGTTATTGTCCAAATATGATATGTTTTATTGTTACTTGGTAATGTATAAATGACTAAACATAAAGTTCTATTGTCTTCTATATGTGGATATATGGCTCAATAAAAATCTGGTAAAAAATTGAACCAACCAAAGTCGCATTGGTTTGGTTTGGTTTTATTTCTAAAAGCAAACGAAAACAAAATCAAACCGCAGGTTTTTTTCTCTTACGATTCAAATGATTTTTAGCTTCAAAACCGTCCAAACCGCATCGCAAACACCCATAATCTCATCAGGTTTTAAATTTACTATGTCAAAAAAGCTTTGTAATAATGTAATTATTATCAAAGGTATGTAGAAAAACTATCATACTATATATTTCAAAATATTCTCCTTGTAAACGTACCCAAGGGTTGACTTTATGCATTTGCAAGAAATCTCAAAGCATAGGGACTCAAATAATTAAAGGCTCCAAATTTATGTTAAGCTTTATAGATATATAATGAAAAATATAATTGTCGCGGTGAGAATTGGATATCAAGCTATTGATTAACTTGAATCACAAATCATTGTTCACCACCGGTCTTTAATTTGTCCAAAGGAATGGAAAAAGATCGAAATAACCCATGAGTATGCAATGCAAATGCAAAGCTATAGAATCTAAGGTTTGGGGGTTGGTTATACCTAGGGAAGCTGTTAGTATCCTAAGCATTTGTAGTACTCTACAGGAACCTCTTGTTTTATGTGTTATTTGTTATTGTTGTTTGCTAAGGGTGAAAGACCTAGAGGGTTTATTTCTAAGTATACTCGCCAAGAAATCATATCTTGTGCCTACGTATCCTGACGGGAATGGAATCAGAGTATTTGTAGTTCCCCTAAAAGGGATTGAGGAACTTCTTGACTATGGCCAAGGTTCTAGGGGGATAAGGTTTTTTGATTGATTCTAGGAGAAAATATGAGTCGTCATCTTAAGGGAGAATACTCGACTTAACCACTACAACTTATAGGAGATGGTCTTTGCGTCACATTGAGAGAAGTGCTCAAAAATCAAATTTATCGACGAGTATACCACATACCTCTCTCAAGCGGAAAAGATTCTACATCTCTCGATTGTGTTATGGGGTAGGAGAATTATATCTCGACTATTAAGATGAATCACCTCTAATTCTCTTGAGGGGAAAATAAGATTGAATTGTATTATAAAGTTTGTCTAAGTTGTAAGATAAACCAAGGAAAAATCAAGGATCGAGCGGGGGAACATGATGCAAATGAGATGCAATGTATACAACTTATAAATTCATACACAGATTCTTCTCTTGGACGTGAACATGCATATATCAAATGGACGGAAAGAGATTCACACCATGATTTGACAGCGTGGTTTAAAATTAACAATTCGGGTTACGAACTACTCGTTTGAAATTAAGGCCCAAAGTTTCAAAAACGTGATTCAATTGAAATTACCAGTCATACACCATGGTTAATTGAAAATATCAGTCTAACATCGTAACGATTAAATTTGAATAAAATTATAATTTGAATTTTTAAATCGAAGTTAATAATAGTTATAATCGAAATCCAATGAAAATTATAATAATTGAATTTTTAATCAAAGTATTAACAATAATTGAATTTCAAATTAAGGTTAACAATTAATTTGAAATTCTATTACCAAGATTAATAACAGTTAAAATTGTATTTCAAATTAAAATTAAAATTTTAAATCGAAGTATTAACGATAATTAAATTAAATTTAATAATTAATTAGATTTTGGAACAAAGTTACAATATAATTGAATTTAGATTTTAGTTAATAATTAATTTGAATTTTAGAAAAAGGATAGCCAAATATAATTGAATTTAGATTAAAAATTAATTAATTTGATTTTTTTTTAAGTTAACAATATAATTGTATTTAGATTTTTAGTTAATAATTAATTGAAGTTTTTAAAACAAAGGTTACCAAATATAATTGAATTTAAATTTAAAAAAGATAAGAAAAGGGGCTTCAAAAAAAGAGGCCTTCGACTTGCTTCAATGTGACCGTCTGATCCGGGTGAGGTTGTTTGATGATCCAAATCGAGAGGTTGCAAACACGGGTGCATGGTATGAAATGATGGAAGTGCACATACAGGAATATACAATAATGATACAAAACTTAAAAACAAACACAATAAAAAAAAAAACCTAGATACAATCTCTTCTCGTCTCCGTCGTCTTCATCTTTCCCTCTTTACAAATTAATTCTCAAATCATCAAACAAAACGCACGACTATGCAAATCTGAACAAACAACAGCTTCAAACCAAGAAAAATAATATGAAGATCAAAAGAGAAAAGAGTTACCGACATTATGAGGGACTCTGAGATGTCCGACGGAAGTTTCGAAGGCGATAACGGCAGCGACAACGCTCCTGACGGCTTCGCAGAAATTCGGAGGGTTCGATCTGCAGGTTTGTAAACTCTCGTCCTTTCCAACGTCTTCTCCTCTCTTCGATCTGTATGTTGTTTGTGAATCTTTTCTTTCTTATGAGGGTGTCTTTTTTTTTTCTTAAGTGTTGGTCCCTTGTCCTCTTTTATATACATTTTGAATCTTGACATTGAGATGTTGATTTGGAAGGAATTCAAATTTGTCTGGAACATGTTTGGAACATGTTTTATGATTTTGAAAACTTTCTTCTTTCATTCAAGCATGTTTGGATTATGTTTAAGACTTGTTTTGGAATGAATATTGAATTGGTCTTGAGATTTTATTTAATTGGATTTTTTTATTTATTTAATGCATAAAATAAAGATTTAAAAATAAAAAATTAATTTTCAAAATATTCCTAAATAAAAAAACGAAAATAATAATTAAATAATGAAAAAATGATCTCTTTACCCCCTTTTAATGAAAAGGAAAATAAATACAATAAGTAATACAACAGGACTTGAACTCACAGCCTTATGATTAAACCTTTTACACATACCTTCTTACCAACTATGCTATCTCATTTATTCAAAATAAAACATTCACTCGAAAGCATATGAAGAGTGGACAAAATTGGGGTATGACAGATGCCACTATTTAATTAACTTGAACCAGAAGGTATGAATGACAGTGGTCTTCGTACATTTCTGGTGGAAGATAATTAATTACATAAAGATCCTATGTTTTGTCCTAAAAGGTGGACATGAAATGCAGAGATGTAAAACAAAAACTTAGGGTCAAAAATTAGGGTATGATAATAATCTACAACATTGTTTGTGAAAATACACACTAATATTTACTTTGTATCCTAGCAATTATTTGAGTTTTGGTTTGAATCTATTTCCAAGATACTTTTATTGTTAAATTTTTTCAAAATACCACATTTTATCATTTTCCTCGGACCTCCATATGTGTTAGGTTGGCTCTGACATACCACGTTAAGAAATGAGTAGTGTTCTATGAAACTAACATATTTTAATCAGGTAATAATAATAATTGTTAATAATATTTGTATATAGAACATTCCCACAACGACTATAGCATGTAATTAGCTGTAAATCTATTTATATATAATACAATCTCTGTAGCGCTATTTAAAACACATAGTTTATTCAAATATCTCTCACTCTCTTATACTTCAATATGGTATCTATAACTTGTTGAGATTCAACTATTCATCATACTTTACCCAGTTGACCTACTGTCTTCGGATGGAAAAAAAATTTGAGTCCCTCATTCCGGTCACCGCCATGCCACCATTGAGGCCATTGATTCTGGAGATTTTCTGGTACACCATCCCTGCAGCCAGAAACGTCTGCTCCGATCTAGCCTGCCCCCATAAAATTGCCACCACACGCGCTCACACGTACTTACAACGTCCCTGCGCTTGGGCCTCACACGCCTCTGTCCTTTAAGCGCGTAATAGCATGTATCACCACCCTCCAAGCCGTTCTTTTCACCGTATGGATCAATTTTTCATCCTAATTCCATATATGCACTCAATTTTTATTTCTGATCTACAGAAATACGATTTACTGTTCAAACAACCCCTATTTCACCATTCGCCGTAACCGTCACTATTTTCCCCACCACTGAGCGACCTTGTTTTCATGTTTTTCAACCACCAACTCTAATGGAAAATAACTAGGCCACCAAATCGGTCACTTTTATCAAATTTCCGCTTATCTCGTGTGAGAAACGTACCAGGACATCCATTAAATCATTTGTTCTTGCCTCCCCCTACCATGGTCGTGTGGACGAAACAGAGGACGATGTGGCCAACGCCATGATATTCATTGCAACTACTGCAATCGTTACAGCCAAATTAAAGATGAATGTTGTAAAAAAGCAAGAGAGAAAAACACGACAACCTAGGGTTGCTGCTGCCGCTCAATCGACTATCACCAAAGAAGTTAATATTTCATCCGCTAATTATAATGAGTTCCTTCAGCTCAAAACAGCTCATCAACCATCATCTTCTGCCATTGTTGCTTAGTCTAGTTATCATGTAGTCTTTGTCTCTACATCCACCTTCCTTAGTCCTTGGATCCTTGACTCTGGTTCATCTAATCATATGATTGGTAATAAATTTATTTTATCTCAGTTGTCTTATGCCAGGCTACAAGTGTATGACACATGTCAGAGTAGTAAAAAGTTATCGTATCCACAAGGACTAATGGTTAATTACTAATTTCTATTTTATCAATGTAAAGTTAGAGAAATCGAATTGTTGGAAATAAACAAACTTAAGTGAAAAAGCACTTAAGTTAAAACAACTTATTTAAAAAGCACTTTTTTGAAAGCATCTTAACTAAGAAAAACTTGGAAATTCATCAAAACAAACAGGATTTAGGGTCATAATCCCTTACTCTAACATCTCTATATGGTCAAACTAATCGTACTACAAGGATTCTTGTGTGGATTATAGAAAAATAGAATTTTTAGGCAACACCTGCTTTCGCCAGCGTGTTACCATAGTTTTGATGAATAAGTTGTCAGCTTTCGCTTATTCAGAGTTATTTATCAAAAACTCGTTATTACTGCACAGTCTATTACGATGAAACAATTCTCAACTTCATCCGAGTACTTTCGCATCATCGGATTAAGTTGTTCAAAAATCTGTTATCGTGTATTGATACACGTCCTTTCGGATCATTATCAATACCTAAGAACTCTTTTACTTTCGTGACAAAAGTTAATTAGAAAACTCATATTTTCAAAATAAAATGTTTCAAATCCTTTTAATACATAAGAACAACCATATAGATAGTCATGAGTTCGGTCTCATGACCCCTAATCCCTAAGGGACTACTCACTCATGGTGAGGAATGATCCAATAAAAACAACTATTGCAGATGAAAAGATATTGATAAGAACGATAAATAAGCGATAGATAAAGAACCTGATTGAATGAAAAAAGGAATTCTTGATTAAAAGTTTGATCCGTGCTCACAAAGTAGAGACTTTAAAATTAAGCAGTAAAATTGCAGAGAAAAAAAATAATAGTACGATGAAAATTCGACCCTAAAACTCTCACTACGTATGAGTTTTATAGCATTCAAAACAAAACATCAAATAATATTCAGTAAATGCGTTATTAATACAATATCCATCTGATTAGCCATGTGTCTGAAATTCTAAACGGTAACAAATCGCGTCGAGAGAGGAAACAAGAGTGAAAATACGCATGCCTGATACGGGCCATAATGCGTATTACGAGAACCCATAATAGGCCACATCAATTTGGCATGAACGCATCAAAAGAGGCCTCATTGTCTTCATGTTGTTACGGGCCGTAATGCACATTATGGGCACCCGTAACAACCCCATGGTTTTTGTACTGGGGAAGTTTGGTTCTCGTGAATTTCTTGGTCTTTCACCCGATCTGGTCTCTTTCCTTCTGGTATGATTATAAAGACCTAAAAATGACAGAAACATTGTACCAAGGCATAAAACGTGGAAAAGTGAAGAAAAGTAAACAAAACATGACGAAATTACGAATAAAAAGTACTAATAAAAACGATACAAAAGCCACTTATAATCTTATTTTGATTCTATGCCTTTTGTCACAATGGTGGATGGCTTTAAAATCAAAGTTAACGGCCTTGGTTAGGCACGCCGACTTCCAAACTTGTCTTTAGATTTTGGGCTTTATATTCTTGATTTTCCTTTCAACCTAATATCTGTTAAAAAGCTTACTTGCACTTTTGATTGTTCATTTTTGTTTATTGATAATTCTATTTATGTTCAGGATTGACGTACAGGACGAACGATTGGAACTGGGAGTGAGTATGGAGGATTATATCATCTATCACCATCAGTGGCATGTGCTTATACCACTTCTTAAAGCCTTACACATGAATGTTTAGGTCACTCTAACCTTAATAAAATACGTCTTTTAGTTCCTAATTTTTCGAAGCTTTCGTCATTTGTGTCAGTCATGTCAATTAGGCAAACATACTCATCACACTTATTGTCAACGAGTAAATAAAAGTGTCACGTTATCTTTTGATTTAGTTCATTCTGATATTTGGGGTCCTAGTCGTGTCAAGTCAACTTTAGGATGTTATTACTTTGTAACTTCCATCGATATTTTTTCATGATGTACTTGGATATTATTGATGAAAAGTCGTTCAAATGTCTTCCATATAGTCTAAGAATTTTATGGCAACAATAAAAATCAGTTTTACCCTTCCATTATAATTTTACGCACTGATATTGCTCGTGAATATATGTCATTCCAGTTTCAACCTTTTTTAACATCACATGGGATTGATCATCAATCAACATTTGCTCACGCACCACACAAAAATGGTGTCGTTGAATGGAAGAATTGTCATTTAGTTGAAATTGCATGGACTCTTTTACTTCACCAAAATATCCCTTCTCATTTTTTGGGTGATGCTCTTCTCATAGCTTGTCGCCTTATCATCTGAATACCTTCATCAGTTATCCAAGATCAAATTTCATACTCTATCTTGAACCTGCAATATGATTTCTACCTCATACCTCTCTATATCTTTGGATGCACTTGCTTTGTTCATGACCTCAGTCTAGGTAAAGACAAACTTTCTGCCAAAGCTCTCAAATGTATCTTTCTAGGCTACTCACATATAGAAAAAGGATATCATTATTTTTGTCCCCAACTTCAACGATACATGGTTTCCTCTGATGTCACATTCTTTGAAACCTCACCATTTTTACATGGAGAATTAAAGGAGTAGGTTTATGTGGATCAACTTTTAGGTTTTACTATTTATGGGAATTCTAGACTTGTTTGTAGGCTTCTTCGTTCTCTTTATGGGCTGAAATAGTCCCCAAGTGCTTGGTTTGGTCACTTCAGTTCTTCCTTGATATAATTTAGTATGACTATATATGAACCAGATCACTTTGTTTTCTTACTTCATTCCTTCACTAGTCAGTGCATTTTTCCACTAGTATATATCAACGTTATCGTTATCAGTGGAGACGATACAAAGGGTATTCATCATCTTATCATGGTGAAGAATCAGAGACCAAGCTATTGACTAGCTTGACTCGTAAAACAAGATGTCACCACCGAACTTTTATTTTTCTAAGGGAAGGGGAAAAGATGGAATAAACCCACAATAAACATGCAAAGCAAAACAATAAAGAGATTTAACGTACGGGGGTTGGTTATGCAAAAGGAAGGTACTAGCACCCTAAGCATCCGTAGTACTCTACAAAAACCTCTTGAAATATTTTGTTTTTGGCTAAAAGTATTTGCTGAAAAAAGATTGGGGAGATGAGAAAATAAGTGTTTTATTATTGTTTTTTTAATTTTGAAAGACATGAAGTCTTATGCCTACGTACCAATAAAGGATCAAAATCTCGTGGTTCAGGGTACAAATAATAAAATAGTTTGTTTTGGTTGATTTTAATGAAGAGACATTTTATCATCTTAAGGAGAATACTTAACTAATCAACCCAAAATGAGAAGAGGGATCTTTGAATCATCATGAAGGAAGAGCTCCAACTTGAATATAGAATCTACAAGTATGCCACTAACTCCTTCACATGGAAAAGAATCAACATCATTTTCGAGCATTGCTATGGGGATAAGAGATTTATATCTCAACTATAGAGATGAATCATGTCTAATCTCTTGAGAAAAGGTTTTAAAAGGGAAAGCCAAATGGAAAAAAAGTATTAAATGAGATTTGTGTTTTTTAGTCTCATGAAAAGAGTTGATATGCTTAAGATGTCTTGAAATATTTATAAAATAAAGTTTTGAAAATTCAATGACCTAAGTCAAAGTTTTTTTTGAAAGAGGTTCAAGTTTAAAAATGCAAACCTAAGGGTAAACATGAATCAAATGATGGGTAAAGGATGCAACAAGACACACAATGGACATGCATATGACAATAAGTCAATATAATCTTTTTCCTTTGGATTTAAACACAAACACAAGTATCATGTAAGAAGTAATCAAGGACCAATAATATATATCAAACAAGGTAAGGGAAGATCATGCATCATAAAGATAGTATTCAAGGATCAAGCAACACAAGACAAGTTTTAAATATTAAAACAAAGACTCCTAAGCAAATCATAACTCAAGTGCAAATCATGGACTTAAATGGGAGAGGATACTTAAATACAAGACATGCTTTAGTCACAAGTAGGAAAATAATGACACATAGGAGCAAAAGATATCATAGTGAGAGAACACTCAAAATGAAGCATCCAAACTGGATCACATGAGCATATTGAAGGTAGGAAAATACTTAGAAGGGGGGGGGGGGGGGGAGGGGGTTGAATAAGGGGTTTTCAAAAACAATTATGACAATAGAAAATAACAAGTTATTTTTATCCTGGTTCGTTTGAACTCAAACTACTCCAGTCCACCCGGCCAAGGTGATTTCGCCTCTCTCAAACGAGGACTTAATCCACTAAATTAAAACTTGATTACAGTGATATCCACTAAGACAACTGTCTTAGTCTTCTCAAGAATCCTGACCACAACTTGGTCTCTTAAGGAACTTTTACAAAGAGTAAATTACAAATGTGTTTAAGGTGCTTCTAAAAAGCTATTATCACAACTGTGATCTTTACACAAATGAAGAACAAATAAAACTTAGTGTTTTATGCAGAAAGTTGTTTGAATGTTTTCTTTGGTTGTTTCTTTGAATTCTTTCTTTCAAAATGATGTAGCAAATAATTGTAATTGAAGTGTTGATGAAGACTTCTTTATATACACCACTTTCTCAATAGTGTGTAGAAGAAAGTATTGTAGGATGTAGACAGGAAGGACAAATACTTTTCATCTTGATTTGACATTCCCTTTTTGCCTGAAATCCTGTGTCATGCACGAATGAGAAATAGTACCGTTGGTAGACCTTGGGTTTAGGTTTAGCAACGTCTCTTTCTTGAACACTTCCTTTTCAAATAAACATATATGAAAATAATCTTGCATCAGATCCTCTGATGTTGTTTCTTCTTCTTCTTATCAAAGTCACTCTTTCAGAGTCTTGCAACAAAGTGCTTAGCGTGAATAATGATCAGAGTTAACTTGATTCAGAGCCTTTGTACTTGCAGCGTTCAGTTCTCAGAGTCTTCTGAATATTCTGAGTCTTTATACTCTGCACTCAAAATCTTCAGTAGGATAGCGCTTTCCGAGTCTTCTTCAGCAAGCGCTTCAGAGTCTTCTGTGTTGCGCTTCAGAGTCTTCTGCAGTTGCACTTCCTACGCTCAGAGTTTAGCGTTATATTGTTCAGAGCTTTGCTTTAAATCATGTTCAGAGGAATTCTTTGTCTTCAGATGAATATTTTATTTGATATCTGAAACAAAAACACTTGAACAAAATTAGAGTATATATTTTCTTATACAAAATTTCATTAATGTTATCATCAAAACAATGAGATATATTAAGAACCAATATGTGTTCTAACACATATATACTATCAAACTATACAAGAGACATGGCAAGGCAAGCATGAACTCATTTAGAAATAATTCAATAATCAACATAACCTCACAAGAAAATATCTCAAGTAACCTCAAGTTAAAACCCTAATCATGCATCAAGATTAAACATCTCAAGTGTATTATGAAAAGTTCATGTATTAAGAATCAACATCCTAAAGCAACCCTCCAAGTCTCAAAGCAAATCATCAATACATGGAAAAGGTTTACATCAAAGAAAAAAATTCAAATCACTATGGTTCATGCCTCTAAGGCTCATGCATTAGGGTTTCAAACCAAGATACCAATCAAAACAAAAAGTGACCAAACATTCATGTATCTCAAACATAGCAAGGTTAAATCAAAGCACAAACCAAACAATCACATGGGCATATCATCATCAAACATCAAGCCTAAACATCTCAAAATATCAACCAAATTTCAAGTCTTTTTAGTCATTACAAAGAGGTATCAAGTGAGACTCAACAATTATCAAATCAAAACATCAAAGATATAGTATTGAAGAATCAAGAATGCAAAAGGTTTAAAGACACAAAAAGTTATCATCACATAAAAATCCATATAATTCGCTCTTAATTTGACAATAAAATTTCATCACATTAATTTTCTTCTTATTCACCAAAATATAATTAGATCCAAACATAACTAGATTCAAACATAATATCCATACATTTCATTTTTAACCAAACAAATAAAAGATATTGTGGTTGCGAGTTATGATGGAAGAGAGGATGATAGAGGAGTAGGAAGGGAGACACTGGTTCGAGAAAGGAATGACGACACTAGTTAGTTGGACTATGAAATTGTTGAAGTGAGGTATGAAGTATTTAAGAGGTTAAATATGAAATGACTAATAGAATTTGAATGAAATGTGAAAGATTTTCTTCAAAAAAAGAAAGAAATATAAAAGACTAATTTTTAAGAAGATGAAAAGATAAGGTATAATAATCTAATGATATTTAAATGATTTTTATAGTTTATTAATAGATATGGATATCCGCGGGCACATATATCATTAAACTTGTATCCATGTCCATTGACAAACGTGTATTTAAAATATCCATTTATATGGATATACATTAAGCTACCCACCTCATATCCGTGACACATTTTATCCGCGGGTACATATTTTTTTGTCATCCCTAATATAGATAGCTTACACACAATAAATTAGGTGGTGTGCTGAAAATGTAATTCCTTGTGTCGAAGCCAGTGTAGCTCGACAGAAACAAGAATGTGTCGAAATTATAAATAGAGAGAGAGTAACCTCTAATTTTGGATTTTAGCTTAGGGAATGGGGTAGCTCAATTATAAATAGATGGAGTAACCTCTATTTTGAGTAATAAGAATAGAGAATAATATTGTAACACACAATAGAAAATACAGTTGCACAATTGAATAATATTTTCTCAATTTGATAGTAGAGAGGTACTCTGCAAAAATCATTCTCCTCTTCCCTATTTTGTCAAATCCTAATGTTCTTCCTTATTCAGTTTTCTTTCTTCTTTCATTAACAATTGCTACGCAGAATCATTCTTGCAATCAATGTGTGATTGTTTCACTTGAGTGAAGAGTGAAAAGAAAGGGATTTTGATTGGTTGATTGAATCTTATTCTATCAAGATTGATTCGAAATTCTCAAAGTTTTGGCTTAATTCCAACCATTTATAGTAGTGATAGTACTTTAAAATGTATTATATTTAAAATAATATAATTTTTAATTTCATTTATAATAAATATTATGAAGTTTTATTTTAATTTTTCATACTAAAAAAAATCGTTTAGAATCGGATAGCTCGAATTCCATCTAATGCCGAGTTTGGATAGTAATTTTCAAATTCATATTACAATATGATTTTTTTAGTCCAATTTTAAAAAACCCGAGGCCCTCAAGCAACAAGTTGTTTAGAATCGGATAACCCATTTTAATAGTTGTTTTTTAATATTTAAAAATGTTGTTGAATTTTATAAGAAAGTAAGATGGAGGGAGTAATTGAGAAATGAGAAAGTATTGTGTTAGTGAGAATGTGTATATGGACAGTGATCTCTTGTCCTCACCACTATCTGACACACACAAACTGCTCTCTCACTAAATGGCGTAAACTGGATGCCTGATAGTGCAAGCAAAGCAAACCAAACAAGTTACTTTTTTCCACTCTAATCTCTTTCTTTCTCTCTCTCCACCCTTCCTCTTTGTCTCTTAAATTCTGCTTTATTTTGTCCCAACACACCACTTCACTTCACCTCTATAACCTAAGCTCTTGTTTAGTCCTTACTTTCTTCCTTACATCTTCTTCCTCATTTCCTCACTTTTTTCTCTATAATCTCTCTTCATTATCTTCCCACTGTTTCTCTGTCTCTCACACACTTTTGAAGACAGAGAGAGAATATAATACCCAGGGTAGGAAAGTGTCTTGTATGGCTAAAAGGTTTCTGCAGTGAACTATGCCCTACTAATTAATTCTACTTGTCACTCTTGTCTTGCTTTCTCTTGTTAATTACCTCAACATTATAATTAACTATTCTATCAACTCAAAACCATCTTCCTTTTCATAGTAACAATATCATCATTTTTGGCTGTTTCTGTGTTTTGTTTTGTTTTTGGTCTCCAAAGAACAAACAAACAAACTCCAAATTATAGAAACTAATGGAACTTTCTAGCAGCCAAGATGGTGAAATCCAAATCCCATCTAATAATTATGTTGCTACTGGTGTTAGTGTTAGTACTAACGGACACGGTCATCATCACATGATTCATCACCACCATCCTCCTCCACCACCACCACCACCACCTCTTGTACACCACCACAATAACATCGTAACATCTTCCTCAACCGCAGCAGTAGTGCTTCAGAGTACAAACTCTACTGGTGTAGAACTAGATCTTGAACAATCCTCCTACAAGAAAGCGTTATCACAAGTGGTGGTGAAGTACAGAGAATGCTTGAAGAACCATGCAGCTGCAATGGGAGGAAATGCTACAGATGGTTGTGGTGAGTTCATGCCAAGTGGCGAACAAGGTTCCATAGAAGCACTCAACTGTTCAGCTTGCCATTGTCACAGAAACTTCCATAGAAAAGAAATTGAAGGTGAAACTGAGGAAGAAAACTACCAACACAAGCATAACTCACCTTTCGGCTTCAACTTTAACCGACAACAACAACATCACAGCATGAGGAAATTCATGTTACCTCTTCCCGATCAACCTCTGGGCCTGGGCTACCACCACCATCACACTACTCCCAACTCTACCTCAGCAGCAGATATTCTTCCTTCTAGAGCTGTAGCAGCACCGCATGGACACGGGCACATCATAATGCCTTTCAACTACAACCTACCTTCTGAATCTGATGAACAAGAAGAGCATGGTAGAACACAGAGTCAGCAGCAACAGGTAATGATGAAGAAGAGGTTTAGGACAAAGTTTACACAGGAGCAGAAGGAGAAAATGCTGAACTTTGCAGAGAAAGTAGGATGGAAATTTCAGAAACAAGAGGAATCTCTGGTGCAACAGTTCTGTGCGGAGATTGGAGTAAAGAGAAGAGTGCTCAAGGTTTGGATGCATAACAATAAACACAATCTCGCTAAGAAACAGCATATTGATATTACCACTGATAATCTTCCAACTCCTTAATTTAATATTATTATTATTAGTTAATTAAATATGTGTCTGTATTTGTTGTGTTATTCTAGTTTTGCATAACTTAATTAATTAATTAATTACGTACTTGAGTATTTATTTTGAGTTTGTGAGGTGAGGGCTCATCATCATGCATGTCTTGAGGTGGATTTGTTTGTATTACTAATAGAACACAATTACATAATACCTTTTTCTTTTCTAACCGTTTATGTGATTAATGTTATTCTGTGTGCACTTTTTTACAGAAACATCGAGTTCAAATTCAATTCACTAACTGTTTCATATAGAATACCTTTTGCATCTTATTATTTTTGAAACACAGTTTTATTTTAATGATAATTATATATACCTTTTGGTAAAGAAAGTATAGAGACAAACTTTTAAACTACAAAAGAATTAAATATTTAATTCATAAATAAAGTTTCAAAAAAGTGCACATTCTCCCATGTAAAAAAAGTAACAACGCTCAATTTCACAAACGAAAAATAATATGAATCCACTAGAACCTAGTTAAAAGCTTCATAGTTCTATCTTTGTTCGTGTGAGCAATTAAACCTTATACAATGCTTAAAATGTTAAATTTCTAAAATATTTTTGATGTCTTAAAATTTTTTGGGGAGATGTGACATCTTATATTAACTAAAATCTCGTTGTTTCTATTGAATAATCTTTCTGATGACTGTTAAAATTTATTAAATAATTCTATATTTAATCTATAGGTAAAAACTAGGAACATGTGCATCCTTGTTGGAGGCCCTGCACTAAAGGCAAACATCATAAACATCTCTTGACACAAAGTTTTGGGGTTATTGGTAGCAATTCAAACTTTCATGAACATCTCAAATGTTAAAATCCATCCATCACTCTTCACAATTGCAAAGATTTGTCTTCATAAGTTCATTCACTTGTAGGTACACACACATCTCTTTGTCCATCCAAACTTTCATCACCATTCCAAAGATTTTCAATGGTACATTTCATCAATTACCACCAATTTTCTATTTACACAAAATAATTACAATTAAAAAAACAAAAACACTTTTTTTAATGAGAATATAGTAATTGCAATCTTACTTTATTAAGTGTGACGAGATTTATCTATATCTTTCGTCAAATTTAAAACATTACACTGTATTTTTAATTGTACGCCATTTAGAAGAAGAAGAAAAAATTGTATTAAATTATAAGTCGTTTTACAATCTCCATAAATAATAAATATTATTTTCTCTAATATATCTTTAAATATTATTATAATTTTTTTTTAATTTATCTTTTTTATATCATTTATAAAATTTAATTTTATACTTTTTAAATTATCTTTTATATACATTTTTTTTAATGTCTGAGAATATGACATACTAGTAACACTTATAATATAAAAAAAAATTATGGAGTAGTTATCTTTAAAATGGGATTCTTCTGGTTGGGGTCTAGAAGAGATCGTTCAAATCACACCCGATCCAAAGATGTCATAAGAGGATGCAGGGCGCATGAGAGAAGCTCCACGTAGCTAGTATGTCAGCTGACCCGACTAGTGTCTCTAAAATATGACATAACATCAAGTCGTTTGTCGATGTGTCAGGCTACATACGACAAGAAGTAACGTACACTATCACAATTCTTTTATAATAACAACTATTTCTAATAAGTGAGAATTGGTCTCCCCTGTTAAATTTGTAATTCTTTGTGTCAAAGTCAAAATAGTGTATTTGTATTCGACGAGTGTCGAAAGGTGTTTTAGTGTGTGTAAAATAGCATGCGTCGAACTGAGTCTGTATTAACTGTATTTGACAGAAAGTCAAATATAGTTTGTCGAAGCACGTAGTTGTCGAAAGAATCGACAGAGTCAAAATAGATTAACTTAGCTTAATTTTATTTGAGTTAGTTATTTTGTGATTACTTGGGGTGCAAGTAATATCATCTATAAATAGAGAGGAGCTTTATTTTATTTGGATGTAAGATTCGGTTTTGCAATAGCATTGTGCGGTTTAAAAAATCGCAGTTGTGATTAACACAATTTGTAACAAACATCTTGGGTGCAACTTGCATAGTAATACCTTTGTATTCTTCCTCCATAATTTTTTTCCCTCTCACTTTCAATTGTCTTATTTTCTTCTTTCAATTCTCTATGTTGTGTAGAATTATATTGCAACCAAAGAGTGGTTGTTTCACCCGAGTGAAGGGTGAAGAACAAGAGGTGTGATCAATCAGAAAGATTAATTCTTGTTCATCTATAGCATTGGTTGTGTGATCTTTAGGATGCGTTGAATCACAATGAATCATCCAAACATGAATTTTCCAACGAATCTTTCAATCTTGAATTGTAAGAATTATGAAAATTAGTGTAAGAAGATGAAAGTCGTTTCTTGTTATAAAGATTTTTTTTGGAATCTTTTAAAATTTGAGTAACACCAATTAGAGAGAATGATACAGATGAAGAAAAGGTTGCACTCAAACACTTGAAGAAGAAATATTACAAGGTTATCTTTTTAATCCATCAATGTGTTGATCTAGACAACTTTGAGAAAGTTGGTGATGTAGATTCAACAAAGGAAGCATGAGACATCTTGAAAAAATCATTTGGAGGTGATGAGAAAGTGAATGAGGTAGGTTACAAACACATAAAAGAATGTATGAATTGCTTCAGGTGGAAGACAATGAAAGTGTGACTGATTTCTTCACTAGAGTAATAAAACTGGTGAATCAAATCAAGACGTGTGGAGAAATGTTAACATCAAAATATGTAGTGTCAAAGATTTTGAGGTTATTGGCTCTAAAGTTCGATCATGTAGTATTAGGCATAGAAGAATCAAATGATTTGTCAATAATAACAAAATAAGAGCTTCAAGGGACGCTTGAATCTCACGAATAAAGAATGGATGAAAGAACTGCAAGCAAGTCAAAGACTGATGTGGCTTTGCAATCTCAGTCGAGTAAGGAAAAGAAAAACAATGAAAAATAGAGAGAAGGCAAAGGCAGAGGAAACCATCAAGAAGGTAGTTCATTAAATCAGAGACAATATTCAAACCAAGGAAATCATAGAGGTGATGGTGTAAATAGAGGAAGAGGTGGTGGAAGAAAACATGATAAAAGATATATTCATGGCTACAATTGTCAAAAGCATGACCATTATGCAAGCCAACTTTGAGGAGGAAAGAAAGATCAAGAAAGTGATGCAAAGCTTGAAGAAGACAAACTGATGCTAATAATCACACAAAAAGAAGAAGAAAGATTCAAAGATCAATGGTATTTTGACTCAGGCTATTTGTGCACATGATTAGAAGAAAAGATTGGTTTATCAACCTTAGTCCCTCGTTGAAGAACAAGGTAAAATATGCAAACACAACACCCTATCCGCTGAAGGTATTTGTGATGTTCTGATCAAGCAAAGCAACACAAGAATTACTTTATCAAGGATGCAAGAAGTAAGTCGAAATCTACTTTCGAGATATTTTAAGAAGACAAGTGTGGTCTTTTCCTGGTAGATTCACTTGGAACTAACAATTACTTTATTACATTTATTGATGATTACAACAGAAAGATGTAGACCTACTTAATCAAGAAGAAAAGTTATGTAATCTATGTTTTCACCAAGTTCAAAGCAATAGTCAGATAACAAAGTGGTCATAAGAGTAAGGTTCTAAGGACAGATAGAGGTGGAGAGTACGCGTCGAATGATTTCGATGCACTATATACAGAAGAAGGACTTGTGCATGAGGTATTGCCACCATAAACTCCTCAACAAAATGGTACTGCTGAAAGAAAGAATATAACCATTATGAATATGGTGAGAAGTATGTTAAAAGGAAATTATCTTCTAAATGAGCTATGAGGCAAGGTTGTGTCGACTGCAACATACATACTAAACAAATGTCCGATAAAGAGGCTTGAAAGTGTCACACCAGAAGAATGTTGGTCTAGTGTCAAACCTAGTTTAAGCCACTTGAAAGTTGATAGGTTCTTTCCGTAAGTATACTGAACGTATCAGAGTAATATAAAGAGTGTCAAACCCATACAGACCTAATGGTCAATCTATTATTTTCTGTTGCTGCGATGTTTATCTAAGGAAGTCGGAAATGAGAATAAGAATAGGAAAAACAGACTAAAATAATAAACTTGAATTAATTCAGGAATGTAATATTCGAATGCGGCTCTCATTGATCAATGATACTCTTATTATTCCTAAGTTGAACTACTTATGGGACAATATGTTCTTTCTTGAAAAATGATTTATTAAAAAGGAATCGTCGCTCTCGCGTATTCAGAACCAGATTTTGCTCTCTAATATATATTTTTCGCTCTCACATTCCCGGTGCACTTAATATAATTTCCAAGTAATTTCAAATCCCTTTTCAATTCTATCTATAATTCTGACTGCTTTATTTAGTTGTTGTTGCTTGCTTAATTCAATTGCATATTTTATAGAATAGGATTGATTTATTCCGATTAACGTATGTTTTGTTAATCATAATCGCATTTGCTTAATTCGTGTTTATGTTATCTGTTTTCTTAATTAGGATTTAGGAACATAAATTATATATTAGTTTCGATCACGCTTGTTATTGTTACTATAATTGAAAGGGAATGGGATTCACTTAGGGCTTGGGAATTATGTGATCGATGATAAGTTGGAGAAAGAACAACATATTAGCTTATTTTATAATCACTTATTTTAATCACTTATTAGAAACCTAAACCCCCCCCCCCTAAATTATTTATTTAGCAGTTAATTTTGCCAAGAGTCCTTGCGATATGACATCCGAGTGTCGCTTCCCATTACTATTTTTTCTAAACTCATTTTTGACCTGTGTGTGACAGCGGATCACTCAACCTATCCCTCAGTTAACTTAACTCACTTAATTAATAGGGTTAATACTCAATCAACATGTAAAATAAATTATATTAAGCTCGATTAAGTTCTAATAAAGTCAATCATAGAAAGTTCAACACACACATTTAGATGGTTTTTTTCGGTTGTAACTTGACTTATGTGAGAGTAGGATATATTCAGGAAAGTAGGGTTAAACCTTTGGAGTTAGGTTCCTAGTTCTTCCTCATTCATCCTACATCTTGATTGGTACTAGAGATTTGTGATCCCTCTTACAATATCATTCTTTTTTTCTTTTTGTCAATTATTCATCATCATTTTTTTGAAGAAATGTCTTCTTCCACTTCTTTTTCTTGACAAATTTTTAAATTTTGGATCAAATGGGATTCAAATTCTCTAGTATCTCCATCCCAAACTTAAAGAACTAAGCTTCTATCTAACCCCAAAGTTAATCTTTTTCATACACTTGAAGAACTAAGCTTCTACCTAAATCCAAAGAGAAGGTTGAATAAAAAAGCATATTTCAAGTAATGTGTCTAAGATTTTAAGGCTACGTCACTGAAAGAAAGGCTTAGGCTCAA
The DNA here is from genome assembly GCA_963859935.3 of Lathyrus sativus. Lineage (NCBI taxonomy): Eukaryota > Viridiplantae > Streptophyta > Magnoliopsida > Fabales > Fabaceae > Lathyrus > Lathyrus sativus. The sequence goes on along the minus strand of OZ012738.1, from coordinate 680,545,407 downwards.
AGTGTTTAGAAAAGGATAATCCTACTACTAAAGGGTTGTTTATAAAGGCTTGGAGTTATATAAAAAAATGTCTCAGTGTGTATTGATCAATCATGATAACTTAATAGGAAATAAATCAAACCAGATAAAAGAATAATGCATGGATGCACTCTAAGAAATAAAAAGTGTACAATGGAAATATTTAGGCTCAAAGCTTACCAGATGAGGAATCTGCAGGTTGAGTACAAGTCGATCGATTCTTTTTTCTTCCATTGCCTTCAAGTCCTTGGTTTCTTTCATTATGATCAAGTCACTTTTGACTCTTTTTTCTTCTTGGATCATGTGTTCGATGTTAAAGTTAACTTGTAAATCTGAAAAGAAAAAAGAACCAGCCACACGTAAGTCTATTAAGAACATGATATTTTCTTCACCAGGTTCTTTTTTGGTAGCTAATTCCTCTTGTGGTTGGTTTTTGAAACAAAATAAAATAAAATTCTGCAAAACAAAATATAATTTATTAAAAATTGATGGGTTGCCTCCCTTCAAGCGCTTCTTTAATGTCAATAGCTTGACACTCAATCCTTAAAACAAGTCAGGCGCAAGGGCTACCCTCATGCTAATGAAGAATCCTTTATCTATTCCCTTGTTAACTTCACTGCCTTCTTCTCCCAACTTGTAACATGCCTCTAGTTCCTCCCATGTTAGTTTCCATTCATGTGCATTAAACACCACCTTCTCCTTATTATATTTCAAAATAAATTCTCTAGTTTCCACATATATCTTTGCCTTTCCTGTTTCCAAGAATGGTCGTCCAAGAATTACATAACCTTTCGAATCATTTATCATGTCAATCACCGCAAAGTCTACGGGGAAGATGAAGCCATTGACATGAACTAACACATCTTTAACAATACCAAATGGTTCAGTTTTCGATGAATTGGCCATAGTAAGTGTCATGTCATTCGGCTTGATCTCCCTTTTATCCATCTCCTTGAATTTGCTCAACAGCATAACGTTGATGCTTGATGCCAGGTCACATAAAGCACATGGGATTTTTACCCCACCAATGGTGCATGAAATGTATAATTCTCCTTGATCATTCATCTTTTGTGGCCTCTCTAAAATTTCTATTGTCTCCGCTTTTTCTATCAAGTTGACTAGTGCTTGCATTAATTTTTGTTTTCCACCTTTTAGCAATACCTATATAAACTTAGCAAACTTTGGAGTTAATTCTAAAATCTCATGAAAAGAAATACCTTTTAGAAATACCTATATTAAACATCTGAAACTGTACGGTGCCGACGGTACTAGCAGTGTTGGGTCTGACAACATAAATGAGGGAACTCAAGAATTCCCTGGTCAGCCGTTCAAAAGTAGGATCCTGTCTAAAAAATATCTCATGCAATCCTAGAACGTCTAATAAGTGATAAACGTTATGGTAAATACCTAAAGAATAAAGGCAGTTATCATCCACATATCGTGTCGAAGCGATGTCCCGGTTGCGCAGTTTGTCGAGGATTTTCCGTTGTCTTTCTCCGGGCTTCCCTTGACGCAAAACGTAACCTTCGTGCTCCATGGATGAATGTTGGAGATGGAAGAAGATGAAGAATGGGTATTTTTGGAGTTTTGTAAAAATGGGTTTTTGATGGATTTTGGTGAGGGGAAGTGAAAATGGAAGTTGGAATGGTTAATGGGTTGGTGAGTGGAAGATGAAAGTATGAACTTTTGGTACTTTGGGGAGGATTTTCGTGTATCCAAAAATGGGTTTTTGGAGGTTTTGAAGACAAAAATGGCGGTTTCTCAACTTCTGCCCCGCATATAGTCCAGACCCCATGGCGGGCGCCATGGACTATATGGTAGGCGCCATCCTTGTAAAAGGTGGTTGAGCTAGATTTTGTGCTTTTGTTTGGGCCTTGGTGCTCCTTCTTGGTTTTTGAGGGTGTGATGGTAGTAGAAATCATCTGTTCTGACACACTAATTTTCTCTGTATATATTTTTTTTTTCTTTTTCCATATTTCGACATAAAAAATCAAAAAACATAAAAATTAAAATTAAAATAAATTGCATGAAATATTAATGGTCACAAATATATATATATATATATATATATATATATATATATATATATATATATATATATATATATATATATATATATATATATATATATATATATATATATATATATATATATATATATATATATATATATATATATATATATATATATATATATATATATATATATATATATATATAGATAGATAGATAGATAGATAGATAGATAGATAGATAGATAGATATGAATGGTAAGGTAAATGTCATGAAATAAAAACGTAAGAAAGTGCAATAAGTCTGTGAATAAAAATAAAAGCGAAGAAAATAATAAAAAACAATGAAATAATGTCATCAAGGAGCTAGATGCTCGTCAGACTGATCGGGATGACGGAGTGAGTCCAGCTCTCTGTGTAAATCTGAGATTTCTTGATACAGAACATCTGTCTCAGTGGCATGGGTCATGTCTGAAATCTAAAATTGTAAGGTGAGATCGGCTACTGTCTGTTGGAGTCGAACTATCTCTATGCTCAATGCTGCTATCTGGGTGTGCAAGTTGGTCCTTTGCAATGCATGATTATTAAAATACACTGTCGTCCTTGGAGATGGTGGTGAAGGATGCTATTTCGATGAGGGCGGTGTGCGTGGCTCATCGATCGTCTCTACATAGCCTTCTAACGTGTAACTCCAATTTGAAGGATCGTGTACACTGGTGGTCAGGTAATGTAAAATAATGGATAGTATGGTAATCAATCAGAAGTTTGAAAGCATCAGGCTGAAATGAAGCTCTCTGCATCAGTCCTCTATCCAAGCAGAAATCAATGTCAAGCAATGTAGGTCCATAATAAGGGGTCATATGCAGCAACTGGCTAGTCAGTCCCAATACAGTGGCTATATGAGTGACGGTGCCTCCCACATGAATAACTCCTTCAGAAGATCTAGCTATGCCTTCGAAATTATTCAGCAAGAAGTTCCCACATGCCATTGAGCGTAACCTGTTTGTGCAAAATAGGAAGAATATCTCTTCCTCGCTAACATGCATGTCGGAGTCCTACTTTCCAAGAAAGGTGTGAGCCAGGGTCATCTGAAAATACCTCATAGTCGGGTTATGGATTACCGGAGACAGCTGAGTCGATGGATCTAGGCTTCCTCCGCCTGTAATATCTTGCCAAAACTGATCAATGTCTCTGCTTATAAAGTAGCCCATCAGGAGGTCAGGAATGGAATCAGGGGTGGTCGAAAATCCAAGTAGGTCTCTGAATCCCTTGTTGGTGAAGGCGTACTCCCTCCCAAAAAGTCTAAATGTAGCCAGCCCTTCCTCATTGACGTATGGCTCATGGTGGAATGAGCTGAGAAACTCTAACGTGAGGTGCTTGTAAGTCTGGTGCAGCTCGTCAGCATATTCGCCCCATTGGAGCTGATGTCAGAGGAATCGTATGCTGGGCTCGATCCTAGAGCCTCCATGCAGGCCTGATCCGGATACCGGGTCGGTGCCATAGGATGCTGTCAAAGAATCGAGTACCTCTCTCTTTGCCTGTCGTCTCTGAAGGCGACGTGCATGTCATTGTGCTGCTGCATCCTGAAAAATAAAACTCAGAAAACCTGAAAGCACAATCATCATAGACCGTCAGTTGACACTTAAAAGAAAACAGCATAAAATAAAATAATAAAGAGGATGAAAGATAAAGAAAACCATGGGTTGCCTCCCAGGCAGCGCTTGTTTAACGTCGTTAGCTTGATGAACAAAACCTATATGTCTGAAGTAGGCAATGGTGGATCAATCAAGGTATGGCTGGAGTAATCGTTGGGAATGTCTCCTCCTTCGTAGAGTTTTAATCTCTGCCCGTTTACAACGAATGGGCTACATTACTGGTTCTGGATCTCGACTGCTCCTGATTGTAAAACTTTAGTAATTGTAAAGGGACCTGTCCACCTTGAATGGAGTTTGCCAGGGAAGATTCATAATCTAGAGTTGATCAGGAGAGCAGGGTCTCCTACATGAAAATCTTTCTTTACGATCTTCTTATCGTGCCAGACCTTGGTTCTTTCTTTATATATAATTGGGTTTTCATAGGTGGACTGGCGGAGTTCTTCTAGTTTATGCAAATTAAGGAAGCAGTTTTGTCCAACAGTCAAATAGTCAAAGTTTAGGGTTTTTATGGCCCAATAGGCCATGTGTTCTAATTCAAAGGGGAGATGACAAGATTTTCCATAGACTAGTTGGTAAGGGGTTGTTCCAATAGGGGTTTTGAAGGCGGTTCTATAGGCCCATAGTGCATCCTGCAACTTTTGAGACCAATCTTTTCTTGATATAAAGACCGTCTTTTCTAAGATTTGTTTTATTTCTCTATTGGATACTTCTACTTGGCCACTAGTCTGTGGGTGATAAGGTGTTGTTATCCTATGCTTGACTCCATATTTTCTTAAAAGTTTTTTGAAGATTCTTAATATGAAATGTGATCCACCGTCGCTGATAACAAGACGGGGAGTTTCGAATCTAGGGAATATGTAATTCTTAAATAGCTTAGCGACTATACGTGTGTCGTTGGTGGGAGAGGCTATAGCCTCGATCCATTTGGACACGTAATCAACTGCAACTAAGATGTACTTATTTCCTAAGGAAGACGGAAATGGACCCATAAAGTATATACCCTAAACATCAAAGAGTTCCACCTCTTGAATGTTTCTTAAAGGCATTTTGTCACGTCTTGAGATGTTTCCAGTGCGCTGGCACCGATCACATTTGGCTATATAGGTGTGTATATCACGCCACATTGTTGGCCAAAACAGGCCTGCTCTTAGAATCTTGGCGTGAGTTTTGGATGTGCTAGAGTGTCCTCCATAAGGTGCAGAGTGGCAGTGTTCTATTACCTTTCTTACTTCTTCTTTTGGGACGCAGCAGCGAAAAATACCGTTTGTGCCTCTCTTAAAAAGGAGCGGCTCGTCCCAATAGAAGTGTCTTACATTGCTAAAAAACTTCTTTCTCTGCTAGTAATTAAGATCAGGGGGTATAATGTCGGCAGCTAGGTAATTTACAAAATTTGTGTACCAAGGTATGTTGCTTATTGCCAGAGATCTCTCAGGGTTCTTAAAAGGTTCTAGGTTGCTTTCTTCTATGGTTTATATCCTAGCGATTAACCTGTCATAGGTGAAATCACCGTTCATGGGGAGTGGGTCTGGTTTTAGATACTCGAGCCTAGAAAGGTGGTCGGCAACTATATTTTCCGCACCTTTCTTATCTCTAATATCCAGATCAAACTCCTGTAACAGGAGGATCCATCGAAGTAACCTAGGTTTGGCATCCTTCTTACTCAATAAGTAACGGATGGCAGCATGATCTGTATAAACTATGATTTTGTCTCCTACCAAATAGGATCGAAACTTATCCATAGCGAAAACTACGACAAGAAGTTATTTCTCGGTGGTAGCGTAGTTAAGCTGAGCAACATCTAGGGTTCTACTGGCATAATATATAACATATAGTTTCTTATCCTTCCTTTGCCCTAGAACAACTCCTACAGCATAGTCGCTTGCGTCACACATGATTTCGAACGGTTGGTCCCAATCTGGAGGTTGAATGATGGGTGCCGAGATCAAGGCTTGTTTTAGAAAGTTAAATGCTACAAGGCATTTTTCGTCAAAGTTAAACTCGGCATCTTTCATTAGGAGGCTGGTTAAAGGTTTGGTTATTTTAGAGAAGTCTTTAATAAAACGCCGATAGAAACCAGCGTGTCCAAGAAAACTTCGGACTTCTCTGATAGTGTTGGGGAGTTTAAGGTTTTCAATCACTTCTATTTTGGCTTTATCTACTTCGATATCTCTGTCGGAAACTATATGTCCCAAAACTATACCTTCGGTGACCATAAAGTAACATTTCTCCCAATTCAACACTAGGTTGACGTCAACACATCTTTTCAGGGTCTTCTCAAGGTTTATGAGACAATTGTTGAAATCAAGACCGCATACCGAGAAATAATCCATGAATACTTCCATGATTCCATCAAGGTAATCTGCGAAGATCGCCATCATGCAACGTTGGAAAGTAGCAGGTGCGTTACAGAGACCGAAAGGCATTTGCCTGTAGGTGAAAGTTCCATAAGGGCATGTAAAGGTAGTTTTCTCTTGGTCTTCTGGATGTATGGAGATTTAGAAAAATCCTGAATATCCATCCAGGTAGCAAAAATAGGAGTGTCTGGCCAGACGTTCCAGCATTTGGTCTATAAATGGTAAGGGAAATGGTCTTTCCTAGTAGCTTTGTTTAATTTCCTATAATCTATACACATACGTCATCCTCCTTCTATCCGTCTAGATACATGTTCTCCTTTCTCGTTCTGCACGACCGTGATGCCTCCCTTCTTAGGTACTACATGCACAGGGCTTACCCACTTACTATCTGAGATTTGATAAATTATACCTGCTTCTAATAACTTGAGAACTTCCTTCTTTACAACATCGCTTATTATAGGGTTTATCCTTCTCTGATGTTCTCCAGAGGGTTTTTAGTCTTCCTCGAGTAAGATCTGGTGCATGCACACGGATGGACTTATACCTTTTAGATCAGAGATGTTATATCCTAAGGCAGAGAGATCTTTGCGTAAGAAAAATAAGAGTTGGTTGGTTTCTCCTTGGTTTAAGGTAGCACTGGCTATAACTGGACGGTTCATTTCTTCGCCCAAGAATTCGTATCTTAGATTCTTAGGTAGTTCTTTAAGTTCTAAAGTTGGTTTCTTTGGGCATGGTATAGGATCTAGGGTAAGGGATAAACATTCGTACAGGTTATCATCAATGTAGGGTTCTATAAATCCATCGTCCTCCTTTATGAAGGTTGAAGGTAGTCTGATGGTTTCTTCTAATTCTAGCTCCCTAACGCATTCATCAATGATGTCTATGGCATAACATGCATCTCCTAATACTTGTGCCATAAGAAACTTCGACATAATGAATTCTATCTTTTCGTCACCTACCTCAAAAGTCAATTTCCCTTTCTTGACATCTATTATGGCTCCAGCGGTTGATAAGAATGGTCTGCCTAGAAGGATTGGAATGTCATCATCTTCTTTAATGCCCATGACAACAAAATCGGTTGGGATGAACAACTAACTGACCCTAACGGGGACGTCTTCCAATATGCCAACCGGATACTTGACGGATCTGTCGCCTAATTGAAGTGACATCTTCGTAGGTTGTAATTCTCCTAGTTTTAATCTTTCAAAAACCACCAGGGGCATAAGGCTTATGCTAGCCCCTAAATCTAGAAAAGCTTTATTGATGACATGACTTCCCAAAATACAAGGTATGGAGAAATTTCCAGGATCTTTCTCCTTCTTGGCAAGTTTATTTTTGGAAATGGAATTGCATTCTAAGAGTTTTGAATCGTCAAGTCTACGTTTATTGGTAAGGATGCCTTTGAGAATTTTGCATATGACGGTATTTGGGTGATGGCTTCTGTGAAAGGGATTTCCACATGAAGTTTCTCTATGACTTTGATAAATTTCTGATATGTGTTATTGATCTTGGTTTGTTTTAGTCTTTGCGGATAGGGTATGGGAGTTTTATTCTTATCCTTCTGCTTTTCAGATCCTACTGGTTCTTCTACTTCGCTCGTGGGTACCATGCTTTCTTTAGGAGTCTTGGGTTCACTCAATTTCAGGTTAACCGGTTCATCGTATGCGGTCCCACTCCATAAGGTGATTGCATTGGCTTTCCCTCGGGGGTTCTGTTGAGGTTGACCAGGGAACTGACCTCTGGGTGTAGTCTCATAAGCTTGTTTTAAAGCTATTTGAGATATCTGGGTTGCAAGCATCTTATTATGGGTGACTATTTGGTCTACTTTGGTTCCTAACTGGGTAATCAATTCATTCACATGAATGTTCTGGTTTAGGAATTCTTTGTTTTGTTGGGTCTGAGCCATAATAAAGTTTTCCATGATTTTCTCAAGGTTCGGCTTAGGTTGCACAGCTTGCATAGGTGGGTTTTGTCTTTGAGCTGGAAAACCGGATGGTCTCGGGGGTGTAGGGTTTTGGATAGGGTTGTTATTTTTGTAGGAAAATTTTGGGTGATTCTTCCATCTAGGGTTATAGGTGTTTGAAAATGGGTTTCCTTGGGTATAGTTGACCTCTCCTGAATGAGTTTCGTTCAGAAGATTGCATTCTGTTGATTGGTGTCCTTGAGTACCACATAGTTCGCACTCAGTTGAAACTGCTGCTGCAGCTACTGGGTTCGCATACATATGTTCTACTTTAAGGGCTAAAGCATCCATTTTAGCTTGCATCGTGTCTATAGAATTTATCTCGTGTATTCCTCCTTGGGCTTCTTTCTTTTCCACCGCTGCTCGCTCTATCCCCCATTGACAATGGTTTTGGGGCTTATCCTCGATGAGAGCGCAAGCTTCAGGGTAAGGTTTATTCATCAGGGTGCCACCTGCGGCGGCATCGATGGTCATCTTTGTGTTATAGTGAAACCCATTATAGAAGGTGTGAAAGATTAGCCATGATTCTAAGCCATGGTGTGGACATATTCTCAACATGTCTTTATATCTTTCCCAAGCTTCGAAGAGAGATTCACCTTGGTTTTGGGTAAATCTGGTTATCTGGTTCCTAAGAATAACTGTTTTTCTCGGGGGAAAATATCTAGCAAGGAAAACTCTCCTAAGGTCTTTCCAAGTTGTTATAGAATTGGTTGTAAGGGAATCTAACCACGTAAGGGCATTGTCTCTAAGGAAAAAAGGGAATAATCTTAACCTAATCGCCTCAGGGGTAGCACCATTGGTTTTAAAAGTGTTAGCTAGTTGGATAAAGGTTTTTAAATGTTGGTTCGGGTTCTCGGTAGCGAGTCCCGCGAACTGGCTTTGTTGCACTAATTGTAATAGGGATGGTTTTAGCTCGAAATTGTGAGCAGGAATATTGGGGTTCACAATACTAGAACTAGGTTCGTCATTAGATGGTTGGGCGAAATCCTTAAGGGGTCTTTGGTTACGGTCTGTGTCCATAGCTCTCTTAATTCTACGAAATAAGATACGAGCACGAGTGTAACGTTCAGGTTCCTCTAAAGGATCTATAAGAGTACCGGTGTTGCGAGTCCTTCGCATTGACTGGTGGATATAGCCTTAGTCTAGACGGTGTAACAATAGGGTACAAAATTTTGACGTAATTGGTCCCCGGCAACGGCGCCAAAAACTTGATGGGCGATTTGCAAGTGCACGAATAGCGTCAAAGTAATATAAAAGATTATCGATCCCACAAAGACCAAACATCAATCTATTGATTACTATTGTTACGGTGTTTATCTAAGGCAAATCAAATAAAGGATTGGGTTGTGCGAAATAAAAGTAAAGTGGGAAGATAAATTCAATAATAAAGCAACAGGCATAGATGCAATTCATATAGCTATGTAGTATTCCAGATGTGTACATATAGGATTCCTTATGGGGTAATACTTTTTACTCATGAAAAGAACTGATTTAACGGGAATTGTCGCTTTCGCGTATTTAGAACCGAGTTTATCCCTAATCAACCCCTCTTATTGTCACTTATAAAAATGTGCGCATTGTGTTAGGATTAATAAACCTATTTTTAAGAAATAAAGTTTCTAGACTTAGTCGAAAAGTATTTTGACCTGGAATTTCTAACAAAAAGAGGTTCTTGCGAACCAGACTTAAAATGCATAAACGCGTTCGAAAACAGTTTTAAAATTGGTTTTCTTAAACATTAAAGATCCCTAATTGACTGAGCCAAACACTTTCGCTTCCTTCGAACAGTCAAAACTAACCAAATTTATCTAAAGGTTGGACGACTTTTAATCTTACCCAACAGATTTGAAGTACAGAAAATAAGTGTTAAAAGTTAAAACAACCCCTAAGTAATTCTACTGACAACCTTGTGGAATACTAATTATAACTATAATCCTCACATCCTAGCCCTTAAGATTTAGCCGGACACGGTAAACAAATGTGAGTAAATAAAGTGCGGGTAAGTAAATAAATAAAGTGCAGTGCGAGAAATAAACGGTACGGGAAATAAAGGGTGTGAGAAATAAAGGCGGGTAAATAAATAAAAGGCAATTAATAGACAAAAACCTGCTCTAAACGACAGGCTTTAAAATCTTGAATAACTGGAAGTAAAAAGACTGAATTAAAATGGCGGCAGGTTTAACTTCTACCCAAGTGCTCCAAACTCGATTACAAACTCGATTACACAGTGTGATAACCCCTTGATGTGAGAAGTGTATCACTTTACAATAGGTAAAATTTATGGCCTGAGTTTTGTTCTCTAAGCTTGGATGATTTGAAATGAAACAAAACTCTTCTATTTATAGTGGTAGGAAAGTACATGTAAAGACAGGAATGCCCCCCAACTCCTTTTGGGAGGGAAATGGCCGTGTGAAGGTGGCACCCGCCACCTCCTTGTGGCGCCCGCCACATGAACTAGGGTGGAAAGGAGTGGGAGACATGGTATTTGTCAGCAGTTGGCTTCTATCCAATGTGTGGCATCCCCTATGGCGCCCGCCATGGTGGAAGCCATGTGTACAATTCCTCAGAAAGTAGGGTTTTTAGCTCGTTTTTCTTCATTTCTTCTCGAGTAGCTTTGAAAATACAAAAACCTGAAAAAGAAACAAAACAAAGGCATAATACAAGAAAACAGAAATAAAATACTAAATAACATGCGCGAAATCGAGTCAAATAAACAGTATATTTTAAGCCTATCATCTTTCTTTAAGATGATCATCTGGCCTTTGGCCATGATCTTTTCAAGTTTAGGTCATGGAGGTCTTGTGTGTGCTTATGGTGATTGCAAGCTCTTGTAAGGGTGTCTGGTTTCAAGTGGAGATAAAGGAATGATATGCCCTCATTCTTATAATCAAGTAGTCAAGACAGGATCAACTGCCCGAGTTATTTGACTAGTTTATTTCAAGACATGATCAGTTGTTTTAAAGTGGTTGTTGAATCATATTTTAAAATGATTCCAAGTCTTTTTTTCAATGCATTTTGAGCCATATGCATGTCAAGTTTCAAGAGACTCGTGGCATAACCAATTTATGTTCAAGTTGTGGCAGAATGATGTTTGGGCATTATTTGAGTGTGTTACAAGTGATGATGAGAAACCACAATCAAATCCTTAAGTTGTTTCAAAACCATGTTTAATTGGTTATGTTGTTTCAAGCTTGAACCATGCCTTTTCAAGTTATGGTTCAAGTTGATTCAAGGCCATGTTTGAGAAGCAAGACTTGTTTTCATGAGTATCCAAGGTGTGTTACATAACTATATGTCCTTGTTAACATTCAAGTGTCATTAAATACAATATTAAGTCAAGAAGAACATTTTCTTGGATTTAGAAATGGTGCTAGCTTTGGAAGTTCAAGCTACCACTAATTAGGATTCAAATATGGTACAAGTTTAAAGTACAAGATCCAATTTTTTTCAAGACAAATACATATTTGATATAATGATTGGAGATTGTAAATTCAAAGTGAATGGGCTATTTCATTACTTGGATTCAAAGGTACAAGTGAGTACAAAGTTGGCTACAAGATTGATACCAATAATCCTACAAAGTTACACTAAAACTTAATCCTAATTCCATGATTGTGTCTTTGAGATAACTTTCATCATGCCATGACCTATCCACAACTCCATCAAGCCTTCATACCAAACTTCTTCTTCAATTCACCAACACCATGACTTCTTTATCAAGCTTCAATTTGGTGCCAACTACATCATCAAGATACCACAGCCTCATCCAAGCAACTCTCAAGCTTTCTTTAAGCTTCCATTGAATTCACACATTGTGCCAAGCATGTACATGAAACAAGAATGAACATGAAATTATAAATAATGTACAAACCAAGGCCAAATGAAGTGCAACAACAATTTTGTAGAAAATATGAAGCACCACATCACATACCATTTCACAAAGGCAAACATTTCACAAATAGAATATAGCAAGGGCAAAAGTATAGCTTGGCATACAAGTCCATATTCAAATTACAAAAAATCAAAAGCCACACAAGGTACACATCAATGTCAAGAATAAAAGTGACACATGATTATTGAAATTGCAAATGACATGGTAGTGCATAACGTGTAAGGTCATCCATGAGAAAAGGTACAAATTACAAGCTCAGTACACAAGACAAATTCACAAACCAGTATATGATCATGAGCATTTTTGTAAGAGGAAAAATCACGTGGAATGCATAATTGTACATGTTAATCTAAATTTCACAGTGGGACCACAAGATTATCGCTATTCTAGAATCACATAACAGGCAAAAAGGTACAACCACAATCCCATGAAATCAGGGTACATTCCCACCGCCCTCTAACGATTTTTTATCCTCACTCATCACACCTCATCATCCCTCATACGCATCTTATCTCCTCTCACACATACCAAATTCATCCTATATAAACCATATTATTCATTCATTCCACACACAAAAAGAGACACTAAAAAAACCCTAGGAATTTGGGTTGCAGAGAAGATGAGCATGTAGGTAAAGAGAGATCTGGTGAAATGAGGCTAGGTATCTCATTATTATTCTTTTAAGATCCTTACCACAATGGCTTGGTGGGGATGATGCTAGCAACCCCTACAGGTGAGAAGTGTCACTGGTTTGTCCCTCTTCCATGATCCCATGTGCATGTCCTTGCTTCCTTACTATGTCCGTGCTTGACCGACCTTTAGATCAGAAGTCAAGCTTTGACTCCACGCTTGACCAATGATCCAGATTCACTCTCAGTCAAGGTTGACTTAAGGGTCTACGATGGACCCTCCTCCCAGCGTGAGCCTTTGACTCAGTGGGCC